>OX457026.1:93079072-94279072 GCA_949752745.1 Protula sp. h YS-2021
GAAATCCCACACTCATTTTCATTTTAAACCACAGTGTTAGCCAGACAAGTTGCATTTCTCGAAAAAAAAAGGCTTTACAGATGACGGTGCAAGCAGTTATAAATTCCCACTATGCAAAGCATGCTCCATCAAGTGACCACTCATCCGGTTGGCATAAAGATCGCACTACGTAGTAACCACTCACCGTGGACATAAAGATCGCACCGTCAAGAGCACACATTGCATGCTCCATCAAGTGACCACTCATCCGATTGGCATAAAGATCGCACTACGCAGTGACCACTCACCGTGGACATAAAGATCGCACTGTCCAGAGCACACATTGCTAACAAGAAATTGCAACTGCTTGCAAGCCAACACATGCCAAAGTTCAAAACGTTAAAATGGAAAAGTAACTTGTCCGTATTACACACTGGATTAAAAAGGTTACACACTGGATTAAAAGGAAGACCACATTACAGGCACATTCAACGCTGAGCAATCATAAAGCTTAACTATACTGAGTGTATTATTTTCGAGCACCTTTTCTTCTTAACTACCTTGAGTGTTCTATTTGAAATCCCACACTCATTTTAATTTTAAACCACAGTGTTAGCCAGACAAGTTGCATTTCTCGAAAAAAAAGGCTTTACAGATGACGGTGCAAGCAGTTATAAATTCCCACTATGTAAAGCATGCTCCATCAAGTGACCACTCATCCGGTTGGCATAAAGATCGCACTACGTAGTAACCACTCACCGTGGACATAAAGATCGCACCGTCAAGAGCACACATTGCATGCTCCATCAAGTGACCACTCATCCGATTGGCATAAAGATCGCACTACGCAGTGACCACTCACCGTGGACATAAAGATCGCACTGTCCAGAGCACACATTGCTAACAAGAAATTGCCACTGCTTGCAAGCAAACACATGCCAAAGTTCAAAACGTTAAAATGGAAAAGTAACTTGTCCGTATTACACACTGGATTAAAAGGAAGACCACATTACAAGCACATGCAACGCTGAGCAATCATTAAGCATTTGGACATCTTCAAAATAAAGGCGACTTTTGCAAAGTACTCATCTTTTCAACTTGAAAAGACACACGGGGCAAATACACAGCCTCAGGCCACCACCTGTTCAGGTACGCAATGCGATTTTTGACATTTGTCCCACCCCACTGATTGTCCTGGTTTCCCTACCCAAAACATGCCAAAGTGTCGATGCCTTAGTCTTGACGACTACAGACACAACAGTTGCCCTATGGAAAAAAAATACATCCCATACTAATTTTGATTTTAAACCACAATGTTACACAGACAAGTTGCATTTCTCGGGAAAAAAAAAAACTTTACAGATGACGGTGCAAGCAGTTATAAATTCCCACTATGCAAAGCATGCTCCATCAAGTGACCACTCATCCGGTTGGCATAAAGATCGCACTACGTAGTAACCACTCACCGTGGACATAAAGATCGCACCGTCAAGAGCACACATTGCATGCTGCATCAAGTGACCACTCATCCGATTGGCATAAAGATCGCACTACGTAGTGACCACTCACCGTGGACATAAAGATCGCACTGTCCAGAGCACACATTGCTAACAAGAAATTGCAACTGCTTGCAAGCAAACACATGCCAAAGTTCAAAACGTTAAAATGGAAAAGTAACTTGTCCGTATTACACACTGGATTAAAAGGAAGACCACATTACAAGCACATGCAACGCTGAGCAATCATTAAGCATTTGGACATCTTCAAAATAAAGGCGACTTTTGCAAAGTACTCATCTTTTCAACTTGAAAAGACACACGGGGCAAATACACAGCCTCAGGCCACCACCTGTTCAGGTACGCAATGCGATTTTTGACATTTGTCCCACCCCACTGATTGTCCTGGTTTCCCTACCCAAAACATGCCAAAGTGTCGATGCCTTAGTCTTGACGACTACAGACACAACAGTTGCCCTATGGAAAAAAATACATCCCATACTAATTTTGATTTTAAACCACAATGTTACACAGACAAGTTGCATTTCTCGGGAAAAAAAAAGACTTTACAGATGACGGTGCAGGCAGTTATAAATTCCCACTATGCAAAGCATGCTCCATCAAGTGACCACTCATCCGGTTGGCATAAAGATCGCACTACGTAGTAACCACTCACCGTGGACATAAAGATCGCACCGTCAAGAGCACACATTGCATGCTGCATCAAGTGACCACTCATCCGATTGGCATAAAGATCGCACTACGTAGTGACCACTCACCGTGGACATAAAGATCGCACTGTCCAGAGCACACATTGCTAACAAGAAATTGCAACTGCTTGCAAGCAAACACATGCCAAAGTTCAAAACGTTAAAATGGAAAAGTAACTTGTCCGTATTACACACTGGATTAAAAGGAAGACCACATTACAAGCACATGCAACGCTGAGCAATCATTAAGCATTTGGACATCTTCAAAATAAAGGCGACTTTTGCAAAGTACTCATCTTTTCAACTTGAAAAGACACACGGGGCAAATACACAGCCTCAGGCCACCACCTGTTCAGGTACGCAATGCGATTTTTGACATTTGTCCCACCCCACTGATTGTCCTGGTTTCCCTACCCAAAACATGCCAAAGTGTCGATGCCTTAGTCTTGACGACTACAGACACAACAGTTGCCCTATGGAAAAAAATACATCCCATACTAATTTTGATTTTAAACCACAATGTTACACAGACAAGTTGCATTTCTCGGGAAAAAAAAAAGACTTTACAGATGACGGTGCAGGCAGTTATAAATTCCCACTATGCAAAGCATGCTCCATCAAGTGACCACTCATCCGGTTGGCATAAAGATCGCACTACGTAGTAACCACTCACCGTGGACATAAAGATCGCACCGTCAAGAGCACACATTGCATGCTCCATCAAGTGACCACTCATCCGATTGGCATAAAGATCGCACTACGTAGTGACCACTCACCGTGGACATAAAGATCGCACTGTCCAGAGCACACATTGCTAACAAGAAATTGCAACTGCTTGCAAGCAAACACATGCCAAAGTTCAAAACGTTAAAATGGAAAAGTAACTTGTCCGTATTACACACTGGATTAAAAGGAAGACCACATTACAAGCACATGCAACGCTGAGCAATCATTAAGCATTTGGACATCTTCAAAATAAAGGCGACTTTTGCAAAGTACTCATCTTTTCAACTTGAAAAGACACACGGGGCAAATACACAGCCTCAGGCCACCACCTGTTCAGGTACGCAATGCGATTTTTGACATTTGTCCCACCCCACTGATTGTCCTGGTTTCCCTACCCAAAACATGCCAAAGTGTCGATGCCTTAGTCTTGACGACTACAGACACAACAGTTGCCCTATGGAAAAAAAATACATCCCATACTAATTTTGATTTTAAACCACAATGTTACACAGACAAGTTGCATTTCTCGGGAAAAAAAAAGACTTTACAGATGACGGTGCAAGCAGTTATAAATTCCCACTATGCAAAGCATGCTCCATCAAGTGACCACTCATCCGGTTGGCATAAAGATCGCACTACGTAGTAACCACTCACCGTGGACATAAAGATCGCACCGTCAAGAGCACACATTGCATGCTCCATCAAGTGACCACTCATCCGATTGGCATAAAGATCGCACTACGTAGTGACCACTCACCGTGGACATAAAGATCGCACTGTCCAGAGCACACATTGCTAACAAGAAATTGCAACTGCTTGCAAGCAAACACATGCCAAAGTTCAAAACGTTAAAATGGAAAAGTAACTTGTCCGTATTACACACTGGATTAAAAGGAAGACCACATTACAAGCACATGCAACGCTGAGCAATCATTAAGCATTTGGACATCTTCAAAATAAAGGCGACTTTTGCAAAGTACTCATCTTTTCAACTTGAAAAGACACACGGGGCAAATACACAGCCTCAGGCCACCACCTGTTCAGGTACGCAATGCGATTTTTGACATTTGTCCCACCCCACTGATTGTCCTGGTTTCCCTACCCAAAACATGCCAAAGTGTCGATGCCTTAGTCTTGACGACTACAGACACAACAGTTGCCCTATGGAAAAAAAATACATCCCATACTAATTTTGATTTTAAACCACAATGTTACACAGACAAGTTGCATTTCTCGGGAAAAAAAAAGACTTTACAGATGACGGTGCAAGCAGTTATAAATTCCCACTATGCAAAGCATGCTCCATCAAGTGACCACTCATCCGGTTGGCATAAAGATCGCACTACGTAGTAACCACTCACCGTGGACATAAAGATCGCACCGTCAAGAGCACACATTGCATGCTCCATCAAGTGACCACTCATCCGATTGGCATAAAGATCGCACTACGTAGTGACCACTCACCGTGGACATAAAGATCGCACTGTCCAGAGCACACATTGCTAACAAGAAATTGCAACTGCTTGCAAGCAAACACATGCCAAAGTTCAAAACGTTAAAATGGAAAAGTAACTTGTCCGTATTACACACTGGATTAAAAGGAAGACCACATTACAAGCACATGCAACGCTGAGCAATCATTAAGCATTTGGACATCTTCAAAATAAAGGCGACTTTTGCAAAGTACTCATCTTTTCAACTTGAAAAGACACACGGGGCAAATACACAGCCTCAGGCCACCACCTGTTCAGGTACGCAATGCGATTTTTGACATTTGTCCCACCCCACTGATTGTCCTGGTTTCCCTACCCAAAACATGCCAAAGTGTCGATGCCTTAGTCTTGACGACTACAGACACAACAGTTGCCCTATGGAAAAAAAATACATCCCATACTAATTTTGATTTTAAACCACAATGTTACACAGACAAGTTGCATTTCTCGGGAAAAAAAAAAGACTTTACAGATGACGGTGCAAGCAGTTATAAATTCCCACTATGCAAAGCATGCTCCATCAAGTGACCACTCATCCGGTTGGCATAAAGATCGCACTACGTAGTAACCACTCACCGTGGACATAAAGATCGCACCGTCAAGAGCACACATTGCATGCTCCATCAAGTGACCACTCATCCGATTGGCATAAAGATCGCACTACGTAGTGACCACTCACCGTGGACATAAAGATCGCACTGTCCAGAGCACACATTGCTAACAAGAAATTGCAACTGCTTGCAAGCAAACACATGCCAAAGTTCAAAACGTTGAAATGGAAAAGTAACTTGTCCGTATTACACACTGGATTAAAACCAAAAAAACAGACAGGTATCTTTAATATTTTGTAGCTTTGGAGCCATGCCTCATCCATGAAATTTTTTTCTGAATTTTCTTAACGTTATAATTATGGAGAGTTCCACCCTTCCTTCTGCTTTCGTTCAGCCTTGACGCTATCTGAGAACAGTTTGGTGTCGTATCTTTTTGCAAATAGTCACTGAAGAGCTCTTGAAATTCCGCATTCTGTTCTGCTGAGAAGTATGTTCTTCTCTTGGACTTACGCATTTTCTGATGCTCTGCCAAAAAAGAAAAAAAAACATTTTATTATTTCTTTCTTGGGTTTCGTTATCGTTTTTTATTGAAAAGTAATAAAGATAAATGACTTGCTGTTTCTATTATGTGTTACAATTATTTTCCTGTCGACTTTTTTTATATGACCCAAGCCAGCCTTTTAATAACTGCACAATCAGTTAATAATGTGCATTTAAACGAAATCAATAAACGGACAATATCACAACCTATGCAGATTTCCATTTCGGCTTCCTCACGTTCGAACATATCTGGGGCAAACCAGTCATTTTCATCGTCCTCAACGGGAGTTTCTGGTCTGTGCTGTGGATTCGGCTGTAGGGCATCGTCTTCTTCATCTATACCAAGGTCTTCCTCTCTTCGTCTGATCTCCTCTTCCTCACTGACTTTTACTATTTCTAACATAAAAAGGATGCAATTTAATCATGAATGTAATTTATCCTGCTACAGAGACCCACCATGTTTACCAAAATAGATATTTATATTTATTTTAATTTCTTTTTTAAAAACAAGCGGCAGCTATTGAAATTTATCTGCCTATCCGTAATCTTGTTTCGATTAAAATTAAAGTGCTTACAGGCATAAATTGAACACGTTTACATCCCTGTGGTATAAAAAAACTTACCAGCCATATCGATGTCATGCAAAGGCGTATTCATATACTTCTTCGTTAATCCCAAATCCTGTATCAGCAAAACCTTTGCCACTTCCAGCCTTTCAATTGACGGACTGAGCTGTCGGTAGAAAACCTTGTGGACCTCGGTGGTATGCCCCATGTGGTCAAGGAAATGCTCCAACTGCTGCTGTGTTAGGTCGAACGACTGAAACGCAATACAAATTAATATACTAAAACATGCATTTTATACCGAAACAGACCTTGAATTGGAGGAAATATGGTTTAGAAAACATATATTACAATTAAATATACACCACACTGAAATCTATACTGTAAATTAATTTTAATTAATTATTTGCACAGACAGGACACTATAATTACCTGAGTGAGAGTGGCAAAATATTTTCTCAAATTAGTGGACCTAATTCGTTCTGGGTACTGTAACTCGGCTTCTTTGGTGACGGTTGCCAATGCAGTGTAGCCACGAACCACTCCAAACGCTAATTAAAGTAGGATAAATTCATTGTTTTTAATAACAATAAAGATGTCTGTATTGTTTTCTGGTTTAAAATTCGATTACATACAGCCAGCAAACTTGCTTCGTTAAGCTTTTTTATTTAAAATCTATTTACTTACAGATAGAATTTTTTTCTTTTCACAATCTTTTTCTTTGAACGCGAATTACGTAGCACAAGATGTATATTCCACATTAAACTTGCCTCTCCGCGCAAAAAGATAAGGACTGTTGACACTGACGCCTACTTTTCTCCTATTCTGCACAATAAAGTGCAGCAACTTTGAACACAGTTGCGGAACAATGCACGGCACTGGTTTCGACCACTGAAAACACCAAAATAGAAACTATGGTAAAAAGAACATACATCTGTATGCTTTGTAATTTTAAATCAAATTAAAAGACTGATAAAGCCCACATTTCGTCCATCGCTAACTATAACCCAAATTATCTGTGCACTTTTCTTCAGTCAAACTAAATAAAAATTTCTATTTTGCTCCATATAATGGCGAAGTACAACACCTATATTACTGAGAAACTACAAACCTTTCCCCTGATTTCAATGACTTCATGTGTTCTTAGAATGTGTCGCTCACTCTGGGAAAGTTCCCCCATCAGGTCGTCGGAGATCTCGTCTATATCTTGTATTCTTTGCTCGTAACTGCTCAACCTAAAACATTTATTTTGAAATGCACAAGAAAATCCACAAACAATTACTTCTATTCCTTATTTACTTTATTTCATAACTTCACTATTTGCCCCTGTGATTTTAAAGCAAAGTAAAATGCAGATAAATGTCTCCCTTAACTGAATCCTAAATTCTCGGTATCATTCTCTGCCTTTAAAACCATATCAAATAAGACAAGTCCCACCTTTCTTCTAAGAGTTAAACGCAGCCACATTTTTATTCAGTTTACACCAAAAAAGAAATGATATAAAAATAAATAGTACTTACATTATGGCCTGGACTTCTCCGCACCGTCTTCTGTTGAAGGAAATCAGCTTGGCAATGACAAGAATGATGGCTCGGTGGTAGTTTCCGTACGTCACATCTTCGCAGTCGAAATTTGACATTTCTGTGTTCAGGTAGCTGGCCAGTTTTGTCACATCGGCAGGCAGAGGCAAGGGTTTTCTAATGTTTAACTTTCTGTTGAAGAGGCAGACTTTCGCGAGGTTTGATGACCATTTGATGTCCATTAGTTGTAAGAAATCTGTTGCATCTTGTCGACGTTGTGGTTTCTTATCTATTATTGCTTGGCTAAGCTTGATATTGGCGAGGCGCTTGAGATCATAACGCAGCTTTATGGCATTTGATGGAGCCTGGAACTTTTCGTCGTTGTTTTCGTCTTGGAGGGACACTTGCATGGCTCCCTTGCACACCGTCTTAAAATGCTCGGGTTTTACATAATATGAAAAATCTTCATCCTTTTCTTCTGTGTTAATCTCGTTCATCGCAACTAGGAGGCGAGATGCTAATCGCATAACTCCCGAAGTATAGTACTTTCGGTTTATCTTGTTACCAGCGTTCCGAATCATCCAATCATTTCCGAGCCCAACTATCAGAGGGTCTTGCTGGGCAATGACGGTTATCTTGTCAGCCTTCATAATTGGAAACACTTCTTTCTTCAGGAGGTTGCTTGCTTGCCCTTTTTTTGAGGTTCCAGCTAGTGCTCGAGCCTGGACCTGGAGTTCACCAATACTTGGAATGTAAGGTGTCACTTCGAAGCTAGTACAATTGTTGATGTGTCGCCGAAGATAACTAATTTTTAGCCACTCCATGCAGTATGCGCAAGGCCCGTACTGATGTATGTCGAACTCCACGTCACAGGTACATCTTCTTCCCAACAGAATTTCTCCCCTTCCCTTGTTGATTACTCGCAAATTATGCTCATGGTTTCCTCTTAGTCTAAGATTTTGATACATTATGTCCCGTTTACTTTTATTTTCTTCTTTGATAATTGACTCAATTTCAGGATTCCTTATATGTATGTTCGATCTGACATGAGTGGCGAAGCTGGTAAATAATTTGTCTGTGTCCCTCTGATCACACTCAAACGGACAAGCCTGTAAGGAGTTGCGAACGCGTTTCATCCTGGATTCACATGTGCCTGTGTCTTCCTTGGCAACGGCAGTGCAATATATTTCCGGGAATGTTTTATCATATACACGGTCTTTAACGTGCGTCGCTGGCCTACCACGACCTTTCATTTCAAAAGAGGTTCGTTTTTGTTGCTCTGTAATGTTTGACACTACTTTCGCAAAACTTGCAGATTGAGGGAACTCTTCGTCAGATAATTCTGTGGTAGAGGTTGAAGTTTGAAATACTTGATATGAGTGGTGCTTTTTTGGTTTGGATGATTTTCTTTTCTCTTTACTGCCTTTGTGTTGTGTGGGTGTCTGTGCTGTTTTCTTCCTTTTTATTTCCGGCGATGCCATCGTTACGATATCTGAAGATGTCCGCTTTTTACCGTATTTTTTTGACGTCCCAGCCTTTGGCACCCCCGTGTCAGACACTGAGTCTTCATCACTGTCATCCGAAAATGGACAAAATTGTGACCCCTCAGGATCAGAATCTCGCGTTTTCTGAGCCCCAGGACCCGTTTGAAATAGCTGATATGAGTGGTGCTTTTTCGATTTGGATAATTTTCTTTTCTCTTTACTGCCTTTGGGTTGTGTGGGTGTCTGTGCTGTTTTCTTCCTTTTTATTTCCGGCGATGCCATCGTTACGAATTCTGACGATGTCCGCTTTTTACCGTATTTTTTTGACGTCCCAGCCTTTGGCACCCCCGTGTCAGACACTGAGTCTTCATCACTGTCATCCGAAAATGGACAAAATTGTGACCCCTCAGGATCAGAATCTCGCGTTTTCTGAGCCCCAGGACCCGTTTGAAATAGCTGATATGAGTGGTGCTTTTTCGATTTGGATAGTTTTCTTTTCTCTTTACTGCCTTTGGGTTGTGTGGGTGTCTGTGCTGTTTTCTTCCTTTTTATTTCCGGCGATGCCATCGTTACGACATCTGAAGATGTCCGCTTTTTACCGTATTTTTTTGACGTCCCAGCCTTTGGCACCCCCGTGTCAGACACTGAGTCTTCATCACTGTCATCCGAAAATGGACAAAATTGTGACCCCTCAGGATCAGAATCTCGCGTTTTCTGAGCCCCAGGACCCGTTTGAAAGCGCTGATATGAGTGGTGCTTTTTTGGTTTGGATAATTTTCTTTTCTCTTTACTGCCTTTGTGTTGTGTGGGTGTCTGTACTGTTTCCTTCCTTTTTATTTCCGGCGATGCCATCGTTACGATATTTGAAGATGTCCGCTTTTTACCGTATTTTTCTGACGTCCCAGGCTTTTGCACCTCTGTGTCAGACACTGATTCTTCATCACTGTCATCCGAAGATGGACAAAATTCGGAATCACTAAAATTCAATATTTCTTTGACTTTAGAACTGCGCTTTTTCTTTCTTAACAGTTTTTTCTTTTTTTGTTGTACCAGTTTGTCAAAGGAATTTACACATGAGATCTGCTCTTGTTCTTGACGCATTCGTCGTGCCATCACCTTTTCTGGCAACTTAAACTGCAACAGGAAAAGGGACTGCCATGTAACTTGCGTTTTATCCACTAGTCTGTATCATTTATTTATTTTTAACCAAATATAATGACAGACAAAAGTGCATGTTTCCTTCGAAGAACTAATGCTAAAGGCAATCTTACCAATAACTGTTTTTTTTTCTAATTTCACACCAAAATGAAATTACTGACAAGAGGCATGTTTCCTTGCAAGTATTACAGCTAAAAGCATTGTTATCTGTATTTTTTTATTTTAAACTAAAGTTTAAGACAGACAAATAATTGCATCTGTACTTTTTTTTCATTTTAAATCAAACTGCAGACGGACTAATATTTGCCTCTGTACTTTTTTTCATTTTAAACCAAAGTTCAAGACGGACAAATATTTGCATCTGTATTTTTTTTTATTTTAAACTAAAGTTGAAGACAGACAAATAATTGCATCTGTACTTTTTTTCATTTTAAACCAAACTGCAAATATTTGCATCTGTACTTTTTTTCATTTTCAACTAAAGTTAAAGACGGACAGGTATTTGCATCGGTACTTTTTTTCATTTTAAACCAAAGCTCAAGACGGAAAAATATTTGCAGATCTTTCTTAAAACTGTAAAAACAAACACAAACCCGTTGTAGTTCTGGATATTCTTCAGGCGGCTCTATCATTCCTTCATCTGACAATTGTTCTGCTTCTGTCTGTAGTACAGGGGCATCTGATTGTGTGTCTGATTCTTTTTGGAATGCTTCGCTTGATTGTTCATGCAGGCCAACTTCAATTCTTAACGTGCGCTTCTCCTATAACATATTACCCATTCATGTTTCTTTATAATTTTTTCCCAAAGCCATTAAGGAAACAATAGCCTGGTTTGTTAAAATTATTCCTTTTACGCCACAAACAATTAACGGAAATTGTTTTATGATATTTTTTAAAATACCATATTATTCTTTTAAACCACAACTACCAACAATGCCAAATGACGTTATCGAATATTATAGAACACATACGGACCTTAATCGGTATCTTTTCGATAAGAGATTCCGAATTCTCGTCTGTTTCAGATTCTGTGTCTGCTTTCTCTGGCACTATTTCGGTAATATATTCTAAGGTCTTGTCTGTTTCAGATTCTGTGTACGCTGTATCTGGCACTGTTGCGGCCTTGTCCGGATATTCTATGATTGCCCCCGTTTCTTTCTACAAATAAAAAATATACAATAAAACGTTTACTGATGCTAGTGATCTGTATCAATTATGATTTTTAACTAAACACAGTCACAGATAAATACCGTTTGAATCCTCATATATTACGTTTTCTCAATATTTTGCTGAGACTAAAAATCTGTATCTTTAACTGATTTTAAGCAGAAAAATAGACAGACAAATATGATTTCAATCCTACTACTTTACGTTTCCTCAATATACAATCAATTAACTTTGCTAAGCGGGGGCAGCAATTATCTGTATCATTTGCTGATTTTCAATCAAAGAATCAGACAGATCTGATTTCAATATTAGTGTTTTTATTTATATATTTATTTATTTATTTTTTTTTGGGGGGGGGGGGTGGGGGGGGGGGGTAAACTAAAAGACCTGTTCAACTTGTAAAGCCGGTTGCTGCACTTGTTCGTCTGACGTTTCTGGCTGTGCCAGTGGCACTGTTGCTGCCATGTCCAGAGATGCTGTGACTGCCCCCGTTTCTTTCTGAAAATATGAAAAAAATACTTATATATATATATATATATAATCAAGCGTTTGCAATTACTAGTGATCTGTATCGATTCTGATTTTTAACTAAACACAGTCACAGATAAATACCGTTTGAACCCTCATATATTACGTTTTCTCAATATTTTACTGAGACTAAAAATCTGTATCTTTTACCGATTTTAAACAGAAAAATAGACAGGCAAATATCATTTCAATCCTCCTACTTTACGTTTCCACAATATACAATCAATTATGTGTGCTACGCGGGGGCAGCAATTATCTGTATCATTTGCTGATTTTAAACCAAAGAATCAGACATATCTGATTTTACATACTAGTGTTTTTTTTTTATTTATTTATTTTTTTTTGGGGGGGGGGGAGTGGGAGGGCGGTAAACTAAAAGACCTGTTCAACTTGTAAAGGCGGTTGCTGTACTTGTTCGTCTGACGTTTCCGGTTGCACCAGTGACACTGTTGCGGCCTTGTCCAGAGATGCTGTGACTGCCCCCGTTTCTTTCTGAAAATTTGAAAAAATACTTATATTTATACAATCAAGCGTTTGCTGATGCTAGTGATCTGTATCAATTCTGATTTTTTACGAAACACAGTCACAGATAAATACCGTTTGAACCCTCATATATTATGTTTTCTCAATATTTTGCTGAGACTAAAAATCTGTATCTTTTACTTATTTTAAGCAGAAAAATAGACAGACAAATATCATTTGAATCCTACTACTTTACGTTTCCACAATATACAATCAATTAAGTTTGCTACGCGGGGGTAGCAATTATCTGTATCATTTGCTGATTTTAAACCAAAGAATCACACAGATCTGATTTTTAATACTAGTGTTTTTTTTTATTTATTTATTTTTTTTTGGGGGGGGGGGGAAGTGGGGGGGGGGGGGCGGTAAACTAAAAGACCTGTTCAACTTGTAAAGGCGGTTGCTGCACTTGTTCGTCTGACGTTTCCGGTTGCGCCAGTGACACTGTTGCGGCCTTGTCCAGAGATGCTGTGACTGCCCCCGTTTCTTTCTGAAAATATTGAAAAAATACTTATATATATATATAATCAAGCGTCTGCAATTGCTAGTGATCTGTATCGATTCTGATTTTTAACGAAACACAGTCACAGATAAATACCGTTTGAACCCTCATATATTATGTTTTCTCAATATTTTGCTGAGACTAAAAATCTGTATCTTTTACTGATTTTAAGCAGAAAAATAGACAGACAAATATCATTTCAATCCTACTACTTTACGTTTCCACAATATACAATCAATTAAGTTTGCTACGCGGGGGTAGCAATTATCTGTATCATTTGCTGATTTTAAACCAAAGAATCACACAGATCGGATTTTAATTCTAGTGTTTTTTTTTATATTTATTTATTTATTTTTTTTTTTTTTGGGGGGGGGGGAGTGGGGGGGGGCGGTAAACTAAAAGACCTGTTCAACTTGTAAAGGCGGTTGCTGCACTTGTTCGTCTGACGTTTCCGGTTGCGCCAGTGACACTGTTGCGGCCTTGTCCAGAGATGCTGTGACTGCCCCGTTTCTTTCTGAAAATATTGAAAAAATACTTATATATATATATAATCAAGCGTCTGCAATTGCTAGTGATCTGTATCGATTCTGATTTTTAACGAAACACAGTCACAGATAAATACCGTTTGAACCCTCATATATTATGTTTTCTCAATATTTTGCTGAGACTAAAAATCTGTATCTTTTACTGATTTTAAGCAGAAAAATAGACAGACAAATATCATTTCAATCCTACTACTTTACGTTTCCACAATATACAATCAATTAAGTTTGCTACGCGGGGGCAGCAATTATCTGTATCATTTGCTGATTTTAAACCAAGGAATCACACAGATCTGATTTAAATATTAGTGTTTTTTTTTTATTTATTTATTTATTTTTTTTTTTGGGGGGGGGGGGGAAGTGGGGGGGGGCGGTAAACTAAAAGACCTGTTCAACTTGTAAAGGCGGTTGCTGCACTTGTTCGTCTGACGTTTCCGGTTGCGCCAGTGACACTGTTGCGGCCTTGTCCAGAGATGCTGTGACTGCCCCCGTTTCTTTCTGAAAATATTGAAAAAATACTTATATATATATATAATCAAGCGTCTGCAATTGCTAGTGATCTGTATCGATTCTGATTTTTAACGAAACACAGTCACAGATAAATACCGTTTGAACCCTCATATATTATGTTTTCTCAATATTTTGCTGAGACTAAAAATCTGTATCTTTTACTGATTTTAAGCAGAAAAATAGACAGACAAATATCATTTCAATCCTACTACTTTACGTTTCCACAATATACAATCAATTAAGTTTGCTACGCGGGGGCAGCAATTATCTGTATCATTTGCTGATTTTAAACCAAAGAATCACACAGATCTGATTTTTAATACTAGTGTTTTTTTTATTTATTTATTTATTTTTTTTTTGGGGGGGGGGAAGTGGGGGGGGGGGGCGGTAAACTAAAAGACCTGTTCAACTTGTAAAGGCGGTTGCTGCACTTGTTCGTCTGACGTTTCCGGTTGCGCCAGTGACACTGTTGCGGCCTTGTCCAGAGATGCTGTGACTGCCCCCGTTTCTTTCTGAAAATATTGAAAAAATACTTTTATATATATATAATCAAGCGTCTGCAATTGCTAATGATCTGTATCGATTCTGATTTTTAACGAAACACAGTCACAGATAAATACCGTTTGAACCCTCATATATTATGTTTTCTCAATATTTTGCTGAGACTAAAAATCTGTATCTTTTACTGATTTTAAGCAGAAAAATAGACAGACAAATATCATTTCAATCCTACTACTTTACGTTTCCACAATATACAATCAATTAAGTTTGCTACGCGGGGGCAGCAATTATCTGTATCATTTGCTGATTTTAAACCAAAGAATCACACAGATCTGATTTTTAATACTAGTGTTTTTTTTATTTATTTATTTATTTTTTTTTGGGGGGGAAGTGGGGGGGGGCGGTAAACTAAAAGACCTGTTCAACTTGTAAAGGCGGTTGCTGCACTTGTTCGTCTGACGTTTCCGGTTGCGCCAGTGACACTGTTGCGGCCTTGTCCAGAGATGCTGTGACTGCCCCCGTTTCTTTCTGAAAATATTGAAAAAATACTTATATATATATATAATCAAGCGTCTGCAATTGCTAGTGATCTGTATCGATTCTGATTTTTAACGAAACACAGTCACAGATAAATACCGTTTGAACCCTCATATATTATGTTTTCTCAATATTTTGCTGAGACTAAAAATCTGTATCTTTTACTGATTTTAAGCAGAAAAATAGACAGACAAATATCATTTCAATCCTACTACTTTACGTTTCCACAATATACAATCAATTAAGTTTGCTACGCGGGGGCAGCAATTATCTGTATCATTTGCTGATTTTAAACCAAAGAATCACACAGATCTGATTTTTAATACTAGTGTTTTTTTTTATTTATTTATTTATTTTTTTTGGGGGGGGAAGTGGGGGGGGGGCGGTAAACTAAAAGACCTGTTCAACTTGTAAAGGCGGTTGCTGCACTTGTTCGTCTGACGTTTCCGGTTGCGCCAGTGACACTGTTGCGGCCTTGTCCAGAGATGCTGTGACTGCCCCCGTTTCTTTCTGAAAATATTGAAAAAATACTTATATATATATATAATCAAGCGTCTGCAATTGCTAGTGATCTGTATCGATTCTGATTTTTAACGAAACACAGTCACAGATAAATACCGTTTGAACCCTCATATATTATGTTTTCTCAATATTTTGCTGAGACTAAAAATCTGTATCTCTTACTGATTTTAAGCAGAAAAATAGACAGACAAATATCATTTCAATCCTACTACTTTACGTTTCCACAATATACAATCAATTAAGTTTGCTACGCGGGGGCAGCAATTATCTGTATCATTTGCTGATTTTAAACCAAAGAATCACACAGATCTGATTTTTAATACTAGTGTTTTTTTTTATTTATTTATTTATTTTTTTTTGGGGGGGAAGTGGGGGGGGGGGCGGTAAACTAAAAGACCTGTTCAACTTGTAAAGGCGGTTGCTGCACTTGTTCGTCTGACGTTTCCGGTTGCGCCAGTGACACTGTTGCGGCCTTGTCCAGAGATGCTGTGACTGCCCCCGTTTCTTTCTGAAAATATTGAAAAAATACTTATATATATATATATATATATATATATAATCAAGCGTTTGCTGATGCTAATGATCTGTATCAATTATGATTTTTAACTAAACACAGTCACAGATAAATACCGTTTGAATCCTCATATATTATGTTTTCTCAATATTTTGCTGAGACTAAAAATCTGTATCTTTTACTGATTTTAAGCAGAAAAATAGACAGACAAATTTCATTTCAATCCTCCTACTTTACGTTTCCTCAATATACAATCAATTAAGTTTGCTAAGCGGGGGCAGCAATTGTCTGTATCATTTGGTGATTTTAAACCAAAGAATCAGACATATATGATTTTAATCCTGGTGTTTTTTTTTGGGAGGGGGGTTGCACTTAAGACCTGTTCAACTTGTAAAGGTGTCCATCCTGCTTCGCGCGGTTGCTGCACTTGTTCGTCTGACGTTTCCGGTTGCACCAGTGACACTGTTGCGGCCTTGTCCGGAGATTCTTTGACTGCCACCGACTGCAACAAAGATATTAAGGTATTTCTTTATATATATATAAACATGTGCCGCCCTGCAAATTTTAACCAGTTAACTGTATTACAAACGTACTGAAACACAACGAGAGAGAAGTATGAATTTAATATTTAATAATGCTTTCTTGGACATGCCACACCCTTCAAAAATATATATAAGTAATAGCAATGTTATTTATTTTAATCCACAGCCACCAACGGACAGATTTAACTGGAAAAACCATACGTTTGGGAACATACGAACCTGTGTGACGAGTCGGCCCGCATTTAGCAAGTTCACTTTCACCCCAGTATTAGACATCTTAACAGGTTCGGGACGAGAGGAGTTTGCTGCCTTCTTTACTCGCTTGGAAATTCTGCGTCCATATCTTTTGCTCTTCGGTGTGGTTTTTTAGACGTTTATGGGACTTTTTGTTTCCATTCCTCTGCGGATTCTGTTAACGTATCTGAAGTATGCATACCAGTATCAGTTTGAGACTTTTTGAGTGCTTCTGTGGTTTTCCCTTTTTTTCTGTGTCGGGTCATAAGGGGTGGAAAAGTAGCTTCTTGTCCTTTACTGGTGCTGGGCTTTTCTAGTGATTTACTCGCGGTGGGTTGAGCGAGGGGATTTATATCAAACCCCTTTGCTTTCGCAGCTCTGGCATAGTCGAATTTAAGGCAGACACGTTGACGAGGAAGACATATTCTTAACTTTCCCTGCAAAAGGAACCAAAGTGTCAATTCGTGTTCTCCCCCATCTTCATCAATAACGCTCTAATCCTTATATAATACGTCACTGACGTCTCCGCGGGAAAACTACAGACAGATGTGAATAAAAATCGGAACTTATCACAAAAAATGATCTCACATGCCGCGATTACGATAACCGCAACAGATGTTAAACACACATACACATACACACACACACAGGGCTTTACGCTATTTTTTCCCGACACCTTCCGGCACATTTTCGGCGATTGGATCTTGTTGCCTGCCCAAACCACCACTCTTACATGTCCCACATTGTCTCTTCCGTAGGTCACCCCTTCCCCCCCCCCCCCTCCCCTTCATTAATAAACGCTCTAATGCTTATATAATATGTCACTGACGTCTTCGCGGGGAAAACTACAGACAGATGTGAATAAAAATCTGAACTTATTACAAAAAATGACTTCACATGCCGCGATTACGATAACAGCAACAGATGTTTAAAATAACACACACACACAATACACAGGGCTTTACGCTAATTTTTTCGACACCTTCCGGCACATTTTCGGTCACTGGATCTTGTTGCCTGCCCCCACCACCACTCTTACACGCCCCCACATTTTGTCTCTTCCGTAGGTCACCCCTTCCACCCCCCCCCTCTTCATTAATAAACACTCTAATGCTTATATAATACGTCACTGACGTCTTCGCGGGGAAAATTACAGACAAATGTGAATAAAAATCTGAACTTATTACAGAATAAAAGCCTAAAAAAGACTTCACAAAGTTTAGTTGTCTCAACAATAAAACAAACCACAAATCAATTTAAAAAAAAAATTACCTAGGTTGACACGATATATCTCGTGGCTATCCGGGCCAAAGGCTTTCACCGTCTTTCGCATGTGCCTTGTGCTCTACGAAAAAAACAATGTACACGGCGATATTTTTTCTTTCTTCAATTTTACTGTAAAGTTTATCACGTCTAGCTGTATTGTTTGTCAAAAGCTGTTTAATATTTGAAGGTTCCCATGAAATCAATCGATTGCCGATGCAGCATTAAGTGAGTAACATAAACAAGGAACTGAAAACGAAAACTCACGTTGTCCCGTCAGACCAAAACTTCACATGCACATCAAACAAGGTGACTTTAATAGCCTGCCCCGGCCACCACACTTTGTTCTGGATGAAGGCCCACACTGCGTCCCCTTCATTTATGTCCTCGACAGGCTTTACTGACATAATGCCTGTAAACAAAAAATACGAAAAAACGGGTAAATCTCATCACTCTGACGTGCCACAAGTTCGACGTCCCAATAGTCCCGAAAACCCAAAATTCTGAATGATGCTTTCTTAAAAGGAATATGACTTAGGAGATTCACTACTGCGAGGGTTCAATTTTCCCACGACCAAGTATTCTGGCGTTCCATGCACATTCGGACTTTTGGGCTTTCGGACTTTTGGGACTTCAGGACTTGTTCCACGTCAGACTACTGGGCAGTCCCCCATAAAAAAAGACAAATGCGGCGCGTCGAGAGGGGTTTGTCGAAAAAATGCCGTCTTTATTTAACTCGTCATATCTCCGCTGAAAATGGGCCGATCTCTACAAAAAACGCCTAGGTATCAACTTAAAACAAATTTCTATCCGTGTACAACATTTCGTGTTTCTAGGTCCCGTATATTCGAACGAGTTTGTGACCTCAAAACATCGCATTTTTCGCAGAAAAAACATTTGGCCAACAGTAAATGATAATATCCCTCTTGACGTCAAGCGGGTAAAAAATAAAAATAATCGAGGGGGGGGGGATTACGCGGGAGGTTACGGTTTTATAAAAAATAATTCTGTTATACTTCAAAAAAATTATACTGAAAAAAAATTTCTAAGATAAAATTATACATTCAGTGAAGAAACAAAAAAATAAATGTTACCTCTTTAAAGTGTGAACAATATCCTTTAGTATCCCTTGTTATAAGTAATTAAATTATTAACACCACAAGATAAAATGCCAAAAGATAATTTTTTTAATCAGTCTTCACACTTGCTCAACCAAAAGAACAGTGACAACTGCAGTGGCAAAGCGTGGGAAAAAAAACCTCGCTGACGTTTACACAAAACTCCACCAATCACAGACGTTTCCCAATCAATTACACAGTGCCTTGATCTAGCCGCAATAAAATCTGAGCCAATCCCAGCACAGACCTAAACTAGTGGCCTGGCCTTTGATGAAAGCAAACCGTGAGAACATCGACAGACAATACTGGCTAAAAAGCAATATCACAACAACTTTTTTTGACTTCATATGTGTCGATTACGATAACAGCAACATCTGCTTAAGAAAACACACACACACAGAGGGCTTTACGCTATTTTTTTCGACACCTTCCGGCACATTTTCCGCAACTGGATCTTGTTGCCTGCCTCCTCCCCCCACTCTTACATGCCCCCACACTTGGTCTCTTCCGTAGGTCACCCCTTTCTCTCCCCCCCCCACCTTCATTAAAAAAAGGACTAAAAATGGCTTCACATGCCGCGATTACGATAATAGCAACAGCAGTTAAAAAAAACACACACACACACACACACACAGAGGGCTTTACGCTAATATTTTTCGACACCTTCCGGCACATTTTCCGCAATATTATCTTGTTGCCTGCCCCCCCCCTTACATGCCCCCACCCTTTGGTCTCTTCCGTAGGTCACCCCTTTCTCCCCCCCCCCCCCCCCACTTCACTAACAAAAAATGACTAAAAATGACTTCGCATGCCGTGATTACGATAACAGCAACAGCAGTTAAAAAAAAACACACACACACACACACAGAGGGCTTTACGCTAATTTTTTTCGACACCTTCCGGCACATTTTCGGCAATTGGATCTTGTTGCTTGCCCCCCCCCCCCCCACTCTTACATGCCCCCACACTTTAGTCTCTTCCGTAGGTCACCCCTTTCTCCCCTCCCCACCTTCATTAATAAACGCTCTAATGCTTATATAATAGGTCACTGACGTCTTCGCGGGGAAAACTACAGCCAAATGTGAATAAAATCTGAACTTATAAGAAAAAATGACTTCACATGGCGCGATTATGATAACAGCAACAGATGTTTAAAAAAAAAACACACACACACAATACACAGGGCTTTATGCTAATTTTTTTAAAACACATTCCGGCACATTTTCGGCCATTGGATCTTGTTGCCTGTCCCCACCACCACTCTTACATGCCCCACATCTCTTCCGTAGGTCACCCGCTCCCCCCCTCCCCACCTTCATTAATAAACGCTCTAATGCTTATATAATACGTCACAGACAGATGTGAATAAAAATCTGAACTTATTACAAAAAAATATAAATGTATATAGCGTTACTTACCCCATACTGTACAATGCAATATCCTTACTATCTGCTCAAGACTTTTTCTTCGAGATATTATCCCATTTGACTCGCTCATTATTTCTTTGATTTTGCACTGCTTTTTTTTCAATTTTTAAATTGCCAAATGTGTTAGTGACATCTTTGAAGTTTACATATTTCTGAAAGTGTTCGTACAACGGATCTTTCTTGATAAACGCATCCGCTAAACGAGCCGGTTTTAAAGTTTTTTTTTGGCGTCTCGGCCCCACTCTCTCACATTTCTTCACTACTTTACAACCGGTGTCAGAAATCTGTGAAGTGTCATGTTCTGGGGTATTTTGTAGTGAAATATCATGCTGTGAACTTCTACAGCTATCGCTACATTGCTCATTAAGCCAGTTGACAACTCTTGCTTTATATCCAATGTTTTCTCCTCCAATACAGTTTTCTAAACGTTTGCGAGCAAGCTTCGCACTTGGACTATAATTATCGGCATTACATTTTCGCCGTTTTCTGTACTTCTTTCTTTCTTTGTTATTGTGCCTACCCATGTTTAAAACAGGTGTCAAAGACCACAAACAGCCCTAAATTTCATTTCACTAGATTTTACGCCGATTTATACGATCTCCCAATCAGTCAACACTTCTTTTCCTTCAATTTTCCCACATTCATCCAACTGTTCATTTTTTGACTTAGGTTTGACGCATTTTGACTTGGGTTTGAGCATCTCTCTTCTCCTCTTCAAATAAGCTTTTCTGCTCACTTTATCGTGGCGACCCATATTAAGCTATGTTGATCTTGCTTGAAAATTTGCTAAACGAGGACCGAACCAAGAAGTTGTTAAAATTAAAACATCCTAACAATAAGCCAATTCGCACTTTGACTTTTGCCGAAAAGTTTGTGCGTTTCGGCTGAATTCAATTGGGATAAGGACATAAAGAAATGATAGAAAAAAATGGCAATAATCAACGTTTTTTTCTATCATTTCTTTATATCCTTATCCCAACTGAATTCAGCCGAAACACAAAAACTTTTCGACGAAAGTCAAAGTGCGATTTGGCTTATTACGGGTCTCACTCGTATAAGCCAAATCGCACTTTGGGCGTTCCTAATAACAATGCGTAAAAATTCTGCGTTTCGAATAAAAGTAACCGGTTAAAAAATGAAAGAAATGATAGAGAGATTTCGCCTAAATGTCAAATTTCTCATGCATCAAAGAGTAGTCGGGTTTTTAACAACCTGTATACTATTTTAAAAATGTATTAAAAATTTTAACAAATAGTTTCAAGTTTCAATTTCTCTTATGTTCCGAATATGAACTGTTTGCGATATTTCTTCCATATCTTTCTACAATTTCTTTCATTTTTTTATCCGGCTACCTCGCAGTCGAAATTCAAAATTCTTTCGCAAATTATTCGAAACACCCAAAGTGTGATTTGGCTTATAATAAGCAAAATAACAAGCAACTCAACAAAAAAATGTTTTACGTTAAAATTTCATGCTTGTTAAGGATAAATAAACAGCCCATAAAGGTCCTGTTGACAGTTCAGCGCAAGATTCCAAGCAACTCTCGTACTGACACCTACGGTGAATGCTATTTCCTTACATCAGCTTTTTAAAACGTTTAAAACAGCCGAAAAGTCTGAATTTTTCAGATCTGCTTTGTAAAAAATATGAAGACTGAACTAAAAAGTGTATGCTTTATCAAAACAATAATTTTGTTGCTTTATTTGGCTCTCAATTCTTTAGAAAAGAATTTTCGATTTCTACTCAGACAGACAGTATTTCATGATCGTGTTAACAGCTTAAAAAACTGTTTTTTTTTTTTACTTTATTAGCACAAACTATGCAGAATAATGTCGTTAGACTTATGCCGTGGTAAAAAAGACATACTTTATTGTATTATGCCTCATTTTTTCTCAAAAAGAAAGTGAGCGATAAAACAATGTTATTCCACCTCGATGTCAAACATTCCCAAATATTCAAATAATAACATATCCATCACAGTTCATATTTCTGACAATACATTTTCTTATTCTTAAAAATATAATTACAGTGTTTATTTAGTTTATTAATCCTTTAAAAGCATGAAAATTTGAACTTTAAAACTTTTGCGAACAAAACACACACGAGGTTCTTCCTAACACTCATCACACCGAGCTGCGCGCGCGCACACAAATAGTCCACAGTTTTCACACTTTAAAACTACTATTTGCAAAGTAATAAATATTAAATAAAGTGTTTATTTGATATTTTGTTTATTTTAAAAATAGTTGGGAACATATTTATTTATATAATATGACCAATTGCCGTCTTGTAAGTTGACCTATTTTTAGGAACCTATGGCGTGATATTTTTTTAACCGCCAAAACTTAACACAAGGCGGCATATTAAAGGAATTGAACATTTCGCGCAAGAATACATACACTTCATCGGGGCTTTCTGATTCGCTATCAAAACACGTGCTTTGGTGGTATTTTTTTTCAACACCAGGTGCCGCTCGTGCATTGCAAGGGTATTTAAAAATACAGACAGCAACCAGAAGCAATGACAGACAGACATTTTTGGACAAAATTCGGAAAACTTTTCTACATTACTCAGTGAACATCGGCGGTTTCAATTTTGATTTTCTGCCACATGGTTTTCTGCCACAACGCGATTTTGTGCCACATCGTATGGAAAATGCGGATGACTTCTGCCACAACGTAGCTCCTGTAAGAACGGACGGACGGACGGACGGACGGACGGACGGACGGACAATCTCAAACCTATATCCCTCCGTTTCACGGGGGATAATAACACGGGCATCATCTAGACATGTACCCCAATACGTATGTATGTTTTGAGAAAAATCGACTCATTAATTTCATAAGAACTCACTGCGGACAGACGGACGGACGGACGGACGGATGCACCAAATGCTATATATGTCTCCCTTAGGGGGAGACATATAATGACGGGTAGGCTTTGAGACTGGAGGTGAGAACAGAGTGTACAAGTATTGGTACTCACAGTTTGCCCTATACTGATATAGGTGTGATGGGGAGGGGGGCGGAGTGTGTACTAGTGTTCGTACTCACAGTTTGCCCTATGCTGCCGTAGAGCTCCGGGTGCTGGGAAATAAACACCTCGTCCTGGACGTATGTCCAGCTCCGCGCATGCGCCTTGTGCGTGTTCTCGTAGAAGAGGTCTATAGGCAGTGCCAGGCTCACCGCGTCGTCCAGGCCGCCCTGACGTACGGAGGATCGTGGAGAGAATTTAGACATAATGCTGTCTGATGCCAACCCATCCCCCCCCCCCCCCCCCCGCCTCCCCCACCTCTAGGTACAAAGCACGGAGAACCCCAACCCACTTCTAAATTTATTACTTCTTTCTGTCTTAAATTCTACATCTGGCGTGTTTTCATTTGTCATTTGCACACAGGTGAGAAAGCGTCCTTGACCTTACATGCACGGCTTTCATTGTGGTTCTTTCTGCGCCATAGTGCTCTTTGAAGAAGTCACGTGACCACTTCGCCGCTGGCCAATCAGGGACAACATCTGTCACCACTACTGGCCTGGTGTTTGTGCAAGAAATCGATATTTGCTCTTTAAAACTGTGAGATTTTTGTAAATGCAAACAAAAAAAAAAATACCGAAAAATATAATTAAAACAAACACACTCTTATAACATTTCCCACTCGTCCCAGGAGCGGGCTAAACACTGGCAAATCCAAAAAATAACATTCATTAAGCTGTGTGTTCTTCTATAATTTTTCGTCTCTGGTATTGCCAAACAGAACCATAAATATACCATATAACGAATCTTTCCGTTTTTCGTAAAGGAATAAACATTACTAAGATCTCAATGCAAAAAAACAACAACAAAAAAGCAAACAAACAAAAAAAAAAAAAAAAAGCAAACAAACAAACAAACAAAAAAGACGGCAGTGTGACGTCACTGGTTGCTCACCATTTGCCGTCGTAGACATCTCTGTACTCCTGAAGGCTTAGATTAGATCGCTTATCTACGCCATTCTGCTTGTATTCGAAACTGTATTTCTTCATATTCTGATTTCGGATCCTGAAATCGAATATTCCTGTGCAATCAGCAAAGTATTAAACTGTTGAAAAAGGAAATCATATGTACTTGTCTCTTTATACTGTTTAATGAAACATCTGCATGCAGATGGAGGTTGGGGGAGAGGGTGTGAAGGAGGTTGGGGGAGAGGGTGCGAAGGAGGTTGGGGGAGAGGGTGGGAAAGGAGGAAGAGCCCATACAAGTAGGTGCCGATACCATTTTTTGAAATCAACCAAGTTGTTAAATATTGGCGAGTTTTGTCCTTAAGTTTCAGAAAAAAATAAACAAATAAATAAATAAATAAAAATTCATAACATCAACACATAGCAGGGGATATAACAATCAAAGCGCTGCGATCAGCCAAAATTTGCTCGAGTTGTCTGTAAAGTATTACACCTGCTGTAACAGTCACAGACAGGTCACATGACCACAGTGTATATTCTCACCTGCTCGTGTCCCGGAAGTCGAGGCTGTAGCGGGAAAACAGCGACACATTTTGATGCTTCTCAATGTCAACTCTTTTGACTTGCTCTTCTACATTTAAGGCTCGCTCGAGATAAGGCAACAGTGAACGAAACCCCTCTATAATAACATTAACAAAGTACTTGAAACAAAATGTAACACCGTTTGGCCTTTACTTGATGTAATAGAAAGAAAATATAATAAAATACAACGGAACATAAAAAAATTCAATTTTACAAAAGCAGTAACTGAATTTCGCATTTCCGCAGTTTTACTAAACGGGAAAAGGGAAGGGGTAGGCTTAGGGCTAGAAATCATACAAAACATGACACTAAAATTGACAGACAGGACGTCTACCTGACACCTGACACTTTACAAAACCTGACATTTTAATTAAGAAATCGCATGCATACCAATAAGTTTAGGATGGTAATTTAAAGCTACTGCCGTAAGAACGCTCAAAAGCACGGCAACGCACGCTCCAGTTGCCACAGGGTACTTCCGGCACGTGACAACCACCCTTGCACTGCTATCCCCAGCGTCCTCGGGCGGTCTCTGGCACGCTTGGGTGACGTCACTTCGCCCGCCGGGACGTTTTCTCTTCGCCATTGTAAAACCACACGATGGTTCACTCACAGCCGTATCTGTATCATCGGAGACGGCCTACAAAGGAAACAAATAACAGAGCTACAAGTGAAAGAAAATACAGAGCTGTCGAAAACTAGAGCGGCCAGTGCACACAAAACATAACAGCACAGGCTTATATCACACACTTCAATACAGAGCTGTCGGAAACTAGAGCGGCCAGTTCACACAGAAAATAAGAGCACAGGCTTATATCACACACTTCAATACAGAGCTGTCGGAAACTAGAGCGGCCAGTTCACACTGAACATAAGAGCACAGGCTTATATCACACACTTCAATACAGAGCTGTCGGAAACTAGAGCGGCCAGTTCACACTGAACATAAGAGCACAGGCTTATATCACACACTTCAATACAGAGCTGTCGGAAACTAGAGCGGCCAGTTCACACTGAACATAAGAGCACAGGCTTATATCACACACTTCAATACAGAGCTGTCGGAAACTAGAGCGGCCAGTGCACACAAAACATAAGAGCACAGGCTTATATCACACACTTCAATACAGAGCTGTCGGAAACTAGAGCGGCCAATTCACACAGAACATAAGAGCACAGGCTTATATCACACACTTTAATACAGAGCTGTCGAGAATTAGGACACGCGACTCGCTCTTGTTACCGGTAGAACAGCATTCCGACCTGAAGGCATCAGAGGTAATTGTAAAGTTTGTTCCTCCCGATTTCTCCAGAGGTCAACTGGTCGAAAACCTGCTGGCCGGTGAGTACCTGTCCGGGATTCAAGGAGGTCCATTTCGAAAAGTTTTTAAACCAAAATTGTATTCTGCGTTGAAAACGGGGTTTCGTGCAATCATTGAAAAATTAAAAAATTTAAATTTTGGTCTAATATTTAACTTCCTTATTGAAACTGTAACGATTATTAAAAGATTTTTTGGAGAAATCCTTAATGTCCTAAATCATTATCAATACGTCACTGCAGTTTCAGTTAAAAGTTGCATTTTTTGCAACTTTTCTTTCGAATTGAAAAGAGGTTCCAGGTCCCTTTTCATCAGTAACCTTTTCATCAGTAACCTTTCTACTTTTTATGGTGATACCATAACCTCACAAACCGTCAGTTTTAATAATACAATTATGAGCAAGTTCACAGTTGTTTTTAGTCGAACATTATAAATGTTCTACAAAAAAAACAGTAAAAACTGTGACTTATCGCAGATGAGTATTATATAATATTGTGAAAAACAGGCCCTTATCGTCATTCAACTCATTATTGGGGTTTAATTTAAAATATCGCGAAAAAAGACAGGTTTTCTCCGGGTTGTAAGGCCGTATCATATTACGCCGCTAATATTGTGACATATTGGCACTGCAGGCTCCTCAGTTCCATGTGTGTTACCTTAATCGCCAAAAGGTACCTAATTCAGTCGGTCACTAGACGCCTTTTCTTATGATCTTATATGCGGCCTTAGTTTCTGAAACAGGAGTGGCTCGAAACAAGACTGACAAAAAGTGTCCATTCGTACTTTCCCCTTTTCCGATATAGATGTGCGGTTTCGACTGCAAATGTATTGGGATAAATTATAAAGTAACGATAAGGAAAAAAACGTTAAGGTTCTAAGGTCTTTCATTAAAAGCACTTTCAAATTTAATAACCAACCACGTGAGATTTAAAAAATATGTTGCATGTTATTATGCCCCATTTACAGCCCATTTGGGAATGTGCTTCTGGCAAAATACAATTCTGCTATTTTTTTGCGTTATTCTCTAGTGTTGTCGGAAACAACAGATGCAAGCGTCTTTTCTGAGTCACCATAAACAGAATCGATAAACTAATAAATCTGATCAACTATCACTAATACAGGTGAATTTTTGGAGGTACCGTACAAGTCCCAGACTGGAAAGAAAGATGGTAGAATCAGAAATCTATCTGCGATTATCTCTCTAGCTATAATGTGCATCCCTCAGTGCTAAGTATTTTCGAACACGAACAAGGTGTAGCTATATAAACGAAGCTCCGAAACGAAGCTTATATACACGTCGGCGTGTATAGGTTAGAACAGAAATTATATAAACATCGAAGTGTATATGACTCCTAAATGAAGTTTATATACAGACCAACGTGTATATATGCACTGAATCTGTCTCAAAACACGCCACACACAGTTTTTGGCGTGTAAATGAAAACAGATCGGTGCTTATGTAGATGCTGTCTTATGTATTACTCTTGTAACTGGTCAGACTGTTTGTTTGTTGTTTTTGTTGTTTTTTTTGTTGTTTTTTTTTTTTTTTTGCTTTTTTTTTTTTTGGTGTTTTAACGTCCCGTTCACGAACTATGACGAGTATATTGGGACGCACTTGCTATAAGAACAAGTTGAAAAAAAGAAGAGAAAATGAAGAAATAGTAAAAGAAGTTAGAAAGAAAGAAATTCCGATTGGTCGCCTCCTACGCCATGCACGGAACAGAAAGCAGTGGGCGTATTCTCAAGATTCCCCCCAGGCCACAGTGGGATGTAATTGGTCAGAATCTAGCGCGTTTATAAGCGGTGAAATCTTGTAATATACATGCCACCGTTTACTTGAAGCTTGGTGGAATTGGTGGATTCTATTCAAAGTAACGGCGTATATATAAGACTGAGTAACATCTTAATTAAATGCCAAAGATTCTGGCGTGTATGTAACACTTAACTGGTTCTTATATACACGCCAGGGTTATTAAGTACTTTGTAAAGTTTTTCTTTACACATCGTAAAGGGTATCACTTAAACTTGCTGTAATTTACTTTTTATGAAAATGTCGGTTCTTATGGTCACACTGAGTATTATTCTCTTCCAATTACACCACTCAGCACGACAGAAATACCGTCTGACCAGGACTGGTAGTAAATATTTTGAATGAAAAATTTCATGAAATATTTCACTGTAAAAATTTCAAAGATTTCATGTATTTTAAAACCCCGCGCGAGTTAGCGCTTAAAACAAATAAGCGAGATTCTTAGATGTCACACTTGCGTTGCCATGTACGTTTTATCACTGCTTCTTGTGCAAACATATGGCTAGCACCGTAGCTCTTAATCCGATACACAATTACACATTTTTGCCACTGTATCTGTGCGTTAAACATTTATATAGGGCAGTTCCAGACTTGCTGCCTACACAGCTGTCATAAGGAACACAATATAAATATTGAGTATATTATGTACCTCCTTCGTTTTACTCGATTTATTATTGCATCGTTAAATTACTTACAGTTAAGACTGAAACAAGGATATAACTATAAATAGTACAAATATGTCGGGCAGACTTGTTTGTTGGGTGTTTAACGTCACGTTCATCCACTAGGATGAATATATTAGGACACACTTGATAAAGGAACATGAGGGGAAAAAAAGAAGGAAGAGTGAAGAAACAGTAAAAGAAGAGTTAGAAAGAAATTCCGATAAGTCGCCTCTTACGCCATACACAGAACAGAAAGCAGCAGCGTTGTCCGGTTTCTTCCAAGGTGGAAAAAACCAGTGGAAAAAACCTGGTTTAAACGGTCCGAAAGAAATACTTTCTTCCAGACCAAAAGTGGCCAAAACTGGAATAAACAAATAGGCTATTTTGGACGCTATTTTTGTGTATATTAAGTCATCGTGAGTCTTCATATGAAGTGATTACACAACCTTAAGTGCAATTAGTAAGTCAGCAAGTGGGGTTTTGCTACAAAACAGGGGATCTGCTCAGTTCAACGCTTGTTTGCTTTATACACTGTGCCTTATATGGCATATGTCACGAAATCCATTGGTCAGTTTTCTAGCCTAATGATACTCACCACCCCTACTATTAGATCTGTTATTTGAGTTAGCCTTGTCTTGGTCTTTAAGCTCAGCCAATGTGTTACTCAGCATCAAAAGGGAAGGCCATTTATACAAAGTATTGCCTACTCAATATCAACAGAAAACCCATCTATGCCAGAGGTTGTCTAAAATACTACAGCACGACACTTGACTGTAATCTTCTGAGACAATGAAGGGTGTGCAGATTCGTGTGCTTAATCTGCATCTACTCCGGATGTCACTCAAACCTCTTTTAAGTATATAACGCCCTGTTTGTCACGTGGTGGAAAGGTGCAAAAAGCAGCAAAAGCATCTTAGAATTTGCAGAACTGGCTATACACCTTCTGTCGTCACCACCATCGTCCACATTGATCGAGCGAATGTTTTCAAGTTTTGGCGCTATTCACAGCAAAGTTAGAAATAGCTTAGGCAACGATATAGCATCAAAACAAGTGTTTTGTCACAGAATGCTGAGGGGTGAAAAGGAGCTTGACTGCTGATCTGATGTGGACAAATTTGTGGTAAATAAATAGTAGTGATGTGTATGTGTATATTGCACCATGGATACAACTTGAGTGTATGATAATAAAATGAACCTCCAGGTATGATTTTAGTTTTGTCCAGTTTCTTCCGGAAAAAACATTTCTTAAAGGTTTCTTCCACTATCCGGAAAAAATACCTTTTGGACTGGAAGAAACCCAACCCTGGAAAGCACTGGGCGTATTCTCACGATTCCCCCAATCCAAAAGGGTTTGGAAACATTATACAAGAGAAGTAATTGCTCAGAAAAGACAAGAACTTGACAACGGTCTGAGCAAATTTATCGTTCGCACAACACATGCCGAAATTAATATTTTTAATATGTCAAAGACAAGGTTTATTATTGCAAAAAATTTGGCGTTTTCCACAGTGGATAATCAACATTTCCCACAGTTTGTTCGTCGTGGAGTTAAATTAGCTGAAAGACATAAGGTAGCGGGTTCGTTTCTTGACACACAATTTATGAAGCGAAAAAGCAAAAAAAAAAAACAATTGTATTTATTCAAGTTTATAACTTTATGTACGGTAGTTTACAATCCATTAAAAATTGTTTAAAAATAGGAAAAATCTAAAGCTATTTTAGTTTACTATGCCTCAAATGAAAAAAAGCTATATTTTACGTCACAAAACATTTTCTTGAAGGAAACAGCACAGCTGACTGTTGACTTGTAGTTTGTTCGTAACATGTGTTCTTTTGACGGTGGTATTTGTTAAATAAAGCGAGCTGATATTGTAGATAGCGTGAAAATTTTTTTTTTTCGAAGTGCTTTGAAATGTTTCAAAAATTTCACTAGTTTCTGAAATATTTAAAAAATTTCAAATCTCATGAAATTTTGAAAAATTTCGAAATGTATACCAGCCCTGCGTATGAGCATCGCCAGTTTCATAACAAAGAAATGTACTCTTAAAAGGTCAATTTTTAATAGATACGGTGATTTATGAAGTAACTAAGTGTTGGATTAAGAAGAAAAGAGTTATTTATCGTTTCTTAACAGTGCATAGCCGCAAACAAGCGGCCCGCTACTGAAGTTCGACGTATCGCATCAAATCCTCGCTATATAACGATATGCAAGTCAACTGCGCTCGCTTTGAGGGGATGCCTTTACCTGCATTTGCTGAAGGCCCTCAAAGTACAGTGGCAATGATATACAACTTCTGAGTTATGCTTTGTTTAAAAGAAAAGAATACGGAAATAACCACAAACTCACATTTGTTTACATCAAGGGTGCATGGTTTATTACGTAAAAAAGTGACAGTAAACTTTGTAATTATTCACCAACAACTTTTTTGAGTGGCATTTCAAAAGCGTGGAAGAAATAAAAAGTGAAATATTATTGGTGTATGGAACAAAGTTATAACTAATTCTGTATCTATTAATTATTGGAGTATATATTTCACAGGTAATCATCAATCCCTTCATTTAAATTTTTGGTCAATGACTTCGGTCACGTGACATATAAAGCTCAGAACGTGAACAAAGATTTGACAGGTGAGTGAGGAAACTGACTTTTCTGCACTTTAACAAAGAAATAAGATATGCATCCAATTAAAAATTGTGCCTGTTTTGCAAAAAGGGTATTTTGTGCATGAATTTGCTGTAAATGTTTGAACAACAGGGACTAGTATGCAGGATTCTTGCCTCAGATCATATAAAAATGACCCCTATTAGCGGAACAATGTAAGGCTTTATGGCTGACAGAGAGATATACGATGTCATTTACGTCAGAGCTGACTCGACGCCAAACAGTGTACAGGTTGCTGTTGCTCGTATTCATAAAAATTTTGAAATTGTTTGAAAATCCGTATGTCACTGTGCCAGACGCAGCTGTAACAAGCGATGTGATTGGTTAACACAGTATTCTGGTTTATATAACACCGGCATGTATATAAGCCAACTCACTTTGGGCGTTCCGAATAAAACGCAAAAATTCTGCGTTTCGAATACAAACTAACAGGGTAAACAATGAAAGAAACAATAGACCGATTTCGCCTAAATGTCAAAATTCTCTTGCCCCAAAGAGCCATCGTTTTTTCTTACAACCCGTACGCTATTTTAAACATTAATTAAAAGTTTTAACAAAGCCTGTATTCTTTTAGGCATAACTTAACGGTTTACTAACTGGCTCTAGAGCTACCTGTTCTTTTCAGATTTGACCGGAACCAATCATAACTGACCGTAACCGAGGTTACTTCCGCTTAAGAACTTAACCTCACGTGACATCACATGACATTGTAAACAAAAGAAAACAAAAGAAAACAAAAGAAAACATGTGTTCAATATATGTGTTCAGAATTAAGCTTAATAATAACATGTTATATATGTCTATCTCAGTCTTCTTTTGGTGTGCTTTTTTGGCACTTGTACGTTTTGATATTGTACTACTAATTATAGCTTTGAAATATGTTTATTTGTTATATTCTCATTGTTCATGTGAGACACTGAATAAACTTTGCCTTGACTTAACAAACATTTCTTAACACCTTAAAAAAGCTACTTTTAATGTAAGTACAACAAAAGAGGAGAAACGTAAAGGAACTGTGTACATACAGAGTTTATATCATGGTTTGTACACTGAACATTTAAATTTTTAATAACGCAGTACCACATTACCTTTACAGAAGCACAGCTAATACACTAAATAATGGTCGGGTTTTGTGGATGTTTTGATTCTTCTGGTTCCTTCCAAATGTAACTCCAAAAAAATAGTTTTAGGTTTCAATTTCTTTTATGTTCCGAGTATGAGCAGTTTTGCTATATTTCTTCTATTTTTCCCATCATTTCCTTCATTTTTATCCGGTTCCCTCGCAGTCGAAATTCAAAATTCTTTCGAATTTATTTGAAATCCACAATTTTGCTCATAGACGTTCCCGAACACCAATTTTATTGCATAATCTCTTGCAAGGTCTAATAGTGCTTTCTCTTCACTACATTGCTGCTTATAGCCACTTCAAAGCCAAAACGAGTCGGACGTGAAAATTTTTGTAGCATTATATTTAGAAATACTTTGATCCTCTGCTACAAGTTATTGTAAGGTAACACACTTTACACAATTTTGAACAATGTCGGACGACAATGAAGTAGATATCGGTGTACAAGAAGGCAATTTTAGCGACAATAATATCGGCCGAACGCCAAATAAACATGAAAAATCTGGATGGTCAAAGCAAAAAGATAGCCACACGGCTAATGACGGCCAAACAGAAAGACATAGCCAATCGGCCAATGATTACGAGTCCAGAGAAAGAGGTGAAAATGTAAGTCTAAACAGCCGACCAAGTCCAAAAGTCGGAAATATGACTTTTTCTTCGTCGTCGAGCAGTTCTAACGCCGGGACTTCGTCTTCTTCTGGAAGCGATTCGGATCTTGACATTAGTCCAGCCAGATCAAAAAGAAAGCCAGTTTACAATATGTTCGATCCTTTGAAAAAAGATATAGAATGTAATTTTTACAAGAATTTGGGGTCTTTTCTGGTAACATATTTTTCGGAATATTTAGATGAAGAAACAATGGCTAAAGTAATGGAAAATTGTCCCCAGCCTTCTCATGAAAATTTGTCAGTCCCTAAATTAGACGAAGATTGGCTGGACCTTTTGGAAGATGACAAAAGGAATGTCCCACTCATAAAATCTGATAAGAGCATGTTGCGTGTCCAAAACGCCCTGTTGAGGGCCATGGGCCCTTTAGCTCAGTTATTGTCGAGCGCTGACAAGACAGAAAAGGGAAACCTGAAACCAGATAGTCTGAGCGCGGATGAAACCATTAAACTGATTGAAAAAAAAAAACAGCGATTTGCTTTTGACAAGTTAATGTCCAGATTAACTTCTTTCGACGTTTAACCCTAGTGGCGAAAATTCTGGGGAACACTAAGAAAGCTAAGAAACTCGTTGTTCAGAATGCGGATCGCTAAGACGATAAAAAGGAGCTTCTCGGTCCCAGATTTCACAAGCTGCTGAGCAAAACTGTTAAAAAACGTAAACACAATCGTGAGTTGAAAAGAGCTCTTGGCTCTTCCCAACGAGGTGACTTACGGTCCTTTCGTGGCGGGCCCTCAACATCCTTCGGTGCCGGGGGCAGAAACCCTCAGTTTAGAATGGACTCAGACCGAGCAAGGGGTACCTTTTTCAACCGTAGAGGTGGAGCGTCGTACACCCCAAGATTTCGTGGAAGGTTTTTCGCGCACAAATTCACTTGGAAAAACAATGTTAAGTTTACAAAATGCACCGACATTTTTGCATGAAACCTTTCCGCACAAAACACGGTTCAGTGTTCAAAACATAACAATGCTGAACCCAAGATATGCTTCAGTACAAATTCGACCCGACGTTTTGGCAATGAAATTCAGGCCTCCATCAGCAAAAATGAGACAACTACCAGTAGGGGGGAAGACTAACAGGGCAAAAACTAACAAAAGAACCACACATCTTGAATTCGGTAACGGGTCTGACTTTACATTTGTTCCAGATACCAGTTCAGAAAAAAAGAACCCCTTTTCCCCAGGTTCAACAAAGCAGACAGTCTGAAAATAGACGAGGAAATGCTCGAGAAAAAGACGATAGAAAAAGTGAATCCCGAACTGTTTCAATTTGTTTCCAGCCCCGAAAAAAGACGGCGGAGTCAGACCTGTGATAAATCTCAAACTTTTGAATTAAAACATTCAATACGAACAATTCAAAATGAAGTTAGTTAGTTAGTTATTTGATTGGTTTAACGACACCGCCAACCTGTTGTAGGTCATATTGTGTCATTCCTGGTAACTTTGTCGAATTTATACTTTATTGATTAAAAATGATTATAAAATAAAATCTTAAATATACTAAAAAATATACTAAAATTAGACTTAATGGTAGTCTACACATAGGAATACATATTAATCTCTTTTAAAAATTCTAGGACCTTGTTGGAATTTACCTTCTCAAACAGCTCTCTCATGGAATCAACTCTATAATAACGGGGGCGAATGTGATTGAAGTCTATACAATCTATCAAGATGTGTTTTACTGTATACCGTTCCTGACAACTTATACATTCGGGTTGTGGTTCACCTCTTAAGAGGTGTTTGTGAGTAGTGTAAGAATGTCCTATTCTTAATCTGTGAATTACCATATCGTCGCGAAGGCTATTTAGGGAGGGCAATTTGCGCCCTACCACAGGGTTAATTTGGTATAGCTTATTGTCTGTTTGTTCATCCCAATATTGTTGCCATAGATTTTTGACATATCTAGAAATATGGCACTTAAAATCTGATGACGGTATAAGGAAATCTGAGCAGTCTTGGTTTAACGCTTCTTTGGCGCCTTTGTCGGCTGCCTCGTTGCCCGGGATTCCAACGTGGCTCGGTACCCAACAAAATATTATCTCTTTGCCAGCTTTTACCACTTCGTCGTGTTTTTCTATCAAGTCCAAAATTATTGGGTTGGATACCTGTAAGTTTTCTAGTGACTCAAGCACTGACATGGAGTCCACGCACAATATGAATTTTTTGTAGCGGCTAATCTTGACAATTTGCATAGCTAGCTGCAGGGCTCTAACTTCTGCAGAGAAAATAGAAGACCCATCAGGGAGCCTGGTTCTGAATGTATTATTTTCTGTGACAATAGCTGCTGCAGCCATGTCCTCAAGTTTGGAACCATCGGTATATATGAAATGGTAGTCATTATAATTATCCTTTAATTCTGCAAATTTTGACTGAAATACACACGGGTTAGTTCGTTCTTTTGTGGACTCAGAAAGAGTCTTCAAGACCACAGGTTTCGTTAACTTCCAAGGGGGTTGGTTAGGTATTTTGTAATTTGCAACAGATTCAATGATTATACCTGCTTCCTGCAGGTGTGGTATAATCCTAGTTCCAAAGGGGGGGATAGCATTGGTACCTCTATCCGCATAATGTGATCCGAAAACAATCTGATGAGTAGGGTTATTTCTATTGGCGTAAAGTTTTAAACAATACTGCATGGCAAGTTTTAACCGCCGTACATTGAGAGGTTGTTCATTTGCCTCAACGTGTAAACTGTCGGCTGGGGATGTTCTAAAGGCATTTAAACATGTTCTTAAGCCTTGATTCTGTATCGGTTCTAGCATCTTGAGATATGATGGTCTAGTTGAGCCATAAACTATACTGCCATAGTCCAGTCGCGATCTAATTAGAGCTCTATACAACATGAGTTTAATATCACGATCTGCTCCCCAATCGTGGGAGGAGATGACTCTCAGTAAATTTAAGGCCTTCTGACACTTTCTTCGGAGGTGTTTGATATGTGGGATAAAACTAAGTTGGCTATCAAAAATTAAACCTAAAAATTTGTTTTCCTTGACAACAGGGATTTGCACGTTAGAGATGTGTAAAACTGGATCGTCGTGCTGTTTTCGTTTTTTACAAAAGTGTATACAAACCGTTTTGGTTTGTGAGAATTTAAAACCATTCTTATTCGCCCAAACTTGGAGAGAATAAATACTCTGCTGAAGACGACGCTGTATTAAATTCATACTTTTGCCTCTACACGACATGGCAAAATCATCCACGAAGAGTGAGCTATCTATCCCCTGTCTCAGTGTATCTTTTATATTGTTGATTTTTATCAGGAAAAGTAGAATTGAAAGGATGCATCCTTGGGGGAAGCCTTCCTCTTGTTCAAAGTATTCTGAGAATATTGTACCAAGGCGAACCCTGAATCGACGGTCGTCCAGGAATCCTTTTATGAACTGGGGCAGACGGCCTCGGAGGCCGAAATCAAAAAGATCCTTTAGTACTCCGTGTTTCCATGCTGTGTCATAAGCTTTTTCCAAGTCGAAGAAAACGGTAACAACATGTTCCTTGTTATTGAAAGCTTCTTTCACAAAAGATTCTAGTCTTACAAGATGGTCCAGAGTGCTCCTTTGTTTCCTAAAGCCACTCTGTATGTCGGCAAGCAAGTTGTTTCTTTCCAGGTACCATTTTAATCTTTCAGCTACCATTCGCTCAAATGTTTTGCACAGGGCACTTGTCAAGGAAATTGGTCTGTAATTCTGAGGATTTCGTGGATCTTTGTTTGGCTTTGGTATTGGTATTATTGTGGCTTCCTTCCATATTTCTGGAAAAGTGTCGGAATTCCAGGTATGATTTAACAATTCTAAAAGGATCTTTAGGGTATGGTCTGGCAAATGTCTAAGCATCTGATAATGTATGTCATCTGGTCCTGCTGCTGAATCATGGGAACTACCTATGGCCTTTCTCAATTCATTAAGAGAAAAGTGCTCATTATACGCTTCGCTGTTGTCAGAATAGAAGTTAAGAGGATTAGTTTCTTCTGTTTCTTTATAACGTCTAAACTCGAGGCTATAGTTTTCGGAAGATGAGTTATGTTCAAATGTTTCGCCTAAGGTATCTAAAATGTCCTTTGGGTCGGTGATCATATTATTGTTAGCTTCTAGATGGCTTACTGTGCTAAAAGTGTTCTTGCCAGATATTTTTCTAACCATGTCCCAGGTCTTTTTTAGAGAATTATTTGTGTTGAGTTGAGAAACATATTCATGCCAGGACTCTTGTTTGCTTTTTCTGACTGTTTTACGCGCAACTGCCTTGGCCCTTTGATATTCTATTTTTCTTGTAATGTCTGGGTAGTCTGAAAAATTTTTGAGAGCTTGTTTACGAAGCGCTATGGATTCTTTACAAGCGTCATTAAACCACGGTTTGTGTGGTTTCTTGCGGGATCCTGATGTCCTTGGGATAGATTTTTCACACACTCCATGGAGAAGAAAGGTAAATAATGAGATATGTTCGTCTTCATCATCAGTAAAATGTTTCCTTTTGATACTCTGATGACATAATTCTTGGAATTCTGACCAGTCTGCTTTCTGAAACTTCCATTTTGGGGATCTTTTTTCGTGGTATGCTTTAGACTCAGACAATAAAATAGGAAAGTGGTCACTGCCGTGGAGATCACCCAACACTTTCCAATTAAAATCAAGATATAAATTAGCAGATGCTATAGAAAGGTCAATAGAGGTCTTTGAACCAGTACCGGGGTGAAGATATGTGTATGACTTGTCGTTGAAAATGGTTAAATTATGATGGTTAAGGAGATTTTCTACCAATTTTCCCTTCAAATCTACGTAACTATTGCCCCACAATGTACTGTGAGCATTAAAATCGCCCACGAATAGAACTGGCTTAGGTAACTGATTTATTAGGTCATTCAACTCTTCTAGTTGAGGTCTCAATTGTGGTGGCAAATAAATATTACAAATTGTGAAAGTTTTGCCAAGCGTGATACGAATCGCCTGGGTCTGGAAAGGCGTATTTAGTTTAATTTCGCTTTGTAAGAGATCACTTCGAACAAACATAGCGATTCCACCCGTCGCTCTGTCATCCGATGATGGTTTGTTGTATGACGTATATCCTCTAAGTTTTGGTGGATTGTCGTTTTTGCTGAATGTTTCCTGAAGACAAAATACTGCCGGATCATTTAAGTGCATAAGTGTTAACAATTCATGGTAGTTGGTCCAAAAACCTCTGATATTCCAATGAATTATTGTCATCGTTACTTGCTAAGAGCTCGATTTCTGTTAATCGTTACTTTTGGAGGCTTTTCATTTGAGCGGGGTGTCTTAGGGGAGGTTCTGCCTGCAGGTCTCCCATCGCCAGCATCCATAAGAGGGGAGTATCTATTCCCACTCATTTCCTCCGTAAGGTTTGTGCGCAACCTCTGTTTGGCAAGTTGAGCTCTTTGTTTGAGTCTTGCCTTTGTTTCGTGGCCCAGCTGAGAGGATTGGGGGCTTGGAGTACAAGACCCGTCTCTCTTCCCTGACAGCTCAGGAGATGTGCTTGGTAAAGACTCACAAAGACTGGAGTCCGTTTCAGTTTTAGTTTCTTTTGTTTTTCTAGAAGGCCGCTGTTGCTTTGGTGGCGAAAAAATCTTTTGTTCCGTAATCCATGTGATGTCAGTTTGACAGGCAGAATCCTGAAACTTGGGTCTTACTGAGCTAGCATATGTTTTCGCATTTGATGGGAGGAGGGTAGCAGCCAGTTTTCGGGCTTCGGGATAAGACACCGATTTTTCAAATTTTATCTGTTGCACTTTCTTTTCAGCATGCCACCGCGGACAATCCTTGGATGAAGCCGGGTGGCTGCCCATGCAGTTTATGCATTTGGGGTTGTGAGAGGTACATGAACTATATTCATGCCCTTCCTCCCCGCATTTTGCGCAGGTGGGTTTTTGATTTCTGCATTTGTCTTTGTTATGCCCGTATTTCTGGCAGTGGAAACAACGAATAGGGTTCGGAATATATATTTTCACTGGTAGGCTTAAATATCCAACTTTTATATTGCCTGGCAAAGTAGGCTTGCAGAAGGTAAGGACAAATGTTCCTCGTTGGCCCAAAGGTCGCGCTGCTGTCACACCCTGGTCCTGTAGTCCATCGACTAATTCTTCATCTGAGCAAAATCTTAGTTCAGGGTGGGTGATCACTCCCCTGCAAAAATTTAAGGTTCGGTGGGCAGAGCACTTAGCTGGGGTGTTTACGAAAGATGTTATTTTCAGGAGGTTTTTACATTGTTGTAAAGTGGCTATTTGGACTAGAATGTCCCCCGAGCGGAGCCTTTTGATGTTAAATTGATTTCCCACTATCGATGCCACCCCCTTCTGGATAGCGAAGGGGGATAGTTTAAACGTGCCCTCTATCGGTGTGATAATCAGGTATTGTGGAAATGAAGCAGGGGGAGACCCCACCTCAATCCTTGGTCTTTTGGGTGTCGGTGATGTATTTTGTTTTTCTTTTGTCTTATCCATTAAGTCTTTTTTTGAAAATTTTCTTCCAGGTCTGCCGGCCCCGGCCTTACTATGACCACCTATTTCGGCAACGGGGGTTACCCGCCTAGGGCTAGGACACCTGGAATACTCTACTAGACGCGGCGGTATTCTCCATCCAACGCCGTTCGATTGACCCTAGAGCCGCAGTATGGTTAAACTGAACGACCAGCCGTTATTGATCGTGACGGGCCAGTTCACGAACGCCCTTCTTGGGCCGAAGAGAAGGACCAAAGGCATGTATTGGCAAACAAGTCCCTCAGCAGAATGTGTATTTGAAAGGCCTGCCTAAGAGACAAGAAGCCTCAATACCCAGGTAACCGCTCTCCTTCCACTACGGGATGCAACCCACGGCAAAGTGCGTTCTTATGTCTGGTATTATCACCAGCTACTGTAGGACATCTTGGTGGACGCACAACAGGTTGCCACGCTTTTATGCGGTTTGCGTGGGAACGGTGTAACGCAGGTTTTTGTTGGCTGCTAGTAGTCGTTGCCAAGGGTGTGACAGAGCTAATACCGTATCTGGAGTACTACAATTAAGTAGACCCCAGATGATAATACAAAAAAATGGATTGAATGTGAAACAATTAGGTAAGGAAAGATTTCTTTATTGCGATTAACGACATCATATTTATCAAAAAAGGGATATTATTAGGTGGAAGGGCATTGTTGTTAATTTGGTATGTGTGCTTTTGGGAAGGTTTTATAGTACCTGTGAAAATGGAAATGATGGTGAGATGATGAAATGGTGGGAGGGTATGGTTGGGAGGGGGGCGAGATACCAGTAGAACTGAGATATACCCAGTAAGACTGGTACCCCGAGGGGGGTCGGAATATCAACTCCGGCCTCCCTTTGGGTCAAGGGGCTCCTTTAAAAATAAAGGGTCGGACCCAAATCAGGCAGTTTAACGTCATGCCCGGGACGATTCAAAATGAAGAACATGACAGATTTAGTACACATGATAAAACCGAGGCACTTCATGTTGAAACTCGACCTCAAAGATGCTTATTTTAGTGTCCTGATGTATCCACAGGAAACAAAATGTCTACGGTTCAAGTGGAAAAATACTCTGTATCAGTTTCTAGTGCTGCCTTTCGGCCTGGTCCCTGCTCCTTGTGTACTCACAAAACTACTAAAACCGGTCCTAGCCCTGTTGAGGCGGATGGGATTACGTGCGTTGATTTATCTAGACGTCCTCATTTTACTGAATCAAGACCCAATCAAAATTCTGGAAGACATGACAACTTTGGTGTTCATTCTCGAAAATTTTGGGTTCTTAATAAACTGGGAAAAGACAGTCCAAATTCCATGTCAAATCATGGATTATCTCGGCCTGATCACAAACATGATAAAAATGACTCTTCCCTACCACAGACAAAAATAAACAATATCATTTCGGAGGCGGCAGTGATTTTTAAGCGAAACAAGCGATTCTAGCAAAGCTGATAGGGAAATTAACGAATTCCTGCTGTACAAGAAGCCCCACTTCATTATCGACATCTGCAAGTGTCAAGTGCGTTAGCTCTTATGAAGGGGCAGAATTACGAAGCCGCTGTCGTTCTGAACAAGCTATGCAGGGAGGATTTGCTTTGGTGGTTTCAGTATCTGGAGTCCAGCAACGGCTTTTCTCAATCCCCTTCGGGAAGTTCAGATTACCACAGACGCGAGCGATCACGGGGGGGGGGGGGGGGGGTTGAACTATTTGGAGCGGAACTGTCACAGAAATGCTTAAGAATTGAAGGCGGGCACTATGGCGGTAAAGGTATCTGCCAAAGATTTGTCGAAAATACATATAATCCTATTCATGGACATTTTGACTACTGTTTAACAGGTGAACAGAAAATCCGCACGACTTCCAATCTCCTAATGGAAATGACGACCGAATTTTGGGAATTTTGTGCACAAAAACAAATCTTGCTCCCGGTAGTTTACATCCCGGGGAAAATAAACCATCTGGAAGATTCGCTATCTCGGGACTGGACCGAGTCCAGCAATTAGAAACTGAATACCTCGGTTTTCCGTCAAATAGAGACTCGGTTAGGTTGGACAAACGTTGATCTGTTTGCGGATCGACTGAACACCCAAAAACAGAAATTTGAGAGTTGGAAACTAATAGGCAGAACATTAAGAAAAATTCGGTCAGAAAAAGCTCGGGTCTTATTGATCACAACTACGTGGTCTTGGTATCCGATGTTACTGGTCATGGTAGTGGACTTTCCGCTGCTACTAATACCTGTGGAAAAGTTACTGCCAAACCCATCAGGGGAGGACCATCCTCTGATTGCCAAGAATATACTGACTCTTGCGGTTTAGAAAGTGTCGGGGATAGAGCAAGAGAACAGGGCATTTCGGATAATGCTGTCCACTTGCTCAGAAATAGATGTCGGAAGGGTACAAAAATATCTTACAAATGCGCCTAGAGTTAGTGGAGTAGCTAGGCTCCCTTTCAAGCCACTGTCGTAGGCATTGTCAATTTTTTGTCAGATATGTACCAAGCAGGTTATGAGTACTCAACCATAAACGGGTTTAGATCAGGTATTTCCGCCTTAGATCCCCACATAGACAAAATGCCTGTTGGGCAGCATGAACAGGTAAATGTGGTGATGGCCGGCATATTCAATTCCAATCCGCCAACACCTAAATATACTGTGTTTTGGGATGTTGGTGTTGCTCTGGAGTTTATTAAAAGCATGGGTCAAAACGAATGTCTTGATGCGAGAGACCTAACTTTGAAACTCGTTATGTTGTTGGCGTTGGTAACAGCGAGCAGGTCGTCCGATCTGCCGTTACTCGATACAACGTTCATGACTGATATAAGCGATAATGTAGTATTCAAAGTTAACTCTGTATGTAGTATTCAAAGTTAACTCTTTAGATAAGACGAGGAAAGTTGGTCAAAAACCACGAACAGTCACTATTTTTGAATTTCCGGAAGAACCACTTTTGGATCCGGCAAGCTTTTACGTTTGTATCTAGAACGCACAAGTCATTTGAGGACAGATCAAGGTAATCAGTTATTTATTTCCATAGGCCGACTTTATTTGCCGGTGAAATCGAGTATGGTGGCAGGTTGGATCGAACGTATTCTCGAAAAGGCAGGTATTAACACCTCAGTTTGGACTGCACATTCAACTAGGGGGTGCATCCACCTCGAAGGCGGTAGACTCAGGGGTCACTGTGCAAGACATTCCTGACTCCGCCAACTGGAAATCGTCAGGTAAATTTCAAAGATTTTACAATAGATCGCTAGAGGACGGGAGTTCGGATTTTCAGAAGAAGGATTTAACCTCATGTAAGTGGCTTTGAACAAGCAGTATTAGACCTTACGAAAGTGGCTTTGAACAAGCACTATTAGACCTTACGAAAGATTATGCAATGAAATTGAGAATTTTATAAAGGGCCATAGGCCCTGAAATGAAATTAAGATTTTATAAATAATCTGGAGCAAGGTCTAATAATTTGCCTCCTCCTTTTGCACCAACCCATTTTGTGGTGTTTTTTCTTTTTCGTTATTTGTTCCTAACTGCAATATTGGTCTTTGATGTAAAGCGATTACGGAATTGGACGAGTCCAGAAGTAGATAGAATATTTTAACCGTTTACCTAATTTTCAGGCTTAATATCGAAAGAAAGGGGTTTTTCGACTCTGTGTGCTGTAATTATATGATTTGTTTACAGAGGAAGGGCTACACCTTTTCTGCGAGTGCGACGGACTCGGATACATCCACAGATCAACACTGACTTGATTTAGTGTGATTTCGAAAACTGTTTTGGATTAGTGTGATTTATTGAACTGTCGTTTGAACTTCTCTGCTAGTTTGTGAGTCCGTTCGTTACAAATAAAAAGGATATACTATCGAAAAAAAAGTTTCTTAGTCTCGCTACTCTTTTAGCCAATTTTACTTCGTGATCCTACGTAAGGTCTAACACTGCTTTCTCCTCACAACCACCATGCAGATAGCTGTTCAAAGATTCGACTTCCTCTCCTCATTTGCTCTCATTGGATACACATGTATTTCCAAAACAAAAGTGGGAATCTTAGAAAATCTTAGTTATTCAACGCAGTCAAAACGGATTATTGCTTTTAAAAGGTAAGACAGCCATTCGGCCTTGGAATCAGATCAAGAAAATGGTAGCCATTCTTCAAATGTTGAAAATACAGAAAGTTACAAAACGAAGCCCGGGCTTCAGGCGAATGGTTTTCTAAACGTTGGGAAAACTTAGCCATTCGGCATTCAACATAAATAGTCATTCGACAAAAGCAACGGATAGTCATTCGGCACGCAACCCGATTCCGATAGCGATTCCTCGTCAGACTCCGAGGACTAGTGTTTCAAGCGTAAAGTAAATTAAGGTAAACATGCTAAACCGGACACCGATAGCTCGGATGACGATTTCAACATGTTCGATCCCACTGCTGACCAGTCTGGCCTAATTCTCCCGACCCATCTTAGGAAATTTTTGTCGAGACATTTCACGTTTCTCATTGAAGAGAACATGGGGCGGGTGTTGGAGGACATTGATATCCCCAGGGAAGATGCTTTGAAGGTCCCTTAACTTGATGAGGAGTTCGGGGATATGCTCGAGAGTGATGTGAAGACACTAACGATAGAAATCTTGCGTAAGTACAGACCGCCTTTATGAAGGCTATGGCCCCAGTTATAATGGCTTGGATTGATTGATTGATTGGTTTAACGACACTAGCAACCCGTTAGGGTCATATTGTGCCAGTTCTGTTACTATAGGAAGACTCGGTTGAAATTAAAATCAATTAAAATGGACAAAACAAGTAATGTATACATCTAAAATCAACTAAATTCAATTTAAATCTTGCTGTACAAGTGTATTTCTTTCAGAAAAGAAATAATTTTGCTTGGTGCTACCTTTGTAAAAAGGTCTTTCATGGAGTTCACACTGTAGTAGCGTGAACGAATGTTCTGAAAATCTACGCAATTGAGTGGAATATGTTTTACAGTCAAACGTTCTTGACAACCAATACATTGTGGAGGCGCATCGCCTCTCAAAAGATACCCGTGGGTGATGTATGTATGCCCGATTCGAACTCTATGCATAACCGTTGAATCGCGAATATTGCCAAAACCTAGGTGCTTTTGTCCTACTGTTGGTTGGATTTGAAAGAGTTTGTTATTTCTTTGTTCGTTCCACTTTTGTTGCCAAAGGTTTTTTACATAACTTGAGATATGTGGTTTAAAGTCGGAGTACGGTATGAGAAGGTCGGATATGTTGTAGTTTAGCGCCTCTTTTGCTGCATGGTCCGCAGGTTCATTACCCGCTATGCCGACGTGAAATGGCTTGGAAAGAAATGGACAAGAGTAACCGAGACGAAACCTATTCCTCCATGTCCATGCCTGAAATGTGAAGACTCTTTGAAAAAATGATCATAGCTCTGGGCCAAGATAATCTGGCCATTAATTTCCACAACAGGTGGCCTATACTTTCATCGATTATTAGCAGCTCTAAGAAAGCTCAGAAGCTGCTTGTTCAGAAAGAGCAGCAATTAAACGCAGATAATACGGAGTTGTTCGGGCATGAGTTCGATTTAGTGAAACACAAGAAAGAAAAAAGAGAACTAAAGAAAGCACTGGCCCCGACTAGCTTTAGGCCAACTAGGCGGCCCTTTCTCTCAGGGCCCTCGACTAGAATTTCCCAAGCTGGGGGGGGGGGGGGGGGCGTTCGCTCAACGAGAGGTTTGGCAGGGACAGCCTGTGGGGAAGCATGGACTGGGTTCGCGGCAGAGGCCGTGGGGAGTATCGCCCGTCCACGACTTACAGAGCCAGATACTCAACAGTTAAGTGTCGTTGGTCCAACCGAGTTAAGTTCCCGGTTACGACAGTTAGAAGTTCAAATGCCAGTAGAAATAAAAAACCTACCTCCCACACCACCACCGAAAGGGATAGTAGGCGTGTATCAAAAAGTTCAGATAAGACAGGAAGCGTTAGCTCTAGGTTTTGGAGATCTAAGGTACCTAAACTCCAGTCGTCCGGTAGGCGGGAGGATAAAACATTTTTTGGAAAATGTGGAAAAGATGACCAACGACAGGTTTATCCTGCTGGTAGTGACAGGAGTGGAGATCGATTGGATAGACAAACCCGGCGACGGGAATGGACAGAGCTTGTCCAAAAGTCAGTCTAAACGAGCAGGAACTGATACAGCAGGAGATAAGGAAAATGTTGGAGAAAAGGGTTATAGAGGAGACGGCAGAAGTGAAGTGAACTAAACAAATATGTGAAATAAGAACACTTCAAACTGGAAAATCTAAAGCAGTTATGGATATGATCAAACCGGGGGATTTTATGATGAAGTTAGATCTCAAGGACGCGTATTTCAGTGTTCCCAAGCATCGAAACACGAGGAAATTTCTCACATTTCGGTGGAAAGGAAAACTTTATCAGTTCCTGGTCATGGCATTCGGCCTAGGCCCAGCTCCCCGATTGTTTACAAAGCTATTAAGACCGGAGATCGCTTTTTTTAGAAGGATAGGAATTCGGGTCACAATTTTTCTGGACGATCTCATAGTATTGAACAAGAATCCGGAAGAATTGAAAAGGAATCTCAAAACGATCGTTTATGTCTTAGTACACTTGGGGTTTCTGATAAATTGGGAGAAGACGGTACAAGTACCCTGTCAGGTAATGGAATATCTAGGGATGGTGATAAATAGCCGATTGCAGGTCGATGTTGAGGAAAAACAAGGTAAGTGTTCGAGAGCTAGCAAAGTTGGGAGGGAGATTAACGCCTTCGATCCAGGCGGTTCTTCCGGCACCACTGCACTATCGCCATCTCCAAATGGCAAGCGCAAAAGCGCTGAGAGGACAGAGCTACGAAACAAAGGTGTCTCTGGGGCCGGAATGCCGCCAAGACTTGATACGATGGGTGCAGAATCTCGAAGCGACAAACGGGAAGTCCTTGTTGAACCCCTGGAAAGAGTACCACATAACAACGGATGCGTCCGGGGAATGATGGGCAGCGTGGACAACCGATTGGAAGATAGCGGGGTATTGGTCACCAGAGGAAAAAGACTGGCATATAAATGCCAAGGAATTGAAGGCAGCCACACTGGGGGTGAAAGCATTTGCAAGGCGAATGATCGACTTACATTTGATTCTGAACATGGACAATAAAACGGTAGTGGCACAGGTTAACAAGGCAGGCACGGCATCAAGGCGGTTGTTACAGATTGCAATGGAAATCTGGGAGTTTTGCATGGAGAGGAAGATAGCACTTTCGGCGACCTATCTACCGGGCAAGGAAAACCTAATGGCCGATGCGCTATCGCGAGGGGATGGGGGGAAAGATGGAAGATTTGGGCAACTGAAGCTTATCCAAGGAGGTTTTCCGGCAACTGGAACGGAAATGGGGTCCGTGTCAGCCAGACCTTTTTGCAGACAGATTGAATGCACAAGTCAGGAGGTTTTACAGCTGCAAGCCGGATCCAGAGGCTATGGGCACGAATGCGTTGCAAGCGAAGAGGAAGGGGCAGCACGCCTATGCATTTCCACCGTTTTGCCTGATTGGACGAATTTTGAAGAAAATCCGGAAAGAGGGGGCAGAAGTGACCTTGATAGCACCGGCTTGGCTAGCGCAACCATGGTATCTGAATTTGCTAGAAATGTGGGTGGAACCGCCTATTTTGCTGCCGCCGATGACGAGTTTATTAAAAGGACCACTAGGCCAGAGTCATCCTTTGATGGAGAAAGGTGCACTGACGTTGACGGCGTGGACAGTGTGCGGAGAAGAGCAGAAGGTTTTTCAGAGGTCGCTAGTACCGGGGGTTTCCGAAAAAAAGCCCAGGGCTTCTATTTGGAAACTGGCCAATTTCAGGCGCTTATTTAAAAACCAAATAGAAGCCCCGGGGCTTCTATCAGGAAACAGTTTCCTAATTAGAGCCCCGGGGCTTCTATTTTTTTTTTAAATAGTGGGGGGGGGGGGGGGGGGCAGTTGTCGATAAGTTTTTATTGAAAAAAATTAAATTTACCATCAATCTGTTATTGAAGTGCTACATGCTCAGGATATCGGCACAAAAAATAACAAAACACAAAAACAACAGTAACTAAAAAAGTCTGGTAAAATGGGGAGGGGGGGGCTGCCTTGTGCGAAGCACAGGATTAAGCAGCGAAGCAAAACGTTTCTAGGAGTTTGCCTCACATCAAAAGAGCAGAGTGTCTGCATTGCTAGTAAACATGTTCTAAAAAGACTTCCAGGAAAGGGGCAACATCACGCCGCCCGTTTCAGTACTCAGCCGGTTATATTTCCTGTAATACTCCTGAGTAAAGGTGACAATGGGGAGGGGGGAGTGTGTGTTCGCCTTGTGCAATGCACAGGATTAAGCAACGGTGCAGAACATGTGTAGGGGTGCATCATATCAAAGGATTAAGTGTACCGTGTCTGCATTGCGAGTAAACAGGAGTTTAAAAAAGACTTGCAGGGAAGGAGGGGGCTTTTATTAGGAAAGGATTTTTTCAGGTCTTTATTTTAACTCCAAATAGAAGCCCCGGGGCTTCTATTGGGAAACAGTTTCCTAATAAGAGCCCCGGGGCTTTTATATGGGGGGAGCTTCTTTTCGGAAACTCCCGGTAACCTTCTTGCGAATAGATGGAGAGATGGCACAAAAACCTCTTGCGAATATGCCTGGCGTGAGTGGAGTGGCTGGGCTGGGGGTATATCCGTTTCAAGCCTCTGTGGTAGAGGTCGTAAATTTCCCCTCAGACATGCATAAAAAGGGGTGTGAATATTCCACAGTACATGGGTTCAGATCAAGTATATCTCAGGTTTACTCGCGGGTCGATGGGCAGCCTATTTGGCAATATCCGGAGGGAGTTGGGATCATGGCAGGCATTTTTAATGCCAACCCACCGACGCGAAAATACGCGACATTTTTGGGATGTTAGGAAGGTACTGGATTTTTTGAGGAATTGAGGGCCTAGCGAAAGTATGGAGTTGAGAAAATTAACGTCGAAACTGGCTATGCTTATGGCCTTAGCTATATCCGGTAGATCGTCTGATTAAGGGGCCCTAGACACCGATAACATGGTAGTTGCTGAGGAACGGATCATTTTTTTATGGGAAGAGTCTCACAAAGACACGTAGGCCCGGGTAGAAGTGTCCCGCAGTGGAACTGTTTTCGCTGCCAGGAGACCAAGATGTTGACCCAGTACAATGTCTCGAGACCTATCTGGACAAAACCCGGCCCCTTCGGACCGGAGATAGATCTAATTTAATTTTGAGTGTATCGAGCCCTTTCAAACCGGAAGTCTCTATCACGATAGCAGGATGCTGAAGAGGTTGCTGGGGGCTGCGAGCACTGATACCTCAGTTTGAACAGCTCAATCAACCAGGTGGCTTCTACCTCCAATGCGGCAAATGTGGCGGTCTCGATAGACATGATCATGAAGGCGGCAAATTGGAAGTCAGTGAACATTATAGGAGACCCATAGACGAGGACAAGAAAAAGTTTCCAGCTAGGGTGCTAATGGCATAATTTAGACTTTGAACAAGCAGTGTTAGACCTTACGTAAGATCACGAAGTAAAATTAAGAATTTTACTAGGGTCCACCATAATTGATCAGAAGTAAGGCCTAAAACGCTCCCACCCTCCCTCGTTTAGCTGAGCGAGAAGAGGGAGGGGGCGCAGATCGGGCAGCCTCAAAGGCGGGTCCAGAAGGGTTTGGTTTCATATGAATTTTCACCCTCGGGTTAATGAAATGTATGGTTTTGGTGTGTTTTAGAGGTCGGAAATATTGACACACGAGTGGGGAGCGTCTAGCTCCAAGAAGCCATCCGCTACTAAGGTTCGGCGGAGGGCTTCAAATCCTCACTATATAACTATATTGAAGTCAACTACGCTCACTTTGAGGCACCTCTGTGGCGACATTGCAGTATATTAAGATACATACCCAGATTTATGAAGTGTAATGGAGTGCCCTAGAGCCCTTAAAGAAAATGTGTTGTTTAAAACTGTACATATCTTGATATTTTCATAAAAGAACACGTTCTAGCAATAACCACAAATTCCCACAGGCAGACATCTTTTGTTTTCCCCTCATGCACATTCGTAAATTTATGCGGTAACAATAAGGCGTTCTTATAAAACAGATGACCTCTGAGGAGATCTACGTGTTATGTATAAACACAGAGCGGGTATATATTACAAAAAGTAGCTCCCCCTTGCTGAATATTATTTTTGCGGAATCTCCGATGGGCCTCAGTGTAAACGGATATATACAGAATCGACAGATCCCTACAGAGGACAGCTATTTTATAACTACGGTCGAATGGCATGCTGGGTAGAACAAACCCGGAAGATAAACAAAACATTTGACAGCTGGCCGATGCATGTTTTTTTTCACCTTTTATGTATTCTTTTAAGAAACACAAGGCATGAAAAATGTGATCTTGGGTGCACAAAAGGTACATAGTGCATTGTGGAATATAAGCTAAATCACACTTTGGGTGTTTTAAATAAACTGCCTAAGAATTTTGAATTTCGACTGCGAGGGAACCGGGTAAAAAAAAAATAAAGAAATGATAGAAAAACATACAAGAAATATTGCAAAAACAGCTCATACATTGAACATAAAAGAAATTGAAACTTGAAACTATTTGTTAAAACTTTCAATTAACATTTTAAATAGCATACGGGTTGTTAAAAACCCAACTGCCCTTTGCTGCAAGAGAAATGTGATATTTAGGCGAAATCTCTCTATCACTTCTTTTTTTATTTTGATTTTTTGATTTGATTTATTCATCTGAACACACAGAGCTGAGCAAATATATATATATCTTCTATTTACTGTCTTTGGGCGTTCTCAATAAAAATGCGCAAAAATTATATATATATATATATATATATATATATATAATTTTTGCGCATTTTTATTGAGAACGCCCAAAGACAGTAAATAGAAGACAGTAACTTCATTGGTCTGGAAAAAATAGAGAAATAAAAATAGTCAAATTTTAATGAAAATAGCGTTGATGGGGCACTTTTCGAGGGTACTAGTCTTTATACAAAAATATCTCGAAAAGTAAATGGTCATGCCCTATATTTCTTACTATTTTTGTTCATGTGAAGGGTCGATATATATAGACACATGGTCATCTTTCCTGTCCCAGATGCAGGGAAGGTGTCAGATTTTGAAACATATAAGTAAATTAATTGTGATCCGAGGATATATGTGTCTTCGAGCAAATTTCGGAGAGGGAGTCGAATCTTTGAACGGCTATTTGCATGGTGGTTGTGAGGAGAAAGCAGTGTTAGACTTTACTTCGGATCACTTATAAAATCACAATTTCACTTCGGGTCCTGACGGACCCTAGTAAAATTCCTTATTTCAATGTGGTGAAGAGAAAGCACTATTAGACCTTGCTTCAGATTATTTATAAAATCTTAATTTCATTTCAGGGGCTACGGCCCTTTATAAAATTCTCAATCGTACTGGCCATGGACCACAATTACATTTCCTGGTAGAAAATAAACACGCAAGGAATGAAAACAAAAGCAGTGCCGCGGTAAATGTATTATTATTTAACACATGTGCAGTCAATAAATAAAAGTTATTGTTGTAAAATATTCACAATAGGCTGGATTGTTTTGGGAAAAAATATTGCTGTGAAATATTTATTGGTTTATGCGTAACATTTTTTTAAAAAATCAGCAAAATATAGGTGGTAATCGGCCAAAACTTGGGAATCGCACGGTTGCTATTTTCCAATAAGCCAATTCGCATTTTAGGTTTTTTCCGGTAGAGGGGGTTGTTTCGACTGAAAATGTTGCGGGATAAAGTATAAAGAAATGATAAGGGAAAAATATCAAAATTCTAATTTTCTTTCAACATGCATACTTTCGAATTTATAAAGCAATCATATGATCTTGCTTTATAATTCAAAAAAACTATTTTACATATTATTCAGTCCCTTTAATAACCAACATGTGAATATGTTTCTGGCAAAATGGAATTTTGTTGATTTTAGCCGTTTTTTTTCTATCATTTCTTTATATCCTTATCCCACCTGAATTCAGCCGACACGCAAAAACTTTTCGGCAAAAGTCAAAAGTGCGAATTGGCTTATCAGCATAGCAAAAAATCGAATCGAAAGACCCCCATTTTTCTGGCTATTTCTGTTCTTCTAAAGGTCCAGTACATCTGATTTTGGAGTTGTTTTAGATCGTGCAATGTTGTTGAGAGTGCCAGATTTCAAAATGTTACACAGAAAGTCTATGTAAAATTAATTGTGGTCCACGGCCTACTAAAGTGGGCGAAAATCGAGTTCACAGCTATGGCACACAACCAGCGCTTCTATATATGTATATTTTTATCTATCCCTCACACAAATGTGCAAGACAGTTGTACGTTCGTGTGTAGTTTGTTCAGAACAGCATATTTCCCAAATAAAACAGCTGTTTTTTTGCTTTTATTTATTTTTTTCGTGTGTTGTGGTTGCAGATGCCACTGTCGTCGCGGTGGTTCACATGACTTGTGACCTACTCAGAAATAAATGAGGGGTTTTCGAAAAGTAAATGAATAAAAAAGATTTAACTAGTGGATGCAATCCCATCAAAGCTATATATTCATCGACAGGCAGTTAAATGACAATTCCAATTCCAGTTCTTTATAATTTCACAAGTATCATGATTTTCAATTGAAAACTGCCGGATTAAACAATAACTATTTCAATAATATCACTACTTAATTTGAATTGCAAGAAGGGCACGTGACAAAGTGCTTTGTAAAATAGCATAAAACACAAAACCAAATAAACGATTCATTTTCTTTTACAAAGCTTGAAACTTATATACTTAGCCATTTGTAAAAAGGTGTGCAAAGACTGGAATATATAAAACGACACCGGCGTTTGTTACTTTTCTGCAGAAGTACAGTATCTTGACATGTGATTCATTCTGAAATACGCTTCTGACTGTAATTTGGTCGTGATTAGTCGTTGCCACAGACCACGTCTTACAAACGTCGTTGACATACTGTTGAACAGAAACCGGGTAAGCAACGTTGTTTAGAAGTTTCTTTGGTCGCAACCAAAGGGTAACTTTGTTCGACGTATGATCAACGTCTTTGATGCAACATTATATCGTCACCGGAAAATCGACGCATAGACGTAGGGCTCATAACCAAAAAAACAAACTCTTTGTTTTTCATTCACCGGAAATGGTAGCCATGATAGGTCAACCTAAATCGAAACAAGAGCGTAAAATATGAGAATTTCAAGAGCGAGCAGGTTTTCAAAATTCTGCTATGAACACCTATTTCATACCTATCTTGCGTGTCCGAATAACTCAAGGTAAGGGATATTGTCACGAAGGGATGACTGCACTGTCTATACAACGTTGCTTTCTCAAAGCCTGCACAGCGTAGCTCTCCCGAGTGTATGCAACGTCGAGAAAAAGACGTTATTTCGTCTTTCATTTACAACATTTATGCAGTGTTGATTAGACGTCAGATAATCGATGTCCATCCAACGCCGAAGTTGGACGTTGCTTCGATTTCCATAAATAACCACAACCCGACGCTGAGTTGACGTCAAGAGCGATATCTATCCAAAGTTGATCCAGTGTTACAATGTTTGCCAGGTATAGACTCACTTATCTGGTAAATGGCATCATCATTATTTATACAATTGCTAGAACAGTCTGGGCAGCGAAATAGGAAGTTAAAATAGAAAAGCAAAGAAACAGACCAACATTGAGTCTTGTTTTGTGCACATAGTGTGTTTTCATCTATGTCCCATTCGTTCTCTTCCAGCCGATCGGCCACAGCCACTTTTCCCCCCCCCCGAAAACTCCTGACTGAAAAAGAGGCTAAAGTTATGCAGCAATGTCATTGGTCGGTTCTTCACATTGATGTTTTTCAAGTCCGATTTGTCACGTGACAGTTGATGATTAATCATAGATGACAAGCTGAAAAACGACAAGTTTTATATTAGAAAGGACATTCTCTGCCAGCGTGTTGCGTGATTAAGAATTTAAACCAATGACAGCAACTGAAATAGTGGAATACATATTTACCCTCCTCCCCGATCTCCAGTAACCCATCAATTTGAGGGCTCATGACAGAATCAGTGACGAAACAAATCTAACCGCATTTGTGACTGCATTTGCGACCGAATCTGAACTTTTTTTCGGATATTCTCAAAATACCACATTGAAAATGATGAATCGTCGACCGGCATGTTGTCTTCAAGTCACAGGAAGACACAGAAAAGAGGGCAGGTCGGTTTTCAAAGCTATAAGAAAAACCCAACCACAAGACTTCAACGGTAAAAACAAGTCAAATGCAAAAGCAGGAAACTCACCTTTATCATTTTCTGCTAATTCAGAAATTCATGCTAAAACATTTTAAAACATAATTTCAGTTAAGGTAGCAACAGAACGGGTTCAGTTTTGCTTTTACCAAGGTTTTAATACCTACGTTATTACCTATAAGTGAAGGGGGGACTCGCGCATAGTTTGGTTATCAAGCGTGTCTATCAATTTTTGAACACCTAAACCAGGAGCGCAAAGTTTGAGAAATGTCCCCTTATTCAACCAAACGCCCATCCTTGTAAGTTTCTCACTCTAAATGCAAAGTGTCGAAGTCTGTGTAAAATTACTCTTTTTAAGAAGCTATGTATTCAATACAGACGTAGTCAGAAGACACGTTATTGCAAGCAGAGGACGAAAACCAGGGAGAAACTGAATTGGGCGTTGTATGTGAACAATTTATAGGTCACCATTATGGCGGTATATATATCCAAAAAAATCTAAACCTATATGTTGTAAATTTTGTTTTTTCTCGCAATCATTAAAATAGCCTCGCAACAATACTATTTTGCAACAGATAGATTTTTACATTTTAGTTACTATTCATTCGCGCTCTTTTACTTCGCCATGAACATACACTTTATCACCAGTTTAATTGTTGGAAATCACATCCTATCGAACAGATTTCTTGAATTTTAAAATTGATTAGATTAATGCATGAAAATGCATGTTTGGTAAATTATTTTCAGAATAACAGAGCCCATGTGCAGAAAATAGTAGTAACCTGGATAACATAAAAAGTAGTTCGAGAAAGAATTAAATTTGTCTTGTTTATTAATTGCACATAAATAGAGATCCTAAATTCTACTATTTTTGTGGGAAATGCTACATATTGAACGAAGACTAGCTCTTTGTAAAATTACATTGGCACTCCACATCGATTGCGTCTGGCCATAAAAAATATACCCATTCTAGTACTTTTTGGGCTCTTAATTGTGTTTTAATGCTCTTTTTCAGACTGTTGCTTAAAGATGACCTTTTCAAATTCAACTTTTAATTATGTATAAACTGAAATTCCATCATGTCAACAAACAACCAGTGAGATTTCTCACTGACCTGTTTAATAGCTTTTTAATTTCATTTCTCTCCTGGCTCAAACATTCTATGATACTATTCCTATGATATAACTCTTGCTGATGTGCACGCTGCGCTGATTGAAGCTTTCTAGTGTATTCTTGAACCTTCATATCTGCTTGTCCAGCTTTGATTTGTCTGTTTCAGCTGTTCATTTTCACCACGTGCTCTTTGGCACTGTGTGCGGAGGCGGTTGCTCTCGGTTACTTTCTGCTCTGTTTTCTGTAAGCGCATGAACTTGTCATTTAATTCGATGTTTGCTCTACTGTCGTCATCCACTTGAATTTTCAAGTGATCAAAGCCTTCTTGGAGCTTGACAAATCGAGACCTGGGCACCGTCTCATACTTGGTTTGATATTTTGGGTCTACGACATGGCTGATTGTTTCATCTCTTACATTTCCTAAGTAATGTCATGAAAAGCGAGGTGTCCATAGTTACGAGGCTTGATTGGTTAAGAAACCAATGGCATTTTAAAAAAGTGGGAGACAGTCTGCCCAAGTGGGAAGTGTCCATAATACGAGGTAGTAACAGCCAGGGTTTTACTATATACGTTATAAAACAAATGGGTGTATACTTGTCAGATTCAAATTGTCAAACATTTGGACCATTTAACTGTTTTTATGGCTTCCATTTCGGATGAGCGATGATATGGTATCTTTATTTTACTGGGGCCCAGACGTCAGTGCAACATCACTATATAACTGTTGTTTTACAAGTATTTTGTCAGACATTGCATAAACAATACAATATAGTAGCGACGATCAAACGAACAACACAAAACATGGTTGGAAATTGGCCAAAAGGTTGAAATTTAAGCGTTTGGTGTGATCTTCAAACATAATAAAGACTTGATCGGCTTGTTGTTTTGTATTATTTACAGTTGGGAAGAAGTTATTGATTGTGATAGGAATTCCGCAAGCTGATATTACCGGGAGTTTCCGAAAAGAAGTTCCCCCCATATAAAAGCCCCGGGGCTCTTATTAGGAAACTGTTTCCCAATAGAAGCCCCGGGGCTTCTATTTGGAGTTAAAATAAAGACCTGAAAAAATCGTTTCCTAATAAAAGTCCCATTCTTCCCTGCAAGTCTTTTTAAAACTCCTGTTTACCCGCAATGCAGACACGGTGCACTTAATCCTTTGATATGAGGCAGCCCCTAGACATGTTCTGCATCGTTGCTTAATCCTGTGCATTGCACAAGGCGAACACACACCCCGTCCCCACTGCCACCTTTACTCCGGAGTATTACTGGAAACATAACCGGCTGAGTACTGCAACGGGCGGCGTGATGTTGCCCCTCCTTCCCTGCAAGTCTTTTTAGAACTTATGTTTACTAGCAATGCAATGCACTTAATCCTTTGATATGAGGCAAACTCCTAGACACGTTCTGCGTCGTTGCTTAATCCTGTGCTTCGCAGAAAGCAACCCCCCTCTCCCCCACTTTACCAGACTTTTTTAGGTACTGTTGTCGTTGTGTGTTTTGTAATTTTTTGTGCCGATATCCTCAGCATGTAGCGCTTTAATAAGATATTGATGGTAAATTTTCTTTTTTCAATAAAAACTTATCGACAACCCCCCCCTATCTAAAAAAACAGAAGCCCCGGGGCTCTAATTAGGAAATTGTTTCCTGATAGAAGCCCCGGGGCTTCTATTTGGTTACTAAATGAGCGCCTAAAATTTGCCAGTTTCCAGATAGAAGCCCTGGGCTTTTTTCGGAAACCCCCGGTAATTATATTTGATAAAAAATAAAACATGCAAAAATTATAACCAAATGCCCTGACATTCTTCTGACCATACTCAACTACGACGTGGTTCACCAAAATGGCTATATAGACTAGAAAAGAAGGTTTGCACAACTTTGCCAAAGTGTTACGAGAATATTGTTGAACCTGATTTTCTTGACCCAAAGATTATTGAGCAATGGTCCAGCGCTGATATAAAAGTTTTTGCAGGTAGTACCAAGGCTCATGGCACCAGTCTAGCCTGATACAGGAAAGAAAACAACAGGAGCTTAACAAATCGGTTTTCAGAGGAGCATGTTGCACCGCTGACTACTCTACAGTCCAAAGATTCTCATGGAAGAACAAGAATTCGATGTTTCCCCGTAACCCTTAAAGATTTCGTTTTCAATTGTCAATGAGTTAACTGTTGTCAAATTGTGTCTTATATAGGGCTTATTATATATACAGATCCATAACGCGCTCTAAGGCAGAGTACCCACTTAAAGTGTCGTTCCTGTTGAGTTGCGTCATGAAGTTTCGAGAGACTTACTTTATGATGTGAACATTTCATACATGAAAGTGTGGGATAAGGACGAGAAGTAGTGTTGACTTAGTATGTTAGTCATGCCTGCAAATGTAAGCAAGCAAAAAGATTTCAAAAACGATCTCCATTCATGCCAGTAGAAAGCAGCTTTCACGGCAAATTGTTCGTGTTAATATTTAAGATTCACATACAGCCAAGGCACGTTCTACTTGTTGAAGTTCTGTTGATTTCGCCGAAGCTGTTCCAGAGATGAAAGTCAAAACTGTAGCTAAACTGTTCTATGAAAAAATTATTTGTCAGTGCGGTGCTCCACAAAAGATATTCGATCGTGGTACGTGAGATGTCTTCGGTGTTCAATGTTTGTTTACTTCTACCCGGAATCCACGTTGTGATGGAATGATAGAACGTTCAAACCACACAACCATGAAATTCCCGTTTCCTTTCTAACACCCATTATTACAACTGGGATGAGCGTTTGTCCTCGGCTGTGTTTGCGTACTAGGGCTGTGAACCGGTTCGGGAAACTGAACCGCGGTTCGAACCGGTTTTCTAACACAAAAAACCGGTTTTAGTCGGTTTTTTCATGAGACCTATTATTGGCCAAAAATAAAAGAGTGATTTTATTTATCACATCAAAAACGTGACTATAACTTCCTAACCAGGACTTCTGTTTTGCTATGTATACAAATCGTTTTTTTTCGTAAAAATCAGCAGTTGCAATTCCATTGAGTTTCTATTTCAATTTTCAGCTAAAATAATTCAGTGTTGAACAATTTCAAATTGTCCAATTCCTTTGGCAAAACATAAAAACATAGGCATCACAGATGCACCCCCCCCCCCCCGCCAGAGCCAACAAGTCGCAACAAATTAAGTTCAGAGGGCCAAAGGTTCGACACGACGTTGCACATCTTCAATATATATTCTTTCACTGTGTAAAATTTCATAGCTTTATATCAAAGCTTTCGTGTCGAAGTGATGTGTACAAAGACGCATCTATGAACTTATGGTCGACAATTTTTGGCTGATCAAACTGAAACCTTGACGTTGCACACCTTTAATATATACATTCTTCCACTGTGTAAGGTTTCATAGCTTTATGTCAAAGCGTTCATGTCGGAGTGATGCGTACAATGTATGAAAGTGCAACACGAAAATTGCTAAAAGTCAGAGGGCCGCAATTTCGACAACTTGCCGATCAAACTAAAACCTTGCCATTGCACATCTTTTGTTAACATGCCGCACAAAAGACGGTGTGTAAAATAAAACGGGAAGCAACGAAACTCATTTTTGGCTTTGCGTTGTGTTTTGCAGAAACAATTGCCAAAAGTAAATGAATATAAACGAGGAACACGATTTGACGAAAGTCCAATCGGTAAACACTTGGTCCAAATTAAAATTTAAAAAAATAATTTTTTAATTCGGATTTAGTGCGATCCCGGTTTAAAAGGATAATTCACTTTTCATAACCATGTATCCTGCTAAAAACTGACCTGCATATAAGCGTGCATTAAACATGCCTGGTGCAGAGCCCCAACCCCTCCATCCAACCACTCTCGAGCGTGTGTTTTTTAAAGACCTACTAAGCTTCTGTTTTACCGTTATAACTTCAAATTCGATAAGTAATTTCCAAAAACTACATCGAAAACTTTATGACAATTAATGATTTATATATAATATTTTGTATATAATGAGGCATTAAAATGATGCACACAGAAATGCACGCTATTAAATTTAAAGTCTATTAATTTTTTATCGTGCTCAGCTGCACACAAGTTCAGCTGATCTCGAGCTATTTTGCATGCACATGCATGTACTTATTTTTAGCAATGCGCCAATTAAAGCTTTACCGCAGGCCTCAGCTGTGAGGTAATAGCAAACTATGCACAGGGAGCATCAGCCTTTTGCTCACTGCAGAAGAAAGGAGGAATTACCCTGTCTTTGCGTATTGATTTGACCTATAAAACAACCTTAATAACTAAAAAATATTGGTAGAACTAGTTTCCGTCAAGTTCTATATACTGCGGAAGTTTGGTGTCAATCGGACTAGTAGTTTCTGACGAGTTGTGATGACAAAATAAGGGCCGACTGCAAAGAAAAAAAAACGATGAAAATCTCACGGGTGCCCTAATACCAAAGCATATAAATCTTTGCAAGACTTCGTATTGCCAAATGTTAATAAACAAAAAGCGAAAAGAGCACCAGATAAAAAAACCGGAAAAACCGGTTTTTCATTTTCGAACCGATTAACTGAACCGCGAAAATAAAAAAAACCGCGGTTTTCAGGTGAACCGGTTTAACCGCACAGCCCTATTGCGTACATCACTAATCCATGCTTCTGTTCTTCAGATTACACCCTTACTACCTCGCGTTTGATCGCCCTTGCTAAAGTCTTGCTGCTTTGAAGCTTGTGATTCCCAAAGATGTCCCGCGTAACATCTTAGACTATGTTGGTTCCAATCTACCTAATTAACTTCTTCTTACTTCTGGTGCTTTCCTATTTCAAGGCTCCATCGTACTACTGCACAGTGTAAAACATACGATAATATAAGATTTAAACGAATGTTGAAATTCGGTCTTTTTCAAACCATTATAGCTTGCAGCATACATTTATGCATACAAAGGATAAGTGCTAACATTTACATTTGCTATTCCATTCAGCTTTACACTTTTGTGATGTTTTCGGCTAAACATCTACATTATCGCTCATGTCGCATTTGGTAGTTTCACCGGTGAAGGTGCACTAGTAGCTTTTCGTAGCATTTTGGAACTTTTCACACCCTTTCTTTTTACAAAAAGTCAAAGATACCAATCATCATTAATCTAAAGTATTTAATATCTTAATATTATTATCTATGATTGTAATACATGCAGATTGCAAATGTACAAATACTTATCAAATGAGTCTAAATTTAGATGCAATTTTAAGTAAGAACATTTCTTCATGTTTTCACTACAAAGGCATCACGATAATGGAACAACCCTGCCCTGTCCATCTCAAATGGTTTTTCCTAAACAGTACGACTTTGGTGGCTTTCAGATTCAACAGCAACGAAGGAACACAAAATACTAATTAAGTTTATTTATTGTCTCTGTCTAAAATTTTGTATATAATGCGTTATTAACGATTATTTCCATGAGACTGCATATAGGGAATATGTGACATGCCTAACTTGATGGACTTTAATACTAAATATACTTTGCATCACTTGGTGAGAGTGTTTGGTCACAACGTCACAAGCTAGTGAAATGGTCTTTTAAATGTAACTGGATATATAAGAAAGTGGTGAGTTGCCACGGTAATGATATGCAGATATTCAATCAGTCGCGGTAAATGCCCAACAATTGGATGTATGTCCGAAGAAGTGACTTCGAAAATGCTTGTCAATGTCGATACATGCTTTCTCGCAAAGCACGCCTCGAAGAATTTTTTTCTGAATATACCTGAACCTCTTGCAATCGATTACAAAACCGCAACCCATTAATCGAAATCTAAGGGAATCATAAGCGATTACTGAACTGATCATCCCTGGAAATGCTGGATACTAGAGTGTGCGCTGTAGAGCCTTTTTAAATTCGATGGGAATGTATGCTAAAGTAACAGCAAATACAAGACGTCTAGAGGGCGTGAGGTTAACGTTTTGGTAAGATTTCTGTGGGATCCAAAAAGTTTGAATTCTGTGAATTGACAGGACCAAAATGTTCCGCTCTTAAAATTATATCTTGATTGAATTGATGTATTACATAAAATAAAGTGATTTACTAACATCATTTACTATGCAACACCTAAAATACTACTTCTTGTGGGACCTTAAAATTGTAAAACTTTAACAAAAAAGAGACACTGAATTAAGCAAAGAAACTGCCCTTTTCTGGGCCAGGCGGATGCCAAACTCCAAGGGTCTAGAATCAATTTTTCTGGGCCCTGGGATGTCAGTAGTTTTATTCCCTGTAACCAAACAGACTGCTTAACTCCGACCTCCTTTGACGGTTTGATGAGTTGCCACTTATAATTATGAGAAATACTCAGTGTATGAAAACAGAACTAAATGGTAAACAGCACAAGTATGGCATACTACCAAACATTATTGAATAAAATTACATTACGTACACACAAATGCATTTACAAAAAATAAAAAAGCTCTTTTAACTTATTACGTCACTAAATTTACTGAACGAAAGTTATTTATACCAATACAGTGCGTTATACTAAAAAAGACAGTTCTCCAAACAAAAGAATTAAGATCAAATCGAAAAAAATTAGTTATGTTATCTTACTCCTGATAATTCTTGCTTACACAAGGCATCTGACTAAATTAATTATGCTCAAAACGATTAATTAATTGAATAATTATAAATCGGTCCGACCTACCTAAACAATATGTCACCAACTTGGCCTTTTCAGAACAGACATTGAAGTTTCTCTTTTCCTACTCTGTGTTATTCTGTAAGGCGTGAATTTTGATACAACACTTTTTTGTATGCCAATGCCACGCGAAAAGTTCGCTTAAGTACCAACAACTTAGTAACTGGTAACTGTAACTTATTATGTAATAAAAATCATCGTGATACAAGTGCAAAGGTAATGGTTGAGTTATGAAATATATGCATGGCATGAAACTTAAGGAATTATGATAAATACAATGGCATAATCATGCGGTCGAAAACAGGGCATTTAATTTCGAATGAGGAAAGAAAATCCGACGGAATGCCAATAGAACTGATATTGCAAGCAGTTCAGCACTTAACAATTAATGTTAACGCGGAGTCATTGCATTGAATATCGTGACCCTTTGAGAGTCTAAAAGGTGTAATATTGACGATTCTAGGTCGTCAATAAATATCAGTCGATGATGCTGGAACAAAATAAGATTATATGGAGACCCAATGGTGTTTTAACTATTGTTGCTTTATTTGAATTTTGCTTACAAATACACACACACAGATACACAAATTTCTTATCATATGTTATTGGACTGTACTTTTCAGACATCATTTTTGAAATGTAACCCTACCGTAAAAAATAACAAGTTAAGGTGAATTAATTTTTGACAGACTGTCTGCGTCTTGTTACATGCGAGTTCATTTGAGCACTCAGTAGTATGGAAAGAGGGGTTCCACCACAGGGCCCCCCCTCCCCACCCCCTAGGCGAGCAACATTCAAGTCAGCATAAGTGACACACAAGAATTTCATCCCATGCAAAATCGGTGTGCCACAGGACAGGTGGCAAAAATCAAGAGCCCCCCCCCCCCGCCCCTCCCCCAACCCCTAGCCGGCAGTCTGGACAGACCCCCCCCAGCCGGCAGTCAGGACAGACCCCCCACAACCCTGCCCCCTACCCCCTATCCCCCTACCCCCCACCCCACCCCTCCCACCCCCACCCCCACTTCCAGCCGGCAGTCGGGACAGACCCCCCTCTTACTTAAAATTGCGATAACTTTCGTTGTAGTGGACCGATTTGCATGAAAATTTCACTGTTTGATTCAGTTTTATGTAAACTTTTGCTATAAAGTAATTGTGGGCTAGTTGCGCATCTGGCTGTATGCATATTTGTAGCATGCCGCCATTTGAACTTAAAACTGGGATAACTTTTGTTATACTTGACCGATTTACCTGGAAATTTCACTGTTTGATTCAGTTTTATGTAAAGTTTCAACATAGTCATGGGCTACTTGCACCGACGGCTGTATGCATTTTTGCAAGAAGCCGCCATTCTAACTTTAAATTGCGATAACTTTCGTTATACTTGACAGATTTGTATGGAAATTTCACTGTTTGACCGATTTGACTGAAAATTTTACCGTTTGATCTAGTTTTATTTCTAGTTTACAGTGGTCACAGGCTATTTGCACAGGTGAGAAGAGCACACCATTCAAACATGTGTTCGAATGGCAATCCCATTTAAAAGACGTGTTCGAATGGCAAGCCCATTCAATACACGGGTTCGAATAATTTTTGGAAGATACTACGTCGTGGTATTGTTCAACAAATTGTTCAACATGTTCAACATGTTCAACAAGCTGTTCAACATGTTCAACAAGTTCAACATGTTCAACATGTTCAACAAGTTCAACATGTTCAACAAGTTCAACATGTTCAACATGTTCAACAAGTTCAACATGTTCAACATGTTCAACATGTTCAACATGTTCAACAAGTTGTTCAACATGTTCAACATGTTCAACATGTTGTTGTTCAACAAATTGTTGTATATAAAGCTATGTTTAAAGACTTTCTCATCATTTGAATAGTGTAGGTTGAATCGAAAGGATGTATAAATGCAACATTTGTTCGAAATCTTACAATTAGCCACAAAGTCTTAAAAGACACTCAAAGGTTACTCACACGTCAGAAGTTGATGAAGAATCGGATATGGAAAACCCTGTAAAACTACCTTTCACGGAAACTTTAGATGAGTCTTCTATGGAAAGTCAAAGCGTTAACATGGCTGAAAAGAATGCACAGGCTTGTGCAGAATGTGGTGCATTATACAACAGCGAAGAAGCTTTGCTCAAACATATGGAGCAGTGTGGTGAGGATGCTGATGACAGGAGTTATGAAAGTGAGTCAGAAACAGACTCTGAAAGTGAGTCAGAAATAGACTCTGTTTGGTATGATATGGTTCAAGAAGTCTACGATGACTATGATGACAAATTTCAAGAAAAGGTTTCAGAATATGAAGAACATGGACTTGAAGATGCGCGTGAAATAGCAAGTTATGACCTCCGACCCATTTATAAACATGGACTAAAACGACTGTTTATGAGACTATTCAAATATACCCAGCGTCTAGAACAAAGCCGACATTATCAAAAGATTTTAAAGGGCTTTAATTACTTTGTGGATGAAAAACATTACAAGTATTCAAAGGCACTAAAGGCGGCTATAAGGAAAAACAATGCATTCTTTGAAGAGCTACTAGATATGGAGGAAGAGGAGTATGACAGCAGTGATGAAGAAAGTGGTATGGAGAGTGAACAGAGTGAAACAGATGAAGAAAAATAGACTTATTTGACTAAACTTTATGATAAAGACTTTATAAATGTTGTAATATTCTATGAACTTAAGCGTTGTGTATTCATATATGCCGTGCTTTGCAACATATAAAGTCGTAAGGTTATTGACGCGGTTTTAGTTGACCCGTAAACCTTATATCATGTATCGTATATTAGGTATTATAGTAAATTTTGTATTATTATGTATTATATTCAAGAATTGTATTATTATGTATTATATTCAAGTATTGTATGAGAAAAATAAAAAGTTGAAAAGCATCATATGTGTTTTTATTGAATATTACAAATATGTACAATTATGATACAAACAAAACTATTTCAAATACATATTATGTTAATACATGTGCAGTTTCACAAGAACTTAAAATTTTATAACAACTAACTTCACATGAACATAGATCATGTTAATTTCATAGTCTACATATGAAGACAATTTTATTTGAACTACATATCAAATGTACATGCCCATATGAGTCAAAGCTAAGTTTCAAGTTCTTGTCAAGCTTCAAAACCTTCGCTCCAATCTTCTGCACTGAGGGTGATGAAATCATAGCATCCACTAAGCTCGTCATGCAGTTAAAACTGTATACAGTCATCTCGCTGTCTACTCAACGATCTTCTGACAGTCACTGCATTTATACAAATCCATTTTCTGAAGCATGAGATCCACTGACGTCATTTGCTTCTTCAGCATGTGCCAATCGTTCAATGACAACAAAATTCCCTTCTTGGTAGGATGTAACCTCCCAGATGTATGATCCGTAATATATTCACGAATGTTAACCATCACTTTCTGTTGATATTTCGCCAATTTAATATATATTTCTCCATTAATAGGTATCATAACCGGTAAATCGTCTACACTCATCTCCTTCATGTTGAACATGTTGAACATGGTGAACTTGTTGAACATGTTGAACTTCTTGAACATGTTGAACTTGCTGAACATTGTGAACTTCTTGAACATGTTGAACTTGTTGAACATGTTGAACTTGTTGAACATGTTGAACATGTTTAACTTGTTGAACATGTTGAACAGCTTGTTGAACATGTTGAACATGTTGAACAATTTGTTGAACAATACCACGACGTAATATCTTCCAAAAATTATTCGAACACGTGTATTGAATGGGCTTGCCATTCGAACACGTCTTTTAAATGGGCTTGCCATTCGAACACATGTTTGAATGGTGTGCTCTTCTCACCTGTGCAAACAGCCTGTGACCACTGTAAACTAGAAATAAAACTAGATCAAACGGTAAAATTTTCAGTCAAATCGGTTGAACATGGTGAAAGTTATCTACTTTTTTCAAACGTTACTAAAATATACATTATGCTTACAGCCACATGTGTAAATAATCTGTGACTACTTAATAACAAACTAGATATAAAACTGAATCAAACAGTGAAATTTTCATACAAATTGGTTAAGCATAACGACAGTTAGGTCACTTTTAAGTTAAAATGGCGGCATGCGACAAAAACTGCATACAGCCGTCGGTGCAACTAGCCCATGACTATGTTACAACTAGATATAAAAACTGAATCAAACAGTGAAATTTCCATACAAATCTGTCAAGTATAACGAAAGTTATCGCAATTTAAAGTTAAAATGGCGGCTTCTTGCAAAAATGCATACAGCCGTCGGTGCAAGTAGCCCATGACTATGTTGAAACTTTACATAAAACTGAATCAAACAGTGAAATTTTCAGGTAAATCGGTCAAGTATAACAAAAGTTATCCCAGTTTTAAGTTCAAATGGCGGCATGCTACAAATATGCACACAGCCAGCTCGCAACTAGCCCACAATTACTTTATAGCAAAAGTTTACATAAAACTGAATCAAACAGTGAAATTTTCATGCAAATCGGTCCACTATAACGAAAGTTATCGCAATTTTAAGTAAGAGGGGGTCTGTCCCGACTGCCGGCTGGGGGTGGGGTGGGGATGGGGAGGGGTGGGGGGTAGGGGGTAGGGAGGTGGGGGGTCTGTCCTGTCTGCCGGCTAGGCGGGGGGTCTGTCCAGACTGCCGGCTAGGGGGTGGAGGGGCGGAGGGGGGCTCTTGATTTTTGCCACCTGTCCTGTGGCACACCGATTTTGCATGGGATCAAATTCTTGTGTGTCACTTATGCTGACTTAAATGTTGCTCGCCTAGGGGAGAGGGAGGGGGCCCTGTGGTGGAACCCCTCTTTCCATACTACTGCACTCTCTATATAGTATATAGGTGTACATAATGCTTTTCTCCTTCAGTATATGAAAGAATATATGGATGAAAAGTCGAAATTACTTGCAACATTAAGAAAAAGTAATTATTAGAGTTTATTCCCCCAAAGACGAGTTTCTGACCATCGGTTAGAGAACACTTGGAAAGAAATCTCTGTTATTCATAAAGAAAAGTGATACACAATGATAGAGTTGCAGTATCCGTTCAAGTGTATACAAAAATTTGTCTACCAGAGACTGTCATACTCTTTGGGAGTTGAAAGATACTGATGAACGGTAACGGCTACAATGCAGAAAACAACGACTGATTGGTAGATTGGGTGCCACGCACGTTAGGTGAGATAGTCTCTCTTGAATAATCTTTGGGGTACGTGCATCATGAATGTCGGGGGAGGACATGCATATGACACCACTTGGGGCCAATATCAATAAAGGAACCGTTTGGCGCGTATATCTGGACACTGACATATGAAACATCAAAGAAAGGAGGTCTCATTGAGATTGATTGTTACGCATTGAAACGGACTCTTAGCTAAAGTTCATATCATTTTAACGCTTTCTGCCCTAGATGTTAGGTCTACCACGATATGACCCTGCGATATCACATAGGAGAATGACTGTTGAGACAAAGCGAAAACAGCAACCTCGTTTCGCCTCGCCTTAACAAATAATCACCGCCGCTTTGCTGATGATAACCAATCAAACAGCACGACTCTTGAGAAATGATATCACAATTGGCAATGTATCAGAAGGTTTGAGTAAATCGTGTAGGTATGGTCACCAACGTAGATCCTTTACAGCCAACGGATGAACCTGATGGTTTGGTGGCTTGCTGTGACGGAATGTGTACAAGATAACCAGATAAAACCGTCAAAACCGACAACGACATACGTGAGTCGTCTTCTCGGTTTATACTAGAACAAACAGTAGAGAATATACCCAAAACTAACCTTGCCCAAGAAACTGACATAATGCTTTAATTCAATAGGAAATGTTTTCTAAAAGGATGATTCTTTGCCCTGAGCAAAATTCGTGTGCAGCTTAGAGATTGTATTTTTGTTCTGGGAAACTTTCTGAAATTTACCACTTATCCGAATCAGACATTGTAACCCTTTTAGCGAGTCCTTTTTATTGTAGATTAGAAACCAGTATCCGAGTTATATTAAAAGATGAGTACCTCATTCCTTGTCTTCACTTCTTTAGAACCTTCATTAGTGGGATAATTACGTCGACTAGACAAATAGGCGGAAACAATAAAATATATGCCCTTTACTTGACAGAATAAGTAGCGACTAGCTGCTTCTTGCATGAGAAAATTCTCTTTACTGCATAATCTATTGTTATGTTTCGATTATAGCGAAAAAGGGAACAGTACCTCTTATGCTGGGCACTCATATCAAAAACCTTGCTTATGCAGTTACTGTGAGCAAATTGAAAGAATTTATGTCCAACCCAATAGTACTGCAAAGATATTGGTTCACTTTTCAAGCTGCGATGCCTTCAAGCAAACAAGAATTGGCATAACGTAACCATCGTGGATTTGTTCTTCGCTGACGTTGCTGTGCTAGCAGTACATAGTGCAGCAAAAAAAGCTGCTAACCATAATCGACGACCTTCAGGACGCTTGTGGAAATTTTTTCATACCAATTAGCTTGAAACAAACTGTCGTCACGGCTCAAGGTGTTAGCATCCACCAGTCATAACTGTCAACTCACCCCATTAGAGTTTGTGAGCAAATTATGCTACCTGGCTCCACTACTATGAGAACACAGTCCAACACGACAGCAGTAACCGCAGTACGTTTATTTACGGTAGCGAAGCATCTTAGAGCTACTTCCACCAAGGAAAGCTGCTGAAAAGCTTAAACATTCCCCGCTTGTGTCACCTGTTCTAGCCAGCTGGAAGGACAAAATTCCCAATGAAGAAATTTTGCGAAGTGCGAGTCTTCAGACAGCATCTCTACTCGCTTGGCCACGTGCGTCGTATGAACAACGGCTGAATATCAAATGACCGGCTTTAAGGCGAGATTACTGGGAGATTACTCATTATTCACCTTTTGCCCCGTTGAAAGAGTTTCTTGCCTCGCTTGAAAGAGGTTTGTTAGCATGATATCCGATCTCTAGGGCCGCTTACAGACAAACTGTAAACAATTGCTGGAAGTGGAGCAGTCTGGTTCTCTAAATTAGCGAGAAGTTGACTCTACATGTTTCGTCGAACTGGTGGAAAGGCGAAAAAACAGTTGATGTAGTCAAAGTCAAACAACTACACCGAAATAGACAGCAAGATTCTGCAGCTGTCCATATTTTTTCGTAGGCGGAGAGATGCCAACGAATAAATTCAAATTATGCTCTACCCAGTTGTATTGTACGGATGTCGGTTCATCCGCCGTCCCATAAAAAAACTAAGTGTTCGGTTAAAATTCCATTGTTGTTGGACGTGGGTTGCGTTGAGTTGCCACATGGGTTAAGCATAGCTTGTGGTCTTTGAGAATTTGAAGTTGTTGTCTTCGAGCGTGTGCTCGATTACAAAGAATATTAGATCTGTAACCGTGTCATGCCCTGAATACAAGAAGTAGTCACTCTATTGTGTACAAAAGTAAATGGATGTAGGCAACTGTTAAATATCACAAAATGAAATCTGTGGTTTCAGTGCTTGCTCAAGGAGTTTTGTTATATTTGTTGGTAATTTTGAAAATTTTTCCAGCATGTAACTACATACAGTAGAAAGAAGTCGTCAACATTTCAACGTCAAATAATGTCAAACTCATACCCAAATAGTTTTAAATTGATTTTCAAACTAATTTGAGCATTTAATAAAATCTTATTAGAAAGTATTCAAAATGCATTTTTTATGAGCGGTGTTTGAAAATGTTTGCTTCCACAATATACATTCGTGAAATAAAGTTCCTCAGGCCAATTTGTTGAAAAGCGAAACATTGTTAGTTTCATACTGAACTTTACTCCATTTTAAGTCATAACCATTCTAGCTCAAAGCTTGCTTGAGTGGGGACTAATTGAGTACTTCAATTCTATTTGGATAATAAGCAAATCTTGTAATTGTACCAAGTCTTGAGTTTGAACATCAGTTTTAGTGCGGGCCACGTTATCGAATACGAGCGCAGAAATTACTTCTTATGCTTAGAGCATACAGTGTACGTAGCTTTTGCGGAGAAAAAAGAAAGGAAAAAAATGGCAACAGGAGGAAATGTAGCCGAGCAAGTCGAAGAAGATGCTTCAGAACTATCTTTTCCCAAAGGTCCTGTTTATCAAAACATTGTTTATTGCATCAGCTTCGTTAGAAAGATATGTCGTGAACGAGATGCTCGGTTTTGTTTCCACAATCTTAAGTGTCATTTTATCGCTCACACAAAAAGACGCAGTCTTTCCGACAACAGGCCATGGACCACAATTACATTTCCTGGTAGACATAAACACGCAAGGAGTAAAAACAAAAGCAGTGCCGCGGTAAATGTATTATTATTTAACACATGTGCAGTCAATAAATAAAAGTTATTGTTGTAAAATATTCACAATAGGCTGGATTGTTCTAGGAAAAAATATTGCTGTGAAATATTTATTGGTTTATACGTAACATTTTTTTAAAAATCAGCAAAATATAGGTGGAAATCGGCCAAAACTTGGGACTCGCACGGTTGCTATTTTCCAATCAGCATAGCAAAAAATCGAATCGAAAGACCCCCATTTTTCTGGCTATTTCTGTTCTTCTAAAGGTCCAGTACATCTGATTTTGTGGTTGTTTTAGATTGCAATGTTGTGGAGAGTGCCAGATTTCAAAATGTTATACAGAAAGTCTATGTAAAATTAATTGTGGTCCAAGGCCAACAAGCCTAGTGTTCGTTCGGTGACAGATGTCACATTTTCTGTTACAGTTACAGAAACTTGTTGTTCTTTCGGGGCCGAAAGTGACAGATGCACGTGCTTCCGGTCTGAGTTTGTTGATACTTGAATTACAGTGTTGCCACACTATACTTTTTTTAAAAGTATATACTTTTTTTTGAAAAATGGCCTTAAATACTTTTTTTTATACTTTTATACTTTTTTTTGCCTTCATACTTTTTTATACTTTTTTTTGGAATCACGAAAAAAAAAACTTTTTTTTTATTTCTTAATTCCTTTCAGGAAAAATGTTTCTCTCTCCGAAAATAGTTACGTTTTACTATTTTCCTTGTTTAATTTTTTTTAAATTTTTTTTTTCTGCTTATAAAAGTATCTGCTGTTTGCTTATGTATTTTTATACTTTTTTGCCTTTATTCTTTTTTTATACTTTACTGTACTTTTTTTCAATTTCTGCATTCCTTTCAGGAAAATATTTCCCTCTCCGACACTAACTACATTTTACCATTTTCCTTGTTTCCATTTTTGTTTCCTTATAAAAGTATATACTTTTTTACTTATGTATTTGTATTGGTTATTAAAAGTAATATCAAAAGGTGACCTTAAGATCACGAGCAGATGCTCACTTGTTAACAATAATATGTTTATTTGCCAAAGAAAAAAATCTTTTTTATTTTTTATCTTTTTTGCTTATTCGCACGAAACATATTTTTTGCGTATCAAAGTATAATCTGTTGTTTATTTCTATACTGTTATCGTTTTGTAGTCACGATATTTTAATGTATTAACCTGCTATATGATTTCAGATTACATACCGCAATGTACCGGGAGTTTCCGAAAAGAAGCTCCCCCCATATAAAAGCCCCGGGGCTCTTATTAGGAAACTGTTTCCCAATAGAAGCCCGGGGGCTTCTTTTTGGAGTTAAAATAAAGACCTGAAAAAATCGTTTCCTAATAAAAACCCCCCTTCTTCCCTGCAAGTCTTTTTAAAATTCGTGTTTACTCGCAATGCAGACACGGTACACTTAATCCTTTGATATGAGGCACCCCTAGACATGTTCTGCATCGTTGCTTAATCCTGTGCTTTGCATAAGCCGAACAGACATCCTCCCTCCCCACTGCCACCTTTACTCCGGAGTATTACTGGAAATGTAATAGGCTGAGTACTGAAACGGGTGGCGTGATGTTGCCCCTCCTTCCCTGCAAGTCTTTTTAGAACTTATGTTTACTAGCAATGCAGACACTCTGCACTTAATCCTTTGATGTGAGGCAAACCCCTAGACACGTTCTGCGTCGTTGCTTAATCCTGTGCTTCGCATTCGCACAAGGCAGCCCCCCTCCCCCCATTTTACCAGACTTTTTTAGTTACTGTTGTTTTTGTGTGTTTTGTTATTTTTCGTGCCGATATCCTCAGCCTGTAGCGTTTTAATAAGAGACTGATGGTAAATTTTCTTTTTTCAATAAAAACTTATCGACAATCCCCCCCCCCCCCATCCCCCACTATCTAAAAAAAATAGAAGCCCTGGGGCTCTAATTAGGAAACTGTTTCCTGATAGAAGCCCCGGGGCTTCTATTTGGTTTCTAAATAAGCGCCTGAAATTGGCCAGTTTCCAAATAGAAGCCCTGGGCTTTTTTTCGGAAACCCCCGGTAATGTTCAGAAATTAACATCTTGATTCACATGAAGTTAATGTTTGTTCTACATAGAAAACAGAGTTACAGAAATAGTCCTCGAGCAGTTACTGTCACTCGATTCTTGGATCTATTGGGTTTACTTGTGGGATGGGATAGGGAGGGATAAATCCAAGGTCGTAATGATAGTAGTCTGCTGGTAGGCTAATTTGCATTTTATTTCAAGACATTTTAAGTTATATCTATAGATTTCCAGAGAAATACCTCTAAAAATTGCCCTTTGAACATCGCTTTCCAATTGTTTAAGCTCCTTTTATTAAGTATTATATTTTTTTTTAGGGTTGACCATGTAGGTATTGTTTATGACATACCAACAATCACCACTACATAAGTAATGATGGTAGAAATAAATGCGAGCGCCGAAGGCGCGAGCCGAAAAATTTTGCCCTAAAAATACTTTTTTTTATACTTTTTTTTTTTAAATACTTTTAAAAATACTTTTTTTTATACTTTTTTTCATGGCAAAGTGAGTGGCAACACTGGAATTACTTACCAACTCCGGCAAGTAATTGGCTAACCTTGACCTTACAGCGGATGCCTCCAAAAGCAAGGCTGATACTTTTTCTTACGTTTGTAGTATTTATGCCCTTCTGGTCAAATATTGAGGTGCATTATATCACTTCAGTCCATTTTCTTCCCAGTTGGCTGTCAAACAAGTGATTTAATAGAATTGACAATGTCAACTCGTATTATCGCTCATTTTGAAGAAGATTGTGAACAGATACTCTGACAGGCCATTCTTTGGAGTAGTACATGTGTTGTAAACAAACCGATGAATTTGCATATAGGGAGTCAAGTGCGCATGGGCGGGCCTTCGGTTGTTTACTACATAAGTCTACCCGAACGAACACACGGAAATAGTAGAACGGGAAGCTTTTGAACAACGGAGTGAAGGAGATTGCACCGAAGTCGCGTAAAAATTAACGACCAAACGCTATAATGCACCAGGAATCGTGGAAGACTCAATAACTACAACATTTGCTTCGTTAGCATTTTTTTCTACCAGTGACCTAGGCTAAACCTTCCTGTGCCTGTAACGTGGCCACCTCCCGAAAATAACAATTGGCCCTGAAATGATATTTTTTCCGGACCTCTCGATAGCTACAGCTGGTTCTCGAACGCAAAATACTGAGCTGCTATAAGTAAACTCTTAGTATAAACATATAAAGTCAGGTTTATGCTCACGTGTAATCTTTATAGCTCTTTGAAAAGCGAGTTAATAGTCCTACAGTTTGCACTTAAAATTGATATTTTTGGATGGTAGGATAAAGTGGCCAGTTACAACTCGAAAATCCTGGCCGAAAAATATATCAGGACATATTACTTCGCGCACAACAGAAACCATTTGTAAAATCCTGTATTTACTACATAAAAAGCATTACCGGATCGCGTCCAAAGCACGCGAGTTATTGCGCAAAAACCTTTTAAAAGTGGCTGGCTGTTGTAGGTTACTGGTAGTCCTGGATAAGCCTATCACACTTGGGGTGTTTCGAATAAAATAAGACTTCAGGGGAGCCGGATAAAAATGACAAAAATGAAAATTGAAATATAGCAAAAACGGCTAATACTCGGAACAAAAAAAGAAATTGAAACTATTTGTTAAAGCTTTAAATCAGTTTTTATAATAGACTGCAGATTTTTAAAACACACGATTGCTCTTTGGTACATAGAAATTTGACATTTAGGCGAAATTTCTCCATGATATCTTTCATTGTTTACCCGATTAGTTTGTATTCAGAATGCAGAAATTTTGTGCATTTTATTTGGAACGTCTAAAATGTGATTTGGCTTATTACCCCTGCTCTCCTTCTTGGGTCATAGACTCTATAAAGCAGCTTGACACTGAGGTCAAATTAGCTAATCTCGGTGCACGACACTGACCAATAACTTTATTTTAGAAAGGATGCAGCACATCAGAAATGAGAAATCTCCGCTTTTTCCGCTCTTTCCGCTTTTTTTGGGCTTCAAGTTTATGGTCTCCGAGATCAATGCCTTCGGCCCTTCAAAAAAATCTCCACTTTTTTCGCCTCCGGCTGTTCTCATGTCTGCAGCACATAAAGGCTCGATAACACCGCTGTTCCGACACGAATGGGTAGAATGTTATTTTACTTGGTTACTCCATCGCTAGTATGTTTTGAATCAATTGATTTACATGATTTAAATCAATTGATTTAAATCGTGATTTAGATCAACGTAAGAAATCCTGATTTTTAAAAAAAAAATTTTGTTTAAGAAATCGTTTGTCATTAAGCAATTGTTTGCGACCCCTTTTGTTTAAACAAAGCACATCGTACGCGTATCAGTGCACATGAGCCTTTGAGGGGAAGGGGGGTGGGTAGATCAACACGGAGCAGTAGGTTAAGAGAAGGCCAGTGCGGATAGCTGAAGCTAGTCCGTTGTTGGTCAAACATATCTCTTCCCCGTGTGCTTGCAAACAAAGTATTAGTGTTTCGGCACATTTGGTTTTCAGCGAATTTTTTTTTTTTTTCACTAGCGTCGAAATTAAGTTAGTTTCTGCGAAAGCAAACAGTGCAGGCTCGAAAGGCAATGTAGCATATTGAAGTTCACATATGCATCGCTGCGAACAAGGCCGCTTTGCTACCGATCGCTCAACAACTGAACAGTTGAACTTGCGTTGTTATCTGAACAGTTGAACTTATGGACAGTTATTTGTACAATAAAATTTGCGGATAGTTATCGGGAATCCAGGACAAAACGTCCGCGGCCATGATGTCCCCAAATGAATGCATGGCCAAAACGTCTCAAAAGTCTTCATTGCCGCCAAGAACATCCTGTGATCCTGTCAAGATTTACCCCACAAGTAATTCTCCGTTAAACGTTGAAACCCCCCCCCCCCCAAAAAAAAAAAAAATATCCAGCAAATTTTAAAATCAATATATTGTACCATTTCTGTAATTTATCATCCCTAATCAAGATGCAGATATACAGTTTTAAATATAATTCCTAATCCCCCACAAGTACAGTGATTTTCAGGTGGATGTGTCTTGTCATTCCTGTTATCCATAATCCCTTAATCGAGGCGTGGATTCGCGAGATCTAAATATAGTCCCTAATCACACAAGTGTTTCGTTAGAGGTGGATTATTTTGTCGTTCCTCTGATCCCTAATCCCATAATCCTCAAATAAACGCTTGAGAAAACAAGAAAGCATTTAAAAAATTAAAAACTTCTTTCTTAGTAAAGAACAAAAAAAGAAAAGATATTAGAGTTCAAAAACTTATATTTATTTATATTTTCACCGGGGACGTTTTGGCCCTGAATTTCTTTGGGGACTTATAGCCGATATCTCTATGACCAGAGACCTTATGCGCAGGGACGTTTTGGCGGGGTACAAGTTATGGGAGATATTGTCACATGCAAATGTGCTTAGAAATGTCTTTCAAGAGAGCGTTATGACGTCTGTAATAAATTGTTAAAAGCTTGGTATTTTTTTCTTTTGTAGTCCCCCGCCGCCACGTGTCCGTCTGTCTGGCGACACTTGGAAGCACAAATTTGTGCACGCGATATCTCAGCTGCTATTCAACGCTGGGTTTTGATTGTTGCTACAGTGAAAATGTATATATTGAAGTTGTGCGGCGTCGCATTATTTTTCGATTCCAACAAAAAATGACGAAAAGGCGACTTGTTGAAAACTTGACTACGTCTCGAGGAGTACGTCTATCCCCCGTGGGGTATATGGTGTGTGTAAGGCTGTTGCGTGATGACAACGCAAAATTTAGAAGTGGAAGGATAGGTAGACTAGTGTCTAACATTTAAATGAATCAATCCATTAACCAGTAGGCGCGTGAGACTGTCGTAGGTACACTAATTCCAGCGCCGATTTTCAAAAGTCCGCCATTTTATCAATTTTTGCCCGATCCGGAAAATTCTTGGTCATGCACTGCGGAAAGATTCAGAGAAGCCGTGTACAAAATTTGAACCGAATCCATGCATTAATGTGGCCTGTAGGCGCGTGAGACTGTCGTATATATGCTAAGTCAAGCGCCGATTTTCAAAAGTCCGCCATTTTGTCAATTTTTGCCCGATCCGAAAAATTCTTGGTCACTACACTGCGGAAGGATCCAGAGAAGCCGTGTATAATATTTGAAACGAATCTATCTATTAGTGTAGCCTGTAGACGCGTGAGACTGCCGTATATACGCCAAGTCCAGCGCCGATTTTCAAAAGTCCGCCATTTTGTCAATTTTTGTCCGATCCGGAAAATTCTTGGTCACTGCACTGCGGAAGGATTCAGAGAAGCCGTGTACAAAATTTGAACCGAATCCATGCATTAATGTGGCCTGTAGGCGCGTGAGACTGCCGTATATACGCTAAGTCCAGCGCCGATTTTCAAAAGTCCGCCATTTTGTCAATTTTTGCCCGATCCGGAAAATTCTTGGTCACTGCACTGCGGAAGGATCCAGAGAAGCCGTGTATAAAATTTGAACCGAATCCATGCATTAATAATGTGACCTGTAGGCGCGTGAGACTGCCGTATATACGCTAAGTCAAGCGATGATTTTCAAAAGTCCGCCATTTTGTCAATTTTTGTCCGATCTGGAAAATTCTTGGTCACTGCACTGCGGAAGGGTCCAGAGAAGCCGTGTACAAAATTTGAACCGAATCCATGCATTAATGTGGTCTGTATGTGCGTGAGACTGAAGCGTGACAGACAGACAGACGGACAGACGGACAGACCGAAAAGTTCAAAACTATATCCCTCCGTTCCACGGGGGATAATAATAGGCAATGTTTTAACATTTCTGTTGCCTACGGTGCAACTTTGTGCACGCGATATCTCAGCTGCTATTCAACCCTGGCTTTTGATTGTTGGTACAGTGAAAATATATATATTGAAGTTGTGTGACGTCGCATTATTTTTCGTGGCGGGGGACATCATCAGTTTCACTAATAACTTGTTTTACTTAATATTATTCATTTCTTACAGAAAATATTACCAAAACAATCCCATTTTTAGATTACTTGCACAGAATGATGATGATTAACGTATATTAGGCAGGGTTGGCATGTTTCTTCCATGGAGGGAAAAAACCATGGTTTTTTCCGGGTTTTTTCCCATAGGGAAGAAATACTTTCTTCCCTCCAATTTCAGGGAAGAAATGGAAGAAACCTTAAAAGGTGTAATATTTGGAATTTCTTTCAAATAATTTACTTAAGCTACACTCGGAGTAATTCTGTAATAGGTGCGAATTCACATATCAAACTTCTGTGTAAAAAATAGGATTAATAAGGATTAGATAAAGGGCCGTGAGTGCCATCATCTCCGCTTTTTATGTACTCTGTAATCATGTGCAATTTTGCGCGAACGCGATTTGGAAAGGGACGCGAAACCACATCTTTTTCTTTCATGTAAAGAAAACAAAGGGGACACGAATCCACACATAAACTGGCCAATGATAATTATAGAAATTTAGACTCTTGTTTCAATGTGTGTTGGAAAGCTGGGTACGCTGTAAATAGTCTGAGTACTTTTGGTCAAGTGTTTAAACTTTGACTTTGTGTATGAGAAATTAGTGTACCATTTTGTTTGCTCTTAATGTGCCAGTGAAAAAAAAAAGACAAAGGCTGTGTCCAGCGCCGATTTTCAAAAGTCCGCCATTTTGTCAATTTTTGCCCGATCCGAAAAATTCTTGGTCACTACACTGCGGAAGGATCCAGAGAAGCCGTGTATAATATTTGAAACGAACCTATCTATTAGTGTAGCCTGTAGACGCGTGAGACTGCCGTATATACGCCAAGTCCAGCGCCGATTTTCAAAAGTCCGCCATTTTGTCAATTTTTGTCCGATCCGGAAAATTCTTGGTCACTGCACTGCGGAAGGATTCAGAGAAGCCGCGTACAAAATTTGAACCGAATCCATGCATTAATGTGGCCTGTAGGCGCGTGAGACTGCCGTATATACGCTAAGTCCAGCGCCGATTTTCAAAAGTCCGCCATTTTGTCAATTTTTGCCCGATCCGGAAAATTCTTGGTCACTGCACTGCGGAAGGATCCAGATAAGCCGTGTATAAAATTTGAACCGAATCCATGCATTAATAATGTGACCTGTAGGCGCGTGAGACTGCCGTATATACGCTAAGTCAAGCGATGATTTTCAAAAGTCCGCCATTTTGTCAATTTTTGTCCGATCTGGAAAATTCTTGGTCACTGCACTGCGGAAGGGTCCAGAGAAGCCGTGTACAAAATTTGAACCGAATCCATGCATTAATGTGGTCTGTATGTGCGTGAGACTGAAGCGTGACAGACAGACAGACGGACAGACGGACAGACCGACAAGTTCAAAACTATATCCCTCCGTTCCACGGGGGATAATAATAGGCAATGTTTTAACATTTCTGTTGCCTACGGTGCAACTTTGTGCACGCGATATCTCAGCTGCTATTCAACCCTGGCTTTTGATTGTTGGTACAGTGAAAATATATATATTGAAGTTGTGTGACGTCGCATTATTTTTCGTGGCGGGGGACATCATCAGTTTCACTAATAACTTGTTTTACTTAATATTATTCATTTCTTACAGAAAATATTACCAAAACAATCCCATTTTTAGATTACTTGCACAGAATGATGATGATTAACGTATATTAGGCAGGGTTGGCATGTTTCTTCCATGGAGGGAAAAAACCATGGTTTTTTCCGGGTTTTTTCCCATAGGGAAGAAATACTTTCTTCCCTCCAATTTCAGGGAAGAAATGGAAGAAACCTTAAAAGGTGTAATATTTGGAATTTCTTTCAAATAATTTACTTAAGCTACACTCGGAGTAATTCTGTAATAGGTGCGAATTCACATATCAAACTTCTGTGTAAAAAATAGGATTAATAAGGATTAGATAAAGGGCCGTGAGTGCCATCATCTCCGCTTTTTATGTACTCTGTAATCATGTGCAATTTTGCGCGAACGCGATTTGGAAAGGGACGCGAAACCACATCTTTTTCTTTCATGTAAAGAAAACAAAGGGGACACGAATCCACACATAAACTGGCCAATGATAATTATAGAAATTTAGACTCTTGTTTCAATGTGTGTTGGAAAGCTGGGTACGCTGTAAATAGTCTGAGTACTTTTGGTCAAGTGTTTAAACTTTGACTTTGTGTATGAGAAATTAGTGTACCATTTTGTTTGCTCTTAATGTGCCAGTGAAAAAAAAAGACAAAGGCTGTGTTTACCTTAAATAGGGGGATTAAGTATTAAGATTAAAAGGGTATAAGAAAAGGGTGTTGCGGCAGCACATTTGCAAAGCACATGGTATAAGATCATTATTTCTTGACAAAGTAGGTTTCTTCCCATTTTCTTCCCACTTTCTTCCTTTTCTTCCCGGAAGAAAGTTATTTCTTCCAATTTCTTCCCTATTTCTTCCCAGGGAAGGGAAGAAATACCTTTCTTCCCGGAAGAAAACCAACCCTGATATTAGGCGAACAGAGTATATCTGTGTTTATTATGAAAATAAATGTATGTTTAAAAACCCTTAAACCTATTAAAACTGTTATTGTAGAACGTCAAGCCTGATATAAAGTTACTTTTTGGACGCCCCAACAACCTATTAAAACCTATTTTTTGACGCCAAAAAACCTATAAAAACCATTTTATTTAACTAAATACCTATTAAAATAATTGTGTTTCATGTCTTCTAATCTGCATTATTTCACTAGATTTGCACTCTCAGTGATCACTGTGTCAAACCTTTGAGCACTTTGAGTGCCTTTTCTCACATTCTAGTCACCCACGCTAATTCGATGGTCAAGAAAATTCATTTTGAAAAATGCATGGAAACTCGTGTTCAGTGCCAAAGGCAAGGTTCTCTGGAGTGTAGGTCCACCGCAATCCGCAAAACAATCCAAAACAAAAGGTAGATCGAGCAAAAAATTCAGGACAGCATATCATTTCATAAGCAGGGTTCGCGCTGGGTTCTCTGGAAAGTGAGTCAAAAAAGGAAAGTATGACTCAGTTGGGTCCAGACAACTCGGTGGGTTCCGAAAAAGTGAGTCATTTCGTAAAAAATGCCCAAAAAGTGGACAAAAACCCCGCCAACGCGAACCCTGATAAGTATGCTAAGTCAATGGTGATCTGAATGAAACTAAGCGTACATTGAGGAAGATGCCATGTTTCTTTGAGTATGTTAGAGGCCATGCATTTTAGTTTTTTCCATCAACGAAACAATATCAGTTTTGGCCAGGACTATTTTACACCTGTATTATGACCCATACATGTCCGAAAAAACATCGGACATGTTTTGGTCAAAAAATTAAAAAAAAATAAAGAAAGAAAAAAAGGATATCGCAGCCATGGTGCCCATTTATTTTTTTTTCTTTTTTGCTTGATGCAAAATTTGACACCGTTGTTAATTTGGCTTTTTGCAGAGTTCGAAAATGCAGAAACGTTACTGATCTCTGAAGTGCAGATGCTGCTGGAGCACAGGTAGGAAGCTATGTTAGGAGCTCGGGCTCGTGGCCCCATTCTCTCCCCCCTCTCTCTCTCTCTCTGTCTCTGTCTCTCTCTCTCTCTCTCCCCCCCTCTCTCTCTCTCCGTCCCTCCCTCCCTCCCTCCCTCCCTCCCTCCCTCCCTCCCTCCCCTCCCTCCCCTCCCTCCCTCTCTCTCTGTATAAATATATGATGACTGAGTTCGGGATTGCTGGGTTCACGGGTATCGCACGAGTATCCGTCCGTCCGTCTTGCCGTGCGTCTGTTCGTCTGTCGACACCTTTTTTGTTAACACACTCAAGCCTATATTTTTCCACCGATTCTTAAGATATTCTATATATGGGTAGTACTGGAACGAACAAGGATCGGTATTGTAAATGAGCCATGTCGGCCCAAGGACATTGGCCCAGCTGAACTTCACAAATTTTCACAACCCTTACATACTGGAATGAGTTTGTTAACACACTCAAGCCTACATTTCTGCATCGATTTATAAGATATCTTAACCATAAGTAGTATTGGAACCAACAAAGTTTGGTATTGTAAATGAGCCATGTCGGCCCAAGGACATTGGCCCAGCTGAACTTTTCACAAATTTTTCCAATCCTTACTCATTTGAATGAGTTTGTTAACACACTCAAGCCTACATTTCTGGATCGATTGTTGAAATCTTTTACACATAGGAAGTATTGGAACGAACAAAGGTCGGTGTGAGCCATGTCGGCCCAAGGACATTGGCCCAGCTGAACTTCACAAATTTTCACAACCTTTACATACTGGAATGAGTTTGTTAACACACTCAAACCTACATGAATTTAGTTAAACAAATCAAACATTTCTTAGAATGTTTTATCGCGAGATTTTTTTGTTCCTTTAAACTTTTAAAATCGTTGAATTGCACGCCTGCGCTGGACTTAGTCATTCTAAAATTTCCTGTTCATCGAGCGTTTTTGTGGCGGGGGACATTAATCAGTTTCACTGATGACTTGTTTTTCTATAATTCATTGGCGTTGAATTGTGAGTTCGTTAGCGCAGGAAAACAAACTTTCCAAACCAGGAAAGCAAACATTCCAAACCTGATGAGAAAGGGCCATTTCATTCCTTGACCGTTATGTGCGTTTTTCTAACCAATTAACACCCTTGGAGAAAGTGGTTTCGTGTCATTTTAAGTGGCCTCGGAACTGCACTTGAGCATTGCTGACGCGGGCTTTGCTGTAAGTAGAGGCACACCTGAGCATTGCTGACAGGGGCTTTGCTGTAAGTGCAGGTGTCCTTTATGTAAGGTGTTTTGTGTGGGACAGGAAGCAGCAGAACGAGAACGCTGAGGACGAGCAGGAGTTGTCGGAGGTCTTCATGAAGACGCTCACCTACACGGGACGCTTCAGCAAGTTCAAGAACCGCGAGACCATCACAGCAGTGCGCAGGTGAGACGCCCCGCCACCCCACAGTCATGGCAGGGCGTGGATAAGACGCCCCCCCAGTCATAATACGTAGGTGAGACGCGCCCTCCCCCCCACCCCCTCGCAGTGGATGTAACGGCGGATATTTGGCAGGTCCTCTCACATAAGGGGGGATATCTGACAGTGCCTCTCACATGACGGGGATATCTAGCAGTGGCTGTTACATAAGGGTGGCTATCTGGCAGTGGCTGTCTGATGAGGGGGTATCTGGCAGTGGCTCTCTGATGAGGGGGTATCTGGCAGTGGCTGTCTGATGAGGGGGTATCTGGCAGTGGCTGTCTGATGAGGGGGTATCTGGCAGTGGCTCTCTGATGAGGGGGTATCTGGCAGTGGCTGTCTAATGAGGGGGTATCTGGCAGTGGCTCTCTGATGAGGGGGTATCTGGCAGTGGCTGTCTGATGAGGGGGTATCTGGCAGTGGCTGTCTGATGAGGGGGTATCTGGCAGTGGCTCTCTGATGAGGGGGTATCTGGCAGTGGCTGTCTGATGAGGGGGTATCTGGCAGTGGCTGTCTGATGAGGGGGTATCTGGCAGTGGCTCTCTGATGAGGGGGTATCTGGCAGTGGCTCTCTGATGAGGGGGTATCTGGCAGTGGCTGTCTGATGAGGGGGTATCTGGCAGTGGCTCTCTGATGAGGGGGTATCTGGCAGTGGCTGTCTGATGAGGGGTATCTGGCAGTAGCTGTCAGACGAGACTGGCAGTGACCGTTTTACTGTGTGACCGTTTCACTGTCAGTCCGTTTTAGTCTGACCGTTTATGTTATGGCTATAATTTCTCAAAAAAAAAAAAAACATTCTGTAACTAGATTAATATTAATGCATAGCTGCGTAGCCGCATCAGTGCATAACCGAAATTACATTACTCGTATGGAAGAAGATATCGCGCCTGTGAAACTTTAGACGCAGCATAGTTGCGCTAAATCTGAAACTCTGGTTTATGGAAGTGCGCTTTTATAAAGCTAGTCTCTAAAACATTGTTATTCTGTGACTACGGTAAGAGAGCGGTATCCTCGCATTGCGTGGCATGTTTATTCTCTTCTTATTTCAGTTTGTTAATGCAGAAAAAGCTTCACAAGTTTGAGCTAGCGGCACTTGCCAATTTATGCCCAGAAAATGGCGACGAGGCGAAGGCATTGATCCCAAGGTAATGACATCAACCTTTCTTCTTAGACAGCTGATAGTAATGCGATGGTACTCGGGTAATGTGATGGTACTCGGGGTAACACAGGACTGCGCCAGTTACATGGTTATGAGAGAGCTGATAGTAATGTGATGGTACTCTGGTAATGTGATGGTACTCGGGTAATGTGGTGGCACTCGGGGTAACACGGGACAGCGCCAGTTACATGGTTATGAGACATGTGGTGGTGATGTGGTTGGTACTCGGGTAATGCGATGGTACTCGGGTAATATGGTGGTACTCGGGGTAACACGGGACAGTGCCAGTTATATGGTTATGAGACATGTGGTGGTGATGTGGTTGGTACTCGGGTAATGCCATGGTACTCGGGTAATGTGGTGGTACTCGGGGTAACACGGGACAGTGCCAGTTACATGGTTATGAGTCATGTGATGTTAATGTGGTTGGTACTCGGGTAATGTGGTGGTATTCGGGTAATGCGATGGTACTCGGGTAATGTGGTGGTACTCGGGGTAACACGGGACAGTGCCAGTTACATGGTTATGAGTCATGTGATGTTAATGTGGTTGGTACTCGGGTAATGTGGTGGTACTCGGGTAATGCGATGGTACTCGGGTAATGTGGTGGTACTCGGGGTAACACGGGACAGTGCCAGTTACATGGTTATAAGACAGCTGATAGTAATGTGATGGTACTGGGGTAATGTGATAATACTCGGGTAATGTGATGGTACTCTGGTAACACAGGACAGTGCCAGTTATATGGTTATGAGACATGTGATGGTAATATGGTTGGTAATGTGGTGGTACTCGGGGTAACACGGGACAGCGCCAGTTACATGGTTATGAGACAGCTGATAGTAATGTGATGGTACTGGGGTAATGTGATAATACTCGGGTAATGTGATGGTACTCTGGTAACACAGGACAGTGCCAGTTATATGGTTATGAGACATGTGATGGTAATGTGATGGTACTCGGGTAATGTGGTGGTACTCGGGTAATGTGGTTGGTACTCGGGTAATGTGATGGTACTCGGGTAATGTGGTGGTACTCGGGGTAACATGGGGCAGCGCCAGTCACATGGTTATGAGACATGTGTTATTAATGTGGTTGGTACTCGGGTAATGTGATGGTACTCGGGTAATGTGGTGGTACTCGGGTAATGTGATGGTACTTTGGTAATGTGGTGGTACTCGGGGTAACACGGGACAGCGCCAGTCACATGGTTATGAGACATGTGATGGTAATGTGGTTGGTACTCGGGTAATGTGATGGTACTCGGGTAATTTGGTGGTACTCGGGTAATGTGATGGTACTCGGGTAATGCGGTGGTACTCGGGGTAACACGGGACAGCGCCAGCCACATGGCGATGAGCTACTGGAACCCCTCGATGAGCGTAATGTGCTCCAGAAATATTTTATGTTAATTACTTAATATTTCATATATTCTGGGTTTTTTCACGAAAGTTTTTTTTAAAGTAAATTTCTTATTTGACAAAGGTCAGATTTGACTTAAGACCCGTGCACTGGCAAACACGATAAAAAAGCACATTGTATCCACTTGCATTCCAGTTTAGAAGGACGATTTGAAGAAGAAGAATTAACGCAGATCCTGGAAGATATCCACACGAAGAGGAGCTTCCAGTATTGACGCTGTTTCCGCGTGTGTACCTGATGAGGACCGGGTTATTGACAGCTGTCTGGGAGTCATAGTTAATGATACCCGACAGGCGTGGGACCGTGTGTTAATGCGCCGTGAGACTCGTGCTGGTGCAAAGCAGTGGGGCCATGGCAGTCACTTCCTGTACTCCCTACACCCCTCCCCCCCGATTCTCGAATGGTCTCGAGATGTCACCAAATATGGAACTGTATTATGTAAAAACTGAAAGGTATGGGTTGCAGGGAGGGGAAAGGGGGGGAGTTGCTGAAAGGGAGGGGGTATCTGGAAAGGGGCCGGCAATATAAAATGCCATTAGAGTCACAGCTTTTGAGCTTATCGTTCATTGGTGATACAATAATAAGGCTGGTTCATCTGATTTTGAAGTTGTTATCTGTACCATTTAGATAACGGGTTTGTGACCCCAAAATAAACAAGTGTTCAACGAGGTTAGAAAAAAAATACACCATATAGTGATATCTGTTAATGTAAAGACAGTGTTTTGAATGAGAAAACAAAGGCAAATAGCGATGACCTTTTCTTTTATTTTGCCCGTTCAGTATGTCAGCTTGAGCGTCACGTGATACTGTGTCAGCTGACTGACGTTCATGAATTAGGTCAATCCACATACTGCAGCGTGAGCGCTGTGTCATTGCACAGCGGCTTTTTGTCCTGATAACGAGGCGATTGCTCTTCGGTTTTGGGCGTGAGTGCTTGATCTTTGTGGACAGTTAAGTGGGCAGCTATTTTAGTGTATGCATTGAATGGTGTTTTAGTAAACAGCAGTCAAAATCGTGCTGTGTGTTTAGAGTTTCAAAGCAAGCATGTCCGGGGACATTGTGACCAGCCGTGATCTTGTCATTGGTAATAAAGCACTGGTATGTGGCAAAATCTCAGCTACTATCATACTTAAATCCCGTCAAAGTATTATTTTGACTAAAGCTATGGCCCGGAAGGGTGTCATCAGAGACGAGCTGTGTGATCGTTGTGCATGTATTATTAGAAGGAGTGTATGGAGATCGTTGAGAGAGGCGCATGTGGTAACCACATGTGTTGTGGACAAGTGTTCTATTATAAGAAGAGCACGGGGATCGTTAGAAGACTTGGATGTGGTAACCGCATGTGTTATGGACAAGCCGTGTGTACTGTTAGATGAAGTGTGCAGAGATCGTTGGGAGAGGTGCATGTGGTAACCACATGTGTTATGGACAAGTCGTGTGTACTGTAAGAGGGAGTGTGCAGAGATCGTTGGGAGAGGCGCATGTGGTAACCACATGTGTTACAGACAAGCCGTGTGTACTGTTAGAGGGAGTGTGCAGAGATCGTTGGGAGAGGTGCATGTGGTAACCACATGTGTTATGGACAAGCTGTGTGTACTGTTAGAGGGAGTGTATGCAGATCGTTGGGAGAGGCGTATGTGGTAACCACATCTGTGATGGGCAAGCCGTGTGTAGTATAAGCAATGTACGGAGATCGTTGGGAGAGGCGCATGTGGTAACGGCGTGTGTTATGGACAAGCCGTGTGTATTGTTATAGTCAATGTACGGAGATCGTTGGGAGAGGCGCATGTGGTAACCACATGTGCTATGGGCAAGCCGTGTGTATTGTTATAGTCAATGTACGGAGATCGTTGGGAGAGGCGCATGTGGTAACCACATGTGCTATGGGCAAGCCGTGTGTATTGTTATAGTCAATGTACGGAGATCGTTGAGAGAGGCGCATGTGGTAACCGCATGTGCTATGGACAAGCCGTGTGTACTGTTGCGAGTGTGCGGAGATCGTTGGGAGAGGTGCATGTGGTAACCGCATGTGTTATGGACAAGCCGTATGTACTGTTAGAGGGAGTGTGCAGAGATCGTTGGGAGAGGCGCATGTGGTAACCGCATGTGTTATGGACAAGCCGTGTGTACTGTTAGAGGGAGTGTGCAGAGATCGTTGGGAGAGGTGCATGTGGTAACCGCATGGGTTGTGGACAAGCCGTTTGTACTGTTAGAGGGAGTGTGCAGAGATCGTTGGGAGAGGTGCATGTGGTAACCGCATGGGTTGTGGACAAGCCGTTTGTACTGTTAGAGGGAGTGTGCAGAGATCGTTGGGAGAGGTGCATGTGGTAACCGCATGTGTTATGGACAAGCCGTGTGTACTGTTAGAGGGAGTGTGCAGAGATCGTTGGGAGAGGTGCATGTGGTAACCGCATGTGTTATGGACAAGCCGTGTGTACTGTTAGAGGGAGTGTGCAGAGATCGTTGGGAGAGGCGCATGTGGTAACCGCATGTGCTATGGGCAAGCCGTGTGTATTGTTATAGTCAATGTACGGAGATCGTTGGGAGAGGCGCATGTGGTAACCACATGTGTTATGGACAAGCCGTGTGTACTGTTAGAGGGAGTGTGCAGAGATCGTTGGGAGAGGTGCATGTGGTAACCGCATGGGTTGTGGACAAGCCGTTTGTACTGTTAGAGGGAGTGTGCAGAGATCGTTGGGAGAGGTGCATGTGGTAACCGCATCTGTTATGGACAAGCCGTGTGTACTGTTAGAGGGAGTGTGCAGAGATCGTTGGGAGAGGTGCATGTGGTAACCGCATGGGTTGTGGACAAGCCGTTTGTACTGTTAGAGGGAGTGTGCAGAGATCGTTGGGAGAGGTGCATGTGGTAACCGCATGTGTTATGGACAAGCCGTGTGTACTGTTAGAGGGAGTGTGCAGAGATCGTTGGGAGAGGTGCATGTGGTAACCGCATGTGTTATGGACAAGCCGTGTGTACTGTTAGAGGGAGTGTGCAGAGATCGTTGGGAGAGGTGCATGTGGTAACCGCATGTGCTATGGGCAAGCCGTGTGTATTGTTATAGTCAATGTACGGAGATCGTTGGGAGAGGCGCATGTGGTAACCGCATGGGTTGTGGACAAGCCGTGTGTACTGTTAGAGGGAGTGTGCAGAGATCGTTGGGAGAGGTGCATGTGGTAACCACATGTGTTATGGACAAGCCGTGTGTACTGTTAGAGGGAGTGTGCAGAGATCGTTGGGAGAGGTGCATGTGGTAACCGCATGGGTTGTGGACAAGCCGTTTGTACTGTTAGAGGGAGTGTGCAGAGATCGTTGGGAGAGGTGCATGTGGTAACCGCATGGGTTGTGGACAAGCCGTTTGTACTGTTAGAGGGAGTGTGCAGAGATCGTTGGGAGAGGTGCATGTGGTAACCGCATGTGTTATGGGCAAGCCGTGTGTACTGTTAGAGGGAGTGTGCAGAGATCGTTGGGAGAGGTGCATGTGGTAACCGCATGGGTTGTGGACAAGCCGTTTGTACTGTTAGAGGGAGTGTGCAGAGATCGTTGGGAGAGGCGCATGTGGTAACCGCATAGGTTGTGGACAAGCCGTATGTACTGTTAGAGGGAGTGTGCAGAGATGGTTGGGAGAGGTGCATGTGGTAACCGCATGTGCTATGGGCAAGCCGTGTGTATTGTTATAGTCAATGTACGGAGATCGTTGGGAGAGGCGCATGTGGTAACCGCATGGGTTGTGGACAAGCCGTGTGTACTGTTAGAGGGAGTGTGCAGAGATCGTTGGGAGAGGTGCATGTGGTAACCGCATGTGTTATGGACAAGCCGTGTGTACTGTTAGAGGGAGTGTGCAGAGATCGTTGGGAGAGGCGCATGTGGTAACCGCATGTGTTATGGACAAGCCGTGTGTACTGTTAGAGGGAGTGTGCAGAGATCGTTGGGAGAGGCGCATGTGGTAACCGCATGTGCTATGGGCAAGCCGTGTGTATTGTTATAGTCAATGTACGGAGATCGTTGGGAGAGGCGCATGTGGTAACCGCATGGGTTGTGGACAAGCCGTGTGTACTGTTAGAGGGAGTGTGCAGAGATCGTTGGGAGAGGTGCATGTGGTAACCGCATGTGTTATGGACAAGCCGTGTGTACTGTTAGAGGGAGTGTGCAGAGATCGTTGGGAGAGGTGCATGTGGTAACCACATGTGTTATGGACAAGCCGTGTGTACTGTTAGAGGAAGTGTGCAGAGATCGTTGGGAGAGGTGCATGTGGTAACCGCATGTGTTATGGACAAGCCGTGTGTACTGTTAGAGGGAGTGTGCAGAGATCGTTGGGAGAGGTGCATGTGGTAACCGCATGTGTTATGGACAAGCCGTGTGTACTGTTAGAGGGAGTGTGCAGAGATCGTTTGGAGAGGCGCATGTGGTAACCGCATGTGCTATGGGCAAGCCGTGTGTATTGTTATAGTCAATGTACGGAGATCGTTCGGAGAGGCGCATGTGGTAACCGCATGTGTTGTGGACAAGCCGTATGTACTGTTAGAGGGAGTGTGCAGAGATCGTTGGGAGAGGTGCATGTGGTAACCGCATGGGTTGTGGACAAGCCGTTTGTACTGTTAGAGGGATTGTGCGGAGATCGTTGGGAGAGGCGCATGTGGTAACCGCATGTGTTGTGGACGAGCCGTGTGTACTGTTAGGAGTGTATGGAGATCGTTTGGGGAGACGCATGTGGTAACCGCATGTGTTATGGACAAGCCGTATGTACTCTTAGAGGGAGTGTGCAGAGATCGTTGGGAGAGGTGCATGTGGTAACCGCATGTGTTATGGACAAGCCGTGTGTACTGTTAGGAGTATACGGAGATCGTTGTAAAACAGCTTAACAAAGGATCCGTTGTGGGACATTCAGGCACAGCATTGACGTGGGATACCTTTAAATACACATAGACTGTCAGTCATGTCGGTCCGGTCCATTGTTTCCAAATGTGACAGTTGAGCAATCTGCCTTCTCTTTTAGCGTATGGCTGTCCAAAAAAGAGGCATTGTGGGGTCATTGTAGGGACTATACGTTATGTAATTACTAAAAATGTTTGCAATTAGGAAATTTAGTTCCATTGCCTCGTTTTGAACCGTAGTGGGTCTGACAACACGTTCCAAATCGCTGACCTTTTCCGCCAGCTTTTTTTTTAAATGGCTCAAATTGCAAATGTTTCGCGGATTCATAAAAAATTTATACCTTATGTTACCATTTATGCTGTTTGGAATTTGAGAATGATGTGGGGAGAAACCTCGTGAAATAATGAACGCACATAGGTACACACATAGAGACGACAGACATGGCACTGCGCCAACAGACGAACTCGGCTGGTCTAAAAAACAGTCTTCCTGTCAAGGTCCTCATAGGTACACACATAGAGACGACAGACATGGCACTGCGCCAACAGACGAACTCGGCTGGTCTAAAAACAGTCTTCCTGTCAAGGTCCTTATAGGTACACACATACGACGGACATGGCACTGCACCGACAGACGAACTCGGCTGGTCTAAAAAAACAGTCTTCCTATCAAGGTCCTCATAGGTACACACATACAGACGGCAGACATGGCACTGCACCAACAGACGAACTCGGCTGGTCTAAAAAACAGTGTTCCTATCAAGGTCCTCATAGGTACACACATACAGACGACAGACCTCGCATTTTATCAACAGAGGAACTCGGCTGGTCTTAAAAACAGCGTTACTCTAGAGGCTATTTATAGCTTTATTTCTACTACAAGCGGCACTAACCGTTTAACAGACAATCTCACATTTACACATTTTATAGTGATTCTTTTATAGTGATTCCTTAGTTGCATAGTATATATTGAAAAAAAAACACGTAAATCAACGAATCGGTTGATTTTGGAAAATCGAACTTGCGAGAAACAACAGACCTGGAATCTATTGAAAAATCAAGTTGAAGTTGTGTTAAAAATTTATGCTCATTTTAGCTCATTTTATGCTCATTTTAGCAAAAAGTTAAAAATTTATGCTCATTTTAGATATAGCTGTTATTACATTCGAACTGATTTCCTTCGAGCACCAATGTGGTAGTGAATGTAGGAACCGCTTAATGGGAAAGAGAAAGCGTAAATATATGGGAGGGAGGGGGAGGGACATGTCGATTATACATGTATGTTGTTATTTAGGTACCGATTTCATGCAAGCGACCAGGAAGTCATGACATTTACTCAGACACACACGCATTACTAGCCCAAACATTTAATCGAACTGGAGTTTGTCTGCCATTTTTTTCCTTTACAGTAAGCACTGAAAGCGCAATCAAACCAACATATAAGAACTCTAACTAGAGCGGCCAGGGAACGGAATATACCCCCAGAGCGGCCAGAGAACGGAATATACCCCGTTGCACGTGGTAAAAAACACGCATAATAACTTCAAAACACTGATAACACTATTATAGTTTTTAAATGAGCTAAGCACCACATTGAAGCCATGTTTCATATTTGCAGCCATATCATACAAAGGAATCTTCAGCTGTGTTTTTTTGTTCATTTCAAAAATGATACGACGTTGTACATCTGAAATATAGAAATTTTCGCTCATATAGTTTCGAACTTGTGTGCACAAAATTGGACCAACAAAATCTATGCCCTACGAACGTGCGATTATATTTTCAACTACACTGAAACAAACCGTAGGCTATTATGTACAAGTTTCCCCATTCGAACGGGCCTTTTATGCCGAGGTTCTAAAAGGAGTTAACAGACGGGAGTATGTGATGGTTGTAATAGATTTATATAAACATTTATATACAGTATAGTGTAGTACAGATTTATATAGTACCCAAAAAGTAGATTGCATTTTGTACAATCTGGCTCAACAGAACTTGTTCTATCACCATTATAACACATCGATACACTGTCAGAAATTGCCACATAATTCGCTGCTGTTATACAAGTGTTGAATCCAAAATCAGGTTGACAAAGAATGTTCTATCACCATTACAACTCTTTAGTACAAGGCCATAAATTACCAGATAAAAGGGGACACCCCTGTTTGTTTCTGTTGGACTTTTTCGCGAAATAAGCGCTGTCAAACCACATAGTGTTACGCCAAAGAGCATTGGTCGATGGTCTTCTATTGCACAGCAGCGCTCCGTCGCAAAGCTGTTTCTTATCTCTAGGATAACTTTCTGACCATACATTTTAATATCAGTCACCCCCTTCCCCGCCTCACCACAAACAATCATAAAATAGAGTGTTAATATATGTGACACAACCTAGTCCAGATCCTGGTCAGATGTTTGCCTTTGCCCTCCATTGCTGCCCTTGTCTCCGTGCAGACTATTCCTCGCGTCTCCCGGTCGTTTGGCACTGTTATTCTTCGCGCCTGGTTCCTTTCGTTCTTGGGGATCTGGCCAGGCCTGAGTAGATGGAGAGGGTCCCCATCCCTGCCCCTCGCCATGCGGATAACCAGTGGCATTCCCTCCACCCCCTGTACGGCTGCTACTTCCGCCCTGAGTAGGTGGAGACGGTCCCCGTTCCTGCCCCTCGCCATGCGGATAACCAGTGGCATTCCCTCCACCCCCTGTACGGCTGCTACTTCCGCCCTGAGTAGGTGGAGACGGTCCCCGTTCCTGCCCCTCGCCATGCGGATAACCAGTGGCATTCCCTTCACCCCCTCTACGGCTGCTACTTCCGCCCTGAGTGGGTGGAGACGGTCCCCGTTCCTGCCCCTCGCCATGCGGATACCCAGTGGCATTCCCTTCACCCCCTGGCATATCAGTGACGTCATCTTTCGGCTTGACGTGCAGTATCACCCTGGCTTTCTTCATCTGTTTGGTGCCATGGAACAGCCCCGGATGTATGTAGTAATGAATGACCATATTCGGTTTTTTTGGGTCGGCCGATCCGAAATGGAGCTCGTGCATATTCTCTGCGTATTCGCCACCCGGCCCGGGAAGACACTCGAACTTCATGGGCGGTTGTTGAAGGACCATTCTCCAGCACATTTTAAGGCATTTTGCGAAAAACTCGACCAGCGCCTGATTGCCATGGAGACTATCGTCTGTGGCGAAGCCGCTGATTTCGCTGAAACATCGTGCTGCCATATCCTTCGCAACGAACAAAAACGCAACGCTGCTCACGATTTAGAAACAAACATATTACTCTTAAGGAAATCTGGATTTTATTTATGTAACTTTATATTAGTAGGCATTTTCAAAAAAAATGTTCACGTTTGCGATCTTTTTTTCCTGATATTTGACGCGAATCAAACATACAACTCAAATGATGTTGGGGGTTGTGGTTTTGTATCTCAGCACAGGGGCAATATTTAGCCAGGCATTTTATTATTTTCATAAATGATTAAATAGATTTGAACAGATTTCACTTCACTTTAGCTATATTTTATTTTACATCTCTTCAGTTACCAAACAAAAAAATCTAACTCTCCTCCCGAAACTGAGTGGGGGGAGGGAGGGAGGGTCCTACTGTCCTGAATTCATTCCAGCCTATTCCCTCTAATCACCAAGGACATTAATCTTATTCCCAGAACCATTTAACGTCAGGACATTGTCAAGGCTGAATCTAAACTATTAGACATTGAAGTTGGAACCATATTTCCAGAGAGAGAACCTTTGACCTGCACTGTCTAACTTCTTGAGCAGTTCTCATGCACTAACTCGAAGTGTGTCAGTTTAAGTGCGAAGTGTGTGTCACGCCCAGAACCAATAAAAAGCATCTATCGGTTATTTGGAGCACAATTGCACTAATACTGTGACACGGCTCAAAACAAGTAATTAGATGTGGCTCCTAATTTTGTACCCGGCAATGTTATTAAGAAATGAAAAAAACTGAATTTAATTGTTTGGCGTTTAAGGCATTTGATAATCTTCAGCTCCAACCGAACTGTCTGAGGAATTTTTCAAGAGAATTTATTACAACTAAAAAAATACATGGCGTACCTTGGCAATTTCCGTGAAATCCACGTGGTCACTGGAAGTCTTCATCGTCTTTGCTATGAGAAGTACCAAGTCAGCGTCCAAAGGTTTCCCAGGCTGTCAAAGCACAAGCGTGACACAGTCAACACATCGTAGACCATGTGTCAGCTCACAATAATAATAATAATAGTTGTAGATTAGCAGTAGCAATAATAATAAAAATAATAAAAGTAAAACACCCACCCCTTTCCCGGCCCTGAATTATCCCCGTACCTTTTGCGTCGCAGGTGTCGTATCCATTGGTCCGCCAACACTGGCGTATCGTGTCGTTTGACCCTGCTGTGTGTAACACGTGCTCCCATCCCGTGTGAGGGCGACGCCTCCAGTCTGCTGTGTGTGACCCGCGTCCCCATCCCGTGTGGAACCCATTCCTCCAGTCTGCTGCACCACCTTGCTGAGGATGCTCGGTTGGAGTGGGTCCTGCAGAATGTCCGCGAAGTGCTGTTTGGTGCTCCCATACAGCGTGTCCGCAAATCTGTTGCATTCCTGAAACACAACCAAACCATTAAGCAAACCACATCATTTGCTTTGCAGCTGTCGTGGGGATCACTCACAAGCATGTATGTTTATTGTACGAATATGCGTATTCATATTTTTTAGACGGTCCAATATTGCAATATTTAAGATTATTATTTTTTTTTCACTCAAAAGTATGGATGTTCACAGTCACACATAGAAAAGTCTATATGTGAACAAGGCCGTACATGGCAACTAGAACGGAAACGTGCACGCGGCCAGGATGAATTTATATAACTTAAAGGTAACGGCAGAGAAAAAAATTTTTACTTCGCAAAAGCTTTGAATTCGCTTATCTCCACTTTTAATGGGTTCCCTTCCAGTAATATTTACGAAAAAGAACTTTTTGAGTTGCAGTTCGAGATCACTTATCTTTTCCATCAATCCTTCGACCAATCTATTGATCTATTACTGTGCGTTGGGATAAATTTATGGAGCCTAAGTGATATAAATTCGACACTTTTTTCTTCGGTCGAGTTTGCATGATCGCGGAGACATTTTTGCTGGTCCCGGGAAGTGCGCCTCTTCCTCCACTATCTTTCAGATCGAGGAACTTGCCAGTTCGACCTAATTTCGTCTAGGAGTAGGATCTTTTCAGGCTGCTGTGCCTGCTTAGACTCCAAGCTTTACCAGCCAGCTGTGTCTTCGAGGAAATGGTCAGTTTTGCTTAATATTTACTCCACGGGACGCTTCTCAGTCTTCGCAGAGCAAGTTCTGCAAGTCTGACAGCGTTTTCCGACGAAAAGAGACGTTTTCTGTGACGGGTGAGGGTCTTTTTTCTCGCCAGGACCGTATTCCCGTTGTGGTCATACGGTCACAGGTGAGAGAAGACCGTTCTGGACCTAAAGGGATCATTTTTTGGTCTTACGGTACCATCCTAAGCAAGACAGGCCCATGCCCTTAACGGGAAGACCCTTTACGGTCCAGCCCGTTACGGTCCTGGAACGTCTCTTGGTTCCAGGAAGCATCTCTCTTCCTCGTGAATCACCCCATCGAGTCATTGCAGTGACTGGGCGATAGTATGCACAGTCTGGAGGGGTAAAGCTTGCAGCTGAAGTAGAGCACCGAGAAATTGTAGTATTTTATGCTCGATTGCTACATGTTCTTACGGTTGTTTTTTCTCTGCTTGCGTTTCAGATATGACAGAGGCCAGTCTGCAGTCTCCACCGTTGCTGCCTCAGTATATTCATCCCCCAACCCTATGTAACCCTCACTCCATCTCCGATCGCTGCAGACGGAACAACGGAATACCTCTGTGCGAGCAAGACAGCCTATGTGTGGAGTGTCTACATCTCACCCCAGAGGATTGGAAAGCCCTGTTACGAAATAGGGCCAAGAACGAACGTAGGAGGATAAGCGCAAATTTCTCTCTTCATCCTCGTTTGTTACTCGTGAATTCAGGATACCATGAAAAAGGCTAGCTCCGTTATTCCACTCCCATCCACGTTGACACTGGAGCAGAATCGGATGCCACATCATCTTCTAAGAGACATAAAAAATCCGAGAGTAAGGGACGTGCTTTTTCTGAGATGGCAGCAAAAATGGATATCCCGGAAGGGAAAGAACGGATCTTCTGCGTTAGGCATGGACATCATTTCCCAGAGTGAAACCCATAGGCAGTCCGGAGTGTGCGTTCAAGTGTCCGTCCGTGGAACAAGTGACTGTTACACATAAGGACACAGGAACAGTTCTTTCGGCGGTGTCAGGCCAGCTAGGCATCCCCCGCGAGAGCACTTATCCCCCTCCCCAGCTACAGCGTCTCCCGAGTGATTTTTCAGCTTTCTTGTCCATGCAGTCGCAACTGCAAAAGCAGCTTTGGATTTACAACACCAAGCACAGAAACAGGAGAATCTGCTTAGTCTGAAACAGACGCCTAAACCGTCAGCTACGGTTTTTCGCCCACCTCCGGAGGATCAGCCAGTGGCAGCGATGTCGGGCTCGCCCCCACCTCATCCCCACTGGATGCCAACTTGGAAATTGCCGAGACGGTCACCATCAGTGAAGAGGATTCCGTAGGCGTGCTTTCTCTCCGGCCAAGTCTCTGCGTTGCTAGAAGAGGACGAGGAAATCAGGCCGATGGAAACACAGTTCCAAGCAATAGAGAGAGGGAAATTTACAATCCCAACAGGGGAACCCCAAACGTCACAACTACTACAATCACAGCTCCCTGTAGCAGTTTCTGACGAGCAGGAGTCGGAGGCCGAGGACGTGGAAGGAGAATCCGAGGGTACATCGGTACATTCCCGTTTTTCCATCTACAATTACGGGCAATCGATCAGGTACGGTCCCCAGGTCGGGGTCAAAGACTCTGGAGAGACCCAGCGGCGGCGGGCAGACGCCCCATCCGAACACCCTCTCCACCAGACCTTACCCCGTCGATCGAAGAAGCAACCCCCGGAAGACGTACCGTTCAGGGATGCTTGGCAGAGGTCTCCTGTGGCTCTCCACATTTAGATAAAGAGGATCCGCCCATTCGTATGACATCTCAGGCCTCTCCTCCACAGCAGGACTCCTTCGCTGCTCTAGCCACCAGCGAGGGCGTTGCTCATGCTGTCACGGTTCGCGCGAAGGAATTCAAGAAGATGGACGCCGGTGAGGGTCGCACACTGTCACGGTTCCATTTATCAAAGCACTGCCTAGTACGACCAGGCTCATATCGGTCAGCGGATGAACAAATTCCCCTGGAGGCACTGGAGCAACCCGGGAAACGTACAGTCTGGATGCCTACAGTGCGCAGTGACTCGGACATTCCATTAGTGGAGAAAGACGCCAAGACCGTTGAGGCGTCTTCTCGTCATATCCTGAACATTATGTCGTTTCAAGATCACACACTCAAGGCACTGAAGTCCCGTTGGGAAGAGCTACGCCTCAGCGATCCGGTGTCTTCGAAACTGATGGAATGCCTAGCCTTAGCTACACGAGACGTGGTCAAGCTTTCCACCTTTTTGATGACGTCAATGGTCTACCTACGTCGAGATGCCTTTCTCCAGCACTGCTGGTCCAGTGTCAAAGGTCTACGGGATTTGCGCCATGTCCCTATCTTAGGGGAACGAGAGCTGGTGACCCCGCCGAGGTCGAAAGGATGAACCAGGAGAGTCGCTCACTTTCCCACTATTATGCCCTCATGTCCAGGATGTCCCGATCCTCGTACCACAGCAGTCCTCGCCGTCACAGGCCAAACCGAGTGCTCAAACACAACAGCCCCTGTTAAGAGACCGAAACCCAACTCTGGCAGCAAAACAGAGGGCCCGTCTCCACAGTCATTCAGGTAGCAACCAATCAAAGTACCGTAACGAGATTCTCTCATCTTCTCGCGATATTTTAACAAACTTAAAAGATTTGGAAAATTTACTCTCCTTAAACGCCCTCTTGCCCGTAGGAGGGAGACTAGGAAAGTTTTGGCAACAATGGGTAGAAATGGGGGCGTCTCGAAGGGTAACGCGTTGGCTAAAGAGGGGTTACTCTCTACCTTTCAAGCGAGACTGAAACGGGCTCAAGTGCCCTATTCTTCCAATCACCCATGCGCCAAAGCAACTGGTAACCTCTTACCAAAAGGGGTCGGAAAAGAACCTGGCTCTTCAGGAAATTTGTTGAGCTTGACACAAAACAGGCGATAGAGGAAATGCCAGAAAATCAAAAGGGCTTTTTCAGCAGGCTTTTTCTGGTACCACCTTTCAGATGGACACGGCCCAGGTGATAAAAGGATCATTACGGGAAGGGATGTGGGGTACCTCCATATATCTCTTCGATGCCTATCTCCATATCCCTCTTCACCGCTCGGCAAGAAAATTCCTAGCCTTTCAAGTAGGGAAAAGACGGTTTTGGTTTCTGGCACTTCCATTCGCTTCGGTCTGGCTATAGCAATGAACGTTTTCTCCAAGGTTATGAAAGTGTCGAAAACATGCGTACGCCTAGAGGGCATGTTAGTCTTCCAATATCTAGACGATTGGTTCCTGGCAAATCAAGACAGGCAGGTAACCGAGAACCAAACGATGACATTAGTTCGCAAGGTAGAGAATTGCGAAGGCCATAAGGGATATTCCCCTCGGAAAAAAGGTAAGACTACAGGCCGTGGAATCCTTTTTAGGCCTGCCAGTGGCAACAGAAAAGACCGTCCCTTTGAGCCGTCTCCATTACAGGCCATTCCAAAGCCAAGTGAGATGGGCACTGCATCAGGGTCGTTCAGCCACGGCAAAGATGCAAGTTTCACAGGTAACCCTACAAGCTCTACAGTGGTGGTGCGATGTGCAGGTCATGTCCGAAGGGATGCCGTTTCAGCCCCCCACCCCAGACATGGAGATTCAAACCGATGCTTCGCACTCGGGCTGGGGAATGTATTGGCGCGGTCAGGTATGGAAGGGCAAGTGGCCACCCTCGCTCCAGACCTATCACATAAATTGGCTGGAACTCCGGGTAGTCTGGATTGCCCTGACCAAACAGTCCAACCAACTCAGAAACAAGGCAGTCCAACTCCACAGCCATAGCTTATCTCAACAAGCAGGGAGGTACCAAATCACGGTCCCTTTCCAAGCTAGCATTTCAGATTCTCACCAGGGCCCGAGAGGAACTGCTAACCGTTTCAACTCGTCACCTGGCTGGGAAACTAAATGTCCTAGCGGACTTAGCTTTCAGACAGGGTCAAGTTATCAACACCGAATGGTGCCAATCCCATCGGTCGTTTCAATGGGTAACTCACCAGACTCCATGGGGTCCTCCGACTCTGGATCTGTTTGCAAACGCTATGACCGCCCAACTGCCCCGGTACGTGTCTCCCTGTCCGGATCGAGCAGTCTGGGCAGTAGACGCCCTCAATTGTCAGTGGCCACGGGACGAAGTTCTGTAACCACAGGGTAACCGAGTTGAAACCACCGTATCTGTTGCTCATTGCCCCGTGGGCACCGGAAGCTCCATGGTTCGCCCGCCTACTCCATTGCAAGATAGTGAGGTCGATACAGATCCCATGCCACAGTTGCTATCACAACCCCACTGGCAACACTTCCACCCCTCCCCTCACTTACTGAATCTGCACCTTTGGTGTCTGACCAGTCCTTCTTGAAGAACACAGGCTTCTCCAAGCAGGTGAGGGAGAAAATAGTAAACAGTCATAAGGGCTCTACGGCCAAGATTTACAGATCTCAATGGAATAAGTTTGCCACCTGGTGTAACAGCTCTAAGTTGGACCCGTTTCAGGCTAGCCCAGCAGTGGTAGCGGACTTCCTCGATCACCTATTCACAGATGAGAAGTTGAAGGTAGGTTCCATCGAGGGCTATAGGGCCGTTATAGGGTCGAGACTCAAAGTATCAACAGGCTATTACAGGGGCGAAGATGCAGCCCTCTTACAACTGGTAAGACATTTTAAGGTAAATTCCCCAACCTGCCCATCCAACATAGCACAGTGGGACTTATCCTTAGTCTTGCGATATCTCCAACGCCCAGACATTTTTAGTAAAGACATGATTTCAGCTAAACATGCAACTCTAAGGTTCACGTTTTTATTGGCTGGACAGTAAGGCAAATAAAGATAAGGGCACTTGGGAGAAGGTCACCCTAGTCTCCAGGGCAGGATTCATGGGAAAAACCCATATTATGACTCAAGGGATGGGAACGTTCGATCACATTACTCTTCCATTCCTACCGGATGACCCCGAGGCCAACGGCCTGGTCTCTCTGTGTCCCGTCAAGGCTTTACGTCAGTATTTAGAACTGTCTGAGGCCTACAGAACAGAAAATCAAAAGGCACTCATCATTTCTTTCATGCCAAAATTTAACAAAGATCTTTCGAAACAGTCTTCTCAAATTATATCAAAAAGATCATTTTGGCAGCCTGTGACGAGGCACAAATTGACCCGAACCCGTCCGGGTAACTTAACTTCAAGGACCATCAGGTAAGACAAGTAGCTAATGCCCTAAGGGCCGTACGTAATGTCTCCCTTTCAGATATATTAAAAACAGGTTGTTGGTCTTCCCCCAACTCTTTTGTTAAATATTATCTGAAAGATTTTTCACAGGATGAATTGTCCGGTCTATATTCTTTGAGACCGTTTGTGGCTTTAGAAATGACCATTACAGGCTGATGGTTTCTGTTTTAGATCTGTGTCCACAAAGTTCAAGAACAAGGGCAAGCAGAAGGGCAACTTTTCGAAGGGCCGTAACGGGAACAGCAACAACAACAAGCCACGAAAGTAACATCCCGCAAGAAGGATTTCTCCTTCTTACTCTGGAGATTTCGCCTTTCGTCAGTCCTTTCGGACCGTTTCGGTCCCGTCCTTATTTTAAGCTACGGGCAATCGCTGGACGAGTATTTCTTATGTAAGTATTCTATATATTCCGAGGTGTTTAAGACAGTATGTGTAATTGGTGCAGCCCAGTCCTCGGTCTTACGGCTACTCGGGTTTAAAAAATGTTTTTGGACTCCTTTCTTCAAGTCTTTCACAAAAAGGCGAAACCGTTTCGGTCCCAAAAGTACCGTAGTGACCATATACCCCTTTGTTCCCGGAAGACCGTAAGGCCGGCCTCTTGATCATGATACAGGGTACCATAGTGTCATAATGGACCCCTTTGACCATAACGGCCCCATGTAAGGAAACAGTCACAAATTAGCTGAAATTTTGTCTGTATTTCATTTTATGCCGATTCTCAGTAGACTGAGAGCAATCTAGTCAATCTGCACAGGTTTATTTCAAATATACGTGGTAAATTAAGAGAATTTTGGGTAAAAAAAGCTAGACAACGGAGTCTCTCTCTTTTCCAAATTTAAGTAGCATGTCTTGTTAAGGCACTTCAGTCTCGTTACTCGAAGTGTCAAAGAGTTTAGTTGCGTAAATCCTGTGAATTTGCGATCTTATTGTAGCATTGCTAATAAACTTAATTGTTTAAGAATATATAGCAAGTGAATAGTGAGAACTTGAGGTAGGGATCCATCCGGTGGGCGGTTGGAGGAGGATGGTGATAGTTCTCAAAGATTAAGGCATGGCTGGAAGCCTTTCTCATCTCGACTGGCAGTTGCTGTGATATTTTACTTTGTTTCTGATTTTACCTTATGTTACAAGACCGGAATGGTACTCTTCTGGACTCTTTAGGAAATCATTAAAAGAATTGAAACTTAGCTGACAAGTTTTATTTCTTCTTCTGCTCCGAGTGCCCAGCACAGTGCCCAGCGTTATTTAAACAACGAGCTTTGACAAGCCATAGTGTAATTCACGACCTTTTGTCAGTTCAAGAATGGCAGGCTCTCCTGCTCCGGACTCAAGTCCCATTAAAAGTGGAGATAAGCGAATTCAAAGCTTTTGCGAAGTAAAACTAACGTTTTATTTCGTAAAACGAGCTTTTACGAGTAAAAGCGCAATTTGCGTTCTCCACTTTTAACTTAATTATCCCCTCCATCCTTCCCCAACTAATCTGGGCATGTTGTAACGCCGTTTAGGGCTAGAAAGGGAATGTCGTTTCTACGAGACTAGCAGATGACGTCTCGGGCATTCTGATTGGCCGAAGGATGGATGGAAAGGATAAGTAATCTCGAACTGAAACTCAAAAAGTTCTTTTTTATCTTGCGTGGTAAATATTACTGGAAGTAAACCCATTAAAAGTGGAAAACGCTAATTGCGCTTTTATTCGTGAAAGGTCGTTTTACGAAATAAAACGTTACAACAGCAAAGCGCTTATTTGTTTCTACAACCCCTTAGAGGGAGTTGGAATCCCCAAAATAACATCAAGTCGCTTTATCTTAACGGTTTTTGAGACGATCTAGGGTCAAAATACAAATTTTTTGTTTCTATGTAATGTACATAAACCGAAAATTGTTACGCAGAGTCTGATAAGGTTTTCCAACCCTACATAGTCTACGCAACCTATGAACTTGAAAATGAAATCAAACTTCAGATATCGAAGTCACGTAACTCTGTAGAAGGAATGGAATCCAAACTGGAGGCCAAAATTGTTCTTTCTCTAACGGTTGCCAAGAGAGAACAGGTCAAGTGATCTTGAAAATGAAAGTAAAATTTTAGATATTAAAATTATCCCCTATGTAGTTTCGTAGAGGGGTGGAGTTCACACAAGTCACGTGACCGACGTTCTTGAAAATATAGGTCAAACTTCAGATCCATGAAAAAGTAACTCCTGATGTAATTCTGCAGAATGAGCGGCGTCCGAAAACCAGGTCAAAAGCGCCCCAACTCTAATGGTTACCGAGGTAACACAGGTAACGTGACCTTGGAAATTTAGGTCAAATTTCAGATCACGAAGTTACTCCTTAAGTAACTCTTTAGTATGGGGGAAGGGGCTGAAAAATATGATCAAAATTGTCTTTTCTAACGGTTTTCGAAATAACACAAATTATGTGCCCTTTGACCTTGAAAATGTATGTCAAAGTATAGATTACGAAGTAGCCCCTTACACAGGTGGAGTGGGTGCAATCGGAAAATGAGGTCAAATTTGTTCTCAAACGTTTTTCCAGAATAAAATATTATAAAACTAGAAGCTCATTCCGCTAGCGAAATGTTAAACACTTGACAAAAATTAAAACGCTAAAATACTTCCTTCAATTGGTTATTTCTTGAATAATATATTGCAAACAACACAGCTTGAATACGTCTTATAAGCCGAGTAGTGTTTGGTTGTTGTTGACTTGAAGTTTTATTGACTGATCAGGCATACGCCTTGTTATCTATTTACGCAGTGAGAGCTCACAGAAAACTCACTGAGCAAATGTGTATTCTGTGCTGTCGTTAAATGCTACGCATTTATTTGCAAAAAATGCACTTTTTCACATGGCGTTTTAACAAAGAAAACGAAATCAAAGACGAAAATAAAAAGTAACATGCACATGCTCATGCACATGCAGATCAAGCTCTTCATAAGTCCAAAGTTTCATGGTCGTAGGGCCCATAGTGTCAGAGAAGAAGAAGACACAAAAATCGGAAAAACTGTCAAGAAGAAAAAAAAGGACGAATTTTGCTCGCACAAATTCATATAACCCTTGCAAGCCAAAGGCTTGTCAAGTGTTAAATCACACATGTATAAAATCCTAAATACCTGTCTGCATCCTACATGATATATGGGGATTTCCTCCGAAATATCCATCTGTTGTATTTATGAATAACGCAAGCACAAGCCGTGCTTTTTTACATAACTAGGTTGGATCTTTTAAAATATATTTCACCTCTTATTTAGCTGTGAAAGTATTTTCTTTGCAGGTTATGGGAATTCTCTTCATATTATTATGACTGGACCGGGTTCTAAAAATGAACTGGCATTATTCCGCCGCTCGAATGTCGACGAACATTTTTTCACACTTGACGAGACGAGGTCACCGTCTGCTCGGGACCTCAGTACCATCAGTGGTAACGAGGTCCGAAGTGGCACTGAGGACCGGTTGGCACTGAGGACCAGAAATTTGTTTTGCTTCAAAGTGCTAGATTAGGTTGTTTTTAGCTGAAAGAAACGTTCAAAACCAAAAATCAATGCTTACTTTCCAAACAAATTAAAGTGGTGGTACTGAGGACCCGCTGGTGGCACTGAGGACCAGGTGGTGGTACTGAGGCCCCTAACTTTGCATTGCATTTTAAACGTTATATTACGTTATTTGCAATGAGAATTAGCCATCAGAATACTGCGGGCATTCATATTTTTCATATTTGTACCGGGGATTTGGGGAGGGGGAGGGGTCTGTTTGTGTGAGAACATCATTAAAATAGAACTACATGAATTATTATAACAATATCAATGTGTTTTATTTGGTGACGAAAACCTTGCCTGAAAATATCAGAACTGAAAAAAAACACAAAAAATGCCTTTAACAGGTTATCCAGAAGGCTTGAAAAAGCCTATTCATGGGGGCCAAAACGGCAAATTTTTAGGACTATTTTGTGAAAGTATACTCAAAAAATCGAAAAGTGCCTCCTGTATCCAGAGTGTATTGAATGTGTATAGCAATGATGGTAAAATTAAGTTAAGCGTACTGAATAATTAGAGTCTACACGTTTCTAATAGCAATGAAGTTGTGCGACGAAATATGCTGTGAAAGCATTGTCCCCTCAAAAAGTGATATAAACTAAGCTGACAGTCTTTGATCTTGCTGCGCCAACATAACTCGCATGAAGAAATGCGATGCACGGCAGCTTGGGCGGGCGGGGGGGAGGCGGAAGAAGCAGTGATTTGAAGATACAATTAAAGATAGGGGGGGGGGGGGGGGTGGGCGGGGCGGAGAGTTCACATGTGTGGGGTCCTCAGTGCCACTAGTGCTACTAAAGTCCGAACAGACGACAACCTTTACTGCACTTGACTTTTGCTATCTACGACACTTTACCAATGTTTTATGGCTGTGTAAAGATTTACCCAGATGTGATTGCATGGTCCTGACTACTCACATAATCCTAGCAATAAGTGGAGCTAAAATCTTGTCTCCATGCCTCACTTTATTTTCTGTCTTGCCCGGAGTATGTAGCGTTTCCCAACAACCACTGGTATGACTTTATCAGCAGATGTTCCAAAATTAGCTTATATTTGAACAAAGAAGCTATCTCATATTTTAAATAAAGAACTATCCCCCAAATTCAGCTTACTCTCCATGGGAACTTTTACTTTTGCAATCTTCAGCAATTGTCTTCACATTTTTTAAGGTTTAATAAAGCGGTACCGTGACTTCTCCGGCTAAATATTAAAGCCATTATTAGTCAGTTATGACTAGGTATATAACGAGGGTATGAAAACAGTTTCCGGAAGTAGCATTGTAGATAACTGTTTTCATACCCGCTTCCGGAAACTGTTTTCACACCCCCATTATTTACCTAGATAAAATGTAGGTTTGACAACAGTTTCCGGAAGTGGTATGAAAACAGTTTTCGTTAAACGCTCATGAGGTTTGACGAAACAGATCCGTCAAACCCCCAGCGACGAAACAGCTTTGTCAAACCCCAGTGAATGTCAAGGACACTGTAGAGTAACCTTGAACTTATACACGTCAGGACACTTTCGTCAAAGTACACATATACTTTCGTCATCCCATCTTGACAAATTCGTCAAAGTACACGTCGGATGCAGTGATCAGGCTCTAGATTTGAATGTGATTTGTGTTTCTCATGTTTCCTTTTTTACTCATAACTTATAAGGCATATAGTTTTTCCTAAAAAATGCTATATGAAACAAAAAGATGCTGTTTATCAATACATTCATTAAAATCCGTAAAAATGTTCTCTACATGAATTTTAACATTAGTTGATTAAAAAACATGAAAAACATCAACATGCTGAATGGGGTTAAATTAATATTTATCTAAATAAAACAATTTATTTCCATTTGGTTATAAAGTAAAATATTTATGAAAAAAATAAAAGATTATGTTTTAAGGAATTTTAAAACATTTTATTTGTTGAAAGAGGAAAGCAAAATTCTAGATTCTACTTAATTTCGTTCTTTCTTTCTGATTATTAAGGGTCAGTATAAGGCATGTGGCTGCTGTGGTATATAACTTATATATATAACTTATATAACTTACATCACAGTTCTTCATTCGTACACACACACGGTTTCTTTTATGTATAACTTGCTTATTTTGTAGTAAAAGGAGCCCTTAAAAGGGCTTTAGTCTTAGTGGTACACTACATCACCCTAGGCATGAGTAAACAGCTCTTCCTCTTCATCCCAATCCCCCTTTTTCCCAACGCTCTCTGAATGTCAAAGTATATTGTATTTAACTCTGCACCAAACCCGCATGGCCATTGCGAGACGCATTGTAAAAACAATGCGTCTTCAACGCCAAAAGATAAAAATTTATGATAAAGAGCCACTCTATCCAGCCTGTATCGAAGCATCTTGACTAATGCTTAACTTTCACTTTTTTCTTTATATACCTCTCTTTTTGTCTTATTTCATTGGTCTGTAGAAGTGTACTATGATTGGCTTCACATGTAGTGTCTTTGACGTATAGTGGCCTTCACATGCAATGTCCTTGACATGTAGTGTCCTTGAATCCAAGCCCAAAATGTAGGGTAGAGAGGGAAAGGGAGGGGAGAAAATCGAGAAGCATTTTTTCAACACACACACACACTCACACCAAGACCCTATTAGCGTATTTCTTAAGAAGAGATGGCTCTGATAAAAGCCGAAAATGTTTGTTGTACCTAGTTGTACTTGTTCAAGCCCTCCAAGAACTTGCATTTACATTGCCACTTGTAGTACTGTTCCATGGAAACAGGGCGGCCAACACACTTGAATGGGTGCCACACCCCACACCAGTAGCAATCCGTGCAGTCAGCCCCCATGCCACAGATGAGAAACTGTACCATAGGAGACCACCACACGTCTTGCAACAAAACCGTTGTGCAGCATTATGGTCCATGGGATAGCTGTGTGGCTCGTCCTCGTACCGTAGGATAAACCAGCACTTGCAGCACTCGATACGATTCATTTTACCTGATCCCTAACGTTCACTTTGTTATTATATATTTATCTTTTTCTCTCATTTCTTAATTTTATCCTTCACATGTAGCGGCCTTGACATACAGTGTCTTTAAGATCCAGTGTTCTTGACATCCAGCGTCCTTGACATCCACTGTTCTTGACATTCATTGTCCTTGACATCCACTGACATTCACCTCAAAGTCGCACGGTGTTCTTACCCACAATCCCACTTTCGGAAACTGTTTTCAAAAACGCTTCCAGAAACTATTTTCATACCCCCATCATATAACTACTGTTATGTAACCAGCAGGCACACTTTTCCCTTGGTATAATCATGCCACACTAAGGCTTCTAAAAATATACTTACACTATTTTCACTATCCCACAATTTAAAACGACCCGGATATCTACAACTAGTATTTTTTCAAATTTCAACAGTACTCTCTACGACACTTTTCCAATATTTTAAGATTTTGCAAAGAAGTACCGTTCACTTCCACAAAGTCATTGAATAGCCAGTTTGACTCATCATCCTGGTAATGAAAATTGTATCATATCTCTACCCATTGCAACAATTTGTCTTCTGTAAAAAAAGATATTGTTCAAAACGGAGCGAAATGCAGAAAAGTCATATAACTAACTAGAAAATGGATCACAAAAAAGCTCTGAGATACAAACCATCATTGATTCAGTAATTTGAGAACAAATATTGCTTTCTTCAATTTTGTATTCTTTCTCTTCCAGCCAATCATCGACAGTCGTTTTCGCCTCCAACCACTCCTGACTGACAAAGAGGCTAAAGTCATCCAGCAATTTCATTGGTCGATTCTTCACATTGATGTTCTCCAGGTCCGATTCGTCACGTGACATTTGCTGATTCATGAACGTTGACACGCTTCAAAAGAAGAAGAAACACGTGAAATACGAAACAAGACCCTCTGTTCCCGTCGGTTCATAATCTATATTTGTATATTTTCTCTTTATCTAAAACTTCCCAAAGTTAGAATAGCGAACGATGCGTTCAATCATTGCGTTCTCAACTTGGAAGATTCAGTGGGGTGGGAATGGGGAGATACAGCTTCTCGATGTGGGAAAGAAATTGCAAATATATGCTCGGGATGAAAATAGTAAATTACAAATTCACACATTTTTCCATAGCAGCTTATTCTGGAAGCAGTGAGAACGAGAAAGCATGATGACCCGCCATATACTGGCGAAAAAATATCGAATGACCCCTTACCTGTTCAAGAGCTTGTCCTTTTCTTCCTTTAATCTCTTTGCGTCCTGCTTGAGCTGGTGTATTTCCCGAGCACGTTCTTCTAATGCTGACCTGACTTGCTGGTCTATTCTTGTACGTTCTGATACCAGTTGCTGTTTGTGCTGAGCCTCCATCTGTTTAAACTGCTGTGTCCATTGCTTGTTCAGTTCTACATTTGAACTTTCCAGCTCCTGATTTTGCATGGCAATGTTATGGTTTGCCAGTTGTAGTTGCGCCATCTGTTGTTCGTGTTCACTCGCTTGCTTCTTCATTTGATCAATTTTCTTCGAGTAGTATTGCACTTGCTGTTGCAGAGAATCCTTATCTTTTTGCAGGGCTTCGTATCTTAATCTTGGCACAGTCTCAGCTTGCGGTTGTTGTGTGCCTGTTGCGGCATTCCTAGTTGCCATGCTCCCTTCCTCTGTCTGAACACCTGTTGAACTAACACTGAGTCTTTTTGCCGGGACGGGTGCTACGCCCTGGCTACCCCTCATCACTTCTGGGCTTCCCGCTGTTTCGACTTCCATTGGTTCACACGTAGAATCCGGAGCCGGGCCACTTCCTGCCCTGGTATAGGCTTGGCTACTCTGATAGTAACACTTTCCCTCTGGCTCGTATTTGAAGCCATACGTGCTTAAAGCTTGCTGCCAAATCAATTGCAGCAGCGGACCCGTTTGCATCCATTTCTGTCCAAAAATCATGACATTTTCTGGCAGAGAATTTTCTAGTTTTGTTTTTGATGAAGTAAAGGTAATAATTTGATTTAGAATTAAAGCCCAGTAGCGTTCGAAGTACGAATGGCCTCGGACATTCTCGGACTCGCCTGGTAGATCATTTTGAAACACATCCATTCGAACAGTTTTCAAAATGACACGCTTTCTCTCTTCCTCAAACTCTTGTTCAATGCTGCATTTACCTAACGCCTCGTTCTCTGCATGGCTTTTAACAGTGCACAATGGACTATAAAATGGGTAGTGTCGTTCTATGTAGTCCCAGCGATGTGTTATTTTATTTTCATTATGTTCCCATGAATCTTTAAAGCTTTTCATGGCGCAGATTATTTCTTCTTCATGACTTTGAAACTGTTTAATGTTTTTTGCAAGTTCCCTGAACGGTGACCCTATACCAGTCACAGCCATTAACAAGTTCCTACAGTCTTGCAAAACGGGGCTTGCAGATAGAGGAAGAGCTGGATCCTCACCTGTGTTCGCGCTGTCGGGCAGGCCAGGCCTATGGGGTTCTTCACCTGATTTTGCAGGTTGTCCTGTAGCCCCGTGGACTCCGGCATGTGTCTCCTGATTATCCATCTCGTGGGATTTCGTATAGGATATATAGTTTCCCGTTTTGGATATTTGCGTATAATCCCCACAGTAATAATATTTAATAATTATGAGTCAATTAATTAGCCAAAGAAAAATGGCACTTTACAGTTTTGCAAATGTGAACCATTTAGAAGAAGACTCACAGACATGCGCATTTGATGTCGTAGTGCACTGTTTGCAGATATAAATAGACTGGCAATTGGTTTCTTTTTCGCCTGCTGATGGTCCGCTAGCAGGGGGGCAACTCACGTATCAACTGGTTACCATTCATGTCCATGATTTTTTAAAACGACTCCTAAACGAGGAGTGTTAGTTTTGAAATAATGCCCCCTTTTTTAACCAAACGAGGAGTGTAATTTCAAAATAGCCCCCTTTATGTGGTATATGAGGAGTACTGAATGAAAATTACCCTCCTTTATAAACGAAATTGGCAATCCGCACCGACGTTAAAATTAACCCCTTCTCAACGTTTTTTTTTTTGACACGCATGGTCCAACATATAATACTAGGTGTCCCCCGTGCCTTAAGTATTGGTTGTTATCTTTGCATTGACTGAACTAGCATAGCATAACATTGATAAAAACCACCGAACATTCTAATCGAACGAGGAATATACTTGTATATGTTTTATCCATTACAAGGAAATTTACGAAGAGCTCAGTCTATCGGGAAACGAGTCTGTAAATCTACCATAGAGTATGCCTTGTTTTTTTTTTTTGAGGAGGGGGAGGGGGGAAGATGTGCTCTGGGTTTACATGTAAACATTACGAACATATGGGTTGAAAGGCATGAGGGAGGCATATGGCATTTTTTACATCAATCTGTGAATCACCATGATACGAAAAGTGTGTCCCGTTGTTTCTTCAAACTGCGAAACAAATATGACAGAAAACCCCAAAGGGGCTGATTTACATGTGTACATTTCCGGATATTTCAACCAACAAAATCGTTTTCATGTATTTTATTTGTCTAGTAATTTGGTATCACGGTGGACTTTTCTTTCGGGACTGACTTTCCACAGCAAGGGATCACTCCACGCACTAGATTGTGAGACACGCTGTCACGACGCTGCTGACGGGTTGAGATGTCGCTTACTTGGAACTGATCATCCCCCCTCCCAAAAAAAAATAATAATAATAAAATGGAGCAAGTAAACATTTCGTTGTGAATCCATGATGCTACATTGATATCGGATTGCAACGCTGGTGTGGTAGTAATCGGTTGCGATTACTTAAAAAAAAGTTTATTAAACGATGCATATCACAACCAAAAATATTTTCCGACGTCTAATCAACGTCTTTGTCACAACATTCAATCAACAACGTGTGTTTAGACGTTGAGTTGGTCACGACGGAACACCGACGTCTTATTAACGTCTTTGGTCCAACGTCGAATAAAATCGGAAAATCAAAGTTGCTTAGACGACGGGATCACAACCAAACAAAAACGCCATCATGTTATCGCTCACCAGAAAACGAAGAATTAACAAGTCGTTTCATAAAGAGGCCAAAAGAGAACAGAAAATAGTTCTGGCATATGACTGGTTTAAAATTCCAGATGGCAGTGTAATATAAAATCAACATGAGGGAGAGAAAAAACGGACCACATTTGCACCTCATGGGTTAAAGACATAAGAATGTACGCTGAGACGAAAAAAAAACACCGAGGACCTGAGTATTAACTTAGTGACGTCATAATAGCACACCCAGTACACATTGCGACGTTTTATTAACACTGAATAGACGTCGCACACGACCTCGGACCAGCGTCGTGTTTTGGATGCTTATGGAAGTCGAAACAATGGATGGACGCCATCATATTATCTTATTATCTAATTAACGTTGCATGAAGGTTGCCATGGAAGGCGAAACAGCGCCAGGAATCTTCAGGCATTGCATAGACGCCCGGGGAAATATTAATCGAGAATCGCCGTCAAGACCACTACTATCATGGCGTGGTCCCTCTTCGTCACATACCACCATCTTTCGGTCATCCGGTCAATTATTTTTCAAAAGTGGGTGGGAAAAGCCTGGGCGTCCTGAAATTCTCAGAGTTTTCGTCTTCACTCGGTGTTCTTTCAAAGTGAATTATCATGGCTGCCATCTCCGGTGTGGTTGAGTTTAGGTTGCGAGTCCAACGTATATGCAACACCGATTTTTCGACATCCATCAAACGTCGAATTTCCTACAACTATTCAGCATGGCACAAAAGACGTTGATAAGACGTCGGAGAAATTGCGTTCTGGTTACAACTAAAACAACGTCTAAACAACGCTGTTTTCCCAACGTCTATTCAACATTGTGTAGAATTGCGTAAAATCTTTGAGAATACATGCCATTTTATTTTGTAAACATTTGAGAACTCGGAAGAAGCGATCAAGGAAATTTTCGAGAAGTTGAAAATAAAATGGTTATCAAAAAATCTAAAATAGTTCCAAACATTCTCGGAGAATAAATACGCAGAATATAACGCAGCCTTACATTAGTTTGCGCATAAATTCCAACTTCTTTTTTTTTAATCACTTCTGCTTCCAGCTGATCCCTTTCTGTGTGACGTCACTTCCTGTTCTTGCTCGCTCTTGCATTCTTTTTATACTACTTTCATTTGAAAAATGCATTTTCGGGCCGTTCCAGATACGAAACGGGGGGGGGGGGGAGGGAATCGAGGATGAGGAGGGGGTGGGGCGAAGAAAACGCCATGCGTAAAGTAAAGGAAACTGAAGTGTAAAAAAAAATGGTGACTCATGTTTTCCGCATGCATGTCAACAGTGAATGACTTCTGGATTTCATTTTAATAATTCGTGGTTTTCAGCACTATGTATTGCTGTTCTTTGTTTTGACCCTTCATTAAACGGCATTTTGTACAGTGCAAATGTTGTAGCTGTTTAATTGAATGGAACCTGAATATCATCATCCTGTCTGTTCGCTTAAATCATTTGAGAAAACTAGAACCTCACTTCGCTAGCGAAATGTTAAACACTTGACAAAAATTAAAACGCAAAAATACTTCCTTCAATGGGTTATTTCTTGAATAATATATTGCAAACAACACAGCTTGAATGTGTCTTATAAGCCGAGTAGTGTTTGGTTTCTGTTGACTTAAGGTTTTATTGACTGATCTGGCATACGCCGTGTTAGCTATTTACGCAGTGAGAGCTCGCACAAAGCTCACTGTGCAACTGTGTGTGATGTGGGTTAAATGCTACGCATTTACTTGCAAAAAATGCACTCTTTTCACATGGCGTTTTAAGAAAGAAAACGAAATCAAAGACGAAAATAAAAAGTGACATGCACATGTTCAGATCAAGCTCTTTATAAGTCCCAAGTTTCATGGTCGTAGGGCCCATAGTGTCAGAGGAGAAGAAGACACAAAAAATCGGAAAAAGTGTCAAGAAGAAAAAAAAAAAGGACGAATTTTGCTCGCACAAATTCATATAACTCTTGCAAGCCAAAGGCTTGTCAAGTGTTAATGATAACAAGGAGATAAAGCAATTTTATATAAAATTTGTTGAGGGCGCAGTCATACAGAAGGACGGCAACACTTCAAAATTATATCAACCAGTGGTTCATTGTAGTACGTTTGCTTTTCAGTCAATTACTTCTTCGAAATACTGAACCTTCGGCAATATAAGCTTTCGGAATACTGGAATTCGAATTATTGCTTCTTCTGACCACCAGAGTTTCGACATATTAAACCTTCGGACTTCTGGTCCTTCGTTTTGAGAAGGCTGGTTTATTGGACTAATGAGCCTTCGGAGTATTGAGTTTTCGGAATATTGATTCTTTGGAGTTTTCAAGAACAAAAATTTGCTTGTCCTGGAAAAATACGTCTAAAAAGGGTGTTTCGTTGCTTGAATTTCGAAGTAGGGAACCTTCTGACTTGTGGCCGTTCGGAATAATGGGCAGTCCCGGAAGTGTGGGGTCTGGTAGTTTTAATAATATTTGGCCAATCCGTAAATCCGTAAATCCGAAATCGATACTATATGTGTTACCATGCATATAAAAAATTTAATTCTGAAACCAGACGCGGTCCGTGCGGAGTGCTAATTTCGTTCAAAAAGGGCACAGGTGGATACTTTTATTCAGTACTCCGCGTTTCTCAGAGAAAGGATAGTTCCTTTAGAACTTAACTCCACATTTGGTTTAAAACGGGGAGTGATTTCAAAATGAATACTCCGAATATGCGCCAGTTTGTACATGAATGCTGCCCCCACCTCCATGGAGCTGCCGTATAATTTCAGGGTATATCTAAGGTTTGGCGTGGTAAAAATCCCTCAAATCCTAAAAATGCTTAATTTCGTGAAACGAGCTTTTACGAGTAAAACCGTAATATGCGTTCTCCACTTTTAGGTGAGATTCCCTTTCGGAAAATACTTTCCACGCAATGAAAAAATTTCGCAGCAGTTCGAAAAGCCAAACCCCGTCATCCATACAACAACCAATCAGAAGAGGGAGGGAGGGAGGGAGGGATTGAGGGAGGGAGGGAGAATATAAGTGTACTAGGTAACTTGTGTAATTCGACATTCCCTTTCAGTCTAACCATGTGGTTGCGAACTCACCCAGACTTGTTGTGGGGTGGAGGGTGGGAAATTGAATTAAAAGTGGAGAACGCGAATTATGCTTTTTCTCAGTGACAGTTTTACTTCGCAAAAATTATGGATTTGCTTATGATTAGAGTCCGGAGCAGGGCAGCCTCCCATTCTGAAGTACGCGAGAATGGTTGGAAATTATGTTAATTACAAGTGCGTTGTCGTGACAACGGGGAAAGAGAACTATGGTTGAGGTGAAATAAAACGCACAACTAAGTTCCATTTCTTTTAATACAAGTTGGTATCGGGACGAACATGAGCTCCATAACTTATCACAAACTTGTGCTCGAAACATGCATACTACGCCCAGTGTTGTTGACCATCTCCTCCTTCCCACTGGATGGATCCAGATCTCGAACACTCGCGGCTTCGAGAATATATAATAATAAAATTAAGCATCTACAGAGCCTTGTTTCTGTGGGGCGTACAAAAATAAAATTCTGACACTTTTGCAAGAGTTAAAACAGGCTGTCGTATTATATCTGAAACTTACAGCACATGCCGAGTTTTCCTGCACAACACGTCAACTGTTTTCTAGCGATATCGGACAATCATGGAACCATAACGACACATGGCGTGGTCTCGATCTGCGATTACCTAGGAGTCATCACGTCATTAGTTGTCATGACACTGAGGGAATAGCTGGCACGGTTCATTTCCTTCTTAACCCGAGGTTAAAAAGGAGTTAAAACACCGTGGTGAGGCTAAGACGACCTAAAATAAATGTGCACCGTAAAAACACAGGCTTTCGAGTATGCGGTTAATTAACAAATGAAAGATACAGTCCATGTAAGTGAAAAACAGTCCAAACACATGAATTAAAAGAACATTCTAAGCGTCTTTGAGTGGACAGACCGAGTTCTACCAACTCTACGCTGTTGCATCTTCCACTTGAAGTTGCCGTTTTGGGACCTGGAAAACCCAACCTTCTGCTCTCCTTTTGCTCCTTGGCTTGGGAACGGGCACTCAACAAGCAAAAGAATTCAAGCAGCGATTGTCATATCCGCTCCCACAAACGGGTCTCAAGAGTACAATTCCGTAAGCTCGTTTGGATAGAAATAAGAATTGAGATAATACTTCACAAACTTATAGGAAGACCAACAACCCGCTTTAAGTATTTACGACAATGACATATTACGGAAAGCTCAGTAGAGTCGGCAGTTTGGCGGACATGACGGGCTTTGACTTAAAATTCCGCTTGTATTCCAGTATCAGCATGCGCCTTGTCATATGTTGCCAAGACAACCCATTTCATATATCGTTTGTTTCTAAAAATCTTCGTCAAAACGGCATAACTGATATGGTTAGAGCTTTTGATTTTCTGACGTATCAGAATATGAAATTTGAAGGTATTACCATACAGTTTTGACTCAACACACAGTAATCATGACCTTGTCTCACCTGTTCTTCCGGTATGATCGATATGTTCAAAGATATCCATCTGTTCAGTGACAGTATGAGTCTTACTCATGAAGCCTGAGGGTGGGACGTGGAAGGCCTTATTCCGCATCGTTCTCTTTCCTGACCTCCCTTTCCAGGGCATGAATTTCACCCCTTATCTTGTTTGACGCTTATGCTAGAAGGAAAGTAAACCCTGCCGATGCAGTTTAGGTAAAATGGTGTCAGCCCCGAAGATCTCTGCTTTTTGCAAATACCACAATGTTGGAATGATAAGGAAAAGGCCCATGGGGATGCTTATTACAAAATGTTTGATCAACTGTGAAAAGGCTGCGGCTTCCCCTGGATCATAGGCCGTCATTGCTTTTAGCCTAGAGCCAATGACAGCACCATGGTCCCCTATTGATCCTACTTTAATGTTGTTTTCTATGACAGGCTGGTCGAAAATCAGTTACCCGCACAGGGAAAGCCTAGAAATTGTCACAAGTTTATTTACCATACCAAGAAGCGAACATGTTCAACTGAAATCTGCATGCTTTAGCTATTGGCTGTTTGTGACTACTCTAATCTTCTCTACTACTTGCTTAGAAAATCCCTTACTTACTAAGAAGGAAGAGATAGACACCAGACGAACAGATTCAGTACGCGTGGAGACGGTTGTAGGAGGTATCTGTACGGTCTTCACCGCCCTGCAACGGAGCGGTAGGAAAAACCATGGGGCTTCAGGAAACTACGTGAGGATGGAGTGATTGTAGCTCGATTATCCTTCGTAATACCTGACAGAGAATCGCCAGTGGAGAGAAGGCATAAAGAACTTCCTATGTCTACCATGGGCAACTGAGTGCAACAACTGCCCATGCCGTTTGATTCGGATACGGGAATACGAACCTGGGGAACTAAATCGTCATTGAAAACAAGATCCAGGGTGGGGGAACCTGAAAGCAGGGTTGGCTTAGAGAGTACTCTGTGTGGATAACCGGGCCTACTCTGAAAGCCATGTGGAACAGCACATTGAGTTTCCCTGGCAGATAAAGGGCCGTAACATGACATCACTTGAAATGTCAAGACAGGCAGTTGGGCTGGCCTGGTGCCTGTTTAGGTACGCTATGGCAATCGAGTTGTTAAATAATACTAGTACACGCTTGTCTCTGAGTTGTTATAATAGCTTGATTACAGCTATACAGACCAACCAAATCTCCAGCCAGCTGAAGTGATACCTGTGGAAGAGGAGAAACAATTGAATTGAATTCCTCGGCCAGACAGAGAGGCATCTGTTTGTAGTTCTATATCTACGGGAGAGGTTCGACAGGTACTCCATCGTTTAGCATTTCCAGATCCTGTGACACGCGCAAGGTTTCATCATCATCTAGTTCTTTATTTGTAATATGGTCCATGTGTTCCAAGGGCGATTCTAAGCAGGCTTGTGTCAGTGCCATCTAATTTGCTGTGGAGCTTAGAGGGTAAAGCCCATACCACACATCAATACAGCAGTACAGATTCTACCGTGCAGCCCAACTTAAATCTCCTGGATAATGTACCGCCAAATCTTTTGCAGTTTATAACATGCCACTCACAGAAGCGCAATTCGCAGTTTAGTACCGTAGCTGAAGTGCTGAAAAAGAGATCAAAGATATATAAATGCTTCAACCAAATCCATTGTTGAGCCATCACGTGTTTTGCCCTTTGCTGAGACCGGTTATATGCAACGACCTTGATATATTTCCGCACAAGCTTTGAGTTCCAAGCCAGATGCGGAATCTTCCATATATACGAGCATTTATTGAGCTTGCTCTGCTGATTGCTAAGGGATATATTATCCCCGAAGTCTAGATCTTTCAAAACGTCTGATTCTACTCTTCTGCTCAGTCTTCTTCTCACTTTGAAACCCAGCTCTTCGTGACGTTCCTTGCGCATTGCGAAGTTCAGAGCTATGATGAACAAGTATGAGTTTGTCCGTCTGGTGGCACAAATCCGACCTTCGTTCCTTCATACACCACTTCTGTCGCTCTGAGCACCTTTTCAGGTATTCCATATGCTCTGTATAATTTGTTAAGCTTTCCACGACGAATAGTGTCAGGCCTTGTTGAAATTAATAAACAAAATGATAGCCTCACGTTCTTGTCATTGATTCAATCGATTATTCTTCCAAGTGCAAGGATCGGATATGCGGTGGCTATTTTTGGTCTATTTTTGGTTCCTAAGATGAGGGTCAGTCACTCGATGGAATCGATTTAAAATCATTCTGTTGTATGCTTTGTCATGTGGAAGCGACAGCATACCACCTGAGTGTAAATATATGAACTTGATCAAGAAATTGTAGATTTCTGCAATGAAGCTCTCCTTCATAGCAAGAAACCAGAACATTGATCTGAAATGAATATTTGTGCCGATCCGAGGCTCCATAGTTGCTAAAACATACAACAAAATGATCTCGAATTAAAAATTAACAGTCGTAGGTAAATTATTGATATATAAAATATAATTGAGACTGACATTTATTGTATGTCAAGGTATTCTCAAGGACACATATCACTTCGCAAAAGCTTTGCAATCGATTTATCTCCACTTTAGATGGGTTCCCTTCCGATTTTAGCCTTTCACGCAGAATAAAAACAAACTGTTTTATAGAAGTTAGAACTAGCCTATCTCGCATCCATCCATCGATCAATCAAAGGAGGGAATCCTCTGAAATTTCGTCATTGATTGACAACGGGCATTTCCTTTAATCGTGTGGTTGAAAACATATGCCGTTCTTGTGCTGCACGAAAATTCAGTTTGGGGAACTAGTTAAAGATGCGAATTTGCTTTTATTTAGTTTATTTAAGTAACAAAAGACGATTTTATCATTCTCCAGAATTTGGATAAATTTGGTTAAAGCAAAACCCAGCACTTGTAACTTCGGTCTGGCAGAAATTGAGTTTACACATATCGGTGACATTTCGATCGTCTCGAGAAGTGTGCCTCTTTTTCTTACTGGTTCTAGCACACGTCGTTAGGAGTTGTTCTTGAGTCTTTACAGTCCGAACTGACTGCATAGACTCCAAGCTCATTCAGCTGACCGTGCCATAGCAGGAATAGCCGGTTTTTGCTTAAGCTAGCACTTCAAAAAGGACATTTTGTCCAGGCGGTAGAAGTCCGTTTTGAGGCGTTTTCAGGGCTTGTGGCACCCTACCCTTGAGACCACATTTCCGTCAATTGCAAAATACGAAAAAGACATCTTCCCCACATGGGTCCCTCTATGGGCCTTAAATACGGCCCCCGGGACCCATATCGTACCATAACCCGTCCACGCAGTCCTATGCTGGCTACCACCGGCTGACTTGTGGGAACTCGGTACCATGACACCGCATGGGATCATTGAGTCATGGGTAATGGGACTTTAAATGTGAGGCACGTCAATAGATCTGTCTGATGCTTATTTTCACGCCCCCTTCATCACTCAGCCAGGAAGTACCTATGTTTCCAAATATGACAAAAACGCTTTTGGTTTCTGGCACTTCCCTCTGGCCTCTCATCAGCCATATAATCTTTACAAGAGTCATGAGAGTCTTAAAAGTATGGGTACGACTTCAGGTAATGCTAGTATTCCAGTACCTGGGCGACTGGTTTCTAGCACATGCACAAAGAGAGACGGCCCATCACCAGACAATCCAGCTGATCAAAATGGCGATACAGGTAGGTCTTGTGGTAAACCTAGTCAAATCCGAATTGACCCCAAAGCAAGACATCATTTTCCTGGGGGAGCGATGGGACTTTCCCCACGGCAAAGAGACAGTAGAAAATTTCACAGGCTATTTCTGTAGACCAAAAGGTGAGGGTATTAGCTATGGAATCACTGTTGGGCCTACAAGTGACGACCGAGAAGACGGTCCAATTGAACTGTCTGCACTACACACCGTTTCAAACACTAGTAAGACGGGCTCTAGTAAGGAAAGGTCACCCAAGGCCACAATGACAGTTTCTGAAGCTGTCCTTTCCCCCTTCTGTGTTGGTGCAATCCGAATACCATGAACGAATGGGCCAGGTTATTCACACAAAATGGTGTCTGGCCCAATCGTCTTTCCAATGTGTGTCATATCAATCCCCATGAGGACCTCTGACGTTAGACATATATTAGCTAATGCACTGGCAACACTACCATCCAGGTTTGTTTCCCCATGTCCGGATCAAACAGCCTGGACAGTGGACGCACTGAAGTTCCCATGGCCCTACAGGAGGTGCTCTATGCATTCCCCCACAAGCAATAATCCACCAAGTATTACTGAGAATAACCGGGCTGAAACCACCCCGTGTTACTGATAGCCCCATGGTTCCCAGAAGCCCGAGGCTCACACTGTTTCTCCGCTGCAAGGTAATCAAATCCATTCCAATATCTTACAACAGGGAACTCCTATCTCAAGCCCATTGGCAACATTTCCACCCGTACCAATATTTGCTCAACCTGCACCAGTGGTGCCTTACCCAATCGTCTTAGAGAAAAAAGGGTTCTCCAAGCAGGTAGTGGAAAAGATGATAAACGGCCATAAGCAATCCACAGTGAAGGTTTAAAGGTCACAGTGGAACAAATTTGCCTCCTGGGGCGGGATTTCTGACTAAGATCATTTGCAAACCTCTTCCGCAGAGGTCGCGGACTTTTTAGACCATCTTTGTACTCAAGGCCAATTGAAGGTAAGGTCCATAGAGGGTTACAGAGCCGCCATTGGTTATAGACTTAAAGCATCCATGGCTATGACCCCGGGGAGGATACGGCCTTGGCGCAGTTGATCACGCACTTCAATTTAAATTCCACTCCCTCAACGTCCAACATGGCCGAATGGACCTGTCACTAGTACTATCATAATTACAATGTCCAGAAATTTTCAGTGAAGAGGTCATTTCCGCAAAACATGCCACTGTAAGATTTACGTTCATGTTAGCCCTGGCGTTCGGAAAATGGAGAAGCGAAATTCATGCATTCAATAGAGAAGAGAGAAAAGAAAACGGTTGGTGGAACAAGGTTTTCCTTACCCTAAGAGCTGGCCTTATGGAGAAGACCCGTACTGTCACCCAGGGCTTGGGCACCTTTGAACATATAACACTCCCGGTCCTAAAAGAGGAGCAAGTGGCCAAAGGACAGGTCTCTCTGTGCCGGATCAGCGCACTACTTCAATATCATTTGATTTCGAAGACATACCGTTCAAAAAGTCAAAAAGCCCTCATTATCTCCTTTATGCCGTAATTCAATAAAAACTTTCTAAACAGATTATCTCAAATTACATTAAAAAGATTATTTTGGCAGCCTATAAGCGAGTACAGACCGACACGGGCCTCCAAAACGAATGCAAGGTTAAGGCCCTTCATGTCCGTCAAATCGCAAACTCACTCAGAGCCCTCCGTAATGTTTCTCTATCAGATATACTTAAGACAGGCTGTTGGTCTTCTCCTAACTCATTTGTAAAGTAATATCTTAAAGAGTTCTCACAAACCGAACTTACAGGCCTTTACTGTTTAGGCACCTTCATAGCGGCAGAAACTACCATTACAGACCCATCTCTGATTGCAGGCAACCCGCCCCAAGCTGAAAGGCAAAGGCAAGCAGAAAGAAGCATTCGCTAAGGGGCATAACAACGGATTCAAGGGCAAGAAGTAGCGACACTTCGAGACCTTACCTCCCTGTCCCGAGTACCGCAACGCAAATGTTTTTTATCACCACTGGACTGCTATTTCACTTGTATGAACGATACTTAAATTTTTGGAAGAACTTTATTATTTAAATATCACTTTACATTCAGACAGGGTCATCACGGACCTAGCAGCCCGCTTCCTGCTGTCCTTCACTCTTTTCGGGTCCCAAGGCCAGAAAAAGGGGAGCATACAGGGTACCACCTGTTCACGAAGTCCCGTACCAACATCAACAGTAAGGGGACCGGTCCATGGTGAGTTATCCAGTCGTATTTTTTTAACACTGCAGGTTCGATTTCAATGATTTCAAGTCTATTTCACGAAAATGATTTACGATCGTATTGTCGAATATCAATGTTTGAGTTATTATTTGATATTCTCGATGTTATCTGTAACCTAGTAAATTTTCTCCATGTAATTCAGTAACCGTACTAAACGGGACACGTACTCATAGCAACCGTACTAAGCTACATAATTACTCATAGCAACCGTACTAAGCGGCACATTTACACATTGTAGCCGTACTAAGCTGTACATGTTCACATAGAAGCCGTACTAAGCTGTACATGTACACATAGAAGCCGTACTAAGCTGCAGACGCACACGATTTACGTCAATAACGTATAAAAATGTCACAGCTGGCATCAAATTGTAACGAACGATGAATAAAGTTGTAAGATTACACACGCTTACAATGTGTTTGCCGAAACATTTTTATTGCACTTCATATCGAGAAGGGTCCACTCATTTTTTGTGATTTGATAATATTTAAAGGACGGCAAGTCATATGATTATCTTATATGTGACGTTGCCAAAACATCAAGCATGAATATCAGAGTTCAGTATCTCATAGAAAACGGGTCACAAAATTAATATGGAATCGTTGAAAGCAAAGAGTGAACTGCTGGAAATTCCATGGAAACCGCTGAATTTTATTTACAATGCATAGGAAACATTACAGGAAACACTGCTCGAGTCACAAGTCATGCCACAACAGAAGAGAAGCCACCCGTGTCAGGCAAAGCTAAACTTTAGGCACCTTTTGATCAGATACCACAAACCCCAGTAAACACTCACACTAGGTCGATCAAACGTCGATTTGCAAGGTCGACCTGACCAAACCGCAACATTAACTTTGGTTGTACTTTGGGGTTGTGACTAAAGATCAACGTCTTACCAAGGTCTTGTATAGACGTCACACTCCCAACTACAAAAGCTCCCTGCTTGATCGCTCACCAGAAATGGCAGCCATGACAGGTCACTTTATGTTACCGCTCATCAGAAATGGCAGCCATGACAGGTCACTTTGTGTTAACGCTCACGAGAAATGGCAGCCATGACAGGTCACTTTGTTTTACCGCTCACCAGAAATGGCAGCCATGACAGGTCACTTTGTGTTAACGCTCACGAGAAATGGCAGCCATGACAGGTCACTTTATGTTACCGCTCATCAGAAATGGCAGCCATGACAGGTCACTTTGTGTTACCGCTCACCAGAAATGGCAGCCATGACAGGCCACTTTGTGTTACCGCTCACCAGAAATGGCAGCCATGACAGGTCACTTTGTGTTACCGCTCACCAGAAATGGCAGCCATGACAGGCCACTTTGTGTTATCACTCACTAGAAATGGCTGCCAGGACAGGTCACTTTGAAAATAAACCAAAACGAGCACGTAAAATATAAGAATTTTAACAGTGCGGAAGTTTTTAACCACGTCGCTGTCCTCAAAATTACCCCGCTTGTCTCCGCGTTTTAGCACACGTATGGTAACACATATGATACCAAGTGCCCCTCCCCCCTCCACCTGGGATCTAGTGACGAGAGGTATTTTTAATATATTCACTTATAAAACGCCTGTTAGAAGCTTACAAACAAATATAACTAAAAATAAATGCTATAAAGCGGCTGGCAACATAGCAAAACGCAGCATAGCCCAAATATAGCCCAGCATAGTCCAATAAAGACTAACATAGCACAATATAGCTCAGCATAGTCTAATAAAGCCCAGCATAGCCCAATATAGCCCAGCATAGCCCAATAAAGCCCAGCGTAGTACAATATAGCCCAGCATAGTCAAATATAGCCCAGCATAGTCCAATATAGCCCAGCATAGTCCAATAAAGCCCAGCATAGCCCAATATAGCCCAGCATAGTCCAATAAAGCCCAGCATAGCCAAGCATAGTCCAATAAAGCCCAGTATAGCCCAATATAGCCCAGTATAGTCCAATATAGCCGAGCATAGTCCAATAAAGCCTAGCATAGCCCAAAAATAGCCCAGCATAGTCCAATAAAGCCCAACATAGCCAAGCATAGTCCAATAAAGCCCAGCATAGCCCAATATAGCCCAGCATAGTCCAATATAGCCTAGCATAGCCCAATATAGCGCAAAAATAGCCTAATATAGTCCAATTATTAACATAGCCCAGCATATTCCAACAAAGGCAAGCATAGTCCAATAAAGCCCAGCATAGCCCGGTAAAGCCCGGCATGATCTTGCAATGGTTAAATCTTAGAGCAGATGGCAGAGTAAACTCAGGCATCAGAAGCAGTGCAAGTTCTGGTAGTCATCAGAAACGCAGCAGTCAGCGGGGAGGGAGGGGGGTGAGGGAGGGGGAGGGGGAGTACCGATAGCAGGCAGCATACGTATCAGATGTATGGGTTAACAGAATTTAACAGAATTTTCCTGGAGAAAGTCCCCCGGAAAAAACGCCTCTGGAGAACCCCCCCCCCCCCTACCCCCGTTGCGGAAAAACCTCCCCCAGATTTTATCACACACGGAGAAAATCCCCCAATATAAAATCCACTGTTTACATATTTTTTGAACTGATAGCACCGATGAGGGACTTATAATTAAGGGACTCTTTGCTGGGGATTAGAGCTGAGTGCTTCAGAAAACAGCACAGTGCCAAGAAATACCTCATCGGACTCCGGAGTACTGTAGAAGAGCACCATCCACGAAGTGAACTCACTATAAGAACTTACAGAGGGTGACAACTTGGGTAATTTGCGTACAGGGGTACTCCATTCTATAATATTTCAATATTTTAATACATTTAGTAAGTAGACTGAGTATTCGATAAAGTTAAGTTGTTAAGTTCTATGGGGTGGGGGATTTTCTTGGGTATAACAAATATCTAGGGGGATTTTCGCCATAGATTTTCTCCGTTTTTTCTAGAGGGGGGGGGGGGCAGAGTCTCTCCTCAAACCGAGTTAAGACTCGTAGCAACGATACCCGAGTATTATCTGTAGATTTCTTGTAAACAGGCAAGGATTGGGAGATCCCGAAGTCACAATCAGGCAAATGTTTTAAACATTGTAATGCAGTTTAAAAAGAATAATCTGTTCATGATGTGAAAGATCATGCGAATGTTATACGCGAATTATGTTCGGATGTGCATGAGAACATTTATCCCCAGAGGAGGGGAGGGGCACTTGGTATCTTATGTGTTACCATGCGTGTCCAAAAAAAAAAAAACGGAGAAAGGGGGTAATTTTGACGCCAGACGCGGTTTCCGCAAAGAGGGTGATTTCTTTTCCCGTACTCCGCGTTTCCTGTAAATAGAGTTATTTCATAATTTCACTCCGCATCGGTGAGTTACAAAATCAAAAAAAAAAAATGCTTTACGAAATAAAAAAAAGGTTTTACAAAATCGAAAAAAAAAATTACGAACACGAAAAAAACCCCCAGAACAATAGAATGATGTAACAGTGTTTACATAGTCCATATATAGTGCGGACTCCGTTGACCATCAGTTCATTACAGGAACAACTTTGTGTCCCAATGCTGCGATGTAGTGTCCGCGTGTTATTTCTTCCTGTGTTAGCCTTGTGTAGAAGTCCATAGCCGCCTGTGTCTGTGTTCTCTCCGTGGCGGTCTGAGGTGTTGCGACGTCCATACTTCTGATAAGTATGTAGGTGGTTGTCTGAAGCTTCCGGATGGCATCGATGAGCATTATAATTCCGGTGAAAGGCTTCGGGTCTATTATTGGTTCGGCGTTCTGTTGATGGATAATCAGCACACAGCTGTGGTGGAAACTTTGCGACATCGTCAATATGGATATCGGTAAGATAATGTGCGAATTTTTCACATTTATCGTTATCCGGTAAAGATGGGAGAATGTCTTCAATGTACATCTTTAAACTTCCTATCAGGCTCTTTTCGGACTACCGCGACCGGGTGTTCCGAACTTCATATGTTTGTAGAACGGATGTCTACTGTAGGGGTGTTGTTAGTCACTGTTATGTAACTGATTATGCAAGGGCTTTTTCGATTCCGTTGAACTTTTTTTTCGATTTCGTAATCGGGGAAGAGACAAAAATTTCGATTTTGTAGGAGTCCCCTCCGCTTTTGGTTAAAAAGGGTCTATTATTTCAAAATTAGCACTGCGAGTTTAGGGGTTGTTTTAAAAAGCCATGGACACACATGGTAACCAACTGCAACGTGAGTGCCCCCCCCTCGGGCTCATAAACACGCATGCAAAGCAGTTGGTACGGGAGTGCCCCCCCGGATGTCATGGACAGGCATCGTAAAAGTTGATACCTGAGTTGCCCCCAGGGTCATGGACACGTATGGTAACCAGTTTGTACGTGAGCGCATCCCCCCCCCCCCCGCCCGCTCATAAACACTCATGGTGACCATTTTGTCCGTGAGCGCCCCCCCCCCCCCAGCATGTATCACATAGTTATTAGTCATTTATTTCAACGGAAATTAAGGAACAGATTTTAACAATGCCGGCACACAAGCACTCCAACAGGCACTCCAACAAGCACACACACAGGCACGCACGCAGGCTTTTTTTGTTTTTTTTTTTGTTTTTTTTTATATAGTAACTACATTTCTATGTCTATTTTCACTGATAATATTTAATTAGTCATATTTCAATGGTTCTATTACAATAACCACACACACACACACAGCATAGGAATAACTATATGAAAGGTCTCAGAGTGTGGGGAGGAAACCGATCGATAAATTTCAGAGTGCACTCGTTCAGAGCGTGGGAACGGTCAATAAATTTGAGAAGGAATGGGATTTTCCCTACGTTAAACCCAATGTTATGTTTTATGTTATAGTAGTTGGAAAATGACACTTCTAAAGCACATTTAACAAATGTAGTTTTTGGAAAACATATAATGTATAAAATAAGTTTTAACATTTTACCATGTTACTTATTCGAATGTTCTAAAGTTATAGTAGTGAGAAAATGATGCTTCTAAACCAACTTTAACAAATTTAGTTTTTAATAACATATAATATATAAAATAAGTTTGAACATTTTACCATGGTGTAGTAGGGTAAAAATCAGGGTTCTAAACCAACTTTAACAAATTTAGTTTTTGACAAGCCCCATTCGAAACACGTGTTTGAATTATTTTTTTAGAACATATTACGTTATGGTATTGTTCAATAATTTTTTTAACAAGTTCAACAATTGTTCAACAAATTGTTCAACAAGTTGTTCAACATGTTCAACATGTTCAACATGTTCAGCATGTTCAACATGTTCAACATGTTCAACATGTTGTTGTTCAACATGTTGTTCAACATGTTGTTCAACATGTTCAACAAGTTGTTGTTCAACAAGTTGTATGTAAAGCTATGTTTAAAGACTTTCTCATCATTTGAATAGTGTAGGTTGAACCGAAAGGATGTATAAATGCAACATTTGTTCGAAATCTTACAATTGGCCACAAAGTCTTAAAAGACACTTAAAGGTTGCTCACACTTCAGAAGTGGATGAAGAATCGGATATGGAAAACCCTGTAAAACTACCTTTCACGGAAACTTTAGATGAGTCTTCTATGGAAAGTCAAAGCGTCAACATAGCTGAAAAGAATGCACATGCTTGTACAGAATGTGGTGCATTATACAACAGCGAAGAAGCTTTGCTCAAACATATGGAGACGTGTGGTAAGGACGCTGATGACAGGAGTTCTGAAAGTGAGTCAGAAACAGACTCTGAAAGTGAGTTAGAAATAGACTCTGTTTGGCATGATATGGTTCAAGAAGTCTACGACGACTATGATGACAAATTTCAAGAAAAGGTTTTAGAATATGAAGAACAAGGACTTGAAGATGCGCGTGAAATAGCAAGTTATGACCTCCGACCCATTTATAAGCATGGACTAAAACAACTGTTTATGAGACTGTTCAACTATACCCAGCGTCTAGAACAAAGCCAACATTATCAAAAGATTTTAGAGGACTTTAATTATTTTCTTGATGAAAGAAACATTATAAGTATTCAAAAGCACTAAAGGCGGCTATAAGGAAAAACAATACATTCTTTGAAGAGCTACTAGATATGGAGGAGGAGGAGGATGGTAGCAGTGACGAAGAAAGTGGCATGGACAGTGAGGTGCAACAGAGTGAAACAGATGCAGAAGAATAGTCTTATTTGACTAAACTTTATAATAAAGACTTTGTAAATGTTGTAATATTTTATTAATTTTGTATTATTATCTATTATATTCAAGTATTGTATCATTATGTATTTTATTCAAGTATTTTATTATTACGTATTATATCCAAGTATTGTATGAGAAAAATAAATAAGTTGAAAAGCATCATAGGCGTTTCTTTTATTAAATATTACAAATATTTACAATAATGATAAAAACAAAACTATTTCAAATACATATTATGCTAATACATGTATCTACTCATAAGAACTTAAATTGATAAGTTTACAAATGTTATAAAATCTAACTTTACATCAACATAGATAATGTTAATTCATTTCATAGTCATACTGTTCAAATTGTATACAGTCGCATATGACTTTCTACTCAACCATCTTCTGACAGTCACCACATTTATACACATCCATTTTCTGAAGCATGAGATCCACTGACGTCATTTGCTGCTTCAGCATTTGCCAGTCTTTCAATGACAACAAAATTCCCTTCTTGGTAGGTTATAACCTCCCAGATGCATGATTCGTAATATATTTACGAATGTTAACCATCACTTTCTGTTGATATTTCACCAATTTAATATATGTTTCTCCATTAATGGGTATCATAACCAGTGAATCGTCTACACGCATCTCCTTCATGGTGGTATCAGCTTTACGCTCCGGTTCTCGCTTCATATTAGGCTCTGTCTTAATTTTTCGCATTTTACACGGCGCCGTCTTAGCTGTTAACTCATCTTGTTTTATCTTTCTAAAATGTGGTCGCTTTTGACGTTGCTGACGTGAGTTCACCTTGGACTTTACCATTGGCATTGCCTTAGACTTTGCTGTAGGTATTGTCTCAGGCTTTGCTATAAAATTTTCTGCAGGCATTGCCATAGATGGTAGTTGTTGTTCACTCACTGCAGACATGTTCACTCTTCAGTATCTTGATACAGAATGTGCGCTATGTCTGAGGGCAGACGCCTTTTATGCTCTATAGTGAGTTGTCTTAATATGGTGAACAACTTGTTGAACATGTTGAACAACATGTTGAACGTGTTGAACAACATGTTGAACAACATGTTGAACAAGTTAAGCATGTTGAACATGTTGAACATATTGAACATGTTGAACATGTTGAACAACTTGTTGAACAATTTGTTGAACAATTGTTGAACTTGCTAAAAAAATTATTGAACAATACCAAGACGTAATATGTTCTAAAAAAATTCAAACACGTGTTTCGAATGGGCTTGTCAAAAACTAAATTTGTTAAAGTTGGTTTAGAACCCTGATTTTTACATTACTACACCATGGTAAAATGTTCAAACTTATTTTATACATCATATTTTGACAAAAAACAAATTTTTTGTCAAAACTAGTCTTTATTATAAAGTTTAGTCAAATAAGACTATTCTTCTGCATCTGTTTCACTCTGTTGCACCTCACTGTCCATGCCACTTTCTTCGTCACTGCTACCATCCTCCTCCTCCTCCATATCTAGTAGCTCTTCAAAGAATGTATTGTTTTTCCTTATGGCCGCCTTTAGTGCTTTTGAATACTTATAATGTTTCTTTCATCAAGAAAATAATTAAAGTCCTCTAAAATCTTTTGATAATGTTGGCTTTGTTCTAGACGCTGGGTATAGTTGAACAGTCTCATAAACAGTTGTTTTAGTCCATGCTTATAAATGGGTCGGAGGTCATAACTTGCTATTTCACGCGCATCTTCAAGTCCTTGTTCTTCATATTCTAAAACCTTTTCTTGAAATTTGTCATCATAGTCGTCGTAGACTTCTTGAACCATATCATGCCAAACAGAGTCTATTTCTAACTCACTTTCAGAGTCTGTTTCTGACTCACTTTCAGAACTCCTGTCATCAGCGTCCTTACCACACGTCTCCATATGTTTGAGCAAAGCTTCTTCGCTGTTGTATAATGCACCACATTCTGTACTAGCATGTGCATTCTTTTCAGCTATGTTGACGCTTTGACTTTCCATAGAAGACTCATCTAAAGTTTCCGTGAAAGGTAGTTTTACAGGGTTTTCCATATCCGATTCTTCATCCACTTCTGAAGTGTGAGCAACCTTTAAGTGTCTTTTAAGACTTTGTGGCCAATTGTAAGATTTCGAACAAATGTTGCATTTATACATCCTTTCGGTTCAACCTACACTATTCAAATGATGAGAAAGTCTTTAAACATAGCTTTACATACAACGTGTTGAACAACAACTTGTTGAACAACATGTTGAACAACATGTTGAACAACATGTTGAACAACATGTTGAACAACAACATGTTGAACATGTTGAACAACTTGTTGAACAATTTGTTGAACAATTGTTGAACTTGTTAAAAAAATTATTGAACAATACCATGACGTAATATGTTCTAAAAAAGAATAATTCAAACACGTGTTTCGAATGGGGCTTGTCAAAAACTAAATTTGTTAAAGTTGGTTTAGAACCCTGATTTTTACCCTACTACACCATGGTAAAATGTTCAAACTTATTTTCCTACTACTATGACTTTAGAACATTCAAATAAGTAGCATGCTAAAATGTTCAAACTTATTTTATATATTATATGTTATTAAAAACTAAATTTGTTAAAGTTGGTTTAGAAGCATCATTTTCTCACTACTATAACTTTAGAACATTCGAATAAGTAACATGGTAAAATGTTAAAACTTATTTTATACATTATATGTTTTCCAAAAACTACATTTGTTAAATGTGCTTTAGAAGTATCATTTTCCAACTACTATAACATAAAACATAACATTGGGTTTAATGTAGGGAAAATCCCATTCCTTCTCAAATTTATTGACCGTTCCCACGCTCTGAACGAGTGCACTCTGAAATTTATCGATCGGTTTCCTCCCCACACTCTGAGACCTTTCATATACTTATTCCTATGCTGTGTGTGTGTGTTTGGTTATTGTAATGGAACCATTGAAATATGACTAATAAAATATTATCAGTGAAAATAGACATAGAAATGTAGTTACTATATTAAAAAAAAAAAAGTCATAGAGTCACATAATGTCACAGAGTCACATGATGTCACAGTCACATGTTGTCACATAATGTTACAGTCACAAAAGTGAAGAAAAACCAAAAATGTTTAGAATTGTCTGAAACGGATAAATATGCAAAAATCGCAAATTCGAGCCGGGGGGGGGGGGGCGTCCCCACTTTATAACCATAGGGTCTGTCCTGACTGCCGCCACAGGGGGGGGGGGTAAAATGACGTCACTGTGGTGGAATCCTTACTGCTGGTCTGTCCCGACTGCCACCTGCCACCCCCAAAAAAAAAAAATTCCCAGGGGGGTTAGAATGACGTCACTGTGGCAGAACCCTTACTTTCCTACTACTGTTTCTTAATGGACTCTTTTTTAGTCATAACCTTTCAATCGGGTAAACAGCTGCCCCCACCCAAAAAATATGACCCCCTATCACAATTGTGCGGTACATATCTACAATTATAATTGCACTTCAAATGTGCCTGTGATTCTGAGATTTCAGAATGATTATGTACAAAAGTAATTGCAATTGAGATTAAGTGTATTGTCTCAATCAAACACCTTTCATATAATTCTTCATTAAATGTATTTTTTTATCTTTTTAAGTTTACTCTAAAGAAAGAAAATAAAACGAAAACAAACAATTTGTAAAATTTAAATTTGATGGCGCGGTTTATTAAATGTAGCAGTTATTCCAGGGGGCTTTTGTTCCGGGTGGCATTTGTTGACGGTGGAATTTATTCCAGGTGGCATTTACTCCGGATGACATTTGTTCAGGATAAAATTTGTCCCGGGTCGCACTTGTTCCGGTGACATTTATTCCGGGTGGTATTTGTTCCAAGTGGCATTTCATAACAATATATATATGTCCTATTTACGAGTGCATCCAAATGGAAAATCAGTGAGTTTAGAATACCAGGATATACCTATGTTTTAACTAAAATCAAAATTTTAGAAATAAAAGAAATCAGTAAAAACTTGCGCAAAAAAAAAAAAAGAAACTAGAAAATGTGGCATTCACCTTTTATATATTTGTTATCCTTGTATTTTCATGACAACCAGCTACACATTGCTTTTGTCTACCAGACTAGCACGAAACGCCTTGTTTTCATTTTTGTTGTTTTTTTTGTTGTTGTTGTTTTTTTTTTTTTTTTTTTTTTTTGGGGGGGGGGGGGGTTTCTGAGGCTTTTTTATACAGGCTTTGAAGAGTCACTTTTGAATTTCAAGCGTTGAATTACTCCTTGTCGGGCAGTTATTATGAGGAAGGCGAGGGAGGAGAGGGGCAACCCATGAGGGGGAGGTGGGTGGGGGCACTTCGTATAAAATGTTACTATGCGTGTTCCATAAAAAAAACGTGGAGGGCCAATTTTGAAGCTAGACGCGGTGCGCGCAGAGTGCCAATTTCGTTAAGAAGGCGGGGGGGGGGGGGGGAGCGTACTCCGAATTTCTCAAAAAAGGGGATTATTTCAGAATTTCACACGCATGGTAACCAGCCGGTACGTGGGTGTCACCCGATCATGGACACGCATGGTAACCAGTTGGTACGTGACTGTCCCCCCGATCACGGACACGCATGGTAACCAGTATTGTGTTTTGCACATGCGTATTCATGTATACGATGCTTATAAGACCTCAATGTCATAGTAACACCACTCATCCTCACGCTTAACAAGTACTCCTCATCAACCAAAATGCAACACTTTATGTGACGCTGTGATTTCATGAACAAAACCAGTAATATACTGAATTGATTATGCAGGTATGCTGTCATTCTGATGTGCTTGATACCTAAGGCACGTTAAGTATCACAAAAGCGTAAAGCTGGCGAAAATAATGCAAAAAAGTCTAGCAACTTAAACTTTGAAACGGTAATTATGAAAACAATTTTTTCTTGGAACCGTGTTATTTGCGGAGATAAATGCCACAACAGACACTAAAATCATTATAATTGTGTCATTTGGAATGACGTCAAGTCGGATGTTCGGCCGTAATCCGGTGTCGGCTCGGGTGGTGCCGACGCCGTGAGGATTACTTTGGCCTTTTTCATCTGCTTCTCCCCATGAAACAAGGCAGGATACACGTAGTAGTCTACGCAGGCACCAGGCGTCTTCGGATCAACCGAACCGTAATGCAGCTCCGCAGATAGCTCATCGAACTTCCGATTTAAGAGCGACGTGGTTTCGAATGTCATCGGCGGCTGCTGTAGGACCATCTTCCACGACAGCGTCAGAGCGGAAATGACGAAATCCTTTATTGCTGCTGATTCCTTAATTTTGTAGCTTATCCGGAAATCCTTACCTAAAGTCTGTCTCAAAAAGGCCTGAAAAGATAAAAAAAAGAATAAAAAAGAAAAGATTTTGCACCTAAGTCACTAACCGAATCAAAACCTTATTACTGTTTGAATGTATGGATTGGGCGCTGAAGCGGTTATCCCAACGACAGCTGGCACGTTTGCAGTACGGTGAAAATCCGACAATATAAAATAAAGTGGTGGTTCAAACTATGGAGTGTGCTATTTGTGGACTGCATCTTCGAGCTGGTTCCGCCCACTCCCTCCTTCCCACTAAATTTAAGCATACGCTCCAGATGAAATCATTTAAGGGTTTATTTTATATAATTAGTACATCATCATCATCATCATCATCATCATCATCATCATCATCATCATCATCATCATCATCATCATCATCATCATCATCATCATCATCATCATCATCATCATCATCATCATCATCATCATCATCATCATCATCATAATCATCACCATCATCATAATCATCATAATCATCATCATCATCATCACCATCATCATCATAATCATCATCATCATTGTTATTATTATTATTATTTTAGTTATAACACATATAATATTACGCTGAACAAAAAATAACTGGTTAGAAATACTATGATTCAATTTTAGGACTCTAAATTTACATCGAGGGAACGGCGCTATTTTGACGTAGCCACAAAGTACAGCGACATGACATGCCGCCCTCCATGCACCAAGTCACATGTACAGCGAGATCACATACCGCCCTCAACGTACCAAGTCACATGTACAGCGACATGACATGACGCTCTCCATGTACCAAGTCACCTATACACCTAAATTATATGCCGCCCACCATGTACCAAGTAACATGTACAGCGACATGACATACCGCCCTCTACGTACCAAGTCGCATGTGCATGCGTTCTACTGAAATGGCAGCAAACATGTCTGCTATTCAAAATCAACACAAACACAATACACCGAGTTATAAACGACATGACGATTGAGGACAATAAGACGACAGTCAGTGACGGTTTGTACCTTTGCGGTTTCGGAAAAATCAATGTCGTCACGGGAGTTTCTGAGCGCTCGCGCGAAGGCGAACTCTAGGTCCTTGTCTAAGTCCACCACCTCCTTGGCCTGCTCTCTCCTCTGAACGAAGGGGAAAAAACATAGATCTGCTATTTTAAATTTATTTATGTAACTCATATGGCCACCATTATGTTATCCGATATTGTTTACCAATTACATGAGGATAAGTGCAGGTGCAGATTATTGCGCATGTGGGGGTATGTTGGAGGTGGGATGGGGGGGGGGGGCGGGAATGTGGGTGCCATTTGTGGTCGCACCACACGAGTATAAATTTTGGCTCACCCAACAGCTTTTACACTTTATATTTCCAGCAAATATTTTAGTTCTAACATCAAACAATTTTGTTTCCCGGAAGCTCACCGAACAATCATAGTCCCAGATTACAAGTGAATACCACTCAATAAAGGGAGAGGGGGTTTATTTTACTAGAAATATAATGTACGGTCGTAAAAATATATATATTCAAAAACGAAATGCAGATCTAAAAAATAACAACAACACCTGAATCGAGTATGAATTCAGCATGCATTATACATTGTATGAGTTTCCGTATCTAATGCCCAAGTCATTTTCATATATATATATATATATATATATATATATATATATATATATATATATATATATATATATATATATATATATATATATATATAAAAAACGAAATGCAGATCTAAAAAAAAAAACAAGCAAGTAACTGTTTTCTTATAAAACACCTGAATCCAATATGAATTCGGCATGCACTATACATTGCATGAGTTTCCGTATCTAATGCCCAAATCATTTTCTAAACAAAGTTTTACATTTATGTAAACTATACCTGACTGTAAGATGTATTCCGGTAAGGTGTGTCTGGAAACGGGTTCCTCACGAGCTGTGCCAGCTGTAGCTTAGCACTTTCGCGTTTTTCAATCGCCGTGCCGTAGCAACGCTAAAAATATGTAAAGAAGGCACAGCTGAAACAGCAGCCGCAGCAACGATAACATCAGCAGCAGCAGTAGTAGTAGCAGCAACAACAATGAAAGCAACAACAACAGCAACAACAACTATAATTTTGTTGTTGTTGAATTTCAAGTGTATATTTTGTGTCAACCCAACCCTTAACATCAGAAGTACCCCATAACAAAAAAAAAAAAGAAAAAAGACAAACAAAAAAAATTTTAATCTAAGAAATTTAACACTAATCTGAGTCTGATACGAGGTGTTTTTGTCTCGCATTGTTATCTTAAATTAATTGCGAATTGGGAGAGGCAAATCAACATCTTGAATTGAGCTCGAATTAAGGAAAATTAAGAATGCTGTCTACATTTCATAACCAGATGTCCTTATAATACATTTTTCATTTGTACGGAAGTCAACGGGATTTCAAAAACAGTCTGACGTGAACTCTCCCTAATTCCCAGGTGTCCTAAATATACAGGGTGTCATCAGGGCAGGTTTTTCTTTATATATGTTACAGGGAAGCTGTGTAATTAGGGATTTCATGAAATCCCTAGGGAATCTGTGTAATGAATAAGCTCATATTGATTATAGAACTATTTTGAAAAATTATCCATCCAGGAAGGCTGTTTAGTGGTTCTTCAAAACTGTGTATCCCTTTCATATCGAAAGGAAATGGAATTTAAACATTACCATCCAAAATAACAGCATTTGGCGTGAAATGTGACATAAGTTACATTGGGTAAAAAGTATCGCTAAATTCAGGTACTGAAGTATCTCATGAATGATAGTCTGGTAATCGAGTGCTTTGAGTATATTAATTTAAAATCTATTATTAATTTCGGTAAAATACGACATTGCAAACATGAAAATTCTCAATAAAAACATCGAAATTGATTGAGCAAGTTATTACATGAATCCACTAAGGATTTCATGAAATCCCTAATTTCACAGATTCACTGTAACAAATATACATGGTACAATGTTCTCCCCATTCTACTAACGAGAGGTATGGTGTTCTGGCTGGGGTAGATGGTTGCACAGATAGTTAAGCAGCGTTGAGCCCGGTTGGCACGTCGATGGGTGACAATGGATGGAAAAAGACTCAAATTAGTCTCAAATAAGGGCTGTGTAGCCTCAGGTAATTTTTTAAATTCAAGACTAATTTGAGATCACACTATAAAATCAAACTTAAACTAGACCGAAATTTGCACAGCGAATTAGACCCCACTTGGAATGACAACTTAAAACGGAAGGTAGATGATATTGTTGTTTGTTAACAATTTTCACATGTCTGAATGTAGAACTTCCTCCTAAATACTACAAACTATACCGGTAAGGTTGAGGTCAAAAAGTTTTATCAGGTGCACAACTTCAGATGACCCTCCATACATGTGCCTAGTTTGGTTGGACTAGCTTCAGCGGTCTGGGAGGAGATGTCTGGAAACCGATTCGGCGGAAGAAGAAAAAAATTTAAAAAAGCGAGGAAAAAATAGGTGAAGAATTCGAGGCAATCCATCCCCATTTGGTATTTTCAATACCACGTGGGATTTATCAAATATGCAATTCCTGAGCAGTCTTAAATTAATCACAAATTGATATCAAATTCAAAGACTGGAATGTGACTTTTTAAGACTGCTCAATGTGACATCAGTTCGTGATCTTAATTTTATCTGAAATTAGAATCTCGAATTATGCTATTTGTTTTGTTTGGGTTACTGCGCCACCCCTCGATACTGGATCGAGCTTTCAGGGATTGAGTTGTCTGCTTCTCTGAACAACGAGTCTACGAAGCACTGGACCGCTTTTTTGTGAAGCTGGATGAGTTCCCCTACATCAAAACAAAACACCTTGATCTCCAGTTTTTTTTCTCACAAATACAATAAAAACTAGACCGAAATTCGCACAGCGAATTAGAACCCACTTGGAATAATAACTTAAAACGGAGGATAGATGATATTGCTATTTGTTAACAATTTTTCACATGTCTGAATGTAGAATATCCTCCTAAATACTGCACTGACAGTGAGAGGAGAGTATGTGGTAACTCCGTCTCCATGGCAGTAATAATGACACGTTCAAAGTCACATATCAGTGGCAGTGGTTGAAATCGGCTACGTGAAACGCGAGGCACTCGATGTGCAATGTGTTGTAACAACTGGAGAAAGTGGTCAATCGTTTTACCACCGGTCATGGTCAAAAATTATTATCAGGTGCATAACTTCAGATGACCCTCTATGAATCCGGGACAGAAGGGCCCTGGACAAAAAGGCCTTGGACATAAGGGCCTTTCACAAAACGACCTTTTCCAAAAGGGCCTTTCCCAAAACGGCCCTGAATGAAAAGTTGGACAAAAGGACTTTGAGAATTTTTTTTTGGATACGGTTCTCAAAATTATTTTTATTTTTCTTAACGTACATGAAGCCATCGAGACAAATTTTTGGCTGTCCTTAATTATTCTGTGTTATATCCATTGCTGTTAGTCACAGTTCAAGGAAAGACCTCAAATCCAGAACTCCTTATATATCGGCAAGACACTGACACACCAGCATCATCCGGATTAGCGCGTGTGTTTAAACAGCACAGTGAAGGGAAACGAAACATAGGACAGAGATTATCTTTTGTGGCACAATGACCCCGAAATCTGCCATCTCAGGACAGTGATGGGAAGTTATTGAAAGAGTCTTTGCAATGAGTAAAACATCAAGTCAGTGATTGGTACAAACAGGGATTGTCCTGTGGCACAGAGCTTCGGGAATCTCAAGAGAGTGATGGGGAGTAATTGAATCAAGGCAGTTATCTGTAAAACACAATGAAGTTTGTTTTTTTGCCTTTGACATATTTTATTTAATAATTAAAAAACAAAATCTTAGAAAAAATTCTCCAGGCCTTTTTGTTCAACTTTTCATTTAGGGCCGTTTTGGGAAAGGTCTTTTCGGGAAAGGTCGTTTTGGGAAAGGCCCTTATGTCCAAGGCCCTTTTGTCCAAGGCCCTTCTGTCTGGATACCCCCATGTGCCAACTTCCGGTTTGGGGCTCGAAAGTGACCTGGAGGTCAAGGACACCGGAAGTTATACCTTACGTATCATCGTATAGGGGTAGAGGTCGAAAATGAGGTCAAAATTGCTCTATCTCTTACCGTTTTCGATATAAAGGCCAACTTCCGGTTTGGGGCTCAAAAGTGACCTGAAGGTCAAGGACACCGGAAGTTATACCTAACGTATCGCCGCACAGGGGATGGAGATCGAATGAGGTCAAAACTGCTTTATCTCTTACCGTTTTCGAGATAAAGGCTAACTTCCGGTTTGGGGCTCGAAAGTGACCTGGAGATCAAGGACACTGGAAGTTATAACCTTACGTATCGTCGTATAGGGGATGGAGGTCGAAAATGAGGTCAAAATTGCTCTATCTCTTACCGTTTTCGAGATAAATCTTTGTTTTTCTTAAATAACGTTTTTCAACGGATGCAACAGAGCACATCGTCCGTTATATATGTACCAATTTTGGCTTTTCTAGCTTCAACGGTCTTGTTGTAGATGTCTGAAAACCGATTGACCTTTTTAGCGATTTGACCTTGATCCTTAAGGTCAAGGTCAAAAATTTCAATCAGATGCACGACTTCAGATTACTCTCCATACATGTGCCAAGTTTGGTTTCTCTAGCGTCAGTGGTCTTGGAGGAGATGTCTGGAAACCGATTCGGCTGAAGAAGGAAAAAAAATTAAAAAAAAGCGAGGAAAAAAAAGGTGAAGAATTCGAGACAATCCATCCCCATTTGGTATTTTCGATACCAAGTGGGAATTAAACCTGTAACTTACCGTAATCATTGAGCACAACAATTGGCACTTCTCCTTTTCGTCTAACCGGCTCTCCTCGTCCAGAGTGTTCTTGGCCTCGAGCCATTCTTGGCAGCAGAACAGGTCATACTCTTCTAGGACTTTCATTGGTCGATTTTTCACACTGATGTTCTCTAAGTCCGACTCATCTCTGCTCATCTGGCGGCTCATCGCCCCTGATAATCTAAGGCAAATCACAAGTCATCATCGCCCCTGACAATCTAAGGCAAATCACAAGTCATCATCGCCCCTGACAATCTAAGGCAAATCACAAGTCATCATCGCCCCTGATAATCTAAGGCAAACCACAAGTCATCATCGCCCCTGACAATCTAAGGCAAATCACAAGTCATCATCGCCCCTGACAATCTAAGGCAAATCACAAGTCATCATCGCCCCTGACAATCTAAGGCAAATCACAAGTCATCATCGCCCCTGACAATCTAAGGCAAATCACAAGTCATCATCGCCCCTGATAATCTAAGGCAAACCACAAGTCATCATCGCCCCTGACAATCTAAGGCAAATCACAAGTCATCATCGCCCCTGATAATCTAAGGCAAATCACAAGTCATCATCGCCCCTGACAATCTAAAGCAAATCACAAGTCAACATCGGCCCTGACAATCTAAGGCAAATCACAAGTCATCATCGCCCCTGACAATCTAAGGCAAATCACAAGTCATCATCGCCCCTGACAATCTAAGGCAAATCACAAGTCATCATCGCCCCTGACAATCTAAGGCAAATCACAAGTCAACATCGGCCCTGACAATCTAAGGCAAATCACAAGTCATCATCGCCCCTGACAATCTAAGGCAAATCACAAGTCATCATCGCCCCTGACAATCTAAGGCAAATCACAAGTCAACATCGGCCCTGACAATCTAAGGCAAATCACAAGTCATCATCGCCCCTGACAATCCAAGGCAAATCACAAGTCATCATTGCCCCTGACAATCTAAGGCAAATCACAAGTCATCATCGCCCCTGACAATCTAAGGCAAATCACAAGTCAACATCGGCCCTGACAATCTAAGGCAAATCACAAGTCATCATCGCCCCTGACAATCCAAGGCAAATCACAAGTCATCATCGCCCCTGACAATCTAAGGCAAATCACAAGTCATCATCGCCCCTGACAATCTAAGACAAATCACAAGTCATCATCGCCCCTGACAATCTAAGGCAAATCACAAGTCATCATCGCCCCTGACAATCTAAGACAAATCACAAGTCATCATCGCCCCTGACAATCTAAGGCAAATCACAAGTCATCATCGCCCCTGACAATCTAAGACAAATCACAAGTCATCATCGCCCCTGACAATCTAAGGCAAATCACAAGTCATCATCGCCCCTGACAATCTAAGGCAAATCACAAGTCACTGAAGAGGGAATCCCGACATTTCACCCCCTCACTCCACCGGGCCTAAAGCCCTGGCTGGGGCCACTTACTGTGTCTTGATTGAAATCAGTGGTACAATTTAAAGAATAGCGGGGGGAAACTTCTTATTAAAAAAAATAGGTTATGTCAAATTACTTTTGAATAATTGCTGTACATAAGCAGATAAAAAAAACGAAAAATTTAAAACTTGAAAATGAACGCAGGGAATTGTCAAAATCAAAACTGAAAAAAAAACACGACCACACCTGATCTGAATTTGTCAACCACTCACGTTTTTGCCAGCCGTAAAAAAAAGAGAAGAGAAGATAGATAGCGACATATATTGTGCTGAAATATACAAAAGAAAGAAGCTAAAATAGAAATTATGCAAGTTCTTCAAGAAATGCTTTTTCTGCACAAATGAACCGCCACATAAGGCCTGCGATCGATCGAGGGGCACAATTTGCGGCGACTTTTTATTAAGCTATCTCATCTTATTTTGTACAACAGAAATAACTGCTTTTGCCAAGATCGGGGTCACATGGTATCTACATTTTCAGTTTTTTATCTGATAACGACACACGGTAGCTCATGATTACGTAGTCTCTTTATCTTTTTAGTAATACTTGTTTGGGTAAAGTGCTAACAAATTGAACTTTTTCTGTACGAGTTAGAAAGAGGGGGGTAGTGGGGGGGGGAGGGGGGGGGTCAATGTTTTAAGACGAATTTATTCTGCTGTAGCAGGCAAGCTATCCTTTGATATATTTCAGGGCAGATATCCTTGCATCTATCGGCTTGTCATGGGGGATATCCTTGGTAGGGGTATTACGGATCGCCACGCAACCGAAAACTGGTTTTTCGGTTCGGTTTGGTTAAAAAAACCGAAAGAAAATCTTTTTTTGCAGTTTAATTTTTTTCACTGATTGTGGCCAGTTATGAAATAAGGCACTGCACAACTATAAAACCTCAGCATGTAAACATGTTGCTCGTTTGGAGAAAAATATGTACACGTGACATTTTAATAGGAACTGTTCCTCTAGCGGCAGTAACGTTCTGCTTCCTAAGTGAAATTCGAGATTTACAGCTTCTTACAACATGCGTGAAGGCGTTTTGTTTACGGCGTTTCAATTAAGAAACTCTGTAAATGTTCTTAAATTACAACTACTATGTGATATACTGAAGTTGGGACAAAATTGTAATGACTGTTACAGGATATACTTTAACTCAATTGTAAGCTCGGCTATGTGAAATAATACTATATTGATTGTTATTTGAGATGTTTACGCTTTATTGTTGTTTTAAATATTTTTAACGGGTGGACGTATCGACAAAGAAAATACTTCTGGCATATCTACAAATGGTGGGGAACATTTTAGCACAGGCATAGCAGCTGTATTCCCCCCCCCCCCCCGTGTTTGAGATACAGATTATAGAGAATCATGTACCTTAACTGTTGACAGACAGAGACGGACGGACACACCCGAATATTTTAGTCCCTCGTTTCGCGCTAGGCAGTGGTTCAGGACTAATAAAATAATTATTAGGTCTTTGGAGAGACCTGTCTTAGGAGCTTCGTCACCGAATAAATTTTAAAGGAGTGATGCCTTGTTTACAAAAAATAGTCTCTAATTTATCAATTTGAGCGGTCTAAATGTTATGAACCGGTGTTTTTACTTCAAATCACATAGCTAAAGGCATTACGGTAATATTTAGCTAAATACAAATATTATACGACTTCGGTACAGTTTTAACAATTTTTGCAAAATCGCTAAGAAAAAAAAATCGAACCGAACCGAACCGTGCGATTGCGTACCATCACGGCCCTAATCCTTGGAGATATCGGCTTGTCATGGCAGAGATCGTTCCCATTGGCTTGGGATGTGTCACAGGACTAATTGTGTTTAAATGTGCAAAATAATCGTTGTTTTTAAGCTTTTGCTTCTGGTTGCGGTTGTACTATAAGGTTAATTCAACGTAAAAAACGAATATGAATTTATTAAAAAAAAGATATAAGCTTCAGATATTGCGGACTTACTGATCAAGGAGGCGTGTCTTGTCTTTCTTTAGCAATTTGTTTTCTTCCGCTAACTCGTCTTGTCTTTTCAACAAACTGTCAATGGCTTTATGGTCAGTCGGCGACGCTATGTGCACTGTGTGACGGGATGGTTTGGTTCTCAGTAGGGAAGGGTCATCGTTTGGCGTGCTGCGGCGATTGGCTGCTTCCGGTCGCATATGCGCCGCCATGGTGTGTGGTCGGTCGCGGCGAATGGCTGGTTCCTGTGCGTGTGGCGCCCCCGGGGAGGGTGGTCCGCTGTAGGCACTGGATGGTTCCGGTACGTGTGGTGCCCCCGTGGAGGGTGGTCCGCTGTAGGCACTGGATGGTTCCGGCGCGTGTGGCGCCCCCGTGTAGGGTGGTCCGCTGTAGCCACTGGATGGTTCCTGTACGTGTGGTGTCCCCGTGTAGGGTGGTCCGCTGTAGGCACTGGGTGGTTCCTGTACGTGTGGTGCCCCCGTGGAGGGTGGTCCGCTGTAGCCATTGGTTGCTTGCTGTCCTGCTGGTGTCATGCTTGAGGGCATGCGTCCATCAAGAGCTGGTCCCTGGGGCTGCTGCGTGATGCTGACACTCATCTCTGTTTTGTGAGTTGTCTGGACTTGCGTTTTATACACTGGATCTTGATATGGATCGGTGTTGTTTCTTGTGGCGTGTGAGTGTGTCTCGCTTGTCTGCGAATGAATGTAGCTACCCTGACTCCAGAATGATCCAGAGCTGGCGTTCACAGGATCAACTGCCGACCCTTCCCACCCACTTCCGTATGAGTGTACACCGGCTGAAGTGGAATGGTGGGCGATAGCTGCAGAGCGAGGCGGTGATGAGCTGGCGTGACCAGCGTACTGGCGGCTGTGCTGTGTCCTTCCCCCCTGCGATGAATGCGTCTGAGTTTGAAGGCTTCCGTTATACAGCTCAAAGTACAAGCAGTGTCCAGGCTTGACACTCTTGTAGAAGCCGTGGACCGCGTAGTGCCACAGCTCGTGGACAATGACGCGATGCTCGAACCATCTCCTACAAAATGAACTGTCTTTTTCTCCTATGTCATTTGCATATCCAACCAGGAGATCGACAATGACAGGAAATTTTTTCTCGAAATCGTACGGCTCGACAGATGCATACTTCTGTGTATTTTTTACTATTTCTGCGAAAGTCAGCGCCAGTGGTTCGTGGAGCTGGACATCCAGGGATTCCAGTTTGTACCGGCATTTACCATCGCTGCGGTGCCATGTGTCGTTACAGTACGGGTCACTGAAGTATACATTTTTCCACTTCTCTGCAATGCTACTCCGTGCAAAGTTCCAGTTCCTTCTCGTTTTCTGCACCAAAGCTCTGGCCAGCGGGCTAATCCGGTATTCAATTTTATCCAGGTTTTGTTTCTCGTTGAGCCTATCAAGAAATTGCTCAAAATCGTTGCGAAGGTTTTGCCACGGCATAACTGCATCAACAAAATCCACAATTAAATTGAAAATGCAGAGTAATGGGCTGCTGAAGTGATACCTGGCGGGTCAAGTGCTTGTGTTGCCCAAGCAGTAAGTACAGAACTGATCGCGTACTGACGAAACCCTTCAGCATGTGGGCTATTTTAAGAACTCATTGCTTTCGTTTTAGGTCAAAGTAATAAAGCAATTGGTATATGAATGACAGGACATCGTAGTTGAGACCGACTATAAATATTGTTATTGAAAGATATGTGGGATAATTTATGATGGCTCAATTGATCACCTGGCTTTTACCAGGTGTGGGGAAGAGGGGAGGGGTGGGGGAAAGTTGTGGATATACATACAGCTTTTAGCGGGTCCAGAGAAGGGGGTGGAGGATAAGAGGGGAGGTGTAATTACAAACAGCTGACACCAGGTGTAGAGAATTAAGGGCGGGGTGGGGGGGGGGCGTATATAATAAATAAATAAATAAATAAATATATATATATATATATATATATATATATATATATATATATATATATATATATATATATATATATATATATATATGGATGCTTGGAAGGGCGTATATACATGCAGCTTTTGTGCAGGCCGTAGGGAAGAGCGGGGGAAGGGGGTGGTGGGAAGGCGCGTATATACATATAGCTTTTACGGGGTATAGGGAAGGGGGAGGGATTATATAAGCTATATGTTTTGCTGAATTTCAGGCGAGGAAAAAATAACCTTATCTCTCATACCCCGGCCTTCTCACTCAAATAGCAGATTAAAAAAAAGTGACCCAGCAGAGTCTAAAAATTTTCGAGTAAAAAAAAATCGGGACTTTAAAATTTTTAAAGTAAAAACGATATATTCGAAAGACGGATAAAAGTACTGGAATGACCTTTTAGAAGAAAAATTTATGTTAAAATGTCATTTTTGGGCCACTTGGCAGAAACAAAAGAAAGGAGGAAAAATACATTTTATTTTCATTACTTGCCAGTGGCTTGAAACATATCATTAGTATGAACCGTACGGGGAACAGTTTCTTCTTATGCGAGTCAGGGCTGCTGTCAGCGAGGAGCATCAATTCCATCTGGTGGCACTGAGGTGCTTGGCAGTGCCACCAAGGGACCTCAGCGCCACCATGCACCTCAGTGCCACCAGGTGGTATTGACGCTCCTCGCTGACAGCAGCCTCTGCTGTCTTGTGCTGTCTAACTCAGAATGTAAACAATCTCGTTACAATATATCTGTAAATCTATTTGAGAACAAAGCTGGTCTTCAAATTTACTGAAATTTACTAGTTGGCTCTGAGGTGTGACACTATACCCAGTAAACATCGTTACATGCGACAACGTTGGATAGACGTCGACCCCGACGTCGGACTAACGTCGGCATTTGGTTGCTTATGGAAGTCGAAGCAGCGTCTACCTTCCGGCGTCAGATGGGAGCATATTATCCAACGTCTAATCAACTCTGCGTGAAATTGTAGTTGAAACCACGTTTATTCCCGACGTTGTTTGGAAAAGCGAAGTTATATAGACGTTACGAAAATATCAGACTAGAATAGCCATCCAGGCAGCAACACGCAGTGTTGTCACCCCTCCTTCGTAGAACACAGAAATACCCAGACAATGTTGTCACCCCTCCTTCACAGCACCCAGACAATGTTGTCACCCCTCCTTCACAGCACCCAGACAATGTTGTCACCCCTCCTTCACAGCACCCAGACAATGTTGTCACCCCTCCTTCACAGCACCCAGACAATGTTGTCACCCCTCCTTCACAGCACCCAGACAATGTTGTCACCCCTCCTTCACAGCACCCAGACAATGTTGTCACCCCTCCTTCACAGCACCCAGACAATGTTGTCACCCCTCCTTCACAGCACCCAGACAATGTTGTCACCCCTCCTTCACAGCACCCAGACAATGTTGTCACCCCTCCTTCACAGCACCCAGACAATGTTGTCACCCCTCCTTCACAGTACCCCCAACCTCAAGTAACCTGCCAACGCAGGATATGTATGAAGGCGATATCTAAGGGCATTTTTAAAAAAAAGTTGGCGGGAAAAACCTACACGCTCATAAAATTCCCACATTTTACGCCCTCGTCCCCGATAAAATGAAGATATTTTTTTTTGGTTGTCAGTCTGAGTTGTCAGTATTTCCCGCTCGCAACCGGGACTAAGTTTGTAGTTATTGTGGAAATTTCTGCTTTTTCCTTTTTTCTGGCAACCATTTTGTTTGTTTCGATGATTTCCAGACTACACCTCCTATATATGATTTGACGCATGTAGACGAAATTTAGGACACATGTAGAACACGGACAAGATATCGCCAAATTCGCAAATTTTATTGACCTCAATGGTCAAGATCAAGGTAAAATTTCAGTCACTTAAGCCTAAAATGTCATTGCCAAACTGTACTGCACCTCGCCTGAGGTTTCCTCTGAAAGTAGTTAAATGAGGTGCCAATAAAAGTACCTGTCTTGCCCAAACACTACACGAGAACTTATTTCTCAGAGGGGAAATATTCAACACTTGGCAAACAAATAAAATGTTTTTAAAAATCGCTTTCTACCCTGGAGTGAAATTTTGACAACTTTTCGGCCTTATTTTAGTTTGCTTTTTCTTTACAAACAAGACAACGTTTTCTTTCAGATTCTGAACCTTTCTATGAAAACATAGCTTTGCAACTTACTCTGTGAAACAGCATCCTTCTCCTCCCTCCCCCTCCTCCCTTCCCCCCTCCCATACCGACCCTCACCAAGAATAATGCGTAACTGAAGCGGATAATTTGTATGAGCATTCGGTTTATTGAAAATGACCAGGTAAGATTCCGTTTCCACGCGCCGTTCTTATAAAACAAGCACAGGCAATTCACACTGCTCCGCCCATTTGGCGTATGCAAATAAAGCACATATGATTTATGTAATGCACAGCTGGCTGTTGGGACATGCGAGAGGTTTGTGCAAATGCTGCTGCAGCCTTTACGTGTTGTGTTTCCTGATAAAAAAGCACTGTCTGTTGCTTGGCATTTTGATCATGAACATGAAAACAAAGGCAAAAACAAAAAGTGTGGTGCACAACTTCAGATCAGCTACTCCACAAATTTGAGAGTCCTAGGACCATTATGACCAGAGGAGTAGTAGAGGCAAAATGACGGTCCAGTAAAGAGGGAGAAAAAGGTCAAAAACATTGGCCCCATACAAGTTCTTTTCACTCTTTGCAAGTCTTTGACTTGCCAAGTTAATAAAACTAAGACTGAAAGAAGTTACCATCGTGATCCTGCATTTAACTATCGTTTTATTTCGTAAAACGAGCTTTTACGAGTAAAAGCGCAATTCGCGTTCTCCACTTTTAATGGGTTCCCTTCCAGTAATATTTACCACGCAATATAAAAAAGAACTTTTTGAGGTACTGTTCAAGATACTCTAACCCTTCCATCCATCCTATGGCCAATCAGAATGCCCGAGACGTCGTCTGCTAGTCTCGTATAAACGACATTCCCTTTTTAGCCCCAAAAGGCGGTAAAACACGCCCAGGCTAGTTGGGGATGGATGGGACGGGTTAAAATCAAAGTTAAAAGTGGAGAACGCGAATTGCGCTTTTACTCGTAAAAGCTCGTTTTACGAAATAAAACGATAGTTTTACTTCGCAAAAGCTTTGAATTCGCTTATCTCCACTTTTAATGGGACTTGAGTCCGGAGCAGGGGAGCCTGCCATTCTTGAACTGCCCAAAAAGGTCGCGAATTACACTATGGCTTGTAAAAGCTCATTGCATATAGGCGAGGAGTGCTGTGCACTCGACGCAAAGAAGAAATAAAACTTGTCAGCTAAGTTTCAATTCTTTTAATGATTTCCTAAATAAAGTCCGGAGGCGTACCATTCCGGTCTTTCAACATAAGGTAAATCGTAACAAAGTAAAAAATATCACAGCAACTGTCAGTTGAGATGAGAAGGCTTCCAACCATGCCATCATCTTTTTTGAGAACTATCACCATCCCCCTCCAACCGCCCACCGGATGGATCCCTTCCTCAAGTTCTCACTATTCACTTGCTATGTATTGATGAACAATTAGGTTTATTTAGAAGTACTACAAAACGATCGTAAATCCATAGGAATTACGCAAATAAACTCTTTGACACTTCTAGTAAAGTGACTGAAGTGTCTTACAAGACATGCAATTCAAACTTGAAAAAGAAAGCGAGTCCGCTGTCTAACTTTTCTTCTTCTCATTTGATAAATTACCACGTTTATTTGAAATAAACTCATAGCGATTGACTAGATAGTACTAAAACTACTGTAAATCGTCATAAAATGAAAAACAGAAAAAATTTTGCTTATTTATGACTGTTTTCCTATATGGGGCCGTTATGGTCCCATAAGCCCATAATGACACTATGGTACCTCATACCATGAACCATAAACCGGCTTTCGGCCTTCCGGCTACAACGGGTGTACGGTCACTGGGTACGTCTGGGACCGACATGGTCCCCCCCCCTTTCTTTCTGAAAAACATGAAGAAAGGAGATCAAAACTTAAGCATCCGAGTAGCCGTAAGACCGAAGACTGGGCTGTACTCATTACACATGCGATCCTGAACACTTCGGAGTAAATAAATGCTTAATTAAACATAACCGTCCAGCGTTCGTCCGTAACTTAATATAAGCACGAACCGAAATGGTCCAAAGGACCTGAGCGAAAGGCGAAATGTTCAGAGTAAGAAGGAAAGACCTTCTTGTAGGTTGTTACTTTCGTGGCTTGTTGTTGTTGTTACTGTTCCCATTACGGCCCTTGGAGAAGTTACTCTTGTGCTTGCCCTTGTTCTTAAACTTGGGAGAAGCATTCCTACAACAGAAACACTCAGCCTGTAATGGTCGTTTCTGAAGCCACGAACGGTCCTAATGAATATAAGCCAGACAATTCATCTTGAGAAAAATCTTTCAGATAGTATTTAACAAACGAGTTGGGGGAAACCCAACAACCTGTTTTTAATATATCCGAAAGGGACACGTTGCGTACCGCCCTGAGGGAATTGGCTACTTGCCTTACCTGATGGGCTTTGATGTTTGATTCCCCTAACGGGTTAGGGTCGATTTGTGCATCGTCATAGGCTGCCAAAATGATCCTTTTAATATAATTTGAGATCGACTGTTTCGAAAGATCTTTGTTAAATTTCGGCATAAACGAAATGATGAGAGCCTTCTGATTATCTGATCGGTAGGCCTCTGACATTTCCAAATACTGTTGCAGCGCCTTGACGGGACACAAAGAGACCAGACCGTCTGAGTCGGGGTCATCTGGTAGGGATGGGAGAGTAATGTGATCGAACGTTCCCATCCCTTGGGTCATGATGTGGGTTTTTCCCATGAATCCTGCTCTAGGGACTAGGGTGACCTTCTCCCATGTACCCTTATCTTTATTTACCTTTCTGTCTAGGGCATGGATTTCGCCTCTTCTTTTGCCCGAAGCTAAGGCCAATAAAAACGTGAATCTTAATGTTGCGTTTTTTGCTGAAATCACGTCCTTACTAAATATATCTGGGCGCTGAAGATACTGTAAGACTATTGATAAATCCCACTGCGCTATGTTGGATGGGCAGGGTGGGGAGCTTACTTTAAAATGTCTTACTAGCTGTGATAGGGAAGTATCTTCGCCCGGGTCGTAGCCTGTAGACGCTTTGAGTCTTGACCCTATAGCGGCCCTATAGCCCTCGATGGAACTTACCTTTAATTTCACCTCCGTGAAAAGGTGATCGAGGAAATCCGCTACCACTGCTGGGCTAGCCTGAAACGGATCTAGCTTAGAAGTGCTACACCAAGCGGCAAATTTATTCCACTGCGACCTGTAAACTTTGGCCGTTGAACCCTTGTGACTGTTTACTATTTTCTCTCTCACCTGCTTAGAAAAACCCTTGTTTTTCAGAAAGGACTGGTCAGACACCATAGGTGGAGGTTCAGTAAGCGAGGGGAGGGGTGGAAGTGATGCCAATGGGGTTGTGATAGCAACTCGTTGTGGCATGGGATCGGTATCGACCTTACTACCTTGCAATGGAGTAGGAGGGCGAACCATGGGGCTTCCGGTGTCCATGGGGCAATGAGTAATAGGAACGGTGGTTTCAACTCGATTACTCTCTGCAGGACTTGCCCTAAGATTGCTTGTGGGGGAAAGGCATACAGTACCTCGTCCCGTGGCCACTGACAATTGAGAGCGTCTACTGCCCAAGCTGCTGGGTCCGGGCAAGGAGACACGTACCGGGGAAGTTGGGTGGTCATCGCGTTTGCAAACAGATCCAGAGTCGGGGCACCCCATGGGGATTGGTGTGTCACCCACTGAAAGGACCGAGGGGATAGGCACCACTCGGTGTTGATAACTTGACCCTGTCTGGAGGCTAAGTCCGCTAGGACGTTTAATTTCCCGGCCAGGTGACGGGCGGAAACGGTCACCTGTTCCTCCCTGGCCTTTGAAAGAATTTGGAATGCAAGTTTGGACAGGGATCGTGATTTGGTGCCCCCCTGCTTGTTGAGGTAAGCTATGGCTGTGGAGTTGTCTAACCGAAAAAGGACTGCCTTGTTTCTGAGTTGGTTGGTCAGCTTGATTAGGGCAATCCAGACCACCCGAAGCTCCAGCCAGTTTATGTGGTAGGACTGAAGCGAGGGTGGCCATTTGCCCTTCCATACCTGACCATTCCAATAAATTCCCCACCCCGCATGGGACGCATCGGTCTGAATCTCTATCTCCGGGGTGGGGGGCTGAAATGGCATTCCTTCGGACATAATTAGAACATCGCACCACCACTGTAGGGCTTGTAGGGTTACCTGTGAAACTTGCATCCTCGCTGCGGGTGAACGACCCTGATGCAACGCCCATCTTACCTGGCTTTGAAATGGCCTGTAATGGAGACGGCCCAGGGGGACTGTCTTCTCTGTTGCCACTAACAGGCCGAGGAGCGATTCCATGGCCTGTAATCTCACCTTCTTTCCTGGGGAAATACCTTTTATGGCATCTGCAATTCTCTGGCGGCGTTCTGGCGTAGGGAACGCCTTTGCTATTGCCAGATCCCAAAACTCCCCTAGAAAGGTAATGGACTGTTTGGGGGTTAGTTCGGACTTGGCTAGGTTTACTACTAGACCTACCTCTAGTGCCTTGCGAACTAAAGACATTGTATGAATCTCGGTTACCTGCCTGTCTTGATTCGCCAGAAACCAGTCGTCCAGATACTGAAAGACTAACATCCCTTCTAGCCGTGCCCATGTTTTCAGTACTTTCATGACCTTGGAGAAAACGTACGGGGCCGTAGCCAGACCGAAGGGAAGTGCCAGAAACCAAAATCGTCTTTTCCCTACTTGAAAGGCTAGAAATTTTCTTGCCGAGCGATGGAGAGGAATATGGAGGTAAGCATCGGAGAGATCTATGGAGGTACCCCACATCCCTTCCCGTAATGACCCTTTTATCACCTGGGCCGTGTCCATCTGAAAGGTGATCACTCGGAGAAAACCGTTTATGGGGGAAAGGTCGATTACCAGCCTCCACCCTCCGGATTTCTTGGGAACCAGAAAAACTCTGCTGAAAAAACCCATTTGATTTTCTGGCATTTCCTCTATCGCCTGTTTTTGAGACAAGCTCAGTAGCATTTCTTGGAGAGCTCGGTCTTTTTCTGACCCCTTGGCGTAAGAGGTGACTAGTTGTCTTGGCGCATGGGCGGTTAGGGGAATAGGGCACCTGAGCCCGTTCCGGTCTCGTTTGAAAGGTAGGGAGTAACCTCTCTTTAACCAACGTACTACCCTTCGAGACGCCCCCATTTCTGCCCATTGCTGCCAAAACTTTCCTAGTCTTCCTCCTACGGGCAAGGAGGCGTTTAAGGAAAGTAAATTTTCCAAGTTTCTTAAGTTTGCTAAAGTATCGCCAGGAGATAAGGGAATCTCGTGACGGTACTTTGGTTGGCTGCTACCTGAACGACTGTGGAGCCGGACCCTCTGTCTTGCTGCCGGGGCTGGGTTTCGGTTTCTTGACAGGGGGCTGTTGTGGCTGCGCACTCGGCTTAGACGGTGCTGGAGAGGACTGTTGTGGTCTCTTCCTCTTCAGTGGACGTTTGAAGGAGGAGCGAGACATCCTGGACATCAGGGCATAATCTTGCGAAAGCGAACGACTTTCCTGGTTCACCCTCTCTATCTCGGCGGGAGGAAATAGTTCTCGTTCCTCCAGGATAGGGGCATGACGCAGGTCCCGCAAACCTTTGACACTAGACCAGCAGTGCTGGAGAAAGGCATCTCGACGTAAGTAGACCATTGAAGTCATCAAAAAAGTGGAAAGTTTGACCACGTCTCGGGTAGCTAAGGCCAGGCATTCCATCAATTTAGCAGACACGGGATCACTAAGGCGAAGTTCTTCCCAACGCGACTTTAGTGCTTTAAGTGCATGATCTTGAAAAGACATAATGTTCAGGATGTGGCGAGAAGACGCCTCGATGGTCTTTGCGTCTTTCTCCACTAATGGAATGTCTGAGTCACTACGCACTGTGGGCATCCAGACTGTACGCTTCACGGGCTGCTCCAGTGCCTCTAGGGGAATTTTTTCATCCGCTGACCGATATGGTCCTGGTCGTACTGAGCAATGTTTAGATAAATGGAAACGCGACAACGTGCGACCCTCACCGGCGTCCATCTTCTTGAACTCTTTCGCGCGGACCGTGACAGCATGAGCAATGCCCTCACTGGTGGCTAGTGCGATAAACGAGTCCTGTTGTGGTGGAGCTGCCTGAGATGTCATCCGAATGGGCGGATCCTCCTTATCTAAATTTGGGGAGCCACAGGAGACCTCTGCTAAGCGGGCTATCTCTTGAATGGCATCCCTGAACGGCACGTCTTCTGGTGCAATCGTAGAAGCAGAACTCGAGGGGGCCGCGTCCTCGACCGATGGGGCAAGATCTGGTGGAGAGGGAGTACGGATGGGCCGTCTGCCCGCTGCCGCTGGATCTCTCCAAAGTCGATGCCCTTGGCCGGGAGAACGCACCTGCTCCACTGCCCGTAACGGTAAATGACAACGGGAATGTACTGACGTACCCTCGGATTCTTCTTCCCCGTCTTCCACCTCCGACTCCTGTTCATCAGATGCTGCTTCTGGGAGTTGGGATTGTGAAAAATGTGACATGTGGGGTTCCCCTACTGGGGTGTAAATTTCTTTCTCCCTGTTGCTTGGGACTGCTGCTAGGGGAGAATTTTCCATCGGCCCGATTTCCTCATCATCTTCCAGCAATGCGGAGACTTGGCCCGAAAGGGGCACGCCCACGGAATCCTCCTCGCTGATGGTGACCGTTTCGGGAATATCCACGTTAGAGTCCAGCGGGAGGTGAGGTACAGGCGAGCCCGATATCGCTGCCACTGACTGAAATTCCGGAGGAGGACGAGAAACCGTAGCTGATGGTTTAGGCTTTTGCCTTTGACTAAGCAGACTCTCCTGCTTCTGAACTTGACTCTGTAAATCCAAAAGTTGTTTTTGCAGTTGCGATTGCATAGACAAAAACGCTGAAAATTCACTCGGGAGACGCTGCAGCTGAGGAGGGGGGGATAAGTCCTCTCGCGGGGGAATGCCTAACTGGCCTGTAACCGCCGAAAGTACTGTTCCCGTATCCCTATGCGTTAAAGTCACTTGTTCCTCAGACGGGGACTTAAACGCCCCTCCTGGACTGCCACTGGGTTTCACTCTAGGAGGTGAGGCCCATGCCTCGCGGAGACGATCCCGTTCTTGCCCTTCCGGGATGTCCAATTCTGCTACAGTCTCAGAAAATGCACGTCCTTTACTCTTGGACTTTTTATGTCTCTTAACTGGCGTAGCGGATTCCGATTCTGCACCAGTGTCTACGTGTACGGGGGTGGAGACCTGGCCCAGAATAACGGAGCTAGCCTTCTTCATGGTATCACGAATAAATTCACGAGTAACAAACGAAGCTGACGAAAGGAATTTGCGCTTATCCCTCCTGCGCTCGTTCTTGGTCCTATTCCGTAATAGGACTTTCCAATCCTCTGGAGAAAGATGTAGACACTCGCCACACTGGCTGTCTGGCTCACACAGAGGTATTCCACTATTCCGTCTACAGCGGTCGCAGATGGAGTGGGGGTTACACGCGGTTGGAGGATGGATACACTGAGGCAGTAACGGTGGAGAATGTAGACTGGCCTCTGTCATATCTGAAATGCAAGCAGAGAAAAACAACGGTGAGAATATGTAGTATAAAACAACGCACAAAACTACATTTCTCCGTGCTTTGCTTCAACTGCAAGCTTTAACCTTCCAAGCTGTGTTTACAATTGCTTAAACACCGCAATAACTCGCTGGGTCTAAGGAAAGACGAAAAGAGATGCTTCCCGGAACGATAACGTTCCCGGGCCGTAACGGGCTGGACCGTAATGGCACCACCCGTGTCGGATATGGATCTCTCTTGCCTCAGATGCACCTGGGACCATCGGACCGTAACGGGTTTTGTGAATCCCGTTGGACCAGAATGGTCTTCTCGCACCCGTGACCGTAAGACCACAAAGGGAAAACGGTCCTGGCAAAGAAAATGACCCTCAGACGTCACAGAAAACGTCTCTTTTCGTCGGAGAACGCTGTCAGACTTGCAGAACCTGCTCTACAAAGACTGAGAAGCGACCCATGGAGTAAAGCTTAAGCAAAAACTGGCCATTTCCGCGATGACACAGCTGGCTGGTAAAGCTTGGAGTCTGATCAGGTCCAGCAGCCTGAAAAGATCCTACTCCTAGACGAACTGAGGTGGAACTGGTAAGTTCCTCGATCTGAATGAAAGTGGAGAAAGAGGCGCACTTCTCGGGACTAGGAAAGTGTCTCCGTGATCGTGCAAACTCAACCTAATCAGACCGAAGAGTAAGATGGCGAATAAACACACTTCGGCTCCATAAATTTATCCCAACGCACAATAATAGATAAAACAATCCATTAGGCAGTGAATTAAGTAAAAAATGAAGCAATTCGCACCTTAAACCAGTTCCCTTGCTGCAAAAAACCGGCAGCACACAGAATGGCGTGTTGTATCGACGCCACGCAAAAAGGGAATGTCGTTTATACGAGACTAGCAGACGACGTCTCGGGCATTCTGATTGGCCATAGGATGGATGGAAGGGTTAGAGTATCTTGAACAGTACCTCAAAAAGTTCTTTTTTATATTGCGTGGTAAATATTACTGGAAGGGAACCCATTAAAAGTGGAGATAAGCGAATTCAAAGCTTTTGCGAAGTAAAAGGTACTTTTGATCGGATCCAATGTATGGTCTTGATTATAGATGTCCAGCTGTGTAATACAACAAATTTAAAACAACAGAATTTTATCGAGGTACTCTACAATTAAACAAACATTGTACATAATTCAGCAGTATTTACATAAAACATAATTTGTACAATTTTATTAACACAATAACTTCAATGTTATGCCAAACAAAATCGACGGTTAATGGTTACGTAATTTAACATTTTAAATTACATAAATTTAACAAACAGATATGAAGAAAAACGTCCAATGCAACTGTGCCCAGCTGTAAACATCAGTAAGTATTTCACAAACTGCACACAGGCTGTGGAACTTCTTTGCAGGAACTAGAAATTAGTTTTCTAATAATATGAAGCATATGTAATTTATAATCACAACAGGCTTAATTTGCTGTGCTAATCTGCACTGCCTTGTTAAACTCGTAAAAGTCAAGTAAAACTCTAATTCAGTTGTAGACTTTCTAAACTTTTCACTAGAACCAAACTCAGTATTGTTCTTACAGTGCCAAATTGAGAAATGTCCTTAACGATTAAAATCACGTAGAATAGTTGCAGAATTTGTCAGCCTTGTGTCCTGAGCAAACTCCGACATCTCAAAGTACAAGACTTCTCAGGTACCGTAACATAGTCAGAAATGTCATTTCCGCGATGCTGGTTTCAGAACGACTCTTCCCTTCACGATGACGTCATTCTCGTGCAATAGAATCGGATTCACATAATAGTCCACCACCGCTGTGGGGCCGGGCGCTATGGAATTCATGGCTAGCTCTACTGTGGATGGATCAAAGCTTGTCCCTACACCCTTACAACTGAAGTGCATCGGGGGTAACTGAATGGCCATCTTCCAAGCCAGTTTGCAGCCGGCCACCACGTATTTCTTCAGATTCTCACTAACCAGCAAGCGATCCTTGGCTTTCTTTGAGCTGAGCATCATCTCTTCGGCGACACGTTCAAAAACCATCTGTAAAAGGAGAGTAGTTTTGAAAAACAGAGGCATACAGCCACAGACCAGAATAAATATAGAACTAAGCTTCTTTATTTCTTTATAGATTTCAAATCTGGCTCCTTCCTTTATACCAGTCATGAAGATCTTAATGAAATCACGTAAACAAACCCTGGAGAAAAACACCAAAGACTTTTTTCATTTATAGGAACTAAATTTTGACGTCATATTTTTTCAGAGACAAAATATTCGATAGCAAAGATTTTAGACGTAAGCCAAATACAGCCCTTTGGGGACAAAAAGGTGTCATAACGTACGTTATTGATAACTGCAAACAAAAGCAATTATTTTATGAGGGAAAGAAGACATGGCGTCCTAAGATACGATACTCGTGAAAAAAAATCAGTTCAAAACTCAATATGCACGTACAACAATAAAATCTAGATGTATAAGTATCTATGGTGTAAAATTGTTCAAAGGAATTCCTCATCACATCAGAAATGCTTCTAATTTAAATTCTTTTAAAATGATATACAAGCAATTCGTGTCTGATAAATATTTGAATTTATAAATATTGGTTCATTCTGAAATAGGGTGTCCTGAACTATTTTCTTTTCTTATTTGTTTCGACTGTTTGTAAACATTCACTAGTCTATTGGTAAAATTTAGACACTCTGTTGTTGTGACTTAATGTAAGTTAAGCAGGTGGATCAGGTCTACAAGTTTTTTTTTTTAAACTTTTTTTATTCATCTTTTCTTCAGGCTGTTATTATCGGAATCTTGCAGTGTTGATTTGTATCAATTTGCACATATACATGATGAATAAATAAAATCTATCTAAAAAAAATAGGCCAAGTGTCTTCCTGTTACTGGGCAATCAAGGAGGAAGTGATTATAACCCTGTTCCAGACTTTGGCATTGATCCTGGCATGCGGACTGGATCTCAAAGAACTCAATGTTATTACTTGGCGGCATGTTTTTTTGTCATGCGTGTCGAAAAAATTATCTGTGCCAGACGCGGTCCGTGTGGATTGTCTATTTCGTTAAAAAAGAGGGCGGCGTGGCATTTTCATTCAGTTATCTGCGATACAAGTGGCGTGACATTTACAGGGGTGTCTGCGTTTGGTTAAACAAGACATTTTCAAACTTGGCACTATGCGTTTTTGGGGGTGGTATTAAAAAGCAATGGCACACACAGCAACCAATTTGTATGTGACTCACCCGCACCCCGCCCCGGCCCCCTTCGCCAATGAAGGGACTTAATTGGAGTGGGGGGATAAGCAGTTTGAGATTCCCGTTATTTGAACGTGACTTTCCCGCTCCCACCCCCCCCCCTCATGCCCCCATCCCTGTGCAGGGCCCTTCATAGGAAACAGGCAGTCAGAAACAGACCCCCACCCAAACACCCCCCTCCGCCATCCCCGTGCAGGGATTTCCTCGGGAATAGGCAGCCAGAGATTCCTCGTTATGTGTACGTTACTGACACACACACTCACACACATATTCCCGGTTCTTTTCTCTATACACTGACATACCTCTATACATTGACATACCTCTCGCCACTGTTTGGTCTCGACGTTGTCTGCGCGTAATTTCAAATATTTGGTGACCGCGATTTTGACGTCATCAGGAACTTCTTGGTTTTCGCCTTGGTCCTTCACGGCCATAGGAGGAACCTTCAGATGATATTATTATTATTATTATTATTATTATTATTATTATTATTAAAAAGCCATCCATCCGAAAGGAGGCCAAGGTGAACCCAGTAATCCCCCACCCCAACCACCCCCTCCGCCATCTCACCCCACCACCATCCATTATAATGCTTAGAGCAGCATTTATTCTTGATAAAACAGAGAGACGGAGCTGTAAGACAACACTGTCTCGAGAACTTCAGTCGTTTCGATTTTCAAAAACTGGTTCGCCGTCTGGATTTTATAATGTTCATTGATTAGCCACACACGTGTTTTTTTTTTTTCGTTTTTGTCCGTTCTTTAGCGTGTGTTCGTTTTAAAGTCCACATTTTTAGTTTATCAAATGTAGCAAGGCTATATTCAGTCGAAAGAATTATCATTATTTGAAATTCCCATGGAAAAAATTGATCTGAACATGAATTCAAAAAGACACTAAATGCAAACATGCTAATAGTTTGAATTAGAATAATATAGCACCACAACTACCCAGCCATTCGCCATACCCCCTCCATCCCCCCACCCCTCCCCCACCCTGGAGTACAAGGGAAGAGTCTTACTTGGCCTAATCCTTTTTGTGGTTTTGCTGTATTGCCGGGCATTGTACCGGGCGATTTGCTCAGTCCGTCAAACATTGTACGCACGCAAGTCACCGCGGTCTCCGAGGCAACCTTTATGTACATCAGAAAATTAAAGTAGGGCAGTGATTGCATTAGGACATTAACAATTGTCTTTATCTCCCATTGGTATAATGTTATCACCTTCTTAGTCTGATATCAAGTATTTAATGTTTTGACGTCAAATGTGGGGACAGTCTCGAATTTATTTGGGGTGCAGGGGGCGCAGGGGGCGCAGAGGGGCTGCAGGGGGCGCAGATGGGGTGCAGGGGTGGTGGTGAAAAGCCAAGTTAAATATCTGAATGGTGTCAAAAAGCCAAGCCTAGCAAATCTTAAAATCATCTTTATTTTTTCAAATTATCCCCTAGACACAGTTGTGTAAAATGCATTAAAATTACCTCGAGCAGACGCGAAAGGAAGTGACATTTTGTGCGTTCGTCCAGCTGTTTCTCTCTTAGTCCATCCAGCTCATTTTTGGCATCGAGCCAGGCCTTGGAGCAGAAGTGTCTGTAATCTTCACTTATTGCTAACGGCCGGTAGGGGTCGTTGATGTTTTCTAAGTGACGCTGATCCAAAGACATCTTGTCTGACATCGACTGAGACAGCCTGGAAAACGTCAAGGTCTGTTATATCTGCCTGCCACCGTAATACGCTGCTGTGTGTAAGATTTTTTTTTTTAAAAAGGGCAACTTTATTTCATTTCTTGGTGTTTCCTATTGTTTTTCTCATTGTTTCCTGTCTATTGTGGTGGTGGATCCGTGGTGGTCACCCCCCCCCCCCCCCCGCAAAAAAAAAAAAAAAAAAAAAATCGGAAAAAGACTTAAGCTTCATGTATTCACAAAAAACGTTCGGCTGGCCAACCCGCTAGTTCGGCGATTGAACCCCCGATTGAAACCCCGGCTATTACCAAAACCTGCATCTGTCATTGCATTGTTTTCTGGCCCACGGGCAACTTCCCCCAGCCGCCCCCTCCCCTCCCCTCCGCACCCATTTCACCTCCTCACCCCCTTCACACCCGAATAACAGTGGTACTGTTATTGGTGAGTGAATAACAACACTATTCATCTTTTCACAGTGCATTTACACTCTAAATCCGAGTTGCAAAGAATAATCTACTTTTAAAAGCCAGGTACTGACCTAGTTTTGAGTAGTAATATTTCGATTCTATAACAAGAAAACCTAATGAACAATGGCACTTACAATGACGTCAGTTCCTTCATCCGACCCTGGAGATATTCATTCTGAGCTTGTAGTTGATTTCTTTCTTGTTCAAGCTGGCCAAACTTGCTTTCATCTTTCTGCATTTCTTTCATCAACGTACGTTGATCCTTTTCACTGAATGAAGACAAAATCATCATTTTCTGTTGCTCCAAGTTTAGGCCTCCTGGTGGGACCTGTACAGAACCTCTAAGCTTTGCTGAAGCTTCTTCCCAACAACTTTTCCAAGCAGTCTTAAATATGTTCAATCGGCTTTGTAAATTTATATCCACGTTGGATGAGGTGGCAAAAATATATTGGTGTCGTTTTAATTCTTGATACAGATCAGTTAAAATATCTGGAAGCTCGGAAGGCTGATATGGATATGATCCACTCGCCATTTTTTGTGTTTCACACACAGAACGTTGTCGTGTCGTGCACAGAAAAAACCCCGAACTTTGATATCGTCCCTTAGCAAGCTATCCCGTGTAATGACAGATTTGAATACAGCAGGACTGGTGGGCTGTACTGCAAGTCAAGGTGCGCTTGTTTAAGTGACGTAACGAAATGTAAGATCCAGCGGGTGGGGGGGGGGGGGGGGGGGAGTTACCAGCCTTCCTCTGACATGTGTATACTATACAATATGACTTGAAAGAGGAAGGGGACGGAGGGGGTGGGAAATGTATATCCCCCCAGCCCGCCCTGTAAACCATCAACCGTATTCACAGGATATCCTTGGTTAGCGCACGTATTCATGTAAATGGCATTCAAAACCGAAAATGCTGAAGTATAATAGCAAAGTAAACATAATATTTTTACAACATAGAATACATTTTAAACAAATTCACATTGACAAAATACTACAAATCACAAGTAAAATATACTGAAATAGAATTGCCAACACTATTTAAATATGGTAAATTTAAGAGTTTATAAATATAAGGTGGAAATTATACCTTTCCCAAATGTTGCATGTTACCTCCCCCTCCCCTCTCACCCTCCCCTCCCCTCCCCTCCCCTGAGACCCGCGTCGAGCTGGCCAATAACAACGACACGACTTTCAAGCCTAAATCGAAACTAGTATAAAAGTAAAAATAACTCGTCCTTAACATTAAGTTTGTTATTTATGATAAATGAATGCTGGCCTGTTTTCATGAAAGGCGTCAAGCAATGATATTGGCGATGTAGAACCAAGACCCGTATGCTCACAGATGGCGCTGTGGGTTGGTTTGACAAATTACGCGACCTAATTTTTGAATTCGGATCGGATGGAATATTTTAATAATCTAAGCCAGGTAAAATCATGAACATTATTCAAGTATCATTTTAAAAGTTATGCATGTTATTGCTTTGAAAGTTAGCACTCAGTACTGAAACACAAATAAATATTTTATAAATAGAATTCTATCTACTTTCGATTTCAAGTTCATGTTAACAAGACTACATGGTTGGTTATAAGAGGTCAAACAAATGCTTAGGTTGTAAAATAATTAGTGTCGATATTGCGTGGGCAAACACGTAGGTATACTTTCTGATATCATTTCAAAGCGTTAATTGCTTGACTGTGACATGACCTGGTAACTACTGCGACGTTGCAAGAGCGTTGGACAGAGGTTGCACGCAACGTCGGATTAAGATCGGGTTTTGGTTGTTTATGGAAGTCGAAACAACGTCTCTCTCCCGTTGTTTATACGTCGGGGAAACAATAATATTGCATGGCCATCTTGACAGCCACAGTCATGATGTGGTCACCTCACCGTCACAGCACTCCCACCCTTGGGTCATGCGGTCACGCAGGATATGCATAAAGTGGGTTTCAATGAATATTTCTCAAACCAAGCAAATATTAAGACGTCAGAATGACGTCGGGTCGACACCGTGACCCGACGTTTCCGACGTCGGACTGACGTGCCGGTTTTGGTTGTATATGAAATGGAACCGACGTCGGGTTTTCAACATCAGAATGACGTCGGGTTCCGACCTAAATCCGACGTCGGTATTAAGTCGGTTTTAGGTTGTATATGAAATTGGAACCGACGTCGGATTCCGACCTGAAACTGACTAGAGTTATATAATTAATAGATAATTAATTATTCAACTGCTGTTGTGAAATACATACGATAGGAAGAAAATTACCGATGCGTCATCAAAATTCTAAAATTTTTATGTAAAAATTACGTTTTTTCTTCCTCTTTTTCAAAATGACTTCCATTTCCGGTGAGCGATGATAATGTTCATCGCTTTTTGGTCGTTTTTACAACGTCGGAGTGATGTCAGACGTCGGAATAAAGTCGGGTTTTAGGGTAATAGATCAGGATATGGTTGTGAAGTCGTCGCGACCAAAATACAACCTTTTTTCAACGAAAAAAGACGTCGGTTGTTTGCTGGGAAATGGGAAAAAGCTTCTGTGCTCTAAAAATTCTGATATTTTACAGCTTATTTTCACAGTGACCTGTCATGCCTATCATTTCCTGTGAGCGATAATGCAAGGCAGGTTGTTTTTTGGTTTGAGTCCGATGTCTATACAACATCGATTTTTCGACATCTAAACAATGTTGCTTTACCAACGCCTTTATCAAAGACATTGGTCAGACGTTGATCTTTGCCCGCGATCAACCACAAACCAAGTACAACCAGAGTTAATGAACCTCAGATCGGCGTTCGGGCGATCTCACAGTGTGTCCTGGGATCTATACCGGTCCAGCTTGAGGAATTCAACCTCACTGTGTTAAGCCATTTTTTGGTGCATTTCAAAACACCTGAGTTATCGTTCCGACGTCGATCCAACGATCTGAGTGGCAGGGCATAAGCCCGACCAAATCGCAACAAAACACTTACTCTGGTAGTCATTTGGGCGTGATTTTTTTGCGACTATAGGTCACTGTCTAATTAACAACTTTGACAGAACATTGAATAGATATTGGATAAGCAACGATATTTGGACGCTGGGTTTGAGTGGTCGCAACCAAAGCGTCATTTTGTCCGACATCTGATGAACTTCTTATGGTGCAACGGTGAATATGCGTCGATAAAATTAACGTTGTGTAGATTCAAGAAATGGGGATCACAAGCAAACAATAACCTCATCGAGTTTTCGGTCACGGAAATGGACGCCAAGAAGGTTGCTTTAAAAACAGGCGAAACGTCATCCTGGCTTGCCAAGTTGTTGGCTATTAACAATCCAGAGTGTTATTCTCAAATTGCGCCATGGCACAATGAGCAAACATACATAATTCAAGAAAAAGGTGATCCATTAAACAGTTCGTGTTAACTCTCCCAAGACTTCTGAATTTATGATTTTACTGAGTTGTTACTCCGTTTTTGACTTCAGAGGTGCGGAACACGAAAGCAGTGAAGAATTTTGATTGAGGGGCGGTATTCCATAAGACTGTTTTGCCTTCAGAGTTAAACCAACATTAGGACAAAATACAATAATCTAAATATAAAAAATAGAAAAATAGAACAAGATGTCGGAGCTAACAGATGCACTGCGCATGCTCCAACTGCTGGCCATGATGGAGCGCATGGAACGATCGGGCCAATCCAGTCGGAGCTCGTCCGGAAGCGGGAGCAGCGTTCGCCTTTCCCAGCACCTGCGCAGTGACTACATCATGGTAGCTGCCATCGATTTCGGCACCACCTTCTCCGGATACGCCTTCTCCTTCAAAGAAGATCCAGACGATATCCGGATGAACAAGAACTGGGGAGCCGGACAGAGCTTCGCCGCCTACAAGACGCCGACATGCGTGCTCGTGGATCATCGGGGACGCTTCGTGGCCTTCGGCTACGAGGCTCAGGCCAAGTACGCCAGTCTCGTCGAGGAGGACGACACGCAGCACTACTACTTCGACAGATTCAAGATGAAACTCCATAATAATAAGGTGTGTATTTTTAAAACAATTTCCCATTCACTGAATCACCTCGACAACAAAAAAGAGCACTTGATATTGTAAAGAAATATTTGAATTTTGTCGAACAACGTCTGATTCTTAAGCAGGCGTTAAATGACGTCACTGTGTGTAATTGTAAGTTAGAACCGTTCGGAACGCGTTATGGTTGTTTCCTTGTAATACAGGCACTTAACAGAGACACGGAGATAGAAGCGACGAACGGCAAGAAGTTCTCGGCTCTCAAGGTCTTTGCAATGGCTTTGAAATACCTGAAAAATCATCTCGTCGAGGCGGTCGGCTCTCAGACAGCGAGGTAAGACAGCCCAACTCGCCGGCAAAGGGTTATCAGAGAGCGAGGTAAGACAGCCCAACTCGCCGGCAAAGGGCTCTCAGACAGCGAGGTAAGACAGCCCAACTCGCCGGCAAAGGGCTATCAGACAGCGAGATAAGACAGCCCAACTCGCCGGCAAAGGGCTCTCAGACAGCGAGGTAAGACAGCCCAACTCGCCGGCAAAGGGCTATCAGACAGCGAGGTAAGACAGCCTAACTCGCTGGCAAAGGGCTTTCAGACAGCGAGGTAAGACAGCCCAACTCGCCGGCAAAGGGCTCTCAGACAGCGAGGTAAGACAGCTCAACTCGCCGTCAAAGGGCTTTCAGACAGCGAGGTAAGACAGTATTACTCGCCGGCAAAGGGCTATCAGACAGCGAGGTAAGACAGCCTAACTCGCCGGCAAAGGTCTCTCAGACAGCGAGGTAAGACAGCCCAACTCGCCGACAAAGGGCTATTAGACAGCGAGGTAAGACAGCCCAACTCGCCGGCAAAGGGCTATCAGACAGCGAGGTAAGACAGCCCAACTCGCCGGCAAAGGGTTATCAGACAGCGAGGTAAGACAGTATTACTCGCCGGCAAAGGGCTATCAGACAGCGAGGTAAGACAGCCTAACTCGCCGGCAAAGGGCTATCAGACATCGAGGTAAGACAGCCTAACTCGCCGGCAAAGGGTTATCAGACAGCGAGGTAAGACAGCCCAACTCGCCGGCAAAGGGTTATCAGACAGCGAGGTAAGACAGCCTAACTCGCCGGCAAAGGGCTATGAGAAAGCGAGGTAAGACAGCCTAACTCACCGGCAAAGGGCTATCAGACAGCGAGGTAAGACAGCCCAACTCGCCGGCAAAGGGCTATCAGACAGCGAGGTAAGACAGCCTAACTCGCCGGCAAAGGGCTATCAGACATCGAGGTAAGACAGCCTAACTCGCCGGCAAAGGGTTATCAGACAGCGAGGTAAGACAGCCTAACTCGCCGGCAAAGGGCTATGAAAAAGCGAGGTAAGACAGCCTAACTCACCGGCAAAGGGCTATCAGACAGCGAGGTAAGACAGCCCAACTCGCCGGCAAAGGGCTATCAGACAGCGAGGTAAGACAGCCTAACTCACCGGCAAAGGGCTATCAGACAGCGAGGTAAGACAGCCTTAATCGCCGGCAAAGGGCTATCAGACGTGGTCCATACAATGACGTCACTCTCCGGCTGTGAGACTGTGACCAGTCGCCGGTGTCGCTTGTGATGCCATCGTGGTTGAACGCGCATTTTTGCTCTCCTGTCTGACTGTAATTTCCGGAAGTTCTGATATAAAAAAATAAGCCCTTCCTTGTATGAACGTGTGCGCAGTTTATAACCCAGGGGAAATACTTCCATGGTTCGACTGGTTTATTGTTTTATTTGTAAGGAGCTCCCCGATCCCCCACCGGACCTCAAAGTAAGTCCACTTGCGCAAACACAGTTTATTTACCCTCATGCTCCACCCACCCCCACCCCCCGAAAACCATTTCCAAACGTCCGTCCCCCACCCTGCTGTTTCTAGTGCTACAGCGTCCTGTTATGGTTAAAAAGAAGCTATTCAAAAGCAACTTCTCGTGTTAACGTCATTTCAGTAGACTCGGCGTCCTGAATATATATGGGCAAATAAAATGGCACTTTCCCACACACAGGTCAAAATATTGTGATTTTCCCTTTTTTTTTTTTTTTGCAGTGGCGTAAAATTGGAATACATCCGGTGGGTGTTGACAGTGCCAGCGATCTGGAGCGATCCGTCCAAGCAGTTCATGCGAGAGGCCGCTTGCGAGGTAATAACACTGAAATGAGTGCTTATGCTGAATTAAAATCTGTTTAACCAGAGGCGGAGCGGATTTCGAAAGCAGCCCCTTTGTGGGTAGAAAATTACGTCCTATTTCTCCGCTTTTTTGACACGCGTGGTAACACATATGGTACCAAATATCCCCCCTTCCCCTCCCCACGGATACTCACTATCGTGTTCCTCCGCATTCGTCAACGGGGAGTTATCAACAGTAACAGCAAAACTGCTATCAACAGCAAGGTTATCGACAGCAAAACTATTATGTTGATTTCAAAACTAATAAGGAGTGCAGTAAATTGTACAGGCCCATAGACCTATAGTTTCATCTTACATTTCCAAAAACTGACCCATGTTACCACCCCCCCCCACCCCCCGCCCCCCAAAAAAAAAACAAAAAAAAAAACGTCTACCGAAAAAAGAATGCTAAACTGTCAGGACCGCCTTAATACTCGAGCTGCAAGAAACACCACAGCACAGGTTGGTGTGCCTCCACGCTGTAGAGGTACTCGATCGGGCCTTGCTTCTACCCTTGACATGTAGTTCACTGGTTATAGACAGACGAAATACGTAGATTGATCTAGAACATGTCTGCAACAATCTGCGCCGTGCTTGCAGGCTGGATTGATTGATGAGGTGGATTCCGGTCAGCTGCTCATCGCCCTGGAACCGGAAGCGGCGTCTCTGTACTGCCGGAGCATCGAAATCAACCAGTTTGTGGAGAAGTCACGAAAAACCAACCTCAAGTTTGAGAAGGGTGTGAAGTACTTGGTGATTGATGCAGGAGGTACGTATGCAAAGCCTTGCTCGAGTGATGGAGCGGGGGGGGGGGATGGGGTGGGGGCGTGAAGTACTTGGTGATTGATGCAGGAGGTACGTATGCACGACCTTGCTCGGGTGATCGGGCGGGGGTGGGGGATGAGGTGAAGGCGTGAAGTACTTGCATGTTGATTGATGCAGGAGGTACGTACGCACAGCCTTGCTCGGGTGATGGGGCGGGGTGGGGCATGGGGATGGAGGCGTGAAGTACTTGGTGATTAATGCAGGAGGCACGTATGCACAGCCTTGCTCGGGTGATGGGGCGGGGTGGGGCATGGGGATGGAGGCGTGAAGTACTTGGTGATTAATGCAGGAGGTACGTATGCACAGCCTTGCTCGGGTGATGGGGCGGGGTGGGGCATGGGGATGGAGGCGTGAAGTACTTGGTGATTAATGCAGGAGGTACGTATGCACAGCCTTTCTCGGGTGATGGGGCAGGGGTAGGGTGGGGGTGAAGTGCTTGGTCATTGATGCAGGAGGTACGTATGCAAAATCTTGGTCGGGTGATGGGCGGGGGGGGGGGGGCGGGGGGGGGGGCGTGAACTGCTTGGTCAGTAATGCAGAAACACACATGGAAAGTCTTTACTTCGCACAAGTTTCCGAATTCGCTTTTCGCCACTTTTATATTGGTTTCTATTCGTCTATTGGTATAAACACGCAGACAATAGAAACAAACCTTTTCTTTGAGAACCGAATAGCCCCGACCTGAATCTAACCAATGAGAAACGACTTGGAATTAGGTCAATAATCCATTACCATTTATGCGTGGTTATCAACCGCGCATTCTCTATTTACTATTGTCTCCCGAATCCTTCCGATTCACCGACCTTTAACGTACTTATTTATAATTTCTCAAATTATTTAAAATCTCTTTTACTTCATTTTCAACAAGATCGTCTTCGCCACCGACAGCCAGATCAAAGCTTGGGAATGCAATAAAATAACTACACAATGACACAAAGCCTTATTTTAAAATGCTTTAATAGTTCATAGTGTTAGAGTTTAGCCACCTCAGGGTGTGGAGTTACACGAGATCCGGAGGTACCTCAGGGTGTGGAGTTACACGAGATCTGGGGGTACTCAGGGTGTGGAGTTACACGAGATCCGGAGGTACCTCAGTCACATCCGTGCTGATCCCCAAAAATATACACAAGATCCGGAGCCACCTCAGTGACATCGATGCTGATCCCCCAAAATATACACCAGATCCGGAGGCACCTCAGTGACATTCATGCTAATCGCCCAAAATATATTTATCTTAGAAGAAAAGAAAAGAAATTTCTGTTGCAAAACTAAAAAGGGCTGCGCGGTGTATTTGATAGTAGATATTTAAACGCATATTAAAGGCAGATTGATCTCATATGAATCAGCCAATTATCCTCACCGGTATACCTTGAGGTAAGAGCGGAGTTGGACTTGTAAGAGACAGAAGGTCTTACGCACTCCCATGCTCTTTGCCGTCACCACATATTGTTTCGGTCAGCAATTCACTCCCGTTGCATTGTCCACAGGGATTTATCTGTATGACAACAACCATTCCCAAGGATGCCTCCTACCCCTCTTAAGCATCGTCAAGCCGCCAGTGAGGATGTCTTCGTGTTGCCACAGTGTGGACATTTTTTCTGGTTAAGCGGCCCTGGTGACGACCGAGCTAGAGCCATCTCAGCCATCTCGGACTTACAGCAGTGCCCACAGACCGATACCGAGCCGTTTACATTCCCTCTCAGCTAGAATCACAGGGTGATGCGCACCGTCCCGACGCAACAGCTTTTACGTCTCCATCGCCACGTACGGCAGACCCGATTCAGTGACCAGGAAAGAGGCTTGTGGAGTCGTGCTGCACTGGCCGGAAGTTTACTGCTTCTTACGATTTCTCAACTAGAGCGCACTCAGCTACTGCGCCGTCGGCAGCCATCTTACTGCTCTCCTGTCCCTGATCGAGGCCAACCACTGATCCAATTGACGTCTCTACTTGCCTCCTCCATCAAAGGAATTCAAGGAATGAATGTGGAACCTCAGTACATATGAAAAGGTTGCGAAGGAAGAGCAAAGTGTAAGGAATTCAAGAAAGTCTCTGTTGGCTGGATTCTATCGACATTTCACCAATTCAAACATTCCCTGTGCCCAAACAACCTGGGCCGGTATTGATCGGCAAAGAAATTCAGCCAGATTGCTGGATCGACCGGTGAAACAAACTTTATCTTTAACCGTGAACCAATCTTTAATATTATATGTTTTAAAGCGTGCATATTTGAAGCCATCACAAATCGTTTGGACGAAACATGCGGAGAAAGTGGGGAGGATGGATTTGAGGCCAGATGCGGTCCGCGCAGAGTGCCAATTTTATAAGAAAGGGTAGAGGTAATTTCCATTCAGTACTCTGCACTATACGTTTAGTAAAATACGGGTAGTATTTCACAATTAGCATCCCGCCTTTAGGGGACGTTTTCAAAAGTCGTGGACACGCATGTTAACCAGTTGGTACCTCGGAATCTTGCCCATTTTGATATGCCCCATTTCGGGCATCAAAATGAAATTAATAATAAAATACTTATGACCAGCCATGATCTCAATAACACTAGAAAAGTGAAACTTTTCAAGTGCAATTGAAAGTGAAACTTTCCAAGCGTAACAAGTAAAAATTAAAGCGTGTGCCTTATTTAGTGACTTCACCGGAAAAGTTGGTTTTCCGTTTGTGCACATAAAATGCAAATACGTTTCGAAAGAAACTAGACCAATTTCGCTACCGAGTCACATAAGGTACACGTGGGAGCACAAAATAAACATCTAAAAGCCTAGAAGTTTAGAACTATTAACAGTTTTGTCACCTTGCTAGCTGCATGACCTATCTATCTATCTATCTATCTATCTATCTATCTATCTATCTATCTATCTATCTATCTATCTATCTATCTATCTATCTATCTATCTATCTATCTATCTATCTATCTATATATCTATCTATCTATCTATCTATCTATCTATCTATCTATCTATCTATCTATCTATCTATCTATCTATCTATCTATCTATATATCTGTCTACTGAAACTGTCGCAGGCCTATGCCTTTTGACTCGTTCATTCTCTTAGTATACGAGCGAACCCTTACCAGGCTTGTAATTAGTTAAAATAACCCTCTAAGCTCGGCTCGTGATTGGCTAACTTCCGGCACCCTAGATTCTCGACAGTGAACACGCACGATGTCCACCCAAGACATCTTGTCATTTCGTCATGCCGCTATGTGTCGCGCCTCGTGCTCATTGGCCAAGTGCCTACCCTCAAGGCTAGTGCTGCTGTATATAAATAACTCTTTTTCGCGCTTTACTCAGCATTCACATCCTACATCAAGTTCTTTCAGCGACCAAAATTCTGACCACCTCCATCCCTTTTCTCGATTAATCCTTAGATAAGCGTGTGTATGCCGTTTTGCTTTGCCCATCACCTTCCGCCATCACCCTACTTTGTCACATGTCTGCAAACTATTTCGTTAATATGGTTATGTTTGCGGCACGCTCATCCAAGTCCCATCTCATTGTATTAAATGTGTAAGTTACACTCTTGCCAGTCCCTTCCTTCTCCCTCCTTTGTCGCATTAATTGTGTAAAAGGCATGTCATGTTTTCTCTTTGTTGACTCTCCTCCCTTTAAAAACTTCATGACGTCATAATGTCACCATAGGTAGAAATTTTTATCGGTTGAAACAAGTTCCTATGGTCGCCCATAAGTGTACCAGATTCTTAGTCCAAGTCGTTTCGGAGGAGTTGTGTGGTAACCAATGCTAAAATGGCGTAAAAAGAGAACAAGAAAAAAGAATCCAATAAAAATAAGAAGAAAAAAGGAGAGTCTTCCAGAATTTTCAGCCATTCAGCAACTCCTGGGATTCCGGCCCAAACTGTAAATGAAGTAAGCTGTGGGGATTCCAACTCCGCAAGATTAAGGAAGAAAATAAGCATTTTCTATGATTTTTGATTGCATCTTCGGTGACATCCTCGCCTGCTTTCACCTTTGGGTTAAGATTGTTTCTGCCAAGTACGCTAGAAGCTATTTTTGCGAGAAAATATTTAACCCCAGAGATTTTCTTGATTTGAGAATGTCTTCCTTACTTCGTTTTCAGTCACATCGGAAAATGGAGATAAGCAAACTAAGCTAATGAGAATCTTTACAAATACAATCTTGCATTTTATTCCGTAAAACGCTTAGTTTGCGCACTCCACTGTTCGGGAATATTTTCCGTCTTGACGTGGCTTGCTTGAGCCATTTCTGTTTTTTGGGTGTGGGGCATAAATGCTAATGGGTTATTGATAGGGGTCAGTACTCTCGGAACTGCACATGAAAATTTGTGTTTGTCTGCACTATGTGTGGTTATAATTAATATAACAGAAGCCAAACAGCATTAAAACTTGGATACACCATATTTATTTTGTCAACTCTGTCCAATCTATCTGTGAATATAAATAAAATATAAATAAAAATAACAATAAAACTCAGAAAAATTGCCATAAAGAGATAGGTTTATTTTGTCTAAGGTACACAGAGACGTATGTTTAATTTGCTACAGGTGCTCAACAAAACTTCATTCTAACCTCACAGTATTATTTACTTGGGTAACTTATTACTTGTCATTTGAAACAATTTCTTACCTATTGTGCCCTGTGGTCAAATTGGAATTATCCCAAATCTGTTAATACACGTCCACACAGATAATACACGTCCACACATTATTCGTTTACAACACACACACACACACACACACACACACACACACACACACACACACATATATATATATATATATATATATATATATATATATATATATATATATATATATATATATATATGCGACTGATAAACAATGCAGAGCATTACTCATGTTGCGCTCTCCAGAAGTCTTAATATCGAAAGGGTTAAAGAGACTGGACTGTGGGCAAAGTGGATTCAGCGGGTGGTGCCTAGATGGCTCCTTCCACTGCTGCTTTGGAGAATTAAGAAGTGTCCCTTTGCGGCGCTATAGGGGCATTTGTCAACCTAATAATATTGCAAATAATATGCCTACGCAATTAAAAAAAACACGCAATCATAGATGTAAATTGTTCTTTTTGAAAGAAATATTCAACATAGCATTCTAAACATGTCAAACAACAACAAGACAGGTACTCGTCACGAGGTCAGTGCGATAGAAACTTGACAACAACGCTAATTTAACAATATTTTGAAGTCTTGGCGTACTTTTGAGTTTTCTATTATGTGTGTGCCCTAATCTGGCCTGGATCAATGCATTTACTCGTCGTGGCATCGACATAATAAGCCGATGCCACTACGAGTGCGTGCCTCAGCTCCGTATGTTTTGTGGCGGCGGCGTACGGACCCCAACTTAACAATGTCAAATTTGTTCAGTAGGGTCTATGTCGGATGAGAACGGACGCTATTGTAGGGTCAGCATCTGATTGCAGATTTGTATAAATTTCAGCGACATGAGGGTGCGCGTTGTCGTGCACGAAAGTCGTTGCACGAAAGTCGTTTTTAAAGTACGGCACGATTTCGCGTTCTAAGACTGTTGCGTATCACGCCTTGCAGCCAAGATGGCATCGATGACGAGTACAGTCGATTTTCAACCCAGTCGAATAGCATTCCACACTAACGTACTCCCTCCACTAAATCTATCGACTTCAAGATGAGAAGCTAGTGGGAATCGCTGTCTTCGCGGTCTGTATACTCGTTGGCGGTCATCATGTCCAAATAACAGAATGTGTGCCTCATCTTTAAACGCTACGCGACTCCACGAGGCTAATGGCTATCGGTTTCCCAAATGATTAGTTCTCCAGTCTCCTCCAACGCTTCGTCTCTATTGATTTAACACTGGTCTGATGTAGGTGTGCCGGGGCATTTTACTAAAACCGCGCAGCCGGTTTATCGCAGCTTGTCGTTTGATGCATTTGTTACGTCTGTCTTGTGTGGCTAACGTCGTAGCCACTGCAGACCTAAAGTGATCGCGAAGTTGCCCGATCGGATAGCCCGATCCTGCTCCGGAGTTGTTGCCCTCCGGGTCTCATTGTTCGGGTCGTTGTCTCTCACGGGATCCGTCTCTTGGTAGCATTGCTGAAGAACGATAATTCGATGACATAGCCACCGTGGCGTTCTGGCGACTGCCGCCTGTGACATGCCGGTATGAAACATACCAGTTGCTTCATGCCGTTTACTGCGACTGATTTTACCTTTACTTGGAACATAACTACAAACGCTCCATTTTGGAAAAGGTGCCAGAATATAAGGTGTCATTTTTTAACTCAATATGGTGGTTTCTTGTCAGAAAAGTGCAATAGAAGGACATCTACAAATGGTGGGCAGCATTTTCATTTCGCCGTAGTTAATATTGAAAAATTGCGTTGGCATATAAAAAATAAACCGATGGCAGCAATTCATTTTGATATGTGTATCATTGCTTCATAACCAGTGTTTATTTTTGATCATTATATAGTAGTCAATTTTAATACATATTTACAGCATAACAAAATTAATTTAATCATTCTCGATGGGGATACATCAGGCACTGTACTACAAAAGACTTCACATTCAACCAGTAATAACAATATCTGGATGAGTGGGACAAGAAAATTTACGCAGAAACTTCTGGCGGTTTGACCCACCCCATAAATTTTCGATTTGCGTGACAAGTAAAATTAATGTCTGTTTATCTGAATTGCGAGCATAAAAAACTCCGCTGAGTTGTATTCTTGAGAATGCTTGGATAACTTCCTGAATTAATGTGTCACTTCAAGTAATAGCTAGAGTTACGTTATCTCCAAACTTGGTTCATTTCTTCAGATCAAATCGTTCCGTTAAAATACATCCGTCTCTAGGTGGCACGCTAGATGTAACAGCGCACCAAATCCAAGCGGATAAGTCTGTAAAGGAGCTGTACTACGCGACAGGCGGGGCCCTAGGAGGGACGAGGGTGGACGAGGAATTCGTCAAGCTCATGCAGCGTATCTTTGGCAAGAATTTCATCGATAAGTTCCGTGTACAGTGCGCCTCCACCTGGCTCCAAATGATCTGCGATTTTGAGAGCAAGAAAAAAGCTGTCTTGAGCGATAAAACTGGTTCGACAAATATCGAATTGCTTTGGGCATTTGCATCCAAATACCAGGAATTAGAAGGCCAAGGTGTGGATAAAGCATTCACTAAAAGCAGTGTCAGTGGCGTGAAGTTTGCTAACGGAAAAATTCAGATCAGTGCCGAAGTCGCAAGAGGTCTCTTCCGGCCCGTAGTTGATGGTATTGTCGCCCACATCCGGTCTCTGATGGGCAAATCAGAGCTGAGAGGAGTCGAATACTTCTTCCTTGTTGGCGGCTTCAGTGAATCGGAAATGGTACAAAACGCCATATTTAAAGCGTTCGGAAATGACGTCACCGTTCTCGTGCCTGACGAATCAAGTCTTGCGGTTATGAAGGGTGCAGTCGCTTTCGGTCATGAACCGGAAATTATATCGAGTCGCAGATCGAAGCTCACGTACGGTGTGGAGAGCATGTCAGATTTTGATCCGTCGGAACATCGGGCAGACAAGATGGTGTTCGTCGAAGGAAAGCCTCACTGCAAAGATGTGTTTCGTATTTTTATCCGAGAGGGACAGGAAGTTGATCATAACTTTGCCAAGACTTTATCTTTTACACCTGTTCGTGAAAATCAACAGGCGGCAGATGTTGAAATCTACAGCTCTGAAAATAAAACAGCCGAGTATATAACAGATGCGGGATGCGAGGAACTTGGTAAGATAACTGTTGATTGGCCTGGCAGAGGTCTTGATAGACAATTGGAAGTTACCATGACTTTTGGTGGTACCGAGATACACGTGCAAGCCAGATCCTTCCCGGGTGGCAAAAGCGCGGCGACGAAGATCGACTTCCTGTCCCATTAAGCGAACCTGCAAGGCACTACTATCAAATAAATTTTAACAGTTTATTATGTGATAATACTGAAAGAATGGAAAGTAAACAACTGTGATGTGTGTTCTTTAAGCGAAGCAGAAGATTGTCTTTTTTATTTGTGGGGGTTTTGTATTTTGTTTCATTTCCAGTAATTAGGCTGTTAGTCCTGTGATTGGTTCTTGACCACGACGGAGTTACCCTCGAGCCTATTCAGGGTCATGAATGTTGATAGAGTGCACCTTAAAGTGATAATGTTGTTCCAGAACCAAACATGTTTTCATACACCTCTATCTGTACTAATACCTTACTGAAGGCAATCGCGATGACACTCCTAGCGTCACCATTTCAGTGGCTCACTTTTGATGGCAAAGATAAAATTAATTCTCTATTTACTTAATATCTTTCGTGTTCAGTGAGCAGTGTAAGACCGATACGCTTTCTATATGAGATCACATCGCCATTCAACCAAATCTGATTGATCGGTGATTTTGGTATCATGACCAACGCCGTGACAATGTTCAGTGATAAAAACTCTTGAAAAGACAATCTAAATGTGTGGAAGACATACCGGTGTTGAAGACACAGTCTTACATTAAAGATCATATGCACCTACATCAAATTACTACTCACTGAAACAGAGCGTTTGGGCTGACAAGGCTTTGTAATATTAGGATTTCAATAGCGCTCAAGATTTTTCAACTACTTTTTTGGACTAAATACTTACCCAAACAGCAACCTTCGTGTCAAAGTCCCTCTACGTAAACCCTCGACAGAAAAATACCTTCGACAGAAACTAGATCTCCTGTTAAAATCTTCAGTGCCCGCATTTACTTACAGTTAACTGATTCCGTCAACTGTTCATCTAGAACAGTTGAAAGTCAATTTTACTTTAATATTGAAACAAATTCATGTAAATATTGTTTGCGTAATTTAAATAAATCAGCTGATTTTTCTTGTGCAAATTTAACTATAGAGTTAACTTTAGTGAATACCAGGGCAGCCAGTTTGCACTTAACGCTGCTCACGAAAAAAGTGCACTTCACGTCTCGATATTTCTCGTACGATCGAACTAAATATTCGCCAAGAAGAAACTGCATTTGTTTGACAAAATTTTTAGCCAATGAGAAGGCAGCTTTCCATTTGTCTAGCATTCCCGGTGTCTGGTTGTTTTTTAATGTCCGGTCTAGCTGTTGGAAAAGTATTCTACAAAGGAGAGTGCGAAATGCATTTTACACGTAATTGGTATTCATGAATTTTAAGTATCGGTCTTAAATTTTCTAGTTCTCTTTTAACTTTAGATGAGCCTAAAATCAGATGTGGGTAAAACCCAAAAAGAAATGTCCAATGGATGAACAAATTGACCCAGGCGAACTGCACAAGATCAGCAGATTCTTACTGCTCGTATAATTAAAAGAAATAAAGAAGTTGAAGTCACATTGTTTTCTTATTTGCTTCTTCTTGTTCCAGTCAACACTTTAGTTTTGTATTCTGAGTACGAGCGAGTCTTTCGCCCCTTTTTGTTTTCCTGAAAGTGGTCCGTTGATCTGTTATGTTGGGATCATACTTTGAGATTTTTATGTGTGAGTTGCTCGAATAGGAAGACGACTAATAAGACAAAAGCAGTTTCTACGGTACATCATTTACGCTCCGCTATTCTCCAACCTGACACACACACCACGACCCAAAACTCCAAATTCAAATCTTTTCTCTGACAGAGCTTTCTTTTTCTCCCACGCTCATTACAGGATGGCGTGACATTGCCTCCCCCATTTCGTTCACAGGGGTGGAGGCGTAATATCAGCCTCCACGTCGGGAGGAGAAAATTATGAGTAGGAACAAACCATCTCACCAGGTGGGGACGAACACACAGGCATGTGCTCTGTGTTTACCAACCCATCATAACGCACCATCATGATAGGGGAAAGATACACATTCACTCACCACCACAGTGCAAGGTGGGGGCGTGTACTCGCATCGTCACCTGACAGCAAAGTGGGGGAGAGCAGTCACACCTCGCCACAACAACCTACGCGTTGGGGGGGGGGGGGCGAGCTACATTACCTCACCACCATGCAGCGAAATAGCAATGTGTGCATACAAGCATTGGCAAGTTGTATGTCCGTTCCTACTGCTGAAATTACGACTTAATTACTGGTAAGCTTTTCCCCAAAATATTAAGGCAACACTTCTCGTTTGATCAGAACGGCCCCAGGATCATGAAATTTTGCACAGGTGCGCTACTTTATGTAAAGTTGCCCACCTTGCTTTGATCACAGCAGCCCCAGGACTACGATATTTTGCATAGGCACTTTATGTAACGTTGCCCACCTCACTCTTTTTTTATTTTCATCACCAAAACGCACAGACAAAATCATTGATTCATTATCAACAATTAGTATGTGTTAGCACTGCATAAACTTTTTAAAAGTCTCTCCCACAAGCCGCCATCTACACTATATGAATGCTGTATAATATTCGCCAAATATACTGGTCATAGTTGAATGCTTGTGATGGCTTTATAAGAACGACGCCTAAATACAAAATCTAACGTGGCCCTTTTAAATACACTCACTGTTCACATAAAGTATCACCTACAGGTTGCACACAATTGCTGGGCGAATTGAGGAATGGCCCTTCATGGATTTAAAAATAACACCAAAACACTCGCAACTGTTCATAAACTTCTATTGGAAGAAACAATTTGATAGTGTCTTTCGCCAAGTGTTTGAAATTTCGCCTTTCAGAAATAGTTTCGCTTTCTATTTTGATCTCTATAAAAGCCGCAAAAGTTGTTTATATTTTCAGCCCTCAACGACAGGTGGGAACTGTGCCAAGTGCCCTCCCTCGACAACAGTCCACACTTTCATGACAACGATTTCCACGAAATAATCTTATTTCTAGACAATTATGAAGCCTCTCGCCATCAAATGTGATAAACGTGAATCGGGGTTATAGAATTACAGACATAAGGCAGTAAGCATTCTATGGGCGGTAAACCGTCGAGTTTAGGTTGCGACGTCGATCCAACGAAACCACAACATTAACTCTGGTTGCACTTCGGTTGGGAATGGTCGCAACCACAGATCAGTCTTACCAACGTCTTTGACACAACGCTGAACAGATGTTGGGTAGGTAACGTTAGTCAGACTTTGCTTTTGGTCTGGACCAAAACTCAACCCTCTCCAGCCTCCAGCGCCTAATTAACGTCTTTGGACAACGTTGACAAGGCGTCGGAAAATCAACATTGGATAGACGTCGTACTCACAACCAAAAAACAACCTCCTTGTGTTATCGGTAGCCATGGCGGGAGAAAGAAACGAGGACGTAAAATGTGAGCATTTCAAGAGGACGAGTTTTTTCCCATCCACTTTTGAAAACTATTAATGGAAATCGACTTCAGACGTATCCTGACGTAACAAAAACGGGAGGGGGGGGGGGGTATCCTATGATTGTCGCTGTGTTGACAGCAATTATAGATTAAGCTTATCCCGTCATTTATACGACATCAATTTCCTGTCGTCTATACAACGTCAGGAGATAGGCGTTGTTTCGACTTCCATTTCCAGCTTATTCGCAACTTTGATTAGACGTCGGGGGGATAGACATTACTCGACGTTGATGTCGATCCAACGTTGTTCAAACTTCACAATGTTCACTGGGCAGGACCAAACAAAAAACATTGCCTTCGAGTAAAATTCTTTTAATATCATTATGCCGACATTTAGTAGTTTAACACACACACACCATACACTTTTTTCACCATGTATTTTGGCAACCTGTCAATGCTTATCTGGTTGATTTCTTTACAAAACAAATATTCCTTTGTCGTCATTCTTCAATTCACGCCATTAATAGCTTTTCGAGCTAAAGAGAAACCAAGTTTGTGTTTTCTGCATAACGAAGTAATCAAGTTCGCAGGGCCCTCCAGCTACAACCTTGTGACAGCTCACTTGGTGCATGTTGAAGGCAGAGTTAAGCTAGACCAATTTCTCTATGTAACAACAAATTTAACACTTAGGAGCAGGAAAGTATCATCGTAAAAGCTTTAACGTATGAGACTCAGTGCGGAACATTGTTAAAGTAACAACACTTTGTATAAAAACTCAAGGTTATACAAAAATAGGTGTTTTTGGCCAACTCCAGGGTGTTGCTATTTCGCCAATTTATCGAAAAGCAAACATTCAGTTTTTTCCCTGTACCAGCTGCCCAGCCAAATTTAGGAAAAATGGGAATTTTTACCTACAACCGTTGACTATTCCAGTGCCAATATTTTAAGTAAAATTAATTGAATTTGTAAGAGCAGACAACCTTTAAGCAAAGGAGATTTTCGAACCAATTGGCGAAAATTAATTGGCGAATCCCCAAAATTAACCAAGAAAACATCAACAACAATCAAATTAAAACAGTAATAACAAAACAGTGTTTCTGTTTTAAACAGGTGGCACACTAGACGTGACAGCGCACCAAATCCAAGCAGATAAGTCCGTAAAGGAGCTGTACTATGCGACAGGCGGGGCCCTAGGAGGGACGAGGGTGGACGAGGAATTCGTCAAGCTCATGCAGCGTATCTTTGGCAAGAATTTCATCGATAAGTTCCGTGTACAGTGCGCCTCCACCTGGCTCCAAATGATCTGCGATTTTGAGAGCAAGAAAAGAGCTGTCTTGAGCGATAAAACTGGTTCGACAAATATCGAATTGCTTTGGGCATTTGCGTCCAAATACCAGGAGCTAGAAGGCCAAGGTGTGGATAAAGCATTCACTAAAAGCAGTGTCAGTGGCGTGAAGTTTGCTAACGGAAAAATTCAGATCAGTGCCGAAGTCGCAAGAGGTCTCTTCCGGCCCGTAGTTGATGGTATTGTCGCTCACATCCGGTCTCTGATGGGCAAATCCGAGCTGAGAGGAGTCGAATACTTCTTCCTTGTTGGCGGCTTCAGTGAATCGGAAATGGTACAAAACGCCATATTTAAAGCGTTCGGAAATGACGTCACCGTCCTCGTGCCTGACGAATCAAGTCTTGCGGTTATGAAAGGCGCGGTTGCTTTCGGTCATGAACCGGAAATCATATCGAGCCGTCGATCAAAGCTCACGTACGGCGTGGAGAGCATGTCAGATTTTGATCCCTCGGAGCATCGGGCCGATAAAAAGACTATCGTCGAAGGCAGAACAAAATGCAGAGATATTTTTCGCATCTTTATTAAGGCAGGAGAGGAAGTAGACCTGGACTTCTCCAAGACTCTCGGCTTTAAGCCTGTTCGTGAAAATCAACAGGCAGCAGATGTTGAAATCTACAGCTCCGAAAATAGAAGTGCCGAGTATATTACAGATGCGGGATGTGAGAAACTCGGTAAGATAACTGTTGACTGGCCTGGCAGAGGTCTTGATAGACAACTGGAAGTGACCATGACCTTTGGTGGTACCGAGATACATGTGCGTGCCAAATCCTTCCCTGGTGGCAAAATGGCCGCAACGAAGATCGACTTCCTGTCCCATTAAGCGGACGACCAAGGGAATGCAAAACATGGCCTTATCAAAAACATATGGACCATTCATTCCGGAGTTATATAAAGTGGCCATATCACTTAAACATGTGACTGGGATGGTGTGTCTGCTCGCCTTTGAGCTCTGCAGAAAATTGTTGACGTGATTCTTTTTTATTTTTTTATATTTTAACTATGTGTCTTTAATTATATGCATACCCATATGAATCCTTAGTCATTATGTTATTAGTAGTATGAAAAGATGGGTTCTGGACCACTAGGAAAATACCCTCCATTGACGCGTCTGAGACGTCTTGACGAAGTATCCAGAGAAACCAAGGTGTTTACCGAGTAACCTTACGTTTGTTTTTTTTTTCAGCACGGGGGGAGAGTTCACGAGCAGGAGCGTCATAGTTACCATAGAAACGTTCGTTTTGTCTTTGTTGTAATAAAGGAGCAATGACGTCCGTTCTCCGGGATTGTCCTTCGCGCAGCAGAACTGACGTCCAGGTTACGGTCGAACGTTATTGCACAAGCGTCAGGCGATGCTAGATATCACCTTGTTAGACATTACATTGTTGGGCATGATATTGCTAGATATGCCATTGTTTGACATGGCACTGTTAGACACGGCATTATTCGACGTGATACTATTAGACATGACATTGTTAGATATGGCGCTGTTCGACATTTTATTGTTAGACGTGACATTGTTCCAAGCTCACCGTCATAAAAGCCATGATGCAATTGGGGTTACCAAAAAACCTTTGCTATGGAATGTTCCCCCCGCACTGGAAAACGAACGTTACGTTACAACGCATGCTTTTCGGCAATATTATTCGACAAACGTTAACCAGAGGAGGGATTCTCTGTCGTGGCCCAGATCTCCTATTTTCACACTACTAACATTCTGATATGTTACCCGGAGAATGAAATATAAACTATCCAAGCGACAACTTCCACATCCCAAATCGAATAGGCCACTTTTGTTTTCAGTTTTCATAGGCCAGATTGCATGGTGCCCCCTATAAGCATATTCATAATGCGATCAGATGTAAAGAGTAAACAAAAAAAAACAAAAACAAAAAAACACGTGTTTTCGGGCTTGAAAGTGAAGAGAAAGTGGGTCATACCAACTGCAACCGTCCTCAAAATCGATAAATGAGTTATTACTGTGACGATATTTACAGCACAGCACAGCACAGTCATCTAATTACAGATGCATATAATTACGCCATTTGTGTATTTGTTGCGTTGTTATTTCGCGATTTAAGTTGAAATAAGTTACTTCCGTTGAATTGACAAAAATAAGAAGGAACGTTCGAAAGGGAGAAAATGCTTGTTTATGAGGTGGGCTTGTGAGGTTAGTTCTGAAACATAAATTAAAGTGTATTATCACTGATGACTGAAAGGAAGGCATTTTTGAAGGTAAATATTATTTTAAAGGGTATAAATTGTTGGTAATTTTACACACGTCCTTCGGGTAATTTTGTGTGCATTGATTTGAAATTAATAAAGATATAACCCGAACACTCGCGTAACGTCTAAAATACATCTATACTAAATCGGCAATATCGGCAACTTCGTCGGCCGATGTATCGGTTGCACATAGGATTAACTATGGCCCGACGCATAATAGATATAGCGGCTTCGTGCATCGGATATACATCGGGCCGATATATCTTTAATACGTCGGGCCACCGTCGGAAATATCCCTACAAATTCTTCGACGTCGGATACCAACCGTCGGCTATACGTCGGTTATACGTTTATATTCCGATGCATTTCCGACGAACTTCCGATGATTTTTATACGTAAAAAATATTGTTTCTAACCTTAACTGACCCATTGAACCTTTACCAACCATTCATAATTCACATATTCATACATACACCATAGCATATTAATATACAACATAGCATATCTATATATTGCAACTGAACACTAGTACTTACTCGGGTTTGAACCGGGGACCTCTTGCATCCTAGGCGCGGGACATACCTCTACTCCACGGCGGCTGGGGCTAGTTTATTGAGGCAAATGATAATTTTCAAGTATATTCATAATGTTCCACTATTGATTCTTCATAATGTCCCCTACAAAACGTCAATCGATAAATTTCCGACGCCGAATAAGCATCGGAAAATATGCGTTTTTTATAGACGTATAAAAAATACGTATAATATACGATTGCAATATCGGCATCTTTTTTTCGATGTATTTCCGACGTCGTTTATACATAGGAAAATATGCGTTTTATGGACGTTTAAAAAAATACGTATAATACGCGTTGGCAATATCGGCATATTTTTCCGACGCTGTCGAATATGTGGAGCACTCGTACACAACGCAATATATATATATATATATATATATATATATATATATATATATATATATATATATATATATATATATATATATATATATATATATATATATAGTTTTCATTTCAAGTTATGCGTGAAATACACAAATTTAGAGATCCATTGGAAATCGGTATATTTCCGACGTTTCACCGACAAATATAACTATATGTATAATATGCGTATATTTTTATACGCATATTACATGCTTGTAATATCTCAAATAAAAAAATTAGTTTTCGTCGGAATTCGGTATATTTCCGACGTATAGCCGATGCAGTGATATATTTGTATATTATACGATTATTGTAATCCGTCGGTGATACATCAGTAATATCTTTTTCAAAAACAATTTAGTTTTGTTCCGTCGGAAGTACGTCTATGTCAGACGCTGGGCCAACATATACAAATATATGTATAATGTACGTATAACTAAATACATCGAATATACGTATGCAATATTCGTTTCATTTTTTTACCATTGGTCGGAAGTTAGTCTATTCCCAACGTATAACCAATGCATAAAAATATATGTATAATATATGCATTGAGAATTACGTGTAATATATGAATATAATATTTTTAGCAAAAAAAAATTCCCAATTGGTCGGAAGTTCGTCGGAAAACGATGTCGGCCCAATGAATATTTGCCAACATCTATTAAACTGAGGAAAATAATCATCGGGCCAACGTCGGTAACCGATGAACTTCCGACGAATGAGAAAAAATGGAAATTCGACTATTGCCAACCTATAACCGATGCATTACCGATGCATCGAAGCCGATGCCGACGTTTTCCGACCTGGTTTATACCGTTCCGACGTCGGCCCGACGTTACGCGAGTGTTCGGGAACTGATATAATTGCGCGGCTAGGGGGGGGGGTATTACGCCAGAAATAATCATTACACGTAGCAAATAAATACTTAATATTTATTTTCGTAAGTGCAAAAACCAAGTCAAATATCAATGCTCGCTGACCGCAGTACCGATTACACGTCACCCTATTTGAGCATACAGAGTGCAAAAATAGTGCGTGGTAAAATTTGAAGAGCGAGTAAAAATAGCAAAAGTAGGCGTATAATAAAAGTAATACATCATTCTGTGTGCGTACGATATTGTTTTTGCCTTCAGCCTACGGGCGTGTACGGACCTCCCCCTTGGGGTCGGTCCGTACGGCCCTACGGCTTCAGGCAAAAAACAATATCGCACGCACTCAGAATGAAGTATTACTGCTTTATCTAAAGTTGACAAATTACTGCTGTTTGGTCTGATGACCCGACCTCATCCAACGCCATCGAAATGCTATATGACGACGTAACTCCGAAAAAGAGACCCTCTCGGCGAAATGTCGACAACTTAATCAAATAGCAACGTGAGCACACGTTTTTTTAATATAATAAGGCTGTAAAATGTCAGAATTTGAGCAGTGCTCAAGCTTTACGACTACTTTATACTTCCCAAGACCGAAGCTCTATTGACAAAGGTTCCTCTGTTTACGTACACTCATGTCAGAAATGTATCAAGGAAGTAGTTACTCCTCCGCTAAAATCCTCAGTCATTTCACGTTAAACGCTTTTTGCATGGAAAATTGCAGTTCGCGTCCTCCACATTGCTCATTGCACCGAATTAAATATTCGCCAAGAACGCGTAAATTGAAATAAGCCAATTCGCACTTTTGACTTTTGCCGAAGAGTTTTTGCGTTTCGGCTGAATTGAGGTGGGATAAGGATATGAAGAAATGATAGGAAAAAAACGGCAAAAATCAACAAAATTCCATTTTACCAGAAATATAGTGATAGGTTGGTTATTAAAGGGACTGAATAATATGTAAAATAGTTTTTAAAAGATCATATGATGGCTTTATAAATTCGAAAGTGTGCATGTTGAAAGAAAATTAGAATTTTGATGTTTTTCCCTTATCATTTCTTTATAATTTATCCCCTAACATTTTCAGTCGAAACAACACCTCCACCGGAAAAATCCGAAAGTGCGAATTGGCTTATTGTTTGACTAAGTTTCAGCCAATGAGAAGGCGGGAATACTTAAACCCTTTACCTTTATCTAGTAGCGCCGGGGTCTGCTTGTTTTTTTTTTTTCAGGGCGGGTCTAGTGGGTGGGAAAAAGGTGGAGAAGTGAAATACAGTTTTACTCGTAATGGGTAGTTATGAATAGAATGTCAGTATTACTTAAATATACTCCTATTGTAACTTTAGAAGAGTTTAAACAACAGATGTGGTGTAAAAAATAAAATAGAAAAATCCAACGAATCGAACGAATTGTACAAGACCAGCTGATTCTTACTACTCGTATAATTAAAGGAAATAAAAGAAGTTGAAGTCACACTGTTTTCGTTTACTCTCTCCTTTTTTGTCAACTGTTTATTCTGAGTGAACACAAGGTAGACTGGTAGACTTGTAGACAAGGCAGACTGGTAGATTTGTAGACACGGCAGACTGGTAGACTTGCAGACAAGGCAGACTGGTAGACTTGCAGACACGGCAGACTGGTAGACTTGTAGACACGTCAGACTGGTAGACTTGTAGACACGTCAGACTGGTAGACTTGTAGAAACGGCAGACTGGCTATGACCTACATCCAAGAGGGCGTTATATAATTTCCGATCCGTTCATGAATAATAAGAGAGAGGGAGAGAGAGAGAGAGAGAGAGAGAGAGAGAGAGAGAGAGAGAGAGAGAAAGAGAAAGAGAAAGAGAGAGAGAGAGAGAGAATTTGTACGAAAACTTTTGCCGCAGTTATGGCATGTTTTTTTTTTTCGTTTTTTTTTAGTTTGTCCGTGGAACTTGTCAGAGGCTGTTAGGGCTAGAAAGATGAAATTTGGATATGATAAACTTCAATGTTTCTAGTTGATTCTCCTGTTAATTTTATTAAATTCGCTTAATTTTTCAATTGAAAAACGACAAAACAAATTTACGAAACAGGCGGCTGAGAGCTGAGAGCAGTAGATTAAACTGGCATGATATCAGCCTCGGTGTATTGATCGCCCAACTCCTAACGAAAGCCATCACAGCATGCGTGTGCAAGTTTAAATTGGCTGCAGCGTTTGGGTTTTTTCCCAATTAAAGTGATGAAATTTAGCTCACTGATAGAGGGTGATTAGATGCCGTGAAAGCCACTTTTTTTTAACCATTAACCTTAGAGAACCACTGACATCTTCGGTCGTGGTCAATGTTAAAATCCGGAAGTGGGCCATTATCTCGAAAACGGTTAGAGACAGAGCGAATTTATATTATATTCGACCCTTTGAGCCTAAAAGACGATGTGCAAGAGGTACCTCGGTGACATTGACCTCCTCGGCTATGGTCAAAGCAAAAAACCGGAAGTTGAGCATTATCTCGAAAACGGTTAGAGATAAAACCATTCTGAGCTTATTTTTGACCATTTGGGCCTAAAACTATCGTTTTATTTCGTAAAACGAGCTTTTACGAGTAAAAGCGCAATTCGCGTTCTCCACTTTTAATGGGTTCCCTTCCAGTAATATTTACCACGCAATATAAAAAAGAACTTTTTGAGGTACTGTTCAAGATACTCTAACCCTTCCATCCATCCTCTGGCCAATCAGAATGCCCGAGACGTCGTCTGCTAGTCTCGTATAAACGACATTCCCTTTTTGCGTGGCGTCTGTACAACACACCATTCTGTGTGCTGCCGGTTTTTTTGCAGCAAGAGAACTGGTTTAAGGTGCGAATTGCTTCATTTTTTACTTAATTCACTGCCTAATGGATTATTTTATCTATTATTGTGCGTTGGGATAAATTTATGGAGCCGAAGTGTGTTTATTCGACATCTTACTCTTCGGTCTGATTAGGTTGAGTTTGCACGATCACGGAGACACTTTCCTAGTCCCGAGAAGTGCGCCTCTTTCTCCACTTTCTTTTAGATCGAGGAACTTACCAGTTCCACCTCAGTTCGTCTAGGAGTAGGATCTTTTCAGGCTGCTGGACCTGATCAGACTCCAAGCTTTACCAGCCAGCTGTGTCATCGCGGAAATGGCCAGTTTTGCTTAAGCTTTACTCCATGGGTCGCTTCTCAGTCTTTGTAGAGCAGGTTCTGCAAGTCTGACAGCGTTCTCCGACGAAAAGAGACGTTTTCTGTGACGTCTGAGGGTCATTTTCTTTGCCAGGACCGTTTTCCCTTTGTGGGCTTACGGTCACGGGTGCGAGAAGACCATTCTGGTCCAACGGGATTCACAAACCCGTTACGGTCCGATGGTCCCAGGTGCATCTGAGGCAAGAGAGATCCATATCCGACACGGGTAGTGCCATTTCGGTCCAGCCCGTTACGGCCCGGGAACGTTATCGTTCCGGGAAGCATCTCTTTTCGTCTTTCCTTAGACCCAGCGAGTTATTGCGGTGTTTAAGCAATTGTAAACACAGCTTGGAAGGTTAAAGCTTGCAGTTGAAGCAAAGCACTGAGAAATGTAGTTTTGTGCATTGTGTTATACTACATATTCTCACCGTTGTTTTTCTCTGCTTGCATTTCAGATATGACAGAGGCCAGTCTACATTCTCCACCGTTACTGCCTCAGTGTATCCATCCTCCAACTGTGTGTAACCCCCACTCCATCTGCGACCGCTGTAGACGGAATAGTGGAATACCTCTGTGCGAGCCAGACAGCCTGTGCGGCGAGTGTCTACATCTTTCTCCAGAGGATTGGAAAGTCCTATTACGGAATAGGACCAAGAACGAGCGCAGGAGGGATAAGCGCAAATTCCTTTCGTCAGCTTCGTTTGTTACTCGTGAATTTATTCGTGATACCATGAAGAAGGCTAGCTCCGTTATTCTGGGCCAGGTCTCCACCCCCGTACACGTAGACACTGGTGCAGAATCGGAATCCGCTACGCCAGTCAAGAGACATAAAAAGTCCAAGAGTAAAGGACGTGCATTTTCGGAGACTGTAGCAGAATTGGACATCCCGGAAGGGCAAGAACGGGATCGTCTCCGCGAGGCATGGGCCTCACCTCCTAGAGTGAAACCCAGTGGCAGTCCAGGAGGGGCGTTTAAGCCCCCGTCTGAGGAACAAGTGACTTTAACGCATAAGGATACGGGAACAGTACTTTCGGCGGTTGCAGGCCAGTTAGGCATTCCCCCGCGAGAGGACTTATCCCCCCCTCCTCAGCTACAGCGTCTCCCGAGTGAATTTTCAGCGTTTTTGTCTATGCAATCGCAACTGCAAAAACAACTTTTGGATTTACAGAGTCAAGTTCAGAAGCAGGAGAGTCTGCTTAGTCAAAGGCAAAAGCCTAAACCATCAGCTACGGTTTCTCGTCCTCCTCCGGAGATTCAGTCAGTGGCAGCGATGTCGGGCTCGCCTGTACCTCACCTCCCGCTGGACTCTAACGTGGATATTCCCGAAACGGTCACCATCAGCGAGGAGGATTCCGTGGGCGTGCCCCTTTCGGGCCAAGTCTCCGCATTGCTGGAAGATGATGAGGAAATCGGGCCGATGGAAAATTCTCCCCTAGCAGCAGTCCCAAGCAACAGGGAGAAAGAAATTTACACCCCAGTAGGGGAACCCCACATGTCACATTTTTCACAATCCCAACTCCCAGAAGCAGCATCTGATGAACAGGAGTCGGAGGTGGAAGACGGGGAAGAAGAATCCGAGGGTACGTCAGTACATTCCCGTTGTCATTTACCGTTACGGGCAGTGGAGCAGGTGCGTTCTCCCGGCCAAGGGCATCGACTGTGGAGAGATCCAGCGGCAGCGGGCAGACGGCCCATCCGTACTCCCTCTCCACCAGATCTTGCCCCATCGGTCGAGGACGCGGCCCCCTCGAGTTCTACTTCTACGATTGCACCAGAAGACGTGCCGTTCAGGGATGCCATTCAAGAGATAGCCCGCTTAGCAGAGGTCTCCTGTGGCTCCCCAAATTTAGATAAGGAGGATCCGCCCATTCGGATGACATCTCAGGCCGCTCTACCACAACAGGACTCGTTTATCGCACTAGCCACCAGTGAGGGCATTGCTCATGCCGTCACGGTCCGCGCGAAAGAGTTCAAGAAGATGGACGCCGGTGAGGGTCGCACATTGTCGCGTTTCCATTTATCTAAACATTGCTCAGTACGACCAGGACCATATCGGTCAGCGGATGAAAAAATTCCCCTAGATTCTGAGCTTATTTTTGACCATTTGGGCCTAAAAGACGTTATATAAGGAATCCTTGGTGACTTTTGGCCTGCTCAGCCATGGTCAAAGTCAAAATCCGGAAATGGGCCATTATCTCGAAAACGGTTAGAGATAGATCGATTTTGAGCTTATTTTCGACTCTTTGGGCCTAAAAGATGATCTGTAAGAGGTACCTCGGTGACTTTGACCTGCTCGGCCATGGTCAAAGTAAAAAAGAGCCGGAAGTTGACCATTATCTCGAAAACGGTTAGAGATAAAGCGGTCTATTTTCGACCCTTTGGGCCTATAAGACGATATGTAAGAGGTCCTTGGTGACCTTGACCTCCTCGGACATGGTCAAAGTAAAAAACCGGAAGTTGATCATTATCTCGAAATCGGTTGGAGATTTTGGGCCTAAAAGATGATATATAAGAGATATCTCGGTGACCTTGACCTCCACGGCCATGGTCAAAGCAAAAAAAAAAACGGAAGTTGACCATTGTCTTGAAAACGGTTAGAGATAAAGCAATTCTGAGCTTATTTTTGACCCTTTGGGCCTAAAAGACGTTATGTAAGAGGTAGCTCGGTGACCTTGACCTGCTCGGCCATGGTCAAAGTCAAAAAACCGGAAGTTGACCATTATCTCGAAAACGGTTAGAGATAGGGCTATTTTGAGCATATTTTCGACCCTTTGGACCTAAAAGACGATAGGTAAGGGGTCCTTGGTGACCTTGATCTGCTCGGCCATGGTCAAAGTCAAAAACCGGAATTGGGCCATTATCTCGAAAACAGTTACAGATAGATCGATTTTGAGCTTTTTTCAACTCTTAGGGCCTAAAAGATGATCTGTAAGAGGTACCTCGATGACCTTGATCTCCTCGGACATGGCCAAAGTAAAAAAAACGGAAGTTGACCATTATCTCGAAAACGGTTAGAGAGTTTAGAATCGTATTTTTTGTGACCCCCAAGTGTAATTTTCGCTACCGGGTAGCGAAAACGGTCTAGTTTTGATAATTACTGCAATAGCCTATTTTCCGTTTGCAATTATGGTGCTAGCGTTGGGTCCCCGTTTTTCGATAGACATGACATGTTGTTTTTTCCTAGCTATTTATCGTACAAAATTATTATACAAAATCTAATCTGCATCCCAGTCAATGCATAGGAAAGACTTGACAAGAGGAAACGATTCGTTTCCAAAGTTAACAGAAACGTACGACAAATAGGCACATCGACATTGATGCCATCAACATTTAAGCCATCGACATTTAGGACAGCGACATTAGGACCACGTCGACAACTGTGACATTTAGGTCAAGAGTCGACGCTATACTTTTGTAAGTTCTTGGTCAGGATGTGCATAACTATACCAAAAAGGGTTAAGACTGACTTTTTGATTGCAATTAAGCGATTGATGTCGACAGAAGCTTCATACATTATTGCAATTATGATAAGAGCTTTCCGTAGCTAATCTCATCATATGGACGTCATCTCTGACGATTTCTCAAAACCAATACGTCACAGACGCGAGTACTTATGATGCACTCTACCATTCCAGTTACAATTAAATGCAATTATATTAATTGCACTTTCTGTGTTCTATTACAGGAAAGTATCGACATTGCTGTTTTTAAAGTAATCCTTTACACAACAGAGCAGTTTTTATATTTTCTCCCTAGTGCAATAGAAAACATGGCCATTAACTTCAAAATTTATAACTTGGTTTTATTATTGTTATTGTTATGATTATTATTATTATTATTATTACTATTATTATTATTATTATTATTATTATTATTATTATTATTATTATTATTATTATTATTATTATTTTTATTATTATTATTATTATTATTATTATTATTATTATTATTATTATTATTATTATTATTATTATTATTATTATTAATTATTATTATTATTATTATTATTATTATTTTTTATTATTATTATTATTAATATTATTATTATTAATTGATTTACGTATCTATTGCTGTATATTATTTTTTTTGCTAGTCATTCCACGCTTCTATTATTAAATTTATCTGTTTTAAATTACATTGTCAAGTCCTTTGAGCTAAAATGGAGAAAAGGCTATATAAATAATCCACTATTATTATTATTATTATTGCTTTGTTATTGTTATTATTAGGCACATGTTTATCAAGAACACACAACTTCATCAAAACTTTGCCTAAATGCCACAGCTGATAAGGTTGCCATGATGTCGTTGGCCTATTTATCGGGGCAGCAATAACAAGACCATCATCACTTGGCCCAAATGTCGCAGCTTTTAAGGTGGCCCTAAACTCGCTGGCCTGTTTATCGGGATATCAGTAGCAAGACCACCATTTAAGGATGGTAGAGCGACGAAAGGGAACACAATCGGCGTCAGCGTGTTAGTCAGACAGTGATAATCGTCTTTCAATTATAACACAGAATAAAAATGTTGTCCCGATATGCAGAATTTTACGTGTTAATTTCAGTAGTTTATATGCAAGCATCATGGACCGGAACGATAATTTATTGATGACTTTTAAATGCATCATTAATGGGCCTCTTTACAAAATATCTCTTCACTCTCAGGGCCTGTTCACAATTTATCATCAATTCACGCTATTTATAGATTTTTGAGCTAAAGCGAAACTATGTTTGTAACATTTGCATAGAGTGTAATCAGGTCTTTAAGTACAGCTACTTCATTGTGACAGCTCACATGATGTAGGCTTAAGTCAGGTTTAAAAGGTGAAAAACAATGTACAGTAAACCCCCCCCCCCCTATTAAGGACAAAAAGCGACTGAATAATTTTGTCCCTGATGACGGGTTGTCCCTTATTTCGAGGTCCTGTTAATTTGAGTTCTTTCTGAATATCGAAGTTTTGATTATTTTAATTTTATCAGATAGCGAAAGTACATGCACTATGTTCAATACAATGTGCTCAATGCCCACAGATAACAATAGAGAAAAAAGAAACGCTACCGAGTAACAAGCTGATAGGGGTTGTTTATATAACGCACAAAATATGGACAGCAATTTCACTATCCGCAATAGAGGGGTTGTTTTAAATATATAACCGTACTTACGGGATAAAAAGAGTACGTGTCCCTAATTCTGAATAGAGGGGTGTCCACAATAGATATAACAGAACGCTATGGCGCTTTAAAACAGACTGAAAAATGCTGTCCATAATTCAGGGGTGTCCATATCCGGGGTTTCACTGTAATCTGTTTCGGTCACCTTTTTTCACCCCTACTTAACTCGACAATTAGGTACACTCTGAATCGACAGATGGCGTATCACGTGTCATAACAAACTCCCCAATAAAAACCATCCCATTTATATCTAAATATAATAAATATTTAAATGACTGCAATATAAATTAAATGTGGGTTATAATCTCTGTAAACACTTGATTATATATTCATTTGACCGAGATTAAAAAACCCTGTTGGACACCATTCTGATAATCTGAATTCTGAAACACCTTCCGTCTTTAATTAGTTCACAGACGTCAGAAGAATAACGTGCACTACATTATGGTGTGGTGATGTTGCGAACGATGTTTCTGTATGTTAATGATTACCACACGACTCTTTGCTGTATTTTTTAAGCCACCCCGTCGTCCCTACATCACAATAAACTCATCAAGATCATACACTGGCTTTATATTCCGTGTGTATGTCTCACTGTCCAGAGTGGAATTTATAACTTGTCTCCTCTTTCGATTTAAAATTTACCTACGAATTTCAAACGACCATGTGGCCAGTCACTATCAAACTGAAGGACACACAGAGGAAAAAACAGCCCTGATTTGTCTTACGGTGTTCAGCAAATGTTTTTGCTATATGTTTTCACTGCTCTCATGTAAACGTTTTTCGTCAGTTTGCGAATATGCCCCTCCCCGTGAGGGGGGCGGGGTGTATTTCCTGTAAATTGGTTACCATACTTGTCTGTAGAATTTAAAAACTGCCTTTAAATGCAGAATATCAAGCTTGCACAAAAAAACCTTTACCGTTAAACGCGAAGTGTCATGTATAATAAAAACACTTGGTTTCACCATATTATAAATTTATGAGTACAAGCACATACGCCCTCTGATGCAATCATGGAGCCAAAAATAGACAGACATTTACATTGAAAAGCGTTTGCTTGCAAATGGTTCCCCCCTCCACATCGCAACACCTCTCCCCCCCTACCATTTTGTCGGATGCATGATGCATTTTCAGAACGACCCCCTGCCCCTTTTTCGTCAGAAATGCGCCTATTTTCCTGGAAATTGTACCCTCTTTCGCGCACAGCAAAATTACCTCATCAGTAGTAATGCCATCGGACTCGCATAGGGATGAGGGGAGAGGGGGGAGGGAGTTGCCACTACCGAATTGCACTGCGTGCCGACAGCAAAGTTACCTGTCAGTTCTCACGCTATTGGTCTCGCATGGTGGGGGGGGGGGGGGAGGTGGTTGGAGGGCTATGGTGGGGGTCACCACCACCAAATCATAACCTCACGTTCTTCACTAGACTGATCTCTTTATTTCTTTACAGCCCGCAGATATCACTTGGCTGAAGACTGCCCTGACATTCCGCTCATTCCGCTCATTCTGTTCTATTTAGCCGAGATCGATTTGCGTCTTCTTCGTAGATCACCAAACAAAAAGAAATGTAAAGAATTTTCGGATAAATTTAGCACGCGTTACTGGTGTAAGAGGAAGGCGGAACAGTTTCCTGTTATATGTTAACGCAGTGGGGGATGGGGGGGAGGGGAAGGGGGAGGAGAGAGGAGGGGCGTCATTCGCTGTATATTAAAGTGCAGTGCTATAATGTCCACGTAACATAGAGAGTACAGATCCCGGCATCACATTAACGTCGATCTGAGAAGGCGACGTCGAAAAAGAAAGCAACCTGGAGTGATCGGGGTTGGGGGGGGGGGGGAGGCGGCATTCATCGTGGATTAATGTGCAGTGCGATAATGTACACGTCACATATCCTGTACATATCCCGGCATCAAACTGACGACCGGACAGACCTGATAGGAGGGGGGGGGGGGGGGAAGGAAGGGCGACAGTTTGATGCCGGGATATGAACAGGACATGTGATCTCGGCATTGCATCGACATCGTTCTGAGGCAGCGTCGTCGACCCAACCAACCTGCACCATTGACTCTGATTTTAATTTGGTTGTAATTGGTCGCGACAATAGATCAGTATCTAATTAATGCCTCTGGATAACGTTCAATAAGCGTTGAAAACGTTAACGTTGGTCGCTACCAAAACCCAACTTTCTCCGATTTCTAATGAACAACGTTGAATAGACGTCGAGATTCCGGCGTTGTATAAACCTAATGGTCAAAGCGAAACAAAAACTCCATTATATTATCGCTCACCGAAATGAAAGCCGTGACAAGTCGCTTCGAAATAGGCCAAAATAGAGACGAAAAAAAAATATGGGAATTTCAGAAGTTTTTCCCCACCTACTGTTGACAAATATTCATGAAAATTGACTTCACAATTTTCTACGTTATCATTTGACCTTATTATTGTTACTGTTTTGTTACTGTTATTGTTACTGTTATTGTTACTGTTCTGGTTGCGATTATAGATTATTTTTTTCCGATGTTTTTTACATCACTATTCCGAGGCCGAAAAAAGATCGACGTCTATCCAATGACGATTTGCAGACATTTCTTCGGCTTACGTAGTCAGACGTTAATCCGTCGCCGTCTTCTGTTCAACGTTGCCCACCGCCACCGTGCTTGCTGGGCTGTAAGAGAATACTGTACACCCTGTGGTAAACTGAAAGCCTAACGCCTTGAGACCTTTGCGTGCTCCAAGTGAAATAAGAGCGGTGTGTTTACTTGGCCTAAATTGTGGTTCATGTGAAAACGTGTCCTTTTGGTTAAAAGAAATGGCGTAAAAAAGAACGGGAATGTTAATATACCTTGTGTTACCCTATAACGAAATTATTTCTACCGTCTACAAATAAATAAACAAACAAACAAAGTTTTCTTTCAAGACTTAGGTCTGTGATTCAACGACTATTCTAAGCTGGTTGGGTTTGTTCTAGCCATTTCGCTCATGTACAAAAGGAACAAACCCTATGACAAAATAATTATCAAAGTGGCACATTCTGGCCCATTTTCAGTGTTTTGCCAAAATTTTAACTCATTTATTGTATGTTTAAAATTTTTATTTCGTACAGTATATAAAGATTTTAGACACATTTATTGCAAGACAAATGTGTCATAAACCTACTGCAGCCCAATTATATCGTTTTTAATTTGATTCTGGCTGCGAAAAATCGGGTACACCTTTACCTCAAGTAGTAGGAAAACGACAGTTCTGGACCAGTCAATCATCGTAACGTCATCAATCACGTGACCAATGAAAAGCCAATGAAATCAATGAAGGCAATGAAGCCCCGTCCACTTTCTGTCTATCACCTGTCAATCATCGTGACGTCATGAATCACGTGACCAATGAAAAGCCAATGAAATCAATGGAGACAATGAAGCCCCGCCCACTTTCTATCTATCACCTGTCAATCATCGTGACGTAATGAATCACATGACCAATGAAAAGCCAATGAAATCAATGAAGACAATGAAGTCCCGCCCATTTTCTGTCTATCATCAGTCAATCATCGCGACGTCACACCCCCCTAATATCTATTTTTAGACTGGGGAAATTTTATAACATTTATTTTAAGTAACTTTTAAAAAAAGTAGATAACTTTCGTTATGGCTGACCGATTTGCATGAAAATTTTTCTGTTTGATCTAGATTTTTGTCTAGTTTTGACATAAAGTAATCGCAGGCTATTTGTGCAGGCGGCTGTATGCATACTTGTGACATACCGCCATTTTAACTGTGTAAAAAGTGAAAAAGTGGGATAACTTTCGCTATAGTTGGTCGATTTGAATGAAAATTTCACCATTGGATTCAATGTGATGCCTTAGTTTATATGGGGGACTATTTGCACAGGTGGCTGTAAGCACTTTGTAGGAGCACACCCCCCGTTCAAAGATGTGTTCGAATGGCAAGCCTATTCAAACATGTGTTCGCGTTATTTATTTATTTTTTTTTTTGGAACATATTACGTCATGGTATTGTTTAGCAAGTTGTTTAACAATTGTTCAACATGTTTTCCAACATGTTGAAAATGTTCAACATATTGTTCAACATGCCTTTAAACATGTTGTTTAACATGTTGTTCAACATGTTCAACATATTCAACAACATGTCCAACATGTTCAACATGTCATTATGATTAACAGATGATAGACAGAAAGTGGGCGGGGCATCATTGTCTCCATTGATTTCATTGGCTTTTCATTGGTCACGTGATTGATGACGTCACGATGATTGACTGGTCCAGAACTGTCGTTTTCCTACTACTGCGAGTCCGATGTCTGTACAAGGTCCATTTTTCGACACCTATCCAACCTCTATTCAGCGTTGCACCAACGACGTTGGTTACACGTAAGAGAAGGTTTCACTTGTGGTTTGGTCGACATCGCAACTTCAAATAAGTCTTCTTAATACGGACTACAATTTTTTTTCAAAAGTCTTAGCCAAACGACTAGAAAAACACTTACTGTTTATTGTAAATAATGACCAATTTGGCTTTGTAAAAGGGAGATATACAGGCGAAAGTATAAGGTTTGTACAAGATTTAATTGGTCACTGTGACAAAACACAGCAATCAGGAATACTCCTCCAACTGGATTTTGCTAAACCTTTTTGATCGAATTTCTTATTTGAAGTTCTTAAAAAGTTCTATGTTGGTCCTGAATATATTACCTTGGTAAAACTATGCTACACTGATATACAAAGTCGTCTAAATAATAATGGGCACTTATCAAGATGGTTTCATCTATATAGAGGAGTGCGGCAGGGTTGCGGCCTCTCTGGCCTATTATTTATACTTTGCGCAAAGATAATGGAAGCCCTTATAAGAAACAACAACAACGTAAAGGGATTACTTATGGGAAACAAAATTCATAAAATCAAACATTTCGCCGATGATTGTACTTGTATGGTGAAGGACATACCACCAATTTACACTTTAATAGAAACAATACGAGGATTCACAGAACTTTCTGGTTTGACATTAAATACTGAAAAATCTATACTGTTCTTTTTAGGTCCTTGGAAAAATAAATCTATAAACAATTTAAACATGTGCATAGAACGTGACATTCAGAGAGGAAGAAATCAAACAACAATACATAGGATTAACTTTGATGAAAAGATAAAAAATATAAATTGCACTTTTGGGATTTTAGTCTCTGGGGCAGGATAATTATGTCAAAGTTGTCTGGTATATCAAAAATTATACATTTAATGTCAGTTTTAGACGTAGCAATACCGCTCAAAGAAAAATACAAACTGAAATAAACAACTTTATTTTGCGATATAAACCAGCCAAGATAAAACACTCAACCATAATTGCAAACTACGACGAAGCAGGTATGAAAGCTATAGATGTGGAAAGTCAGTTTAAAGCATTAGAATGTCCTGGTTTTGGCGCATACTAAAAGGAGTCGGATGGAACCAACATATATAAATAATGTTCTAGCCTATGGGCGACTGAAATTTTTGCTGAGATGCCATTATCATATAAATAATTTGTCTCAACTACCCTTATTTTACCAAAACTGCTAAATTTGCCAACATGATAATCTTTTCGAGACATTCGCGATATATTGTATGGAATAATAAAGAGATATTAATAGACGGGCAAAGTATATTCTTCCAAAGTTGGTTCGACAAGGGAATAGTTCTTATTCAAGATTTATTCCATAGTCATGGCCAATTTTTAACTTTAAAAATTTTCTACATAAATATAAAATTAAAACTAATTACTTAAATACTCTGGGTTGATAAGTGCTATCCAAAAATCAATTAATAGAGGCTCTGTATTAGCCGATGGATCTGGCGCAATTAGACCAACAATAAACTTTAAGTAATATATTTCAATTCAGCAGTGGAATCAACACAATCACAAAAATGTCTTCTAAACGAAAATATAGATGAAACCACATTTTATAATAGCCTAAAACAAGCACAAAGGAGTACAAATGAGCCCAAATTATTATCCCTAAACTTTAAAATTATTATAATGTTAACAATTGTGGATCAAATCTTTTTAAATCGGAAACAAGGACAAGCGAAAACTGTGAGAATTGTAACAGCCGTGAATCAGACTTAGTAACACATGCTTTAATTAAATGCTCTAAAACAAAAGCATGGTTAGCAAAAATCTTTACTCTTATAGATCCTGAAAGAAATTTTACAATTAATATTAGCCCAAATGCTTTTATTTCTGGTGTCAGAGATATGGCACTCAATCATATTATTATCATTGTTAAATTCTACATTTGTTACATACGAGGCTATAAAAAGAAGTTTTCTTGTAATATTTTACTGAATGAAATTTACAAAAGAGTGCAAGTTGACAAAATCTGTCTTTCGAAACCAAAATTTCTCAAAAAGTGGGGACAAACAAAAACAGTGTTGAAAAAAAGCGAAGCGTTCTATGCACAGTAATCTCGCGGCAAACACATTCAGACAGTCAATAAATTCCTTTATTTCCAATTCTGTTAAATAATATCACATTTTAACTGAGAATTTTCTCTTTATGTGTGCGCTGTGAGGAAGGTAATGGAATAAAATATAAATGAACATATAATACACAAATATATGAATTATTGTTTTGGTGAAATAATTTTAAAACATATAGAGTAAATATGCAGCGGTTGAAAATTGTGCCGTCTGTCTCTTGCCATCAGATGGAAGCGTGAGTGTGCTGGGGTGAAAGGTATGTGGCGTCTAGTGTCGGGTGCTTGTCCTTGATATGGTAAATAAACGCTTAAAAACAAAAAGAAAAAACTCCAAATTGACGTTTACTCGATGTTGGAATGTTTACTAAGTATTTCCAGTCAATCAGAAGGGGAAAATAACCACTTCCTCCGGTTTTCGCCTTTTAACTAGGAGCCTCAATGTTTTGTGGGTTGTATTTTGGGGCGGATCTAATTAGTTAGAAATCTTAGTTGAGTTTTTAACAAAGTCGCTGGCTTAAAACAAACCAGAAAAGCCCAATGCAAGAAGAAACTAGCCTCGACGAAGTGTAGAAGACTTGATGTGTTTACTACTCGTCTCCTTAAGAGAAATAAAAGAAGTTTTAGACACAGTATTTTCTTATATTTCCCCCTCTTTTCTGAATGAACACTAAGTATGACAGACTAGGTGTGACTTGTTTGCTCGGTGCAAATAAACTTATTTTTTATCAATCGTGTTTATTTCTGGACTCAGCAACAAGAAGGAGACTCAGCCTCCTGATCACCAGGCCCCCATCCCCAATCCCTCGCGGGTTTGTTTGTGTTCACAAGAAGAAAGAATAGAGCATCGCCTTCGATTAGAAATGCTTGGCATGGCAGGTGTACATTGGAACGCAGGTTGCCGTAGACTTGCACGCTCACAGTACAACAACAGAGGAACACATGCAGGTCGCCGTAGACATGCACGCTCACAAGCATAACGGCAGAGGAACACACGCGGGTCGCCGTAGACACGCAAGCTCACAGTACAGCGACAGTGGAACACACGCGGGTCGCCATAGACATGCACGCTCACAAGCATAACGACAGAGGAACACATGACCTTAACTTACTACATCAGCACAAATAACAAAACTAGAGAGAGAGAGAGAGAGAGAGAGAGAGAGAGAGAGAGAGAGAGAGAGAGAGAGAGAGAGAGAGAGAGAGAGAGAGAGAGAGAGAGAGAGAGAAAGAAAGAGGGAGAGTGAGAGAGAAAGAGAGGTAATGGAATGGAAAACATAATGTTGTGGCAATATAATTTTACATGTTCAGTTTTAATACCTTACAAACTTACTTACAAAACACCTTTCCATCAATTTATTATCAATTTAGGTTATTTATAACTTTTTAGCTAAAACAAAACTGCTTCTATAACATTTGTATACAAGAAATGAAGACAGCAGGAAATAGTTCAATTCAGAAAGACAACTTCTGAAAAGAAGACTAAAAATAAGTGTTCTGTGAGTCCACTAACAGATGGGTTGGGGTTGATAATCTGTCAAAACTATAATAGATTATAGTGGGTGGAGGACTCTTTCCCCAGGGGGAAGATAGACTAGGCTATCTCTCCCCCCCCGGGAAGCTAGACAAGTCTATCGTCCCCCACCTGATATTTTTTGCCCCTGTTCAGCTCCCCCCCCCCCCGCAACCCAGGCTAACACCAACGGTACTTCTTTGTTTTTGTTTTCGTTCTGTCGACTGTTTACCTCCTCAGCCATTCTAGTTTTCCCCTATTTTGTCTCCATTTTTTTTCTTTCTGCTGCTGAATCTGTGATAACTAAAATTAGTTAGGTTAATCTGATTGCTTAATCTCCGTCGCACTTACTAAAGGCAATCACATCGCCGCTGTATTGAAATGAAACGAGTCCACATCTCTTTTGTTTTAATTTTTAATTATGTATTGCAACGGGTAAAACAGCCAGATAAGAAATCTCGGGTAATTTTAAGTTGCGGCATAAGATTTAGTTCTGACTGTAAGTAAATACTCTAAACTTTTCACCACCTAGTATCACTTTCTAAATCGAAGAAAAAGTTGAACATACAACAAAGCACTTCTTGGATAATGTGGGTTTTATTTATGACAATCTTAGCGATCAGAAGTCTCCAGCTGTCTCTAAAGATGCTAAAAAGGATATTAGGAGAAAGGAAAGAACCTTCTGATCAAGGATGCTTTTTTATATTTTTGTTGGAATTATGTTGCAATTTAGTTATTAAAGTGGTTTTATATAGTTTTAAACAGTTTAATTGAGTCCATTTATTTACATGAACAAATATCAAAATATATTTACACGCAAAAAAATTCTTGAAGAGGTGGGAGGTGGAGTAAATATGCTGGAGGGCGGATAGCCTGGTATAGCTTAATTCCGCCCCTGTGGGGAGGGGGGACGCTGTACAGGGGAGGGGGTAAGATAGCCTGTTACAACGGAGCGCTTTAGCAGCTGGAGCTTTATTCGGGTCCCACAGTGGGAGGGCTATAACAGGACAGTAACAGCATAATACACTAAAGAAAAAGTGATATTAAAGAACATTTATTTATTAATTCCTGTCATACTACCGAACAACCCACATTGATTTTCCTTACGGCATGCAGCGCAGCACAACAAATACTACCTGTATACACAGCAGTTCACTGTGCTCAACTAGCTATACGACTACACGAACGCTTTCTTGTTGTAACTAGTCATTCTAGTTAATTGCGTTTTCTTCGCGTTGAAACGATCTGCAGGCAAAAAGAGAAACATAGGGATGTCCGTATGAGCTTAGTTTTCTACGTGCAAGTAAAATTAAGTTTGCAAGGCCCTCCAGGTAACAACCTTGAGACAGCTGATATAGTGCACGTTTAAGACAGGGTTAGACGATGAAAAACAATGTACAGTAAAGCCTCATTCTGGACAAACCCTGAAATACCGGACAACTGCCAATACCGGACAAGAATTCTCAGTCCCGTTTTCCCTATTGGTTTGCATGACTCCTGAATTACCGAACACCTCTATATACAGGACAAAATCCGCCATTGCCCCCGTTGTCCGGTGTAGGAAGGTTTTACTGTAGTCTGTTGTCAAATATTCATTCTAATGCTATTAAAGCGAAATAGTGATTATTTTTATTATTATTGATTATTTCGTGTCTTAAAAACTGCCTGAGTTGTGCAATTTTATGAACTAATAATTTTCGCAAACACTTCATTGTAAGAATATGTCAGCTTTTATGAACATCCCCTGTCCACATTTTAGACATTTCTGAGAATTAACGAACAAAGACGTAGGGCATCCTGCCTTTGTATGTGACGTCATAGGGCCGAGACAAATAAACCCAATGTGATACCATTTTCATCACCTTAGATACCTTAAGTTGTGATGGTGAACTTTCCAACAAGGCAAACGTTTGAAATGTTTACAGACTTCAGACGAAAGTGTGTGACACTTTGCGATGATGCCGGCAATGTTTCTGAGCACGGTGAAGACAGTTTGCTGCCATCGATGCTTGATCTCCTTCGTTAGAAACATAGATGAAGGGATAATCCGGCGATAAGCGAGTCCGGCGCTTGGTAGACTAATGCACAGGGTTTTGAGTAACAGGAGCATCATCCCAAAGGAGAAGATAAGCGTATATAATGACGTCATCACATCAACACTACTCTTCGGGAGCGAGACAGACGCGGTATAGAAGACACATATATCAACCAAACCCTTCCACGCGAGATACCTTTGCCAAATATGTGGTATCAAGTGGCAAGATAAAGTACCAAACCCAATAGCCTGACTACGAAGTGACAGAGAGGATACAGAAGCCAAAGTCAGAGGTAGTCACCTTGTTTTTGGCGGAACACGTGACGCGCATGCGCAACTCCCCTGTACCGAAAGCTATGTTCTATGTTCTATGGCCAACTAAAAGAGGGCTCTCATTGACCGCCAATGTTTGCAACACACAGGCAAGCTAAAGTTCAATCTGAAGTTGTGCCGTAAAGGACAGGGGAAAATGGAGGAAGAAAATTTTCTTTGGATTGTTTCTTGAATTTGCTCTCAGGATGACAAAGATGCTTGTATTTCCTGTTTCAAATGTTGTTAATGTGGTAGATGCATGTTAACCGGAATAACTGTCTGTTTGTGTACCTGAACGAGTACTTAGCACTGAAGGTCGAGTTACTAGTCACGAGTAAGCAATAACAGTGACATCATGATTCTCGTAATTCTCCACAGATTAGTCGAACGATTTACATTTACCTGGAATTAGTACAGAAGCCTTTCATATGACGGTCTGTTGGGTTGTGTTTGCCAGACTGAGTGATAGGGTGTGCAAGGACAGCTGTGTTATATTTGCCAGACTGAGTGATAGGGCGTATAAGGACAGTTGAGTTATATTTGTCAGACTGGGTGATAGGGTGTACAACGACAGTAAGTTTGATTAGCGCTGTGCTGTCTCCTGCCACGGTTCCAGAGCACACCACCGTCATTGGTTTGCCGGGGCTGTTTGAATTAGCAAAGCTGGCTTTATACACTGCTAACTAGATGTCTGGGCTCCCCGCTGCTTATTCCTTCCATGTGGGCTCATTGCGGTTAAGTGGCTCTGCCCAGTTATAGAGGGACGAGAGGAAAGGGAAGCGCCATTCCCTTCCTCTCTCGGTCGTGGGAGCCAAGGTTGGCTCTCCCTTACCCTTCTACTGGGCAGCAGTGGGATGTCCTATCTAGGGTTGATCCTTGCCTCTACCCTTCCCTTTAGGCTTAGATTTGGACAGAAGAGGGGTAGCTTACTTATGCGTCGTGTACCTATGGTTATTGCATGGTGGCTTTACTGTCCTTTCTTGCTGTAGGCATGGCGGACGTAGAGACAGCGATGCACTAGGCAACGTGTGGAGATCCATATCCTTCACAGGTAGCCCTCACTCTTTCTGTGATATGTGTAGCCCTGCAGGGGAGCTGGCTCTTTGCGATAAGGACAATACCTGCATTGAACGTGAACATTTGCCTCATGGCGAATGGAAAGCTCTTGAAACGAATAGACCAAAAACCAGCGTTGCAAAGAACCGAAGGAGAAGAGGAAAGAAAGAAGGCATTCTCTGACATTACATCTCCTCCCCCGGCCTTCAGCTAAGTTATCCTAACATATGGGCTTAAAGGAGAGTCAGAAAGTTGGGGAGGCATCTCCTAAGAGCTGTATGAGGCTATTTTAAGCATATCTGTTTCAGAGGCGACGGTTGCAGAGTTAGACACAGACAAGAAAACTCTCTCTTCCCGGTCGACATTCTGTAAGCACCCCCTGACACAGACAGCGTTCTCAAGCGTCGTTACATGAAGAGTGAGAAGGCTTCGAATCGAACAAACAGGAGCCACCGGAACCAGAGTGATTGGATTCAGTCAGGTTAGACGGCATGCTAGTGTTTCAATACCTAGGCAATTGGTTCCTGGCTTATATGGATAGAGCTCAAGGCAGTTCTACTATAAACATTTCAAAGTCAGAACTCCCAAGCCCAAGCACCAGATGGACTTTCTCGGAGAAAGATGGGATTTGGAGTTGGCTGGAGATTTTCCGACTGCGGAAGTCTAAGGGGGCTTGCCCAAGCTATCAAGTTCCCCCCACATAGATCTATCGTTCTCGTGTGAGCGAGATTTCAGGTTGGATCGAGAAACCAAAACGTTGACTCTTACAGGGCCTCTCCAGGAGTAGTAGTCGATTATCTAGACCATTTACATGAGGAGCTCTGGACATCTGGAGACCCACATCAATAGAGGGGTATAGATCAGCTATTGCCGCCTCGCTAAAAATAATATCAGGCTACGACCCAATGAAAGACCTTGTCATTTCTCAACTTATCAGACATTTTAAGCTAAGTCAAACGTGCCTCAGTTGACTTAGGCCTAGTCTTGGAGTAGGGGGAAAGTAAGGGTTCTGAGCCAGGAAGTGACGTCATTTTATCCCCCCCCTAGGATTTTTTTTAGGGGGTGGCAGGTGGCAGTCGGGACAGACCAGCAGTAAGGATTCCAGCACAGGAAGTGACGTCATAAGACATAGGAATGTTGAATCACATCCTAGGGGGGGGGGGGTTCTCACATAGAGGACCCAGGGGGGTCCCCATGGTATGATAGACAGACGGTGGGGGGGAGGGGGTCCGGGGGGTCCCCATGATATGATATGAAAGTGATGCCCGAGGGCGGGTTCGATCCACCGACCTTCAGATCATGCTTCCGCTTACGGGTCCTCTGCTCTACCAACTGAGCCATTCAGGCCAGAAGGTTAATGATCGGGAAAATATTCGTCATATGCATGACACATGATTGACACGTCACGTGACTAATGATGATTGACATTCCTATAAGAGCACATTGTGTGTGCATGTGCATGTGACATGTGACTGTGACTTTTTTTTAACATAATAGCTATGTTTCTTTGTCTATTTTGACTATTATTGTTGTGATAATATTTAATTAGTCATATTTCAATAGTTTCCCATTACAATAACCACACACAAACACACACACAGCATAGCAATAAGTAGATGTTAACAGAGTGTGGGGGAAACCGATCGATAAATTTCAGAGTGCACTCGTTCAGAGTGTGGGGAAACCGATCGATAAATTTCAGAGTGCACTCGTTCAGAGTGTGGGGAAAACCGATCGATAAAATTCAGAGTGCACTCGTACAGAGTGTGGAGGAAAACCGATCGATAAATTTCAGAGTGCACTCGTTCAGAGTGTGGGGGAAACCGATCGATAAAATTCAGAGTGCACTCGTACAGAGTGTGGGGGAAACCAATCGATAAATTTCAGAGTGCACTCGTTCAGAGCGTGGGAACGATCAATAAATTTGAGAAGGAATGGGATTTTCCCTACGTTAAGCCCAATGTTATGTTTTATGTTATAGTAGTTCGAAAATGACACTTGTAAAGCACATTTAACAAATGTAGTTTTTAGAAAACATATAATGTATAAAATAAGTTTAAGCATTTTACCATGCTACTTATTCAAATGTTTTAAAGTTATAGTAGTGTGAAAATGATGCTTCTAAACCAACTTGAGCAAATTTAGTTTTTAATAACATATAATATATAAAATAAGTTTTAACATTTTTGCCATGCTACTTATTCGAATGTTCTAAGGTTATAGTAGTGCGAAAATGTTGGTTCTAGATCAACTTTAACAAATTCAGTTTTTGACAACATATGATATATAAAATAAGTTTAAGCATTTTAGCATGCTGCTTATTCAAATGTTCTAAAGTTATAGTGGTGGCAAAATGGTGGTTCTAGACCAACTTTAACAAATTTAGTTTTTAACAACATATAATATATAAAATAAGTTTAAGCATTTTAGCATGCTACTTATTCGAATGTTCTAAAGTTATAGTAATAGGAAAATGGTTGTTCTAGACCAAATTTAAAGAATTTAGTTTTTGACAAGCCCCATTCGAAACACGTGTTTAATTTATTTTTTGAAACATATTACGTCATAGTATTGTTTAACAATTTTTGAACAAGTTCAACAAATTGTTCAACAAGTTGTTCAACATGTTCAACATGTTTGATATGTTGAACATGTTCAAACTGTTCAAAATGTTCAACATGTTCAACATGTTCAACATGTTCAGCAAGTTGTTGTTCAACAAGTTGTTCAACAATTTGTATATAAAGCAATGTTTAAAGTCTTTCTCATCATTTCAATAGTGTAGGTTGAACTGAAAGGATGTATAAATGTGACATTTGTTCGAAATCTCTCAATTGTCCACAAAGTCTTAAAAGACACTTAAAGGTTGCTCACACTTCAGAAGCGGATGAAGAATCGGATATGGAAAACCCTGTAAAACTACCTTTCACGGAAACTTTAGATGAGTCTTCTATGGAAAGTCAAAGCGTCAATATAGCTGAAAAGAATGCACATACTTGTACAGAATGTGGTGCATTATACAACAGCGAAGAAGCTTTGCTCAAACATATGGAGCAGTGTGGTGAGGATGCTGATGACAGGAGTTCTGAAAGTGAGTCAGAAACAGACTCTGAAAGTGAGTCAGAAATAGACTCTGTTTGGTATGATATGGTTCAAGAAGTCTACGATGACTATGATGACAAATTTCAAGAAAAGGTTTCAGAATATGAAGAAGCAGGACTTGAAGATGCGCGTGAAATAGCAAGCTATGACCTTCTACCCATTTATAAACATGGACTAAAACAACTGTTTATGAGACTATTCAAATATACCCAGCATCTAGAACAAAGCTGACATTATCAAAAGATTTTAAAGGACTTAAATTACTTTGTGGATGAAAAACATTACAAGTATTCAAAGGCACTAAAGGCGGCTAAAAGGAAAAACAATGCATTCTTTGAAGAGCTACTGCAGTGAGTGAACAACAGCTACCATCTATGACAATGCATGTAGAAAAGTTTGAGACAATGCCTGCAGAAAATTTTATAGTAAAGCCTGAGACAATACCAACAGCAAATTCTAAGGCAATGCCCATGATAAAGTCTAAGGCGAAGTCATGTCAGCAGCGTCAAAAGCGACCACATCTTAGAAAGATAAAAAGAGATGAGTTACCAGCTATGACACCGCCGTGTAAAAAGCGAAAAATTAAGACAGAGCCTAAAATGAAGCGAGAACCAGAGTGTAAAGCTGCTACCACCATGAAGAAGATGAGTGTAGACGATTTACCGGTTATGATACCTATTAATGGAGAAATATATATTAAATTGGCGAAATATCAACAGAAAGTGATAGTTAACATTCGTGAATATATTACGGATCATCTGGGAGGTTACATCCTACCAAGAAGGGAATTTAGTTGTCATTGAACGATTGGCACATGCTGAAGAAGCAAATGACGTCAGTGGATCTCATGCTTCAGAAAATAGGTTTGTATAAATGCAGTGACTGTCAGAAGATCGTTGAGTAGACAGCGAGATGACTGTATACAATTTTAACTGCATGACGAGCTCAGTGGATGCTATGATTTCATCACCCTCAGTGCAGAAGATTGGAGCGAAGGTTTTGAAGCTTGACAAGAACTTGACACTTAGCTTTGACTTATATGGACATGTACATTTGATATGTAGTTCAAACAAAATTGTCTTCATATGTAGACTATGAAATTAACATGATCTATGTTCATGTGAAGTTAGTTGTTATAAAATTTTAAGTTAAGTTCTTGTGAATCTGCACATGTATTAACATAATATGTATTTGAAATAGTTTTGTTTGTATCATAATTGTACATATTTGTAATATTCAATAAAAACACATATGATGCTTTTCAACTTTTTATTTTTCTCATACAATACTTGAATATAATACATAATAATACAGTTCTTGAATATAATACATAATAATACAAAATTAACTATAATACCTAATATACGATATATGATATATGGTTTACGGGTCAATTAAAACCGTGTCAATAACCTTACGACTTTATATGTTGCAAAGCAAGACATATATTAATACACAACGCTTAAGTTCATTAAATACTACAACATTTATCATAAAGTTTAGTGAAATAAGTCTATTTTCCTTCATCTGTTTCACTCTGTTCACTCTCCATACCACTTTCTTCATCACTGCTGTCATACTCCTCTTCCTTATCTAGTAGCTCTTCCAAGAATGCATTGTTTTTCCTTATAGCCGCCTTTAGTGCCTTTGAATACTTGTAATGTTTTTCATCCACAAAGTAATTAAAGTCCTTTAAAATCTTTTGATAATGTCAGCTTTGTTCTAGACGCTGGGTATATTTGAATAGTCTCATAAACAGTTGTTTTAGTCCATGTTTATAAATGGGTAGAAGGTCATAACTTGCTATTTCACGCGCATCTTCAAGTCTTTGTTCTTCATATTCTGAAACCTTTTCTTGAAATTTGTCATCATAGTCATCGTAGACTTCTTGAACCATATCATACCAAACAGAGTCTATTTCTGACTCACTTTCAGAGTCTGTTTCTGACTCACTTTCAGAACTCCTGTCATCAGCATCCTCACCACACTGCTCCATATGTTTGAGCAAAGCTTCTTCGCTGTTGTATAATGCACCACATTCTGTACAAGCATGTGCATTCTTTTCAGCTATATTGACGCTTTGACTTTCCATAGAAGACTCATCTAAAGTTTCCGTGAAAGGTAGTTTTACAGGGTTTTCCATATCCGATTCTTCATCCACTTCTGAAGTGTGAGCAACCTTTAAGTGTCTTTTAAGACTTTGTGGACAATTGTAAGATTTCGAACAAATGTCACATTTATACATCCTTTCAGTTCAACCTACACTATTGAAATGATGAGAAAGTCTTTAAACATTGCTTTATATACAACTTGTTGAACAACAACTTGCTGAACATGTTGAACATGTTGAACATGTTGAACATTTTGAACAGTTTGAACATGTTCAACATATCAAACATGTTGAACATGTTGAACAACTTGTTGAACAACTTGTTGAACAATTTGTTGAACTTGTTCAAAAATTGACAAACAATACTATGACGTAATATGTTTCAAAAAATAAATTAGACACGTGTTTCGAATGGGGCTTGTCAAAAACTAAATTTTTTAAATTTGGTCTAGAACAACCATTTTCCTACTACTATAACTTTAGAACATTCGATTAAGTAGCATGCTAAAATGTTTAAACTTATTTTATATATTATATGTTATTAAAAACTAAATTTGCTAAAGTTGGTTTAGAAGCATCATTTTCACACTACTTTATTTTTAAAACATTTGAATAAGTAGCATGGTAAACTGCTTAAACTTATTTTATACATTATATGTTTTCTAAAAACTACATTGGTTAAATGTGCTTTACAAGTGTCATTTTCGAACTTCTATAACATAAAACATAACATTGGGCTTAACGTAGGGAAAATCCCATTCCTTCTCAAATTTATTGATCGTTCCCACGCTCTGAACGAGTGCACTCTGAAATTTATCGATTGGTTTTCCCCCACACTCTGTACGAGTGCACTCTGAATTTTATCGATCGGTTTCCCCCATACTCTGAACGAGTGCACTCTGAAATTTATCGATCGGTTTCCCCCACACTTTGAACGAGTGCACTCTGAAATTTATCGATCGGTTTCCCCACACTCTGAACGAGTGCACTCTGAAATTTATCGATCGGTTTCCCCCACACTCTGTACACATGTACTTATTCCTATGCTGTGTGTGTGTTTGTGTGTGGTTATTGTAATGGGAAACCATTGAAATATGACTAATTAAATATTATCACAACAATAATAGTAAAAATAGACATAGAAACATAGCTATTATGTTAAAAAATGTCACAGTCACATGTCACATGCACATGCACACACAATGTGCTCTTATAGGAATGTCAGTCATCATTAGTCACGTGACCTGTCAATCATGTGTCATGCATATGACGAATATTTTCCCGATCATTAACCTTCTGGCCTGAATTGGTCAGTTGGTAGAGCAGAGGACCCGTAAGCGGAAGCATGATCTGAAGGTCGGTGGATCGAACCCGCCCTCGGGCATCACTTTCATATCATATCATGGGGACCCCCCGGACCCCCCCCCCCCACCGTCTGTGTATCATACCATGGGGATCCCCCCGGGTCCTCCATGTGGGGACCCCCTGGGTCCTCCATGTGAGAACCCCTCCTCCCTCCTAGGATGTGATTCAACATTCCTATGTCTAATGACGTCACTTCCTGTGCTGGAGTCCTTACTGCTGGTCTGCCAACTGCCACCCAAAAAAAATCCTAGGGGGGGGGGGGTAAAATGACGTCACTTCCTGGCTCAGAACCCTTACTGCTGGTCTGTCCCGACTGCCACCTGCCACCCCAAAAAAAATCCTGGGGGGGGGGGGGTAAAATGACGTCACTTCCTGGCTCAGAACCCTTACTTTCCCCCTACTTCTTGGGTATGTGTCTGATAACACAATTTTCGGGAAATCAGTGACGGAAAAAGTGATATGGACAGTAAGGCGCAAAAGAGTGAAATAGATGAAGAAAAATAGTCGGAAGGTAAAACAACAAAAAATGTTCAGAATCGTCTGAAATGTGTAAATATGCAAAAATCACAAAAATTTTTCCCACGGGGGGGGGGGGGGAGGTAAAAAACTAAACATGTTGAGAAACGTCTGAAACGTGTCAATATGCAAAATCCAAAAAAAAAAAAAAATTAAAAATCCCACGGGGAGGGGGGGGGGGGGAAGGTTGAGAGGTCAAAAAACCAAAAATGTTCGGAATCGACTGAAACATGTAAATATGCAAAAATCACAAAATTTTCCCACGGGGGGGGGGGGGGGGGGTCTGACGACTATGTCCTAGGGGAGGGGGATGGGGTTCGTGCAGAACTGTCATTTCTTAACTACTGACCCGTTCAATTCCGTTTCGCAAATTATAAATAGCGCTACGTGCACAAGTTTTAGAGATTATTTTTTTTTCGGGGGGGAGGGGTAGGTAGGGAGTATGGCCAAATATCGGTTTGTTGTGGTTTGATCGGAACGACGTCGCAACCTCTACTCGTCGGATCGACCTCAGAATATATAAAATGCATGGGTCCACATGCGCATAATACACATCGGAAAAGTCACAAACTCTCCTAATTCCCACGTAACTACATGGAAATTTCCCCAACAAAACACACGTTATTTACGCATGGATACGAGAGAATACCTACACATGTTCATGTTATGCTTAGTCCCCATGTGGGACTGCTATCGGGGTAAGTCTCAGCCTGCTGCCTCCCCCCCTCCCCTTCCCCAAATCCACCTCTGCGTCCGCTAAAGTGGAACGTGCTGAAGTTCTTTCGCTCGTTTCTTCTTTTTCATTTAAAAATGGCGTTTGTTCAAGTTCGTACTGTTGTTTGGGAGAGAACGGAGAGGGGTGCAGGCGAGGGCAGAACGCCCGGGGACACTGCTCTGACATTTTGTCTGCAGGAGCATTCTACTTATAAATATCAGAAATTACGTCAGAGCTATCAATACGTAATGTCAATGCTCCAAGTGTAATTACTGAAAAACAAAATGGTTGTTCATTTCAAAGGTGAGGGATCATTAGGCTTAAAAATTGGTGTTTTATCAGACACATTAGCTGGTCAAAGAAATTGGTAAAGAATGATATTTCGTGAATAATAAGCATTTCTTTATCATTAAATTAGAACTTCGTTGAAAGAGGAAACCAGCACAAGTACTAAATAGCCACTAATTGGCAACATCTACTGTTATTATTACTATTACTATTACTGTTATTATTATTATTACAATTATTATTATTTCTGTTATTATTACCATTACTGTTATTGCTATTATTATTAAATTGTTATTATTATCACAATTATTGTTATTATTATTATTATTACTATTATTGTTATTATTGTTACTATTATTACTGTTCTTCTTATTATTATTGTTACAATTTTTATTACCATTATTTGGTGTTGCAGATCGTAGTGAGATTAGAAAACTCCCAAGTAAAACTGCAGCCAGAAGTGCCAAAAACGTTCAAGCACAAATAAAGCAACAGACATGTTAAACTTTAATTACGCTGCAAAAAAAAAAAGACGAAAAAAAACTTTCAACATTTAAAATATTCTTTAGACAGATATTTTTTCATTAATTTTCTGAAATTAGATTGGTAAAAATGTTACAAAATACTTTCGTTGATAATTTTTTTTCTAAAAGGGCATGTTCTAAAAAAGCTCCTTTTTCTCTTTATAATTAACTTCTGAAACATATTTTCTAAGCATTATGAAACTGGAAAATCAATTTTATTATGAATATGACTGTTTAATATGGAATGTCATTTTAAGTTTATGAATAAAAAAAATTCAATATCAACAATAACAACACAATTTTTGAGCTCAAGATTTGCTTCTATTTTGTGCAGTAAAAAATTAAAAGAAAGATTCTGTGTAAATGAACCAGTCATTACTTTATTCACGCATGCTTGCGTCTGAATTTTCGTACAAAAATAGACTGATATTTTTACATCAAAAATTTATTTTGGAGCTAAAATATCACGTGCACATTTCGAAATATAAATTATATAACGTCTCATTCTGTTATCTAAAATAAATTCTTGGTATCAATAAAAAGCAAATAAATTACTGAGCTCAAAATTGAGATTTTGCTGTCAGATATTTCATTTCTGCTATCAAGAAAGAACTTTTGATCACCCAAAATCAATTTTAGAGATCATTAAATCATTTTCGATATCAATAAATATGGTTTGTTATCTCTAACTATATATTGGTATCAAGAATTACTTTTGAATCAAAAATACATTAAGAGATATCAAAAAAATAATTAAATTAATTCTTGACATACAAAAAACGAATTTCTGGAATAAAACATTTGTTCTTGACATTAAAGAATAATTTTTAAGAATCAAATTTATTTCTTTATTTAAAGAATTGCCTAACAAATGTAAAATGGCATTCCATAGTTTAATGGGTTTTTTTCCGTTTGCATTGCAGCAGACGTGGTGTTGTGTTAATATACAACCACAATTAAACTAGAACCGTATTTCGCTAGCGAGATGTTTAACAATTGACAAAAAATAAAACGCACTGTTAAGAAAAAAACTCCATAGATTGATAACTTAATACCAGCAAAATATATTAGCAAACCACTCAGCTTGAATACGTCTTATAAGCTTATAAGGTTTTATTGAATGATCAGGCATACGCCGTGTTATCTATTTGCGTAGTGAGAGCTCGCACAAAGCTGAACAACTGCGTGTTCTGTGCTGTGCATTAAATGCTCCGCATTTACTAGCATGTCGTTTTAAACAAGAAAACGAATCGAAGGCGAAAATAAAAAGTGCCATGCACACGTTCATATCAAGTTGTACCTAAGTTCCAAGTTTCGTGGCCCTAGGGCCCGTAGTGCCAGTGGAGGAGATGACACAGGAAATCCGATCACTGTCAAGAAAAAAATACCAACGGCTGCTCGCACAAATTCATAAAGCTCTTGCAAGCCAAAGGCTTGCTGAGTGTTAACCAGAACCTCAACTGGCTAGCGAAATGTTAAACACTTGACAAAAATTAAAGCGCAAAAATACTTCCTTCAATGGGTTATTTCTCGAATAATATATTGCAAACAACACAGCTTGAATACGTCTTATAAGCCGAGTAGTGTTTGGTTATTGTTGACTCCAGGTTTTATTGACTGATCAGGCATACGTCTATTTACTCAGTGAGAGCTCGCACAAAGCTGAACAACTGTGTGTTCTGTGCTGTGCATTAAATGCTCCGCATTTACTTGCAAAAAATACACTCTCTTTTAACATGGCGTTCTAAACAAGAAAACGAAATCGAAGGCGAAAATAAAAAGCGTCATGCACACGTACATGTCAAGTTCTACCTAAGTCCAAAGTTTTGTGGCCCTAGGGCCCGTAGTGCCAGTGGAGGAGATGACACAGGAAATCCGATCAAGAAAAAAATACCAACGGCTGCTCGCACAAAGTCATATACTCATGGCAAGCCAAAGGCTTGTTAATTACTCTAAAATCATCTACAAATCACTTGAGTGTTTTTTCTTCTTCTTTTTCTTATTTTTCTTCCCAAGACTTTTTCCTTCATCGTTGGCTTCGTCGCGTTCGGGATTCTCCGTAATCGCTGGCCGCTTCGGTGGTGAAGCAACACTACCGCCCAGCTGGCTATGGCCCGGGGCGGGTGTGCAGCTGGTTGTAGGGTTTGCTGCGGGGCTGCCTGTGGGGTTGCCCGTGACGCCTGCTGTATGGTTTGCCCCGATGCTGCGTGTGAGACTGTCCCTGGGGTTGGTGTCTGGGTAGGTGTTGGGGTTGGCAGTGTAGGCCTGTGAGCTCCTTGCACTCTTCTCGCTCCAGGCCTCACGCACTCGCAGCATCACACGTGCCTTTCTCATCTGTTTCTTCCCATGGAACAGCGCTGGGTGAACGTAGTAGTCAATCTCCGTGTTGGGTTTTCTCGGGTCTGCCGAGCCGAAGTGAGCTTCGTGCGTTCTCTCCTCAAACTGCCCGCCGGGTGCAGGAAGACACCGGAACGCCATCGGTGGCAGCTGGATGACCATATTCCAGCAAAGCTGCAGACTCTTCTCAAAATATGACACGATGTCGGGGTTATCTGTAATCTGTTGACTGACCGGCATTCCGAGTCTCGCCAAAAAGAACTGCTTCGCGGTGTCCTGTTAAACATGAAAACGGACACGCTTTAGTGAATGTCTGGTCTAATGGTTTAATCTTGCGGATGGAAGTGGGGAGTGTTTTTTTTTTGAAGGTCAGATTAACTGTGGGGACGGACGGCTGTTTTCTCTCCCCCCGCCATACCCCCCGGGCACTGTGGGGACAAACATAGAGAGTGGACGGCTGTAAATAGTTTTGTGCCCCCGCCCTATTGTTGCCCGCTGTTTTCTCCCCCACCCTTTTTCACAATTAGGTCAGCTGCTCCCTCACGCCCTTCACAGTTAGGTCAGCTGCTCCCTCCAGCCTGCCAGGGACGCCTGGGACCTGGCAGGCTGGAGGGAGCAGCTGCCCTAACATTTTTTGAGTTTCAGGCGAGAACGAGAGGTGTTTGTTACTGAGATATAGACGATTTTTTGTCGCCTATTTCTGCTCTAGAATGACATGTCTGAAACACAGCTATTTCTCGGCTAATTTAGCGACCAGTTTGTGATCAGTTCTACAAAAGTTTCCCTGAAAACATTTCTGGTTTAAGTGCTTTAAAATTGTTTTTTTTTTTTTTTGTGAAACCCAAAAAAAAACTTTCACAAAAAGAAAAAGAATCAGTCATTTGTTATTATTATATATCAACCTAAAGTTTTTATCATTTTTATTGTATATGTTTTTGTTTTTATTTGTGTATGTTTGATGTGTCGAGTAGACTTCACAGGGGAAGCTCATCGAAACTGACCCAAATGTGACTATACTAAGCACAAAAAATAGAACGATTAATGCGTTGTGTATGCACAAAGGTGTTGGTTTATCCAATCAATGTGTCCGATTAAGCGATGTCGGTTCAAGTAAAACAATTGCCCTACTCGAATCACCTTCGCAAACGGCTTGAAGCTTGGAGTTGTTGACGTGGTTCTGAGCCGCTTTACAGCATACAGCTTCAGGTTTTCGTCCACTCCTCTGTCAATCTGGATTTAGGGAAAAAACAGAACAGAAAGTGTGTCATTTTAAAAAAATGTTTCTATATATTACCGTGTCATAAATGAGACCACTCCAGAACAGGTTTTTATACTATTGTCTACTTACGTTTGGTTTATGTAAGCTGTCGGTTGTTTTGGCTGGTGAAGGACCACCAAGCGATTCGTGCATGCAGGCAAACAGCTGTTCGTCCAGACGACCGTCCAGCTTCTTCAGCACTGTGACTAGCAGCTCACCCGCGCTCTCGTGGCATTTCTGCAAGGGAGAAGCAGAGTGTGCGTGTTGTATGGGTGTGGCTGGGAGGCTCATACACACGTATGTGGTGATATGTGTGCATACAGAGAGAGAGAGAGAGAGAGAGAGAGAGAGAGAGAGAGAGAGAGAGAGAGAGAGAGAGAGAGAGAGAGAGAGAGAGGAGGACGAGGAGGGGAGAGGCAGAGTGTGCGTGCTGTATGGTAACGACTGGGAGGGTCGTGTACACGTATATCGTGATAGATATAGACATACACAGAAAGAGATAGAGAGAGACAGACAGAGAGAGAGGGAGGAGACAGAGAGAGAGACAGAGAGAGAGCGAGCGTGAGAGAGAGAGAGAGAGAGAGAGAGAGAGAGAGAGAGAGAGAGAGAGAGAGAGAGGGGAAGGGTGAGGGGTGGGGGAGGGGGGAGGCGGAGCATGCGTGCTGTATGGTAACGACTGGGAGGGTCGTGTACACGTATATCGTGATAGATATAGACATACACAGAAAGAGATAGAGAGAGACAGACAGACAGACAGAGAGAGAGGGAGGAGACAGAGAGAGAGACAGAGAGAGAGCGAGCGAGAGAGACAGAGAGAGAGAGCGAGAGAGAGAGAGAGAGAGAGAGAGAGAGAGAGAGAGAGAGAGAGAGAGAGAGGGGAAGGGTGAGGGGTGGGGGAGGGGGGAGGCGGAGCATGTGTGGTGTATGGGAACGGCTGGGAGGGTCATACACACGTATATATATATATATATATATATATATATATATATATATATATATATATATATATATATATATATATATATACAGACAGAACAGAATGAGCGAGAGAGTGAGAGAGAGATAGAGTGAGTGAGAGAGAGAGACAGAGCGAGAGAGAAAGATTGAGATACTAAAAAACGTCACAGACACAATCATGTACACAGTCATATGGAAAGACAAAGCAGTTAACGTTCTATAATTATTCCAATGTCGTGATATTTTCACACCAAACTAGTGTTCATGAATGAATGAGCCGGGCTGTAAATAAAAAAAAAACAGGAATGTGCCTTTTAAACTCACATATAAGACGTCTACAAGGAGTTCACACTTCCATTTTTCGTCCTCGTTTTTGTCCGTTTTCTCTGCCCAGTCATCCAGGGCTGTCTTCGCCTCGAGCCACTCGTTACTGCAGAACAGGTGGAAGTCCTCCAGGATCGTCATCGGCCTGATCCTCACGCTGATATTCTCAAGGTCAGACTCGTCACGTGACATCTCCTCGTTCATCTTTGCCGCCATGCTGGAAGGAAACCAAAAAAAATAGCGTTACTACCTCACTACTATTGTCTAAAAATATATTTATTTTTCTCGTTAAAGTAACGATATTTCATTGTTAAATATTTCTCAAGACATTGAAAAACATGATATGCAATAATTGATTGTTATTGAGCCGTGAATATTTCCCATAAATCACGATATTTTACTTGGGTTTTATTTCAGCTATTCCAAACTGCATAGATAAAAAATCACTTTAATCACAATTCAGGTGTCATTCAAATAGAGAGAAATTAAACTTTTATTGATACCAGACAAATAGTGAAACGGCATTCAGCATCTCACTGTATGAACTGAAGGACAAAATAGCACAAAAAAAAATGAAAATTTTGAAGAAAAGTTGAACACATAATACTAATGCAAGAAATGTTTAAGTAGGGTATAAACGGGGCTTCTACCACACTTTGTGACGTCATACTGTCTGGAAATGACGTCATAGCGTCTGGACCGGAAGTGCTGTCTAGACCGGAAGTGCTGTCTGGAGTGGAAGTGACGTCATCATGTCTGGACCGGAAGTGACGTCATCATGTCTGGACCGGAAGTGACGTCATCATGTCTGGACCGGAAGTCATGATAAGCGTTAGGATAGGCGCGACCATCTGTGACGTCATCATGACGTCATACTGAGATGATGCTGTCTGGAGCGAAAGTGGTTTGGCCGAGTCAATCAACATGAAGCCAATGAACTCGACCTGTCAATCAGTGTAACCATGGCAACAGAGCCTAAAAAGGTCGACAACCCCCCCCCCCCTTGGACAGACTATGTACCGACCCCCCCCCCCCCCCCCTTGGACAGACTATGTACCGACCCCCCCCCCCCCCCTAGGACAGACTATGTACCGACCCCCCCCCCTAGGACAGACTATGTACCGACCCCCCCCCACCACAGGAGAGCAAAAATTGTGCTGAATCAGCATGATGAAATCGTCCATTCAGCATGATAAAATCGTATATAAGTGTAGTGACTCGAGGCTCAGACATCGTCAGACACATCATGGACACCACATCAGCTACTAAGAAAGTGACCATACAATGCTACAAGTGCTGCGTGAGGTTGGAATATGAAGGACAGTCACACAACTGCCTGGTGCACCACAACGCACCGCAGCGCTTTTGCTGTAAAACCTGCGGTGGTCTGCTCTGGTACAAGTTTGCGACGACGCTACCTGGGCCAGGACCAATATGTAATGACTGCTGGTGGTGTGGTATGACTCTGAAGCTGAAGAGCTATTGCGACAGCCATCCGTTCAAGTGCGCGGGAAGACCATTTACGATGCAGGAGTACTACAAGTACAAATGCCGCTGCAGGAATCCAACTTGCTGATATACTAAAATATTTCAGGCCCTTTTAAGGGTCATCCTATATTATGAAATGAAGCAAAACATGTCTGTCTGTGTGTGTGAGAGAGAGAATACATTTTATCACATTTCAGGTCTAGTTGGCGGATGAATACCATTTGGCGGATGAATACCATTTGGCAGACCAATTAACTTCACCGCTAGATGTCTCTGCTGTGTAGCAGTGCAGCTGTACAACTTCACAACTGTAAGTGAGACATTCATATACACAAGTAAAGATCTGCTGAGTCAGCAATTTTAACATTTTGGAACAAGTTTGAAAAGTTACACACCATATTTTGATTACATGGAAGTAGCATAAAAGCATGAGTGAAACATGTCAACTAGTCAACTAGTGATACATTCTGCTGAGTCAACACACCATTGAAGTGGTATAAAAGGAAGAGTGAAACGTATATTTTACTTCATTTCAGTTCCAGCAGTTGAAGAAGCAACAACGATGGCACCAGTCTACTGTCATGATTGTGATGTGACATTTCCATCTCTGGAATTGTTCGTGACACACACATGCAAACCAGCTAGGATGAAACGTGCTCATGAAGAGCTTGTTGAGCAGATTGAAGCCAAGAGACGAAAAACCGTACAAGATGGTGTTGACAGACCTGATCCAGTCCTCTGCTGTAAATGCGCCAAGATATTTTCATCTTTGGATGCATTTGAGACACATGCATGTGCTGAGATGGAAAATGTGTCTCATGAAGAACAAAGAAAGAAAGAGACAGGACAAATAGGCAGAGGCAGAAGAGTGAGTCTTGGTGAAAACGCACAGGAAAGGCGGTTTGAGCCTGAAGATGGATCGGATTTACTACTTGAAATGCGACAACAAGAGAATAGAATCAAGAGACATTTGCTAGAAACGTTAAACCGTGGTATGAAATGGTACATTGTCGTGCATGCACGCTTCAAGAAAATGACACCAAATGTTGAAGGCGTGATGGTAGAACAAGTGGATAATGCCTTCATCAGCAGTCCGACATATGCAGCATACAATCCAACAGATATTGAGAAGGACTTGCCAGAAGCCTATAAAGAATTGTTTACTAGGTGTGATGAACATGAGCGACAAGGTTCTGGCTGGGTGTTGGATAACATATTATTCATTGAAGTACATACAGCTACGTCAGCGCCTCTGGAAGCAAGCAGTTTTATCCCACTACCGAAGAAAGTAAAGAGTACAAAAGGTGTGTTAAACATTCAGAATAAAGACAACAAGTGCTTCTTATGGTCTGTACTGGCTCACCTTCACCCTTCAACTAGCGATAACCCACAGCGTGTGCATCAATACAAGCTATTTGAGAACGAATTGAAGGTAGAAGGCATGACATTTCCAACACCGATTACAGACATTCCAAAGTTTGAAAAGGAGAATGATGTGTCCATTAACGTGTTTGGATATGAACATGATGTCGTTGTTCCCATACAACTCAGTCGAAACACCAGCGCCAACAGCGCCAGAGAAATCAACTTGCTTTTGATTAGCAATGACAAGACAAGACATTACTGCCTCATCAAGAATTTCAGCAGACTGATGGCTTATCGATCAAAGCATAAGGCTACAGCATTTTATTGTTTCAACTGTCTTCATGGGTTTATGCGACAAGATCTGTTAGACAAGCATCGTGAAGTGTGTGGCAAGCATGGCGCACAACGTTTATCATTTCCCAAGGAACCCTTCATCAAGTTCAAGAATGTAGCCAAACAACAGCGAGCGCCGTTTGTCATTTATGCAGACTTTGAATGTTTCACGAAAAAGCATGAAGGAGACAAGTATCAACATCATCGTCCAAACAGCTTTGCCTACGTGGTTGTGAGCCAGTATGAGACACGCGCTCCAGTCCTGTATCGAGGCGATAATGCTGTGAAAGTCTTTTTAGACCATATGGTATATGAACGTGATCGTATTGTGCATGGTCTACAGCAGAAAAAGAAAATAGTCATGACTTGTGAAGATGAAGAGCATTATAAGAACGCCACAGATTGCTACATTTGTCATGAGCCTCTAGGAGCAGATCGTGTGAGAGATCATGATCATATCAATGGCAAATACCGCGGAGCTGCACATAATGAATGCAATTTACAATTTCGATTTCGAAAAGATCAGCAGGATGTTGAAGATTCTTTCATCATTCCTGTGTTTTTCCACAATTTACGAGGCTATGACAGCCATTTGATCATGGAAGAAATTGGAAAGTTCAAAAACGAAAGGATTACAGTCATTCCCAACACCGTTGAGAAATATATTGCATTCACCATGAGCAATCTGAAATTTACAGACAGCTTTCAGTTCATGAGTACTTCTCTACAGAAGTTGGTCTCCAACCTGGCAGCAGAAGGGAAAGACAACTTTTATCACATGACGTCACACATTCACGATAGCGACCAACAAGAGTTACTGTTGAGAAAGGGAGTGTACCCTTATGATTACGTGGATGAGCCATCCAAGTTTGCTGAAACACAACTGCCGTCCAAGGACAAGTTTTACAGTCTACTCAGTGAAGAAGACATTAGCGATGAGGATTATGCGCATGCGCAGAAGGTGTGGGAGACATTCCACTGTACTACATTTGGCGAATACCATGACTTGTACCTGAAATCAGATGTGTTGCTGCTGGCTGACGTGTTTGAAAACTTTCGTCACGTATGTCTCAACACGTATGAATTGGATCCTGCTCACTACTATACAGCGCCAGGACTGTCGTGGGATGCCATGTTGAAAGCGACAAAGGTGAAATTGGAATTGATCAACGACATTGACATGTACCAAATGGTTGAACAAGGTTTACGTGGAGGAATATCTGTCATCACACACAAGTATGCGAAAGCAAATAACCCCTACGTACCAGATTACGATCCCACGAAACCAACCAACTACTTGACTTACCTGGATGCAAACAACTTGTATGGCTGGGCTATGTCGCAAAGCATGCCGGAAAGTGGATTTATGTGGGTGAGCGAGCCAGAATCCATTGACTTTATGGATGTGGATGAAGATGACGAGATTGGATACATTTTAGAAGTGGATTTGGAATACCCATATTCAATCCATGATCATCATAATCACTATCCAGTGGCTCCAGAACGGAAATGTGTGAAAGTGGGAGAATTGTCAAAACATAGTCAGAAGCTACGGAAAGATCTAAACATGAAAGGCAAACCTAGTGAAAAGCTCATTCCCAACCTGTGTGACAAGAAGAAATATGTGCTTCATTATAGAAATTTACAGCAATATGTCTCACTGGGATTGAAAGTCACGAAGGTGCACCGTGCCATCATGTTTGCACAGAGCAAATGGTTGGCAAAATACATCTCCTTGAACACGGAAAAGAGAAAGTTGGCCAAGAACCCGTTTGAGAAAGACTTTTTCAAACTGATGAACAACTCTGTGTTTGGCAAAACCATGGAAAATGTAAGAAAGCGCATGAATGTGGAACTTGTTCACCAGGAAAAGCGGTTCAAGAAACTTGTAGCCAAACCTTCCTTCCACAAATTTAGAATTTTCAACGAAGATTTGACCGCGGTACATTTGCGCAAAGTGGATCTGCTTCTGGATAAACCCATTCAAGTTGGGTTCACCATTCTCGACCTCAGCAAGGTGCTCATGTTCCACTTTCATTACAACTACATCATGACCAAGTATCCCAACGCCAAACTCTTGTTCAGCGACACCGACAGTCTATGTTATGACATAGAAACGGAAGATATATACAAAGACATGCAGGAAGATGCTAACTTGTTCGACACAAGTGACTATCCGCCAGATCATTTCCTACATTCCAACGTGAACAAGAAAGTGCTTGGGAAAATGAAAGATGAGACGGCGGGCATTCCCATTGAAGAGTTTGTTGGACTTCGACCGAAAATGTATAGTATGATGTATGGTGGGAAAGAAAAACGTACGGCTAAAGGCATCACTCGCGCGTGTCAAAGACGGATGAAACATCAGCAGTATAGAGACAGTTTGTTCAACCAAACGCAAACGATGACTACAGGGCACATCATTCGAAGTCATGACCACCAGATTTTCTCGGAGAAGTTGAGGAAAGTGGCTCTCTCTCCCTTTGACGATAAGCGATATGTGATGAGTGATGGCTATTCCACTTTGGCGCATGGGCATTACAGTATATAAGGGGGAGACACTTCAACTTTAGAGTCAGTTGAGGTGTGAACACTGAAGCGTCAACATGAAAAGATCTGCAACAACGGATATGGATACTCTAGCAGATACGGTGAAAGACATGAAAGTGAAACATCCTGATACTACCATCAAGAAATTAAAAGTGGAGATAGCACCAACACCACAGTCGTGGGATGGAATGCTTTCTCTAGGCAATGGAAAGTATATCAAGATTATGAAACAAAGTAATGAAGGTGTGGTGAACATTCGCAAATACCTCAGAGATGAGGGGACTGGAAAAAACCGTCCAACAAAAAAGGGAATTTTGCTGACAATACCTGAATGGAAAATGCTGAAGAAGCAGGTGAAAGAAGTGGATAAAAGGCTTCGCAGACAAGACGACAAGTCATAACAAGGTAAAAACATGAATGCACTCATGCTGAACGGTGGTGTTTACCTTACTGTCAATGAGAGGAATGAAGTGATACTAGATTCTAAGACAAGTTATCATCGGTTTAAACCTGAAGTGTGGAAAGACTTTAAAAACATACCGCTTGAAGCTGGGTTTAAACGCAGACTTGAAAATAAAGTGGAAGTGACGGTGGCTGAATATGATTCTAACATACGTGTAGAAATCTGTAGAAATCTTTTACAGGATTATCCAGAGGATTATAAGGGAGTTGTGCCAGATACACCATATACAGATTTGATCATCTTTGATATCAAGAACTGGCGCGCAGTCTTACGATTCCTAGAAGCGATACAACATCCACTCTTCGCCATCTTGCGAGCATAAAAAACGTCTTTGCAGCCAAGGAGACAGCTCATAGTTCATCTGACTGCTGGACGAGATGGAAGACTTTTTAACGGAATATAAACCAATTACGCATGGGTTCTCATATCTGAGAAACGAATATGATGACATTGTGCTAAGACATTTTGGACAGTATCTCGTCCTATCACTTGATGACCAATCCGTGTCGAAAGACCATCTAGAGAAGTTCAGGATACCTGGCTTTCTCCTGACAGTCTCAAATGAATTAGAAGTGCGTGTGACTGAGAACTGCTTAAACGTGTTTATACAATTTCGCCAATATGACGAGCTTACAGAAAACTATGATTACATCACCCTCAACACAGTGGAATGGAACGCGTTGTTACAAGCATTGGATTGGAAAGAACCTAACGCTTGAATTCAAAGAAACAGAAATATGGCTTACACGAGGCACCAAATCCATTGAGCTGACACAACCTATGCGTGTGATGGACATAAATGAAGAAGGATATGAACTGAAACTGTCTGAACATGTAACTGTTAAAGTGATAAAGTTTGGTGATGTGTGTTATGTGAGCTTTCATAGCATTTACAAACATGGATGTAATGTCTATGATACCTATATCAATTTAGATTCTAATGAATGGTATTCATTGATGAATGTATTGAAAAATGAATGTGTTTGTAAATAAAAAGTTTGTAAATAGTGTAAATAGACTTTGTAGTTAAGAGTTTGTAGTTAAGAATTTTGTAAATAGTGTAAATAGTGTAAATAAAAGTTTGTAAATAGTGTAAATAGAATTTGTAGTTAAGAATTTGTAAATAGTGTAAATAGCGTTTGTAGTTAAGAGTTTGTAAATAGTGTTTGTAAACTTTGTAAATAGTGTTTGTAAACTTTGTAAATAGTGTTTGTAGTTAAGAATTTGTAAATAGAACACAATAAACAAGACAGTTGTTTGAAACTTGATTTGTTTTATTTAACAACAACAACTTAACTAATATAACAACAACAACAACTTAACTAATATAACAACAACAACAACTTAACTAATATAACAACAACAACTTAACTAATATAACAACAACAACATTAATAAAACAATGGTTTATAATGTCTATATACAAAATCCTTTACAATAAAATCACCATCCTTTCTTTTTAATATATTCACAATATCAAACATACTCTGACCTCGAGCTCTATGCAATATATAATATACACAATAAAAACCACATGACGATGATATTGGCGTTTGTAATGATATAGAATTATACATATAGTCATTTCTTAAAAACATGTTTAAACGATCATCGAGAGGGAACAGTCCATAAGAGTCAAAATATTCCACAGGGTCTTTATCATAATACACTGCCACCCAATGTTCTCCTGGTTCATCTTGATCGTCTGTGTTGATCACATAGGCGCCGCGTTGTAAAGACGGTAACTGATCCATGGCAAACACGCCTTGAAACAAGTCTTTGGTCATGACATCATGACTCAATATGGCATCAATCTGCTTCGTGTTCATGACTGGTAGTCGAATTGGATGCTGCGATTGGCACTGATCTCAATAATGTTGTCAAATTCAGCATAGACAATGACATTTATTGTAGGTTGCAAAGCCCTAGCAAAGTTCATTTCTAGCCGCAAATTCCCATGCTTGATCAGGGGGAAATGATCATCACCATCATAATCCGGTGTTAAGTCAAACGAAAATAAAGCATAACCTCTAGGCCAATCTTCCCGTTTTATAATGGAACTTTTCTCACCATTCAACCGATCAAACGATTTGTAAAGCGTTTCAAAAGCGTTCAGGTATTTGTTCTGTGTAATGTCAAGCTTGAGAGGTTTGGATAGAACTGGTTCACCATCCGTGTACAGTTGCATATAGTCCAGATTAAAATGATCAAAATTGTATGGATTCCTCAATACTGATCCACCAAAAGCTTCATTATGAACCAGACCAATGACAATACGATTTGGTAATTGACCCAAAAAGATGTTATCTTTCACAAAAGACTGAAATCCTGCTGGAATGGCCAAGACTTTACATTCTTTTCTAGTGATGATGATCTTGGCAGGACTTTTCATCAATGCATCTGCATGTCCTAACTGAATACCTGGACTCACCCTCACTTTGCGAATGGTTAAAAATGCCTCTTTCACTTCTACCTTATAGGTATTATTTACAGCCATCAATACATAGTCATCTTTTTGTCTATGGAAACGCAATTTCAAACTGATGCCATTCGGAAGATAACGATCCTGCTCAAACAAATCTATCCTTAAACCACCTGCGAGCATAACATCACGGCTAAGACGAGTATACAAATAACGATGATGTAAGCCATTATTGCCTTGCTCAGCCAAGTCACCACCGTCGGCATTGACATGAAACCCGGATACATATTGTTCATGATTAGGTCTTTTCACCTCATGACTATTCATTGACCCAGCAGTATCCTTGTACATGAGACGCATAGAGCGCTCAGAATGCAGACTTTCTTCCGAATCATGGATGAGATGAGAGATAATGCTGGTATAACCATGAGTATTGTTGCTATGCGAAACCAAACGATCATTCAGAAACAATTCAATATTAGACCATAACCCATTAAACACATCATTGATGCAAGAGACATTATCATCTGCGCCACACGCTGTTCCATCAGCCTTTAGAATGCGACATACAATATGAAGTTTGCTGTTCTTTAAATCCAGATATTCTTCTGTACTCGCAGGAATGTAGAATTCTATTGGAGCGCCTTCTCTAATGCTTGTAAGTGGTTGATAGTCAACATTATAACTTTTTCTCTACAGCAGTTTGCGTTGGTGGTACGTGAAACCATTCCAATGGAGAAAGACTACATTCACACGAATGATTATGAATGAGAGACATTTTTTTTTTCTTTAAAAAATATCTTTGCGATATTTTGATGTTATCCGTCTGGCTGTTTTTCGTCTTCTGGCACGTTTCGTTGGTTGCATACGCTTTTGTTCACCAAACACACGTTCTGCTACTCGGCCCGTCACATCTTTCGCGACATTCTTTGCAGCCTTCTTAAGATGTGGCGCAACGATCTTAGCCCCAGCCTTAAGTAGTGGAATAGCTTTGCGAGCCAATGATCCCAGTATGGAACCAATACCATCGCCATATTGGATTCGCGCTCCTTTAAATCCTGGTAATTCCCCGCCCACTTGACGAAGAAAATGGTTGCGATATGCAGACGGATCGTGTGTATAAGCTTTCATATTGCTTTTGGTCGAAAATGAAGTTTACAGATCACCTTTCCAGTTTGAAATGGAACATTATGGCCTGTGTCGTCCTTAATATTCATTTCTATCACGTCAAATTTGGATGTGTTTACAGGAACATAATGTGGTTCGCCGTACGTTTTCATGATAATATCTCCATCATGGCCTTGTATGCCAACAGAACGTAGTAAGGGAACATAATAATCACCAACAACTTGTGGTTCACAAATGCTACAATACACATACAGTGTATAAAACCCCTGTTTCACATCCGCTTTATGGTCAGCTGTACATGTTTCAGTATACCATTGATCTGGGATAAATCCTAAAATCTCAGCTAATCCAGCGGAAAAGGACACTTCATAGCCATAATCGAGAAATAGAAACACACGTCGTCTAATTTTATCATACTTTAGTCGAATAGCTTCTGTAAGTTTCAGAGCATTAGTCGCTTCTTCATTGACTGCCTCACATAGTTCTTGTATGGTTCTATAGTACCCATAAGGAATATTGAGAGTGCTAAGAATAGGATCATCGAATAGTTCTTGTCGATACTGAATAGAATAGTCCATGTCATGTCTCATCGTTGTCCATGTATGTGGATATTGAATTTCAGCTAAAGCCACTTCATATTTTCCATTCAGATAGATGGTTCGAGGCATACGAATTTGATAATTCGAAGCCTTGTTGTTGGGATAATAGGTCATACTCGCATTGCTAGGCAAAGTAATGTAAAAGCTTGTCGACTCCATGATGGATGGGAACTAAATGGTATAGGTGCGTTGACGTTGTCTATATACTTCACGATAGCGCGCGCCATTCGACCAAGTATGCAAATGGTCTTTTACATCATGATGATGATCTAGATGATCTATGACTTCTCCTTCACAACAAGCACTTGTACATCTGATCTTCACAGGAATAGTTGGTTTATCTTCCTCACAACAACAACATAGCTCTTTCAGCCATGTTAAAAATTTTCCCATCCTTCAGGAAACTGTCTTTGTTGACGTTGTTTCATTTCTGTTGTAATGTCGTCACGAGTGGTCTTTTTACTAAACATTGTTTTTGGAATATTAGCATCAACAATTTCCTGGATAAACGGATGCCAACCATGTGGTGGTTTGACTCGTTCTTTTCTTCTTGTCGCCACCAATGCTTCTTTCATCAAATCAACCATGTTGGAATTTGCTATAATATCACCCGTTTTCAACACAAGTTCATTCTTCTCTGACCATGTCGTACCATATTTCTTCAGTTCGGCTAAAAGTTGTGTTATTTTTCCATGATAGATAGGTTGAAAATGACTTAAAAATAACTTTTCTGGCTTTTCAGGTGGTGATGATGATGAGGGCTTTTGCTGCCTAGACTGACTTGTTCGTAAATGACGGCCAAGAAGTTGAGACATTTCAATAACCTTTTCACGCGTTCGCTTCCCACGTAAAAGTTTATTCACTTTCGTTTTGATTTCACCATCTTTACCCTTCTTTTCTAATAACAGTTTGTATTCATATTCAGGAATGAGGACCATTTTCATCGTATGTTTCATTTTAGCAGTAGTTTGGCTAACAAGGGCAATGCCAATCTAGCAATAACTCCAATGAATCCTCCTTTCTGATTAATCAACTTCTTTTTTCGTCGAAGGGATATCTTCTTATCTGCTAGAGTACGTAGCGTATGACGTTCACGTTTAAATTCCTTAAACCGTTTTGAGCTTAAGGGTAAATGTCCTTGCAATATATTCAAACAAATTTCAAACAAGCTTGTTAATTCCTCCTTTGTAGCTTGCTGTAGCAAGGATTTACGTCGTTTAGGCCCACTGCGTGCAAGCAAATGAAGAAACGGCTGGTTCGCTCGAAAACGTTTAGACATCTTGACTGCGAATGGTTAAATGACTTGGTTCTTGTTCATACACTGCTTTATCAATATATACATAATGTGTATCTTTTGGTAAAATGCCTGTACGAATACGTAGTTGATCATTTGTCTTTGGTTTTAAATCAATGAATAAATAACCATGAGGTTTGCTAGTAGCATCTTGATAGGCTTCTATGAGAAATTGAGATCTTCTAGGATACATTTGCCGCGCCAATGTACTAATTTGTTGACTGTCTCTCGGATTTTTAAACAGAATGATATAATGTGTATTCAAACTAATATTTCGCATCTCTTTCCCATGATGGAATAAATTATGCACAATAAAAATAATGCTTAGATTTTGATGACTGCTGCCAACACTAAAGAGACGTGTCATACGCTCATCACTATGGCATTTCGTCATTAAGTCATCAATGATAAGTAAGTTTGGTTTCTTCGGGTTAAAACGCTCTTCAATGTCATCTGGAATGCCTTGGTAAAATTCCACGCCTTTCATTCCCTTGTACAAAGGCTGATCTGCTGCATAGAGCCATAAAATGCTTTTTGGAGAGGGTTTAATCAACTTTTGTTCTAGAATTTCCTTCACCAGAGACGTTTTGCCACTGCCTGTAGGTCCAGAGACTAAACATGTAAATGGATGCTTCATTGTTGAATGTCTGTTTCTTTCACCCAACTGTTAAACTTGTTTGGCCAACCTAACCACTTGACAAATAATTCTTTCACACCTCCTCCTCGTCTTTTACGTGTTTTCAAGACTTTTTCAATTCTATAAATAGATTCAATATCTTTGGTCACTTTCTGCAGTTCTTCTTCATAGAAATGACCATCAATATCTTCGTCTAAAAAGTCTTTCACACGATATAAATGTATTCCTTGCTTCTTACAACGATGTGTGACAATGAAGACTTCTTGCGTCCATTTGATGTGATAATCCCGTTGAAACACATATTTTATGTGAGAAATGCGAACATGATCACCAATGTTAAATTTGTACTTCTTCTTCTTCTTCTTAGGTTTCAATTTCAATTTGTCGACATACATATACTTCCACACTTTTGATTCGTTGTCTTTACGAATCTCGACTGGAGCATATTTATTAGGAAGAGAACCATGAGGTCTATGATTGTAATTGTACACCAAGTCTGGAAGAATGTCTAAATAACGGTAAGTTTGATTATGTAGAAAATACCGATACATCATTCCCTTTAGAGTACGAATGACTCTTTCAGCAAAGTTGGCTTTGGTTTCATTCTTTGTGGTATAAGCATGAATACCTTCTTTCTTCAAAAATGCTTTAACCCATCTGTTTTTAAATTCTGTTCCTTTATCAGACCTTAGAGTTCGCGGTCTTCGTCGTGTGTCATGAAAAATCTTTTGGAAAGCTTGTATGACGCTGGTATGTGATTTATTAGGTATTGGCTGTACCCAGACATATTTGGAAAACACATCAATGACAATGAGTAAAAAGCGTATGTCATCATTATAGGGAGCTATGTTTCCCATATCAGCCAAATCAATATCCCACATGTCATCAATACCACGTGTAATCACACGTTGTCTTTTGAACCTGTATTTGACAGGTTGGAGTAAACTGAAAGCATCTTGATCCTGCAGCCATTTCTTCACTTGTGACTGTGTGACTGGTTGATCATGTTTTCTTAAGATGTGATACAGTTTGTAAGGACCAGCAAATGCTCCAGGCTGTCCAGGTTTGAAGTAAATATCAGTCAAGTAGTCTTTCCACGTCGACATGGTCACACCGAATGAAAACCACCTTCTCAACAGAACAGCTTTTATTTTATAACTCAACCAACATCACTTAACTAACATGCATTTATAACTTAACTAACAAGTTTTTTACAAATCAAGTATAGATACAATGGTATGAATCACTGGAGACCATTGGTCTTCAATGAACACTAACCAATGACTGAGTTCATCCAATGTAATAGCATCTACACCATATTTCTCACAACGTTGATTTGCATTCTCTAACACTTTATCTAAATGCATGTAATATTTAGCTTCATTCCAATATGTATAAACAGATGCAAAATGACAAGTATGTTCTTGACACTCTTCATGTTGACAAGCAGGACAGACTAAATATGCAAACTTTTTTACAGCGGATAACATTTCTTCACAATAAGCTTTTTGCACAATATATTGTCTCAGTGTCATGTCCGCCATTGTGCAGTCTTGAATCAATGCAACACAAGTTAAACATACTTCAAATTTACATGTTCACACGTCTGCACACCATGACGGTTGGCAAGCAAATGAAAAAGTCTCTAACCCTCACACAACAGTTCTAACAACTTTCCCATAATATTCTGACCAGGATATTCAGATGACACTTGTTTCACACCAGCTCCCCACCAATGATCATACGTTGCTTCAACTAAAGTTTTGTCTTTACATTCTTTCAACTTGTTGCGAAACAATACACACTGATCCAGTTTGACTTGTAAAACATCTTGCATTTTGCTTCTCTTCACTGTATGCCATAAAGGACATGGCTTTATCACTTTAGCAATACGTTTTGCTTCATATCCATTTCTGGATGACACAATGGCTGAAGCAATATCTGGACGGTGATGAAACACTGCTTTCTCATATTGATACAAAGCTTCACTTGAGTTGAACACATGTCCATACTTTTCAAGTCGTGTTGGAAACATGTTTGAAAGAACGTCCTTATGACCGCTGAATAGTACAAGATTCTCCATGTTGACTTTGCTTCTGCTGTTTTATTCTGACATGTCGGTTTCTTCCTGTAATAAAATATCTTTTAATATATTTGCTGCCTCTTCTATCATATTCTTTCTTTGTTTACGTTGAAACCACTCACATAAAACTAAATTTGCTAGTAAGAAAAACATGGTTATGTCTTTGAGAAACAATTCACTATGTTGTCATAAACATGTTTAAAAAAGGTTTTTATAACTTACCTGATAAAGCTGCTCGGTTTCCTCTTCTTCTTTACAACAATCTCTCAAATGATCAACCACGGTGAAATATACTTCCACATCAGTGCGAGCAGAATAAAGTGCAGAATCAAAGTCAAAGTCAGGATCTTCTTCTATTCCAGTTTTATGACATTCTCCAAGAAATCTTGAATGCAGTTCAATCACATCAAGACTATGATGTACAACATCCCAAAAAGCATCCAAATGATAAAGTTGATAGTCTGGAGTGCCACAGCAAGCAAGTTTAGCAATCATCAAGTCAATATAAGCATTTTTAAAACATGCGTCCATCTTGTTTCAGTGTCTTGTGGGCTTTTACTTTGCTTCACTGACTTTAAGTACTCCACACTTGCCGCAGAAGTTGCTTGGTTCACACAACTTGCAATTATACTTGTGGCAGTGGCAATGATAATCCTCCACATATCCACAAGCACCGCAATAGTCACAGGTAAGTCCAAGTTGATTTTGTACGTTCATGTTCTCCAACTGAACTTCAGCCAGCCTTTTCTTGGATAGCTTTGACACCTTCATCCGACCATCCTTTCGCAGCTTGATAGGATTTATGGTATGACATTCCGTACATGGTAACAAGACTGAGTTAATGTTATCCATCTCCTGAAGCAATGTCTCCCATTCACCATCATCCATGTTGATGTACTTCGTATATCCTTGCCCGTGAAGTAGTGTTGTATGTGCAAAAGTTATATAGCGCTTACCCAAGATTGGAATGACTTCCAGCCACTTCGTTTGTGTTAAGTATACTTTGAAGCCAATGGTGTATAAATTTCTAAATTTCTCACATATACACTTCCACGAACATGGTGATAAAGCAACCCAATGCCCTCCACGTTTGATTCGTAGAAATTGTCCAAATTTTCCATGCTGCACAGTAATGGTTACGTTTTCACTAATTTTAAAGCTGCTTGTCTTCTTCTCCATGGTTACACAATGATAACTTCACTACCTTTTATGTCCAACTATATACCCAAACATTTTGCAAAGTTTTGAATTCACTTCAACTCATCCATCGTGAAATCGAGTAAGTTCTGACTTCTACTTTGCTTCACAGACTTTAAGTACTCCACACTTGCCGCAGAAGTTGTTTGGTTCACACAACTTGCAATTATACTTGTGGCAGTGGCACTGATAATCCTCCATATATCCACAAGCACCGCAATAGTCACAGGTAAGTCCAAGTTGATTTTGTACGTTCATGTTCTCCAACTGAACTTCAGCCAGCCTTTTCTTGGATAGCTTTGACAACTTCATCCGACCATCCTTTTGCAGCTTGATGATCGTTTTCTTGTCATGACATTCCTCACATGGTGATAGGGCTGAGTTGATGTTGTCCATCTCCTGAAGCAGTGTCTCCCATTCACCATCATTCATGTTGATGTGATGTGTGTATTCTTTCCCTTCAAACCGTGACGTGCGCACAAAACTCACATAACGCATATCCAAGTATGAAATGACTTCAAGCCACTTCGTTTGCGTTAAGTACAGTTTGAAGCCAATGTCGCGTAAATTTTTCAAGCTTTGGCATACAATCTTCCACAAAGATGGTGAATAAGCACACCATCTCTCTCCACGTGTGATGCGTAGAAATGGCCCATATTCTCCATGCTCCACAGTAATGGTTAAGTTAGCACTAATTTTAAAGCTGCTGCTGCGCTGCGTTGCGTTGCTTGTCTTGTTCTCCATGGCTGCTACAATGTACTGATGATGCACTCCCTCCAACTGTCTGCTGAGAAATGACTTCACTCTGCTGAGTTCACTCCCTTTTATACCCAACTATCTGCTGAGTCAGCAAAGAACTTGCAAACGTTTGAATTCACTTCAACTCGTCCATGGTTGAATCGGACAAGGTCTGATACATTATTTGGAACATCATCATCATAATGTAAAATGATTCTTGCAGCCACATCTAACATGAGCTCAACTGCCCAAATTGTATTCACGTTGATAAATGCTAAATCAATGTCATAAGTTAACGGTAAATGTAGATCTTCACATTCACGTAGAAACGAGCGGATGAAACGATCTCTTGGAATGGTCTTTCCAACAGCTTCCCAATGCTGATGTAAGTTCTTCACTTGCAGCATCCAATCCGATTCAAAAGCAGGAAGCTTTGAAAACACATAGTCAGCATAATTCACTTTGAAGACGTCATCCATGGTCTCTACACATCTGTGAAAAAGTAAGGCCGACATTGTCAAGTCTTTTCTCGTCACACAATATCCACTTGTTGACTTGTTGACAGAATGTATTACTAGTTGACTAGTTGACATGTTTCACTCATGCTTTTATACTACTTCCATGTAATCAAAATATGGTGTGTAACTTTGTTAAAAAATTGCTGACTCAGCAGAATTTTACTTGTGTATATGAATGTCTCACTTACAGTTGTCGAGTTGTACAGCTGCACTGCTACACAGCAGAGACATCTAGCGGTGAAGTTAACTGACGGTGAAGTTAAATGGTCTGCCAAATGGTATTCATCCGCGAAGAAGCACTGTAATGGCGGTAAAAATGCATACAGCCAGCTGCGCAAATAGCCTATGACTACTTTATAACAAAACTTTACATAAAACTGAATCAAATGGTGAAATTTTCATATAAATCGACCAAGTATAACGAAAGGTATTGTTTTACAAAGTTTCAATTAAGCAAATAACCAAAGTTTGTTTACAAAGTTTGTTTACAAATTTTGTTTATAAAGTTTGTTTATAAAGTTTGTTTACAAATTTTATTTATAAAGTTTGTTTACAAAGTTTGTTTACAAAGTTTGTTTACAAAGTTTGTTTACAAATTTTGTTTATAAAGTTTATTTACAAAGTTTGTTTACAAAGTTTGTTTACAAAGTTTGTTTACAAAGTTTGTTTACAAAGTTTATTTATAAAGTTTGTTTATAAAGTTTGTTTACACAGTTTGTTTACAAAGTTTCAATTATGCAAATAACTAAAGTTTGTTTACAAAGTTCACTTTTTATTTATAAAGTTTCAATAAACACTTACCGAAATAGTTGTCACTGGATGCCATCCCTTGATCTGATGTGATCCAATTGTAGTTCTACAACTTGTACTTCCTTGCTCCACTCACCGAAATGACTGTCACTGCTGTATGCTCATCCCTTATATACCCCTCTGATGGAACTGAAGCTGACTTGACAGAATGTTGCTCGCCTAGGGGGGGGGGGGGTCGAAAAAATGAAAAATGTTCAGAATCGTCTGAAACGGATAGATATGCAAAAATCACAATTTCGAGGGGGGGGGGGGGTCGAAAAAATGAAAAATGTTCAGAATCGTCTGAAACGGATAAATATGCAAAAATCACAATTTCGAGGGGGGGGGGGGGGGGTCGAAAAAATGAAAAATGTTCAGAATCGTCTGAAACGGATAAATATGCAAAAATCACAATTTCGGGGGGGGGGGGGGGGTCGAAAAAATGAAAAATGTTCAGAATCGTCTGAAACGGATAAATATGCAAAAATCACAATTTCGAGGGGGGGGGGGGGGGGGTGGCCGACCCAAAAAATGAAAAATGTTCAGAATCGTCTGAAACGGATAAATCTGCAAAAATCACAATTTCGAGGGGGGGGGGGGGGTTGTCGACCTTTTTAGGCTCTGTTGCCATGGTTACACTGATTGACAGGTCGAGTTCATTGGCTTCATGTTGATTGACTCGGCCAAACCACTTTCGCTCCAGACAGCATCATCTCAGTATGACGTCATGATGACGTCACAGATGGTCGCGCCTATCCTAACGCTTATCATAACTTCCGGTCCAGACATGATGACGTCACTTCCGGTCCAGACATGATGACGTCACTTCCACTCCAGACAGCACTTCCGGTCTAGACAGCACTTCCGGTCCAGACGCTATGACGTCATTTCCAGACAGTATGACGTCACAAAGTGTGGTAGAAGCCCCGTTTATACCCTACTTGTTTACGCCATGCATTTTGCTCTCATGCGCGCAGATTTCCCTCTTATTTGGACAACCAATCAAATATCGACGTTGTATTCCACAAATTTATGTCAATGTCTCAGCGTCCTAGCCACCCCCACCCCCCCCTCCCGAATGAAACAATTATTGGTATTTCACGTCTGAACCCTTACTTATATCAACCAAACGCCGGCCAACCATAGCCTGACATCTCCACACGGCAGCGCTCCCGCCCCGCCTCCCTGGAGTGAATTGGGTGAACAGCTAAACAAAGTGACTGATTTCACCCACGAACCTGTCGAGGAGTTTGGCCCTCTCATCCTGGAGCTGTTTAACTTCACGTCTCAGCCGCTCCACCTCTTCTCCCCCCTGCGTTGCTGCACCCGGATGACTTGTCCTCAACCTCTCATTTTCTTCATTGAGCTTTTCGTTTTTACCCTTTAGTTTTTCTGCCTTCTCTTCAGCTTTTGTTGCGCGCTCTCGCAGATCTTCGCTTTCCTTTTCTAGACGAGAAACGGTTTCAAGAAGCTTTTTTAATTCCCTCTCCGAATGCTGTTGATTGTCTTGTCCGCCAGGGGTCGCTTTAGTTGTTTTACTCGATGTTCCCGGTGTTGGTGCCTCGGGAGGGGGGTGTCTGTCATGACTGCCCTTTGATTCGATGGCCATCGGCGCGGTAGTTTCCGGGGCTGTAAATGTATGTGTGGAAGTTCTTGCAACTCCTGCTGCTGTTGCCTGGGATTTTTTCTCGGCAAAACCCTCGTAGAAACACGCATTGCCCTTTTCTCCCTGGGCCCATAAAATCTGATATATGTGGCCAGTTGTTTCCCACAGTGCCACGAATTTCTGTGACACCCAAGCGCTGTCTTCTTTGACATCGTCGACAATGACGTTCAAAATTTCGATCCAGTGCTGCCAGAAGTAGGTTTCGTTCCACAATTCTGCAGCGCTTGTCTGCATGTGGCTTCGGATGTTGCGCTGGAACACAACTTTTAAAACAATTTCTCGCCTGGTACTGCTTACAGAGTCAACGTATCGGCAATGTCCGTGTTCGGAAACGTCACACAGCAGTTCCTGTCCTTGTTTTCCTGCGATTCGAGCTTTTATTTTATCCCACTTGCTCGAGATGTTGGTTTTGTTTTTCTTCCAACTTTTCTCAAAATCTGTAAGTACTGTAAATGATATATATTTCGTTTCTTGCTTTGTTTTCTTGACGTGCTTAACAAGTTTTGGAAAAGTCGCGACGAAGGAGTCCACGTCTTTGATGAATTCGTCCCTCTCCACTGCCGTCAGCGTCAACTTAATGTCCTGAGCTCCAGTTCTTATACAGCTCTCCACTTCCGCTTGAGAACTGGCATCCCGCGGCTCGTCCTGTACCTGTCTGCCAGTGTTGATGTCACCGTGACCTCCAGCGGGAGCCATAATAACTTCCGGTTGAGACCTTGCGACGTGTTGTCGGCCTTGAGGTGGCTCCCCAGTGCTGACGTCACCGTGATGACCCCCAGAGCGTGTAGAAGAAGTCCTTGAATACTGGCCCCCACTAAATTTATGGCTGTCCTGGTGTGGTTCTGGCTCCTGTGGTTCTTTTACACAATCATTCCCCATTATGCAATCTAGCAACAAAATAATAATCATAATATAATAATAATAATAAAAAAAGAACACATGATTTTCAATAGGAATTCAAGATCTAGACCGATTAGGCTTGAAAGAATAATAGCCACCGCAGGGTTCGCGTTGGCGGGGTTTTTGCCCACTTTTTGGGTATTTTTTTTTACGAAATGACTCACTTTTTTCGCAACCCACCGAGTCTTTATGGACCCAACTGAGTCACACTTTCCTTTTCTGACTCACTTTCCTGAGAACCAAGGAATTTTGAGACAAAGGGCCACTCTGTTTGTTGGTATTTAATGCATCTTGTCTCTAATTTTTGTTATATTCGGTCCTGTTTTTGTTTACAATTTTTTTCTGAGTTGGCATTAGCATTAGTTAATATACTTGATTCATCCCCTCCTGTAAAACACAGACACACCCTATAAATTATCAGACAATATGATGGATCCTTTTCCTGTGTTGCTGGTTGGCAAAATCAGATGTCTATGGCAAGAAAATACAAGCGCATATTCGAGCCGATGGTAACCTCACTCCCGGTCAAAATTTCAACTCTCACCCCTGTGATTTTTTTATAGAAATTTACATGTCGAATATTGAAAAATACACGGCAATTTAATTGCTTTAATATCGAGGGAATTGGCACACAATGTTGATTATTTTTAATTTTTTATTCAGTTCCGCTGTTTACAACAGGCAACGTATATCTTGATCCAAGTACTCCATTTAATTGCAATTAACTGCCATGTGGGTTTTGGAACTCGAGCAGAAGCCCAAAGGACTTGGTTGTGATGCCAACGAAAGCAATACAATCACAGAAAATGGTACCATCACCACAACTGACTTCATTACCGGAAGTGACATTATCGGCGGAAGTGACGTCATTACTAGAGCTAGACGATAACAACAGTCACATTGTTTCGAAAAGCTTCTACATTTTGACCCCACTTTTTTCTGCGAAACATTGCATTACATCACCCATCTCATAGGGAATAAGTATGCGAAATTAACGCGTTGTTATAAAACAGCTGGCCTTTGATGAGGTCTATCTGTTATGTATGTTATAGATAAACCACGAAGAGAAGTGGATTCGTGAAATATAATACATCGAAGGTGTAGCCACCCGAGACGTATTATGCTCCACGAATCAACGACTTTGAATGGTTTATCGGACTTAAACCACCCAACCCCACTCCATAGAGCGTGAAATATAATCACAACATAATACACTGCAATTGGATCAGAAAAAAAAGTTTTCAGTGATCACGATTTTAATTAATCGATTTACACTCCTTTGCATTTCGCAATACAGCGTATGCCGGATGAGTAGTGTCAAATATTCTCATTACGTAATACACTGTCTATCCAACATTTAAACTCTTTACTTCGTGCAAGCGCTTCAGTCAGTTCAATTATCTGACCAGTTCACAACCATGGATAGCGGGGACGAATTTTTTATAACCCAAAAGATTCTACCGGACAGTACTATTAATACAACATTACGGGCGGAAGCTCTTATGAATCTTTGTTTTTTTTAATTTTCTGATCAGTCTGACGAGGAAATGGAAGATTGGACGAGGAGCCGTCGTTATTTTAATTAGGCGGTGTATAACACAGTGTATTAGTGAACATTAACATACACCACAAACAAAAGATTACACAATCCGGAATGGTTTAATAACACGCAACGGACGGATATCTTAAAATGTGGTGCCCCCTTAACGGGTATTAATTTCGCGGAATCCCCGCCGGATCTGCGTGGTAAAAAGGTATTATACACAACAGACCGAACAGCCGTACAGGTTTGTTGTTGAACTTTTTTAAAACGTGGTTTCTCTCTTATATAAGTACCATTTTCCGCGGAATTCAAAGTGGGCCTGCGGAGTAAAAAGGTGTTATACACAAAAGTCGGAACCGCCAAAGAGGTTGGCTGTTGAACAACAACGAACGGTCAGAAACCGCATGATGAAATTGGTTCGGAAGATCCGGATGGCCTCATGGTCCATCTCAAAAATCAATGTCTCCATCTCGAGGTAATGATTTTTCCATTGTTCCATTGTTGTATTATATTCAGTTTATTGGCAAATATTTGTGTGGATGATTGTCATTATACTTTTAGAATTTTACTTTTAACGCTTGTAACACTGGTAACGTTTTGTCTGAGTGACGTAGATTTTGATGACATGAGGTCAGTGAAGGTCACTTTTACATGAATGAGGTCAGTGGAGGTCACTATCATACTTTGAACTTGAAATTTTAACACTGTTGGGCGATATGGTGTAAGGCTGTTGCGTGTTGACCACGCAAAATTTAAAAGTGGAATTATAGGTAGACGTAGTGTCTAACATTTAAACGAATCAAACCATTAACCAGTAGGCGCGTGAGACTGCCGTAGGTACGCTAAGAACAGCGCCAAATTTTTTTTCGGATCCGAAAAATCCTTAGTCACTGCACCACGAAAGGGTCCAGAGAAGCCGTGTACAAAATTTGAAAGGAATCCATTCATTAATGTGGCCTGTAGGCGCGTGAGACTGCCGTATGTACGCTAAGTCCAGTGCCGATTTTCATAAGTCCGCCATTTTGTCAATTTTTGCCCTATCCGGAAAATTCTTGGTCACTGCACTGCGGAAGGGTCCAGAGAAGCCCTGTACAAAATTTGATCCGAATCCATTTATTAATGTGGTCTGTAGGCGCGTGAGACTGAAGCGTGACAGACGGACAGACGGACAGACAGACGGACAGACGGACAGACCAAAAAGTTCAAAACTATATCCCTCCGTTCCACGGGGGATAATTGATTACTTAATTGATTACTTCGTTTAATTTTTGGGGGGCATCTTAGACTGGCTCGGGCTATCTCAACTATGATCGTATGGCGTATGGCGGTATAACTGTACAATTATTATAACACCACATTCGAGTTGCAACAGTTTTTACTTCGTAAGAGCTTTGAATTCGCTTATCTCCACTTTTAGATGGGTTCCCTTTCGGTTATTTAATACCACGCAAATAGAAATGAAATTTTTCTTGTGAATAGAATGGTCCCTTTACTCTCTATCCTGTCTTCCCTCCATCTCAAACCAATCAGCAAGCGAGAATGATAAGAATTACGTCATTCGAAGACATCAAACATTCTCTTCAAGCGTGGTGTTGACAACACACGCATTTCTATGTGCTCCTGTTTTTTCTTAGCAAAAAGGGAACTAGATAAGGTGCGATTTTGCTTTTAATTTTCTGTTTCGATGCATTTTAGGATACTTTTCGTCCTGTGAAATGATGGATTATTTTGATTCAGGATTAGAGAAAATATGGCAGCACTTGTAACTTCGTTGAGTTTATACGTTGCGGAGACACTTGTTTCGTCTCGGGAAGTGTGTCTCTCTTCTCCACACGGAAGCTACAGGACTGTTCTTCTTGGTCTCGTTCGTGCACACATCGCCTCGAAGTCGGTTGAGTCTCTGCAGCCAACTTTGCCTGCTTTGATTCCCAGTCAGTTACAGCTACGGTGACATCACGGAAGTGTCCCGTTTTTTGCTGTATCCGAAACTCCTAGGAGACCAGTTAGTTCGGTACAGATTCTTCTAGACGCTACTACTTTTGGTCCAGACAATCAACGTTTTTAGGCGTTTTGGTGAAATTTGGCGAATGTTTTAATTTTAGCCCATTTATGGGACTGCTGAATCCCATAAACGGCACCAGGGTGCCATAATGGCACCTCGAAGCCCACTTATGCCCCCCTCTCATAAGGTATAGGCCTAAGTCTGGGAATTATGACCCACCCATGGGGGATCCCATTTTAGGGCACAAGGGACTGGTACCATTTTTCGGGCTCATGGGCAAATCCCGTTCTCGGGATCACCCGAGAATCTCGAAAATGGGCCTGAGTGTCCCGTTTCGCGTTTTTTTCTGGTTCTGAAATCCCGAAAACGCTTGTGAATATGTTGATAATGTTTGGATGAAATGGAGTGGTTGCCGTACTGCCTACGGTCACTCCTAAACTATCTAGAATGATAATAACTGTTGTTTGTACATTTCACCTGTCTACTGGTGACATGAACAGTTTACTTATCAGTTCTTTCTGCTTGTCTTTCAGATATGACAAAAGCCGGTCTACGGGATCCTCCGACGCTTCCGCAGTGTACACATACGTCCTCAGCCCTCAATCCTTATTCAGTCTGTGACCGTTGTAAACGGAGAAGCAATTTGCGCAGAGTGCCATCATCTTTCATCAAAAGAGTAGAAGCTCATTCGGAGAAATAGGGTTCGCAAGGACCGCAGGCGGGATGGAAGGAAAGCCTTATCTTCGGCACCGTTTCTTACTCCAGAGTTTATGGAAGAAACTATGCGAAAGGCCAGTTCAGTGATTTGAGAACAGGTCTCGTCTCCACGCCGGTGAAAATAGATACGGGCTCAGAATCGGACGCCTTCGCAGTGGGTAAGAGGAATAAGACAGCTCGTAAGCGTAGGGCATACTCTGAAACGGTAACCGAACTGGACGTACCAGAGGGCAAGGAAAAAGAAACTTTGAGGAAAGTTTGGGCTCTTAGTCTTACGGAAGGTGTTAAAAAAGAAACAATCTCAGAGCCAGCACCCATCCCAGAGCCGGTAACGGTCACACACACGGATTCGGGAGCTATTTCTCGGCTATGTCAGGTCAGCCGGGGATCCCATCTCAGATGGAACTCTCCCCTCCTCCTCAGATTCCTTGTCTACCTAGTGAATTTTCGGCGTTTCTGTCGTTACAGACTCAGTTACAGAAACAGCTCCAGGAACTCCAACAGCAGTTCCAGAGGCAGAACGCAGAATCCCGGCACAAACGTAAGCCGTCTGCTACGATTTCTCACCCTCCACCGGTCATGCAGTCATTCCCTACCCATTCTCCCCCTTCTGGCTTGGACCCAAGCACGCAACCTGCGGAGGTGGAAGTTATTAGTGATGCCGGTTCCTCGAAGCTCCCCCGTCAGGGCATATATCAGGCCTAGCAGGAGAAGAGGATGAAGACTTAATACACTCAGTGAACTCGCCTTTGTCTTCGATCCCTCATAACCGAGAACGAGAAATTTATACTCCCACGGGCACTGCCCTTTCACACCCAGACGCACCCCCATCGGTCCAGTTCGACTCACTCTCAGAGAGATGGATTATGTCAGGTCAGAAACTCTGAAAGATCCAGCAGCGGCTGGGTGACTCTCAATCAGGACCCCCTCCGCTCCGGAATTTGCACCTCGTAGTGAAAATGCCACTCCGTCGGTCACTTCTTCTACGATGGCTCCAGAGGATGTACTCTTTCGGGACGCAATCCAGGAGATTGCTCGCTTGGCGAATGTTGCAATCGGCTCCCGATCTCTCGACAGGGAGGATCCCCCGATTCGGATGACCCCTCAAACAGCTCCACTGAATCAGGATCCGTTTATCGCACTTCCTACTAGCGAGGGCATTGCCAACGCCATAACAGTGCGGTCAAGGGAGTTTAAGAAGATGGACAACGCTGAAGGGCGTACCTTATCCCGTTTTCACGCTTCACGACACTGTGCCGTATCGACCATCAGACGATTTGTTACCGGCAGAGGCATTGGAACAACCTGCCAAACGCACAGTCGGAATGCCGTCCGTCCGTAACGACTCAGACATTGCCCCTAGTGGAGAAGGACGCCAAAATTATTGAGGCGTCCTCCCGTCATGTTCTCAATATTATGTCCTTTCAGGGCCATACTTCGAAACCTTTGAAAACACGATGGGAGGATTTACGCCTCAATGATCCGGTGACTTCCAAACTACTGGAGTGTTAGGCTCTGGCAACCAGAGACGTGGTCAAATTGGCCACATTTCTGATGACGTCCATGGTGTTTCTTAGACGGGACGCGTTTTTGCAGCACTGTTGGTTGAGCGTGAAATGGCTAAGAGCGTTACGCCACGCTCCCATCCTGTTTCCACCCGCAGAGATTGAGAAGGTCAATCAAGAGAGCCGCTCTCTGTCACAAGACTTTGCAGTTATGTCAAAAATGTCACGGGCCTCTCTCCGGCGCCCACTCAAGCGCAAGAGACCACAGCGCCAGATTTCAGAACAGATGAAGCCCAGCGCACAGTCTCAACCACCCCCGGCCAAGAAGCCTAAACCGAGTTACGGCACCAGGCAGGAGGGAGGGTCCATCGCCGCAACAAAACAGGTAGCAGCCAACCAAAGTACCGCTCAGAGACTCCTTGGTCTCTTGGCGATACTTTAATTAATGCAGAAAACATAAAAGACTTGCAATCTTGCAATAACTGCTGGCCCGTAGGAGGAAGGCTAGGCAAATTCTAGCAAGCTTTGGCAGAAATGGGGGCCCCCGCCGAGTAGTCCGATGGCTGAAAAACGGCTACACCCTCCCTTTCAAACGGGACCAGAGGGGTCACAAAGTTCCTATTCCCCTCACCATTCAGGCTCCAATAAAGCTAGCCACCTCCTATCCCGAGGGTTCAGAAAAAGACCTGGCTCTAAAAGAGATGCTATTATCCCTAAAAAGTAAAAGGCCATAGAGGAAATGCCCGGGGCTCAAGCAGCGTTTTTCAGCAGGGTTTTCCTAGTCTCCAAAAAGTTAGGCGGGTGGAGACTAGTAACAGATCTTTCCACTCTCAGCGAGTTTCTTTTAACAACGACCTTTCAAATGGACAAGGCCCAAATCATAAAAGAAAGCCTGCAGGCAGGGATGTGGGGCACTTCGATAGACCTATCCGATACTTACCTCCATATCCCATTGCACCAATCAGCCAAAAAGTTTCTAGGCTTCCAGGTGGGCACAGAGCGTCTCTGGTTTCAGGCACTTCCTTTCGGCCTATCCACAGCCCCATATGTTTTCTCGAAAGTAATGAAAGTTCTGAATCGTGGGCCCGTCTAGAAGGCATGCTACTTTTCCAATACCTAGACGATTGGCTGTTAGCTCATCTAAACAAAAGGGCAGCCCATCAACAAACGTTAACTTTAGTGAAAAAAAGCCCTACAGGTAGGACTTGTAGTCAGTCTACCCAAATCAGAGTTCTCTCCCAAACAGAACATCGTATTCCTCGGGGGAAAGTGGGATTTAAAAAATGCCAGGTCCTTTCCTACCGAGGAAACGTGCCTAAGAATTTCTCAAGCCATAAAAGCAATCCCTATCGGCCAAAAAGTGCGATTACAGGCAATGGAATCCCTTCTAGGCCTCTTGGTGGCGACCAAAAAAACGGTCCCCCTGAGCCACCTACACTACAGGCCTTTTCAGAGACAGGTCAAATTTCCGAGAATGCACAATCCCTTCTGCAGTGGTGGTACGATCCCATCGTAATGACCGAGGGTGTCCCATTTCACCCCCCATCTCAGGAAATAGAACTCCAAACGGATTCGTCACAAAAGGGTTGGGGGATACACTGTCAAGGCCAAGTATGGAAAGGGATATGGTCTCCCTCCATAGGCAAACACTATATCAATTGGCTAGAGTTACGCGTAGTCTGGATATATCTAAACAAATTGAACCATCTACTCAAAAACAAATCAGTCCTATCTCTATTGGTTAATTCCACAACAGTGGCATACCTAAACAGACAGGGGGGACCAGATCCCTATCGCTCTCGAAACTAGCATTCAAGATCCTATACCTCACCCGTCAATGTCATATCACCCTAGCAGCCCAACATTTGGCGGGGAAACTCAATATCCTGGCAGACCTACACTCCAGGGAGGGGCAAGTAGTCCACACGGAATGGTGTCTAGCACGCTCATCCTTCCTATGGATAGTAAATCAGTCCCCTTGGGGAACACCCACCCTAGACCTGTTTGCCAACTCCAGGACGACACAACTGCCCAAGTTTGTCTCCCCTGCCCAGAACCATCAGCATGGGCTGTGGACGCTCTCAATTGCCCGTGGCCAATACAGGAGGTACTGTACGCCTTCCCACCACAGGCAATTCTACTCCAAGTCCTCCAGAGAGTAATCAAGTTAAAACCTCGATTTCTCCTCCTAGTAGCTCCGTGGACACCAGAGACTCCATGGTTTGCTCTACTACTGCAATGCTCGGTGGTTAAATCGCTTCCGATCCCATGCCACAAAGGCCTTTTATCCCAGCCACATTGGCAACATTTTCACCCGGCTCCACACCTACTGAACCTACACCTATGGCGCCTGAGCAAAGGGTTTCTCGGAGAGGATAGTGGATAAAATAGTTTAACAGTCACAAACAATCCACAGCCAAAGTATAAAGGTCCCAGTGGAATAAATTTGCCTACTGTCAAAATTAGACCCATTCCAAGCTTCCCCACCAGTAGTGGCGGACTTTCTGGACCACTTATTCTCAAACGAACACTTAAAGGTGGGCTGCATCGAAGGGTACAGAGCAGCCATAGGCTCCAAGCTCAAGGCTTCAACAGGCTACGATCCCGGGAAGGATTCGGCCTTATCACATTTGATTAGACACTTTAAGGTTAATTCCACTCCTAGTACACCCAACATAGCCAAATGGGATCTCCCCTTGGTACTCTGCTTTCTGCAAAGATCTGATATATTTGGGGAAACCATAATATCAGCAAAGTATGCAACCCTTAGGTTTACCTTTCTATTGGCGTTAGCAGCGGGCAAAAGGAGAAGCTAAATTCACGCCCTGGACAGAGGAGTGAGTAAGGAAAATGGGACCTGAGATAGAGTTTTTCTCGCACCCAGAGCAGGGTTTATGGGAAAAACCCATATTAGGACCCACGGGATGGGCAACTTTGATCATATAGCACTCCCATCCCTTCCAGAACAACAAATCCCTGAGGGACTAATTTCCTTATGTCCTGTGAAAGCATTGCGTCAGTATTCAGAGATTTCGGATGCTTATAGGTTGCCAAACCAAAACGCACTAATCATCTCCCATATGCCGGGATTTAACAATGAAATCTCGAAACAAACTCCCATACAAATCTCCCATACATAAAAGAGGTAATTGTTGCAGCCTATGAGAAAACACAGTCAGACACAGCCCTTCTATCAGAATTAAACGTCAAAGCCCATCAAGTCAGGCAAGTGGCTAATTCTCTTAGGGCCATTCACAAGGTGTCATTTTCCGAGATACTCAAAACGGGTTGCTGGACTTCACCAAACTCGTTTATTAAGTATTATCTTAAAGATTTCTCACAAGACGAAATTTCAGGTCATTTCATTACTCTTTAGGTACTTTTACTGCAGCGAAAGCCGCAATTAAAATCTAAATCATTTTTGGTTACAGGCCTTCCACTCCTAGACCTAAGGGCAAGGGCAAACCGGAGAACCCTCCACACAAGGGCCATGACGTTTTCATGTTCCTTACTGATCTAACTGTGTGTAAGGTACTGTCACTGCAGCAAACTCCCGTTCTCATGGAAGCAGTCATGGTGACTCCCTTTGTTCTAGGTTTTTCTTAGAAAAAGAAGGGGGGAGTGAGGGACAGACGTCCTCTCGTCTTATCCGATAGGCAAAGATTTACCACCAACTGATCCCATGAGAGGGAGAACCCATCCTGCAGTGACCATACCAAGAGTACCCAGGGTACCGTTTTTGGGATCAGTGCCCATAAATGCTTGATTTGTGGATAATCCCACTAATTTTAGTTTTCTGTGATAAATTTTACACTCTGCGAGTGTCGTGAAACTTAATTTTCACAAACATAACTAATTTTAGCAGTATTTTGTTTAATGTTTCAGAATCTTGGCAACATCTTTTGTTTGAGTCCCATGTGTACTTACTCAGGGTTGTTTGGCCAGCATGCATTTAAGGACACAGCCAGAGTTAATGTCTCCTGTGTCATTCTTCGTTTTACATAAACCATTTTAGATTTACTGTTGTTTTAGAGAGAACTTTATCAAAGATAAAAATACGTTATTATCATTATATTAAAAATTCATACGTTTTAGATGTAACGAGGAGTATCCCAGGTTGGGTTCCATCCAGTGGGAGGCAGGAGTGGGATCGATTGGATACTCAGTCGGGCAGGCTACTTGGTCACTAGACACAGCCCACGACTATTTTTCTTCTTGTTACCACTAGTCTATTTTGTTGAATTTTGTCAATAGATCGGGAATGTTCCCCCCGATCATGTCTTGGAAGAAAATTAAAAGAAGTGGAACTTATATTGAGCCTTTCATTTTCCTCAATACTATTTTCTTTAGATGTCCAAGGACATTGCGCTCTGTCGAGCATTACAGCGTAATTCGCTAGTTTATTTTTATTCAATTTTACGGAATGGCAGGCTCCCCTACTCCGGACTTAAGTCCCATCTAAAAGTGGAGATAGGCGAATTCAAAGCTTTTACGAAGTAAAACTATCGTTTTATTTTCATAAAACGCGCTCCACTTTTAGCCTATCTTCCCTCTCAATCAGCCCGCAACAAGCCTGGGTGCGTTGTCACCATTTTTTGGGGGCTTGACGGGAATGTTTGATGTCTTCGAATGACGTAATTCTTATCATTCTCGCTTGCTGATTGGTTGGAGATGGAGGGAAGACAGGATGGAGAGTAAAGGGACCGTTCTATTCACAAGAAAAATTTCATTTCTAGTTGCGTGGTATTAAATAACCGGAAAGGAATCCATCTAAAAGTGGAGAACGCGAATTGCGCTTTTACTCGTAAAAGCGCGTTTTACGAAAATAAAATAGTTTTATAGCGTTGTATTCATCTAAAAAATCAAAACGCACATGCTGCAAATGTTATTTTTGTCTCGCGTTCTGCGCATTCTCGAGATTTACAGAAAGTAAAAGATTGCGAATAAACACTAACTATAATCTGTTAAAAATAAATATTTGAGTAACAACAGAAATTGTCGCGAGGCCATTTAAATGATCGCGAAAAAAGAAAAATACAGCATGTATATTTTTAACAGAGCGTGACGATTTTGTCACAACGAGTGCAAATCTCAGTTATACAGTGATGAGCTCGTGCAATCTCTTCCCTCCCCCGCCAGAGACCTCCAACACGCCCTTATCCCCACCTTTAAACCACCCCAGCAAACAACCGACGTCTTTTTTGGTTGAAAAAAAGGTTGGATTTTGGTCGCAACGACTTCACAACCATATTCTGAATAAAATAAGATTGTAAAATGGGCAGACTTACGTCGCGACCTATTTCCCCAAAACCCGACTTTATTCTGACGTCGATGCGACTTCGGTTTACTGACGTCATTCCGACGTTGCAAGAACGACGTCAGTCTCAGGTCGGAACCCGACGTCGGTTCCAATTTCATATACAACCTAAAACCGACTTAATCCCGACGTCGGATTTAGGTCGGAACCCGACGTTATTCTGACTTTGAAAACCCGACGTCGGTTTCATTTTATATACAACCAAAACCGGCACGTTAGTCCGACGTCTGAAACGTCTCAATGTTTGCTGGGACTCCTCGTCATAGCAATGACGTCATATTAGACAATACCACTATTTACCATTATTATTCACTTATTTCATATATATTATACACCTATAAAACTCTGCCCTGTGCCGATTTCACATATAACTGGCAGAGATTTAACAAGAAACAAAAGCCGAAAGGGAAAAGGAAGAAAGAAAGAAAATATAATGAAAGAAACAGAAAACTCGAACACACCCTAAGGCAGCAAAAATTCAATACCTCGAAACGCGTCGTTTAAAATTAAAACATCCTTCTGTAATGTTACCAATTAAGCCCGCTTATCCTCGGAGGTTGTTGCAGTAAATAAACCTATCCAGAAAGTCAAAGACAAACATCCGCGGTTCATACGAACCAGTTAGTTCTTGAACAGGAAGAAAGTTTGAAGAGAACGTGTTTTTTTTGTTGATCTATAAGAGGAACACCCTTTGGTTTTGTTAAGGAGGTGTGTGTGACTTGCCTTGTCCAGATATCTGCTGCTGTCCCTCAGAAAAAAGGCCTGTTTTTAAGCAGACCCGAGTGTAAGATCATAAAGTTTGTAAATGTGCTGTCGGTGGAAATATCCGGTCTTTCTGTCTTTTCTGTTTTTAACCAACCTCCCCCCTGTTACATCAAATTCAGGTCATTATTTAAGGTCTCACTATTGTGTATGTGTCGGGTTATTTTTAGCACAGTCGCTGCTTTCACTTTAGCCCTACGAACAGAGCGAATAAGTTGATTACCTTGTTGATAAATAATACTTGCTATGCGCTGCGTCAGTGATATATCGTCTGATCGTTATTGATCCGGGAGGCCAGTACTGTCAAATCCCGGGGTTAGGGAGGCACTCAGCTACCAACCGGTTAACATGCATGCGCATAACCTTTAAAACGACCCCCGATAGCTAAGCGCTAGAAATAATACCCCTTTTTTTAGCTAAACGCGCAGTGCAATTCTGAAAGAACTCCACTACGGAATGAAAATTACTCCCCCTTTTTAACAAAACTGGCTCTCTGGGGTTTCTAAAACACTGACGTCATTGTTTTAGAAGCCCCATGGGGTTTCTAAAACAGTGACGTCATTGTTTTAGAACCCTCATGGTGATAGTAAAACAGTGACGTCATATGAACGTCAGTTCTGGCCCAGGAAGTGACGTCATACTGACGTCATAGGGTGTTCCAGAACTGTCATGACAGTTTTGGACCAGATGGAGATTGATAGGAGCGCGCGCCCGTGTCAATGACGTCATCATGACGTCATCATGACGATATAATGACGTTATCATCATAACGTTATCATGACGTCATAATGACCGTATGACGTCATGACATTATACTAAGACTCTCCTAAGCATCATAACCCTAAGTCACCTGTCAATCATCATGACGTCATCAGTCACGTGATCTGTCAATTATCAGTCATGTGACCCTAACCCTAACAAGAGTTCCAGACCACTTTATGACGTCATAATGATGTCAGACCCCTAGAAGACGTCCTTTCTACCATCTGTCTATCATGAGGAAACGAGAGTTCTACGCCACTTTTTTTCTAGAACATTCTATTGGTCCAGAACCCCCATGGGTTTTCCACGCCACTTGTGACGTCATAATGACGTCAGACCCCTAGGAGACGTCCCTTCTACCATCTGTCTATCATACCTTAATAATACACATTCATAATGCACTCTATGGTTTAGGGTTAGGCTGCCCATACCCGGGCTCGAACCACCAACCTTCCGAGCATGGGTCCGACCAGGAGTCCCACGCTCTAACAACTGAGCTATTCCGGACTGAACCAGAATGTTTTGTGAAAACATGCCATATAAGGCTATAATGCACAATGCACGATAAATTTCAAAGTACACTCGTTCAGAGCGTGGGAACGATCGATAAATTTCATAGGGCACTCGTTCAGAGCGTGGGAACGATCAATAAATTTGAGAAGGAATGGGATTTTCCCTACGTTAAGTCTAATGTTATGTTTTATGTTATAGCAGTTGGAAAATGGTACTTCTAAAGCACATTTAACAAATGTAGTTTTTGGAAAACATATGATATATAAAATAAGTTTTAGCATTTTACCATGCTACTTATTCAAATGTTCTAAAGTCATAGCAGTTGGAAAATGTTGGTTCTAAATCAGCTTTAACAAATGTAGTTTTTGATAACATATGAAGTATAAAATAGGTTTTAGCATTTTACCAAGCTACTTATTTGGATGTTCTAAAGTTATAGTAGTGGAAAAATGGTGGTTCTAGACCAACGTTAGAAAATTTAGTTTTTAACACCATATGATATATGAAATAAGTTTGAACATTTTAGCATACTACTTATTTGAATGTTCTAAAGTCATAGTAGTAGGAAAATGGTTGTTCTAGACCAACTTTAACAAAAAATTTTTTTACAACATATGATGTATAAAATAAGTTTGAACATTTTACCATGTTGTAGTAGGGTAAAAATCAGGGTTCTAAACTAACTTTAACAAATTTTGTTTTTTAACAACATATGATGTATAAAATAAGTAAGTGAGAAGAGCACATCATTCAAACATGTATTCAAATGACAAGCCCCATTCGAAACATGTGCTTGAATTATTTTTGGAACATATTACGTCACGGTATTTTTCAATAATTTTTTTTGACAAGTTCAACAATTGATCAACATGTTCAACATGTTCACCATATTGTTCAACATGTTCAACAAATTGTTCAACAAGTTCAACATGTTCAACATGTTCAACATGTTCAACAAGTTGTTCAACATGTTCAACATGTTCAACAAGTTGTTCAACATGTTCAACATGTTGAACATGTTCAATATGTTCAAAATGTTCAACAAGTCGTTCAACATGTTCAAAATGTTCAACATGTTCAACAAGTTGTTGTTCAACAAGTTGTTTGGTTCAAGAAGTCTACGATGATTATGATAGCATATTTCAAGAAAAGGTTTCAGAATATGAAGAACAAGGACTTGAAGATGCGCGTGAAATAGCAAGTTATGACCTTCGACCCATTTATAAGCATGGACTAAAACAACTGCTTATGAGACTGTTCCACTATACTCAGCGTCTAGAACAAAGCCAACATTATCAAAAGATTTTAGAGGACTTTAATTACTTTGTTGACGAAAAACATTATAAGTATTCAAAGGCACTAAAGGCGGCTATAAGGAAAAACAATGCATTCTTTGAAGAGCTACTAGATATGGAGGAGGAGGAGGATGGTAGCGGTGACGAAGAAAGTGGCATGGACAGTGAGGTGCAACAGAGTGAAACAGATGCAGAAGAATAGTCTTATTTGACTAAACTTTACAATAAAGACTTTATAAATGTTGTAATATTTTATTAACTTAACAGTTGTGTATTAATATATGTCTTACTTTACAACATATGAAGTCGCGAGAGGCTAAGGTCTCTGGTGTGGTGTGAATTCACCCGTAGACCATATATCATATATTATGTATTATAATTAATTTTGTATTATATTCAAGTATTTTATCATTATGTATTATATTCAAGTATTTTATTATTATGTATTATATCCAAGTATTGTATGAGAAAAATAAATAAGTTGAAAGGCATCATATGTGTTTCTTTTATTAAATATTACAAATATTTACAATTATGATAAAAACAAAAATATTTCAAATACATATTATGCCAATACATGTACCCACTCATAAGAACTTAAATTGATAAGTTTACAAATGTATTAAACACTAACTTTACATCAACATAGATAATGTTAATTCATTTCATAGGCATGCTGTTAAAATTGCATACAGTCACATATGACTTTCTACTCAAAGATCTTCTGACAGTCACGACATTTATATACATCCATTTTCTGAAGCATGATTTCCACTGACGTCATTTGCTTCTTCGGCATGTGCGAGTCTTTCAATGATAACAAAATTCCCTTCTTGGTAGGATATAACCTCCCAGATGCATGATTCGTAATATATTTACGAATGTTAACCATCACTTTCTGTTGATATTTCACCAATTTAATGTATGTTTCTCCATTAATGGGTATCATAACCGGTGAATCGTCTACACGCATCTTCTTCATGGTGGTATCAGCTTTAAGCTCCGGTTCTCGCTTTATATTAGGCTCTGTCTTAATCTTTCGCATTTTACACGGCGCCGTCTTAGCTGGTAACTCATCTCGTTTTATCTTTCTAAAATGTGGTCTCTAATGACGCTGCTGACGTGACTTAACCTTGGCTGACGTGACTTTACCATGGGCATTGCCTTAGACTTTGCCGTATGTACTGTCTCAGGCTTTGCTATAAAATTTTCTGCAGGCATTACCATAGATGGTAGTTGTTGTTCACTCACTGCAGACATGTTCACTCTTCAGTATCTTGATACAGAATGTGCGTTATGTCTGAGGGTAGGTGCCTTTTATGCTCTATAGGGAATTGTCACACTCGAGATTGGACACACTATGTCCTAATATGTTTAGAAATAACTTTACCATATGTGACTTTGTGGCCAACTATTCAAATGATGAGAAAGTCTTTAAACATAGCTTTATATACAACTAGTTGAACAACAACTTGTTGAACATGTTGAACAACTTGTTGAACATGTTGAACAACTTGTTGAACAATTGTTGAACTTGTTAAAAAAATTATTGAACAATACCATGACGTAATATGTTCCAAAAATAATTCAAGCACATGTTTCGAATGGGGCTTGTCATTTGAATACATGCTTGAATGGCGTGCTCTTCTCACTAACTTATTTTATACATCATATGTTGTTAAAAAACAAAATTTGTTAAAGTTGGTTTAGAACCCTGATTTTTACCCTACTACAACATGGTGAAATATTCAACCTTATTTTATACATCATATGTTGTCAAAAAACAAAATTAGTTAAAGTTGGTCTAGAACAACCATTTTCCTACTACTATGACTTTAGAACATTCAAATAGGTAGTATGCTAAAATGTTCAAACTTATTTTATATATCATATGGTGTTAAAAACTAAATTTGCTAAAGTTGGTCTAGAACCACCATGTTTCCACTACTATAACTTTAGAACATCCAAATAAGTAGCTTGGTAGAATGCTAAAACTTATTTTATGCATCATATGTTATCAAAAACTACATATGTTAAAGTTGATTTAGAACCAACATTTTCCAACTACTATGACTTTAGAACATTTGAATAAGTAGCATGGTAAAATGCTTAAACTTATTTTATATATCATATGTTTTCCAAAAACTACATTTGTTAAATGTGCTTTAGAAGTACCATTTTCCAACTGCTATAACATAAAACATAACATTAGACTTAACGTAGGGAAAATCCCATTCCTTCTCAAATTTATTGATCGTTCCCACGCTCTAAACGAATGCACTCTGAAATTTATCGATCGGTTTCCCCCACGCTCTGACCGAGTGCACTCTGAAATTTTATCGATCGTTACCACGCTCTGAACGAGTGCACTTTGAAATTTATCGTGCATTGTGCATTATAGCCTTATATGGCATGTTTTCACAAAACATTCTGGTTCAGTCCGGAATAGCTCAGTTGTTAGAGCGTGGGACTCCTGGTCGGACCCATGCTCGGAAGGTTGGTGGTTCGAGCCCGGGTATGGGCAGCCTAACCCTAAACCATAGAGTGCATTATGAATGTGTATTATTAAGGTATGATAGACAGATGGTAGAAGGGACGTCTCCTAGGGGTCTGACGTCATTATGACGTCACAAGTGGCGTGGAAAACCCATGGGGGTTCTGGACCAATAGAATGTTCTAGAAAAAAGTGGCGTGGAACTCTCGTTTCCTCATGATAGACAGATGGTAGAAGGGACGTCTTCTAGGGGTCTGACGTCATTATAACGTCAAAAAGTGGTCTGGAACTCTTGTTAGGGTTAGGGTCACATGATCGATAATTGACAGGTCACGTGACTGATGACGTCATGATGATTGGCAGGTGACTTAGGGTTATGCTGCTTAGGAGAGTCTTAGTATAATGTCATGACGTCATACGGTCATTATGACGTCATGATAACGTCATGATGATGTCATGATAACGTTGTGATGATGACGTTATTATATCGTCATTATGACCTCATGATGACGTCATTTGCGACGCGCTCCTATCAATCACCATCTGGTCAGAAACTGTCATGACAGTTCTGGAACACCCTATGACGTCAGTATGACGTCACTTCCTGGCCCAGAACTGACGTTCATATGACGTCACTGTTTTACTATCCCTATGGGGGTTCTAAAACAATGACGTCACTGTTTTAGAAACCCCATGGGGATTCTAAAACACCTCGTGGCGTCATTATGACGTCACTTCCTGTTTTAGAACCCCCACTTTTCCCCTACTCGCGTTTTTCTTGTAACACATATGATACCAATCCCCTCCCCTCCCCGTATGTGAAATCCCAGATCCACAACTGATCCGAAATTTCGCAGTGACGGAATACCTTAAAATTTGCCTCATAAAAAATACATGGGTTAAAAATCTCCGAAAACTCGAAATTACGAAGACTCATTGGTCAGATAAACAAAGAGCAACCAAACCGAAAGAAGTCCGAAAATCGTAAGGTTTCATTTAATATTCCGAAGGAACAATAAATCGAAATTCTAGTCTTCCAGAAACCAATCTTGCCGAAGGTTCAGTATTTCGAGGAACCAGTTTTCCAAAAACATAAAAGCACAAAAACAATGCATTGAGCACCGTAAGAGATGTAGTCTCAGACTTCACTATCTGCTTATCTTTTGTGGCTTTCCCCTTCCAGTAAACATTCCACTGTCGATCGAGCGTCGATTTGAGGTTTCGACGTCCACTGAACTAAAGAACAACATGTACTCTGGTTGTAATTTGGTTGTGATTGGTCGAGACCATAGCTCAGGGTCCTGCCCCCATATTTGACACAACGTTGAATAGACGTTGAATAAGAAACGTTGTTTAGACATTGCTTTTCGTCGCCAACAAGACGCAACTTTCTTCCATGTCATTCGATTGGCAGTCTTCACGCAACGTTGGTAAAACTTGACGTAAAATCGACGTTCGTAGACATTGTTTCGACTTCCACAAACAAAACCCAACGTTGACCCGACTTCTGGTGCGGTTCCTATCCAATGTGGATTGAACGTCGCAATGTTTACTGGGCACAATCACTTGTGTAAAATCGTACTTTCATTTCACATGTTTTATTTTTTAACTGACTTTATGTCAATATGTTATGAATATTTTCGTATCAGCTTGTTTAAAATTATACGCTGTAGCTCACAAGAACCACCCAAGAGACATTGCTACGTCGATGAAACGTCGTTTTGAGATAGCGACGTCGACCCGACTAAGCTTCAACTTTGAATTAGGTCCTAATTTGGTTGTGATCATTCGAGACCATACATCAATGTTAAATCAACGTTTTGACACAACTTTGAACAGACTTCGGATGAGCAATTTTTTTAGACGTTGCTTTTGGTCGCAATAACAGAAACAAAAAACTTTCTCCGACGTCTTTGCAATGTTGAATAGACGTCGGGGTTATACCCAAATAACATGTTATCACTCCAAAAATTGAGGACGTAAAATACGGGAATTTCAGGGGCGCGTAGGGGTCTTCTCGCCTGCTGTTAAAAAATTAATAAAATTGGCTTCGTACTTATCCCTTGTTACAGAATGACATCAACGGGAATTTGGAATCATTGCGGTATGTTTACATTTCGAGCAATCGGTTCCTCAAAATACAGAAACTGGGGCAACATACGCTTTCAGAACATTGCGATTTCGAATTATTGCTGTTCTGACTAATACATTATTGACATGTTAAACCTTAGGACAGAACATCAAGTGCGAAAATTTGTCTGTCTCGGTTACATCCGCATAAATAAGGTGTTTTTAGAGATTTGATCTATCGGTCTAGTGGGATTTACTGACCGTTCTATATAATAAAAGATTTTGCTGTAGGCACCAGGGTAAAACACGACCTGTTGGATAAGGCTGATACTCAGGTAGTAGGATCTGTCATCATTGTCTTCGCTTCGACGCTGCCTACAAGCGCAAATGTCAAGGACGAATTTTATGATGCCCCGCCGCAGGTCTCATCCAAACTACCGCGAGCAGCGATAAACTTATTCTTCTCACCTGTAACACTTATACCAGATCTGACTATACGGCATGCCCATTGTGCCTTGGCATGCAAGGTGCTGATGAAGTAAATGAAAACGGTCAGCGCTTATTGGAGTTCCGCGCAGTGTTGAGGGAGCTATAAGAGAAGCCCCAAGAACAGCTGAACTCTGTACACATACCCTTGTCTATCTGACGAAAGCATTTGATACAGTTAGTATTTCAGGACTATACTAGAAAAAATTGGCTGTCCACCAAGACTATTCTGGTAGGTCTTTCCAAGAAGACTTGCGCACCATAGCCAACTTCTAGTGCCAGCTTGCAAGAAGCAAGGGTACGTTCCAACAGCCACGCTCTTCTGTGTCTTTCCTATGCTGCCCATATTCACCTTTAACTGTGCTGAGAACGATACACACTCAATCCGACCGTAAACTATTCAACCTTCGTCTTCAAGTAAAATGAAAACCGCGTAATGTTACCATCATGGAATTGCTCTTCATTAACGGTGCTGTGCTTGTGGTAGATAGGCGATGCTGTGCTTGTAACAGATATATGATGCTGTGTTTGTAACAGATAAGAGCAAGGTGACGGACATATATTTGTCTTGGGTATGTTCGCCTGAGTTTTGAATTGACGGACTTGTGTGATTTCACTTTGAGTGCTTGAGTTTCAGATTACTCACTTTCGGAATAATGGAGTGCCCATCATTCTTCACAGGACGTCGTTTTCACACGCATCGCAACCAACCATCGAGTTTGATTTTATAATGACTATTAAGCAGAAGGAACTCTGTTGAAGACAATTTTGAATGAAAGTCTATCAAACGGGTGGTCTCTGAAACCTGCCACTATATTCTTTAAGGCTTTGAGACGTTCAAGACTATTTTTGTCACAAGGATACACAAAAGAATCACAGTGGGACTGTGTAGTTCGCTTCGTCCTCGGTGCCGCTAGCCCTTCCGAGAAACCTTTTGGATTCAGCAAATCGAGCCAAGAACTAAACCTTTACGTCTAAATGGCAAGTTGATGGATGGAAGTGCCTCCAGTGGGACTGAGCCAAGAGTACCGAGTGACAATGGGACACCAAATGGCCTGAGCTTGACGTTTTGCCAGGAAAGAGAGGCACAATGATTAGGTCCAGTAGGCTGGTTGCTGGATGGTTGTGCATCCAGTCAAGATGAGCCGGGGGTTCTGATTGACGAGGGGGCATGGAATGACCTATGATCGACACCTCGCCAGCAGAGAGAAAGAAGCACACCTTAGAGCTCGCACGGAATTTGCCCAATCGTTAACAGAAATTTGCCAAGGATGCCTGTGTAGAGTATCTCTCGTGAGCCATGGGCAACAAAACGCATCGATTGCCGAGAACTTGCAACAGGGAAGAGGCGCATTGGGATGCATTGTTTTTCAATGAGTTCGTAAATACATCACAGGATTCCCCATGGAAAACAGGGGACCACCCACAGGAAGGAGTTCCTCACGATCTAGACACCATTCTCTCATGCTGTCTTGCCTACGCCCGACTCCAGGTTGGCCAGAACACTAAGACTGCCTGCGATGTCATTGGCTTCTAACTGGTTCCGATTCTCTCTTGTTAGGGATCAGTTTTGTCTGATATATGATCTGTTACTGGTGGCTCTGATCTAGTCCCCTTTTTCTTGTGCAGTTGTCTAGAAAGAGGCTTGTCGTTATCCACCATTGTCGGTGCACGATCGTGCCCGTTGTCCATGCATGATTCTGCCAGTTGTCGGTGCACGATCCTGCCAGTTGTCTCTAGTTGTTTGTGCATGATCCTGTCGGTTGTCGGTGTGCGATCCTTCCAGTTGTTGGCACGGTCATCCCGGTTTTCGGTGCAATATCCTGCCGGTTATCGGTGCACAATCGTGCCGGTTGTCGAGGCAAGATGGTGCAGGTTGTCGGTGCACGATCCTGCCCATGCCCGCATCTGCCTAAAAAAAGTTTCGGACAACAAGCCCGGGAAAATCGCAGCAGTGAAGCTTGCATAAGGAGACAGTGTTTTCCGTTGCCAAGAAGAGACCTAGCAGGAACATCGAATGCTTAGGGGCATAGGTTGGAAGGTGAGGGAGAGCTGACTGTATTATGTCAATGGCAGTATGAGGGATGGCCGAATGAATTATGTCAATGGCAGTATGGTGGATGGCTAATTGAATTATATCAATGGCAGATTGACGGATGGCCGAATGAATTATGTCAATTGCAGTATGACGGATGGCCGAATGAATTATGTCAATGGCAGTATGAGGAATGGCCAATTGAATTATGTCAATTGCAGTATGACGGATGGCCGAATGAATTATGTCAATGGCAGTATGAGGAATGGCCAATTGAATTATGCCAATTGCAGTGTGACGGATGGCCGAATGAATCATGTCAATGACAGTATAAGCCATGGCCGACCGAATTATATCAATGACAGCATGACGGATGGCCGACTGAATTATGTCAGTGGTTGCATGACGGATGGCTGACTGAATTTTGTCAATGGCAGTATGAGAGATGATCAACCGGATTATGTCAATCTTTTTGTAAGTGAGTAAAACCCCCATTACTAATTTCAATCTTTATAACACTTAAAAATTTGGAATTCTGTAAAAAGTTATTCGTTAAAAGTCATACCAAGTGATCAGTTACATCAAAATAAACGAAACACAGCTGTTGGCATGCTGTAATCCATTAAGCATGGCTGACTCCGAGAAAACGTCAAATTGAGGTTGGGTCAGTACCAGGCCAATCATCTGGTCAGTACCAGACCAAATGATAACATTGAATCTGGTTATGATCTGTGGTTATGATTGCTTACGACCTTTTTCACACAACATTGTATAGACGTTAGATAAGTAACGATGTGTAGACGCATAAAACCACTACCGTAACATTAAATCTGGTTGTTTTTTGGATGTGGTTACATGTGCGACCTAGTCAACGTATTCGACAGCCATTGAACATAGGTTTGATAAAAACGTTCTTTAGACGTGACTAGGATTTTTGTTATCTAAATCCCAACTCAAACCTCAATTAACGTCTCTGACGCAACGTTGGATATATTTAGGAAAATCGACGATTGATATAGATGCTTTATTATGCTCATCTAGCATTTTATTTCGCAAAGCGAGCTTTTCCTATTGCAAGCGTAATTTTCAGTCTCCAGTTTGGATGGGTTGCTTACCACGTAATGGAAAAGAACTTTCTTCCCGCAGTTAGAAAGGGCCCATTTCACTCTCCATCCATCGACCAATGAGAGTGAGAAATCCTGTGATACTACGCCATTGATAAAATAGAGCATTCCCCTTTTAAGCCCAAACTGAGCTGTAACAACGCATCCGGGCTTGTTGTGGGATGGATGGGAGGGAGAATAGGCTAAAAGTAGAGAACGCGAATTACGTTTTTACTCGTAAAAGCTCGTTTTACGAAGTAAATACGATTTGAATACGCTTGTCTCCACTATTACATGGGACTAAAGTCCGGAGCAGGGGAACCTGCCATTCTGAAGAACTTCCAATTAAAGGTCGCCAATTACGCAATGAATCGTTAGAGTGCGTTGCTAATATGATGAACTAAAGTGGTACTGTAGTTTTTAAGTTAAAAAACCCAAAACGAAGTTCGGCTTGTTTTGCTTCTTCCAAGAATACTGGCCAAGGGGACCATAACAAATCGAGTCAAAAATAAAGTAAATTGCACAAAAATGGATCATGTCTGATGACAGACTTACAGACTGACCGACTGAGTATCCTTATCCATCCTCTACCAGCCACCCACTGGGTGGGTTCCAACCTGGGATACTCGATGTTATTTGCCATATAAAATCAAAATAATATGACAAACAAAAATCGAAGACATGATTTACATAAATAAATGTAGGCACATGCGAAATTAGCTCTGACTGTGCTTTATGCATTCATGCTACACATCTGAAACCTGAGTAAGTGACAGAACTTGCTCTAAATTATTGACAAGAGATTCTTTGTAAAATTTAATAAAATTATTGCTGATTTCGTACAAAATTCATGACTAGAAACTCAATAGAACACAGAAATATCAGTATCACTGAAAAATAGTGATAAAACACACTCGATATCAATTTTTTGCTTCTTGTCTCTTGGGTTCTGCCTGATGATACGTTCCTGACGAACTGACTGGTACGGCGAAGGCATATCCTCCTCCTTTTTCTAAGCAGTGGTAAAAAAAGGTGATACATTAGACAGCGTGATGAGACAGGAGTGCGATCTGTAGTCACTGTACCTCATAAAAACAGTCTCTTGGATAATATCTAGTAAAATGTTTTTATTTAGACTTCACAAAAAACAGTGGGCAAGGGACGGCCCTGTAGGAACGGTTTGAGAGTCTGGTAGTGAAGTAGCTTGGTATGTTGATGGATTGGCTACTTCTTATACTTGAATTTGCTGCACTTACGGCCCTTGGTGAATCCACCTTTCTGCTTGCATTTGCCCTTGGATCTAGGAGTAGGTGGCCTGTAACAAGGGGGATTTTAGGTTGTAATGGTAGTCTCTGCTGCTATAAAGGATCCCAAAGAATAGAGATCCGAAAGCTCGTCTTGGGAGAAATCTACTATTTAACAAAAGAGTTGGGAGAAGACCAACATCCTGTTTTAAGTTACGTTAATTTTCAGTTCTGCCTGAAGGTCAGTGTCCGATTGTGCTTCGTCATATGCTGCCAGGATGACCCCTTTGATATAATTGGAAATCGAAATGGTTTGCTCGGAGAGATCTTTATTAAATTTCGGCATATCGGAGATGATAAGTGCTTTCTGATTTTCTGACCTATATGTCTCTGAAATGTTTAGGTACTGGTGTAGAGGTTTGACTGGACACAATGGGACTAAGCCTTCAGGGTCCTGATCTTCTGGTAGGGATGGAAGACTTATATGATCGAACGTGCCCTTCCCATGGATAACAATATGTGTCTTTCCCATGAAACTTGCTCTTGGGACGAGAAAGACCTTTTCCAGTTCCCATTGTCTTGGCTTACTGTCCTGTCAAGGGCATGGATCTCGCCTCATCTCGATATCGATCATTGAAGATAGCCTAGGACCAAGGATAGATCCTTTTTTGCTACATTGGAAGAACTGGGATGGGGGGGGATTTTCCTTGAAATGCCTGATCAGTTGGGATGAAGTCGTACCCTCCCCTGGATTGTAGCCCGTAGATGCCTTGAGTCTAGAGCATATAACGGCTCTAAAACCTTCAAGGCAGCCCACTTTTGATTGCTCATCCGTGGACAGGTGATCTAGGAAATCCGCCATCACTGCTGGAGAGGCCTACAAAGGATCCAGCTTAGATTTGCTGCACCACGAGGCAAATTTTTCCATTGGGCTCTGATACCCTGACTATTGATTGTTTATTGACCATTTTGTTCTCTAGCTGGTTTTCTACAAAGAGGACTGGTCAGACACCACAGATGTAGGTTCAGTATGTGGGGGCTGGGTGGAAGTGTCGCCATTGAAATAGAAGTTCCCTGTTGCGCGGGATCAAAATTGCTTTGACCACCTTGCACTCTAATAGCAGAGCGAACCATGGGGCTTCTGGCGTCCATGGCGATACTAATAGGAGGGCTTGTGGGCATAGTTCGATATTCTTTGAAGAACTTGCAGAAGAATTGCCTGTTGGGGAAAGACGAAAAGTTCTTTCTGTAGCTGCCACGGGCAGGTTAGGGCATCCACTGCTCAAACTAAGGGGTCTTGGCAGGGGAGACAAAGCTGGGTAGTTGCGTTGTTGGAATTAGCAAACAGGTCCAGGTCCGCCAATACATTGTGTTTTCCCGCTAGATGGCAATGTGGGACTGGCGGGCAAAAGGGAAGGATTTTCAATGCCAGCTTTGATAACAGGAGGGACCTGGTACCCGCTTATTTGTTTAGGTATGCACTGCTGCTGAGTTGTCTAACAGAAATAGTACACTTTTGCCTCTGAGTATATTGTTTTTCTTGTTCATTGCTATCCAGATTACTAGTAATTCTATCTAATTGATGTGACACCCGTTTAGGGCAGTGGGCCATTTCCCTTTCCATCTCTGACCTTGGAAGTGTATCCTCCCAGCCCTTCTGAGATGCCTCCGTTTGGAGCTCTGTTTCTGGGGAAAGTGGGTGGAAAGGGACTCCCTCTTCCATCGTTTTATGGTCGTAGCACCATTGTAAAGGGGTCAGAGAAGTCTGTGTTACTTTCATCTTTGCCTGGAGGGGCTTCCCTTGCATTAGAGCTAACCCTACCTGCCTTTGAAACGGCACGAAGTGGGGACGGCGTAATAACACTGCCCTCTCGGTTGCTACTAAGCGGCCAAGTAGGGGCTCCATAGCGTGAAGTCTGACCTTTACGTCCACTGGAATCGTTCTTATGGCTTGAGTCTTTGTCTTTGTTCTGTTGGTAACACTCTTGCCTCTGCCAGATCCTACCTTTCCCCGAGCAAGACAATGCTTTGCTTGGAAACTGGCTCTGACTTGAATTGACTGCTAGACCTACGTGCAAAGCTTTGCGTACCAGTGCCAGGGTCTGATGGTGAGCTGCTTGTTTGTCTTGATGTGCCAGGAACCAGTCGTCTAGATATTGAAAAGCTAGCATGCCTTCTAGACGAGTCCATGCCTTTGGTACTTTCAGGTTCTTTGAAAACACGTACGGGGCTGTGCATAAGCCAGAGGGGAGTGCCAGAAAGTAGAATCGTTCTCGAACGACTTGGAAGCCCAGAAATTTTCTGGCGGAGCGGTGCAATGGGATGTAGAGATATGCATCGGATAGGTCTATTGATGTAGCCCACATATCTGCCTGTAGGCTTTCTTTTATGATTTGGGTCCATTTGAGATGGCATTACCAATCTCCAGCCCTCGGGTAGAACAGGAGAAACCATCGGTTTCTGAGCCACCAGACGACTCGGCGGGCGGTCCCATTTCTTCCCATATTTGTCAGAACTTGCCTAGCTTTCTTTCTACAGGACAAGAGTCATTGCAAAATTGCAAATTTTCTAAATTTTCCAAGTTTGTTAAATTATCGCAAAGAGACCAAAGAATCTCTGAGCAGTAGTTTGCTCAGAGATTCCAGTTTTGTTGTGGAGCCGTTCCTCTGACTTGCTGCCACTGTTTGGCTTTGGTTTCTTGGTATGGGGTGTTGGGACTGGTGCTGGTCTTTGCTTGTCCTGATCCCTGGCGATAGGATCCCTTGCGTTTCTTCGGGCGCCGGAAGGACGCACGGGACATCCTTGACATTAGCAAAGTCTTGGGATGTGAGGAGCGGCTTTCTTGATTCACCCTTTCTATCTAGGAGGGTGGAAACAGCTCTTTATCGTTTAAGACAGTGGCGTGGTGTAAGTCCCTCACCCCTTTCACGTTTGAACAGCAGTGCTGTAAGAATGAGGAGAACGTTGGAACGTCATCCGAAGAAACGTACGAGCCCGGTCTTACAGCGCAGTTTTTCGAAGCATGAAAGCGAGAAAGTGTGCAGCCCTCGTTGGTATCCATCTTCTTGAATCCTTTCGATCGCACTGTAATGGCATTGGTAGACAGTGCGACGATTGCGTCTTGTGGCTGTGGAGCAGCCTGGGCGGTCATCCGTATGGGCGGCTCCTCCCTGTCTAAGGATGAAGCGACGGTGACGTTTACTAAGGGCGCGATTTCTTGGATTGCATCCCTCGGGAGCACGCCTTGGGTTGTCGAGGGTCTCGATGGGGTGGCGTTCTCGCTGCGAGGAGTGGGGTTGGAGGAGAGTGGGTCCTGAGGGGACGTCTCCCTGCCGATGCTGGCTCTTTCCAGTCTTTGACCACTCACTGGCGATCTGATATAGTCCACTTCTCTCAAGGGTAGGCGGAAATGGGACAAGGGCGGTGTATCCTCTACTTCCTCCTCCGGCTCCTGTTGCTCCTCTGAATCCGGTTCGGGATCACCTGTTTGTTGGATGAACTCAGACTAGGCTTGAATATCCCTGACGGGGTGTAAACTTCCTGTTCTCGGGTGAGTGGTACCGACACCAGGGGGAGAGGACGAAACTGTCTGCAGTAAGTCCTCATCCTCCTCGCCACACATTTCCGAAACTTACCCCGATGGGGTAAACTCTACTGACTTCCCTTCGCTGGTCACACCCACCTCTGCACACTGGTTACTCGGGTCTAGCTGGGTGGGGGTTGAGGTGACCGTTGAAAGGACGACTGGATGTCTGGGGGATGACGCGAAAGTGCGATAGGCGGCTAGTGCTTTTTATCTGGCTTGCAAGCTTAAAACTTGCTGTTGCATCCGTTGTTGAAGTTCCTGCAATTGGTTCTGTAATTGCGTTTGCAGGGACAAAAAGCCGAAAACACACTGGTACCAAGGTACCCCTGGGGGCGCAGTTCCCCTTGTGTGGGAATTATCAGGTGGCCCGTCGCCGTAGTAAAGCTCAACCCGATCCCGTGTGGGTGACTTTAACTTGCTCTGGGCAGGCTACCGTTTTCATGCTGTATCGCTGATAGCTTATAAGTTCAGTTAGAGCAGCTGCCTACACTTTCCAAAGGGGCTCCTGTACGCCCCCGTCTGGTATGTCGAGGTCGGCTACTCTCTCTGAATAGGCCTTTGCTTTTGCTTTCCTCGCCTTCTTTCCTGAAATTACTATGTCAGATTCTGAGTCAGTATCCATCCTAATGGGCGTGGAGACCTGGTCTAGGCTGAGTGAACTGGCCTTCTTCATGGCCTCTTCCAAGAATTCGAGAGTGATGAACGGTGGTGCGGAAAGAGTTTTGCAGTCTCCAATCCCTTGGTGATAACTTCTGGCACTCCGAGCAAGTATCCCACTCGTCGCAGAGATATAAGCCGCTATTCCTTTTACAACGGCCACAAACCGAATGCTATCACTCAAGACATTACTTCCAGCTTATCAGTGACTAATTGTATGGAACCAGTAAGGTCGTTTTGTATCGTTAAATAGGACGATTTTCACGAAATAAATGCTTGCAGGCGTATTCGGGACTGATGCTATGTGCCGTAGTGGGGCGGGACTGAAATAGACACCGTGTTGGGACCCGTTACGGGATGGTCCCAAAAAGGGGACCATGTCTATTGGCTCAATACGGGATCCCCCAGGAACGCTGTGGAAGCATTCCTTTTCACCTGGATCGTGCAGAATCTACTCTTACACGACTAATCGATCCCGACGGAGTGTCAGCCTAAGCAAAAAAAAAACAAAAAAAAAAAAAAAAAAAACTGGTCATTTCTGCGATGACGCAGTCAGCTGGATAAGGCTTGGAGTCAATGCAATCAATGCGGACTTTGAAAGAACTAGTGCATGAGAAGGAGAATACAGGCACACTTCCCGGGACTGGGTAAAGGTGTCACCGTAACGTGTAAACTCAACAACTACCAGATCGACGTTACAAGTGTCGAAAAACTGCCAAAAGCATGAAGCAATTTATCTAACTTGCAGATAACCTGTATAAATTATGTTAAAGCAACTTCGCACATTAGACTAGTTCTCTTATCCTAAAAAATTGCACAACATACAGCATGGTGTGTGTTTTAGCACCACGCCTAAAGGGAATGACCAATTTTACCAATGATGTAGCATCAGAGGATTCCCTCACTCATTGGTCGCTGTGTGGAATAGGCCCATTCTAATTGCAAGAAAAAGTTCATTTCTATTTCGTGGCAAGACACAACTGGAAGAGAACCCATCTAAAATTTGAGATAAGCGAATTCAAAGCTTTTGCGAAGTAAAAAGGAAATTTTAAGCCTGGTAGTGGTAATAGTGGCTGCTTTGAAAATCGACTAAAATCAAGACCTAGAGTATGGGATAGTCATAAGCGCGCTAGTTTTTCCCAACTTCTTCTGAAATATATTCATAAAAATGACTTTATGCGTTTTCTGTGCTACCCGATGACACAAAGGGAACTTTGAGGAAGCGATGACCACTATTCCTTGTGATTGTTACTGCCTAGACGTTGATGTGATTAATATTTTCACCGCGTCTGCATGTCAGTCTCTTTCTATGTCGGTAGGTAAATGTTGAGAAGTTGATGGGCGGAGATGCCCCCCCCCCCTCTGTCCTTTAGTCAGGCAACTGTAGAACAAAGACCACCTTTGTGAAAAATTTGGCTGTTATCTGTTTGTCTGGGGATGCTGCGTCACCTATCAGTCTGTTTTCTATTTGTCTGTGAGTAGGGTAAAAGTGGTGCTTCTAAAACAGAAAGTGACGTCATAATGACGTCATGAGGTGTTTTAGAAGCCCCATGGGGTTTCTAAAACAGTGACGTCAAAATGACGTGTTATGGACGTGTTATGGAGGTCATATGGAGGTCATATGGAGGTCATATGGAGGTCATATGAATGTCATATGAACGTCATAATGACGTAATATGGAGAGTGGGCGGCCATTCAAACGGGCAGCCATTCAAACGACCATTCAAACGGGCGACCGTTCAAACGACATTCAAACGGGCGACCATTCAAACGAGCAGACGGACAGATGAGACACCTCCCCAAATGTACAAGTTCTCCATTTTATAAATAGAGAACTCATAGCTACATGGTTAGAGCTCAGCTATAAGGCCCCCTTAAAGTCAAAAGGGGATATAAAAAAGGGATAAAAAAATAACCCCTTTTTTAAGCATTTCCCACACTCTCATGCATACACATACATACTAACACCATGACATGATTAGCGCTTATTTCGTATTGGTGGGTGGCCCTTAGAAGGGCCGGCAGGTTTTTGCTGCCGGACTCAGAAAAATTCGACGATGTCTTGGACTGGCCTGCTGCAGTGTGTGAGTTGCTGCCCATTGAAAAGAAAGTGATCACCTCTCAAGCCACAGGTGTAACATCTGACTGTGTAACAGTTGTTCAGGGCCAACAGCTGCGTCCAATAGGCCGCACAAATCAAGCAAAGCTGGTGACCACATTTTGCCAGTACCCGATCTGGGGAGATCATGATGCCACATCCAGCGCAAATCTCCAGGTCCTGTTGGAGGAAGTATCTCCCCCAGGCCGGATACTCTTCCTCTTCAAGACGCGATGGAATGGTCCCCCCCAGCATGGTTGTCCTGAAGAAAGCCCCGTCATAATCGCCAGCCCCGATGCCCCTGAGTCGCTTTCCAAGTGTGACCCTTCTATTAAAAAAGACGGGCACGCATAGGACTAATCCGCGAGTCGGGTCCGGCAGCAGCTGGAAGAAGTAGACTCTTTCTGGCGGTGTCGGTGGCGGTGTGACAGGCAGGTGAAGTTCTCTGACTTCAGCCATGGTGAGAGCATCATTCAAGGCGAAGAAGCACTCCATGTTGACGGAAGCGAGTGTGAGCCCAAACTGAAATGACCATGGGTTATATACCACCTCAAGTGAGGACCCGATTCCCCCCCCCCCCCCCCGGCCAGCCAACCTGAAGTGAGGACCCCCCCTAGGGACAGCAGCAAACTGCCTACATAAAGTAAGGACGCCCCCCCCCGCCCAGTCGACCTACATGTGTTGTGTCAGGACCCCCCCCCCTGGTCAGCATATAATGCGAGGATGGCCGCTTGGTCGCTAGTAGTATATAAAGGTGGGTTAAAGGCCACATTACCCAAAACCAGCAGCAAGATGTCGACAAGTCGTACAATCACAGTGATGCGAAACGGCAAGGCAGTGACGCTAACGACCGAATGTTATAAGTGTTGGGTGTGGATAGAGTATCCAGGACAACCACACAACTGCCCGGTGCACCACAATGCACCATGACGGTACTGTTGTAAAACCTGCGGTGGTTTGCTATGGTACAAGTTTACTGCACGATTACCTGGACCGGAGCCATGCACAGACTGCTGGTGGTGCGGTGCGACGCTGAAAAACTTTGGATATTATAATTTTCATCCTTTCAAGTGTTCCAGAAGACCTTTCTAGATGGAACAATTTTACAGATATCAGTGTGATTGCGGAAATCCGACTTGTTGGTGAAGAGCCAACATACTAACATCTTTCGGCCCTTCTAAGGGCCTTCCTCTGCTGTGAAATGAAAACGCAAATTCTGTCTATGTATGAGTGTGTATAAAAGGGGTATGTCTGAGATTACATTTCAGCATTTCAGTTTCAGCAGTTGACGGAGCAACAACCAGCTATGATGAAAAGTGAAGAGCATGGGAAAGGAGCAAAGAGACAAAAGATGGAAGAAGATGACATTTGGCCATACGGTCAAGTTCAGTGTATGGAATGCAATGTGAAATAATCATCTATGGATACTTATGAGACACACACATGCAGTAAAGCTAAGATGAAAGGAGCAAAGGGACAAAAGATGGAAGAAGATGACATTTGGCCATACGGTCAAGTTCAGTGTATGGAATGCAATGTAAAATTTCCATCTATGGATACTTATGAGGCACATGCATGCATACCAGCTGAGATGGGCAATGTGTCTCATGAAGAACATGTTTCAAAGAAACAAAAGACAGGACAAGTAGGGAGAGGTAGAAGGCTTAGTCTTGGTGAAAACGCGCAGGAAAAACGGTTTGAATCTGAGGATGGATCAGATTTACTGCTTGAAATGCGACAGCAAGAGAACCGTATCAAGGCACATTTGTTGGAGACCCTAAACCATGGAATGAAATGGTACATTGTCGTGCATGCACGTTTCAAGAAACTGACAGCAAATGATGAAGGTGTTATGGCAGAACAAGTGGATAATGCATTTATCAGCAGTCCAACATATGCAGCATACAGTCCAGCAGATATTGAGCAGGACCTGCCAGAAGCCTATAAAGAATTATTTACCAAGTTTGACGAACATGAGCGACAAGGCTCTGGCTGGGTATTGGATAACATACTATACATTGAAGTACATACAGCTACGTTGATGCCTCTAGAAGCGAGTAGTTTTATTCCACTACCGAAGAAAGTGAAGAAAACAAGAGGTGTGATAAACATTAAGAATGATGACAACAAGTGTTTCTTATGGTCAGTATTGGCTTACCTTCACCCTCATGAGGACAACCCACAACGCTTGAATCATTACAAGCCATTTGAGAAGGAATTAAAGGTAGAGGGTATGACATTTCCGACACCAATTACTGACATTCCAAAGTTTATAAGGGAGAACGATGTAGCCATCAACGTGTTTGGGTATGAACAAGATGTAGTTGTTAGAATACAACTTAGTCGAAACGTCAGTGTGAGAGAAATCAACTTACTTCTGATTAGCAATGACAAGATGAGGCATTACTGCCTCATCAAGAATTTTAACAGACTTATGTCTTATCGATCAAAGCATAAGGCTACATATTTTTATTGTTTCAACAGTCTTCACGAGTTTGTACGACAAATCTTTTAGATAAACATCGTGAAGTGTGTGACAAGAATGGAGCACAACGTTTATCATTTCCCAAGGAACCCTTCATCAAGTTTAAGAATGTGGCTAAACAACAGCGAGCACCTTTTGTGATTTATGCCGACATTGAATGTTTCACGCAAAAGCATGAAGAAGGAGACAAGTATCAACATCATCATCCAAACAGCTTTGCCTATGTGGTTGTGAGCCAGCACGACACACGTGCACCAGTTGTGTATCGAGGAGACAATGCCGTGAAAGTCTTTTTAGACCATATGGTGAATGAACGTGATCGTATTGTACGTGGTTTAGAGCGGCCAAAGGAAATGGTGATGACTCGTGAAGACAAAGAGAATTTCAAGAACGCTGTTGATTGCTACATTTGTCATGAACCTCTAGGAGCAGATCGTGTGAGAGATCATGACCACATCAATGGCAAATATCGTGGAGCAGCGCACAATGAATGCAACTTACAATTCCGACTTAGAAAAGATCAGCAAGGGGATAAAGATTCTTTTATCATTCCTGTGTTTTTCCACAATTTGCGAGGCTATAACAGTCACCTGATCATTGAGGAAATTGGGAAATTCAAAGGTGAAACGATTACAGTCATTCCCAACACCATTTAAAAATATATTGCATTCACCATGGCAATCTGAAATTTACAGACAGCTTTCAGTTCATGAGTACCTCTCTACAGAAGTTGGTATCCAACCTTGCAGCAGAAGGGAAAGATAACTTCTACAACATGACCTCTCACATTTACGATAGTGACCAACAAGATTTGCTGCTGAGAAAGGGAGTGTACCCCTACGATTACGTGGACGAACCATCCAAGTTTGCTGAAACACAGCTGCCATCAAAGGACAAGTTTTATAGTCAGCTTAGCGAAGAGGACATTCGTGATGAGGATTATGCTTATGCACAGAAGGTGTGGGATACATTCAGCTGTACCACATTTGGTGAATACCACGACCTGTATCTGAAATCAGATGTGTTATTACTAGCTGACGTGTTTGAAAATTTTCGTCAAGTATGCCTCAACACGTATGAATTGGATCCTGCTCACTACTATACAGCACCAGGACTGTCGTGGGATGCAATGTTGAAAGCGACAAAGGTGAAGTTGGAATTGATCAATGACATTGACATGTATCAAATGGTTGAGCAAGGCATACGCGGAGGAATATCTGTGATCACACACAAGTATGCGAAAGCGAATAATCCCTACGTAGCAGATTACAATTCTGAGATACCAAGCAACTATCTGATGTACCTTGACGCAAACAACTTGTATGGTTGGGCCATGTCACAAGCATGCCGCAAAGAGGATTTATGTGGGTGAGCGAGCCAGAATCCCTCGACTTCATGGATGTAGCTGAAGATGATGACATTGGATTCATTTTGGAAGTGGATTTAGAATATCCAAATTCAATCCATGATCGTCATAATCACTACCCAGTGGCTCCAGAACGGAAATGTGTCAAAGTTGGAGAATTGTCAGAGTACAGTCAGAAGCTGCGGAAAGATCTAAACATGAAAGAGATACCCAGTGAAAAGCTCATTCCTAACTTGTCTGACAAGAAGAAATATGTACTTCATTACAGGAATTTACAACAGTACGTCTCACTGGGGTTGAAAGTCGCTAAAGTTCATCGCGCCATCATGTTTGAACAGAGCAAATGGTTGGCAAAATACATTACCTTGAACACGGAAAAGAGAAAATTGGCCAAGAACCCATTTGAGAAAGACTTCTTCAAACTGATGAACAACTCGGTGTTTGGCAAAACCATGGAAAATGTGAGAAAGCGAATCAATGTTGAACTTGTTCACAAGGAAAAGCGGTTCAAGAAACTTGTAGCCAAACCTTCCCTCCACAAATTCAAAAAAATTTCAACCAAGATTTGACCGCGGTACATTTACGATAAGTGGATTTGCTTCTGGATAAACCCATTCAAGTTGGCTTCACCATTCTCGACCTCAGCAAAGTGCTTATGTTCAACTTTCATTACAACTACATCATGGTCAAGTATCCCAATGCCAAATTGTTATTCAGCGACACCGACAGTCTATGTTACGACATAGAAACGGAAGATATCTACAAGGATATGCAGGAAGATGCTGACCTGTTTGACACAAGTGACTATCCGCCGGATCACTTCCTACATTCCAACGTGAACAAAAAAGTGCTTGGGAAAATGAAAGATGAGACGGCAGGCGTCCCCACTGAAGAGTTTGTTGGACTCAGACCGAAAATGTACAGTTTATTGTGTGGCGGGAAAGAAAAACATACAGCTAAAGGCATCACTCGAGCTTGCAAAAGACTCATTAAACATGTGTAGTATAGAGACAGTTTGTTCAACCATACTCAAACGATGGCTACAGGACACATTATTCGAAGTCATAGTCACCAGCTTTTCTCGGAGAAGATTAGGAAGGTAGCCCTCTCCCCATATGACGACAAGCGATATGTGCTGAATGATGCCTATTCCAGTTTAGCGCATGGACATTACAAAGCAATAGTATAAAAGAGGGGAGGTCCTCCAACGGAAAGTTTTTTGAGGTGTGAACATTGAAACGTTAACATGGAACGTGAAAGTCGTAAGAGATCTGCAACTGATATGGATACTCTTGCAGATACAGTTAAAGACATAAAAGTTACAAATCCTACCACTACCATCAAGAAATTGAAAGTGGAGACGGCACCAACACCACAGTCGTGGGATGGAATGCTTTCTCTAGGAAATGGAAAGTATATCAAGATTATGAAACAAAGCAATGAAGGAGTGGTAAACATTCGCAAGTACCTCAGAGATGAGGGGACTGGAAAAAACCGTCCAACGAAAAAGGGAATTTTGTTGACAATACCTGAATGGAAAATGCTGAAGAAGCAGGTGAAAGAAGTGGATAAAAGGCTTCGCAGACAAGAAGACGGCTCATAACAAGGTAAAAACATGAATGCACTCATGTTGAACGGTGGTGCTTACCTTACTGTAAATGAGAGGAATGAAGTGATAATAGGTTCTCGGACAAGTTATCATCGGTTTAAACCTGAAGTGTGGAAAGACTTTAAAAACATACCGCTTGAACCTGGGTTTAAACATAGACTTGAAAATAAAGTGGAAGTGACGGTGATCGGACATGATTTTAACATACGTGTAGAAATCTGTAGAAATCTTTTACAGGATTATCCAGAGGATTATAAGGGAGTTGTGCAAGATACACCATATACAGATTTGATCCTCTTTGATATCAAGAACTGGCGCGCAGTCTTACGATTCCTAGAAGCTATACAACATCCAGTCTTCGGCATCTTGCGAGCATAAAAACGTCATTGCAGACAAGGAGACAGCTCATAGTTGATCTGACTGTTGAACGAGATGGAAGACTTTTTATCGGAATATGAACCAATAACGCATGGATTCTCATATCTGAGAAACTTATGTGATGACATTGTGCTAAAACATTTTGGAAAGTATATCATTCTATCACCTGACGAACAATCTGTGTTGAAAGACCATCTAGAGAAGTTCAGGATACCTGGCTTTCTCCTAATGCTCTCAGGGGATTTAGAAGTGCGTGTGACTGAGAACTGCCTAGACGTGTTTGTACAATTTCGCCAATATGACGAGCTTACAGAACGCTACGACTACATCACCCTCAACACAGTGGAATGGTACGCTCTGTTGCAAGCATTGGATTGGAAAGAACCTGACGCTTGAATTCAAAGAGGAAGGCGTGCAACTCATGCGGGGCACCAAGTCCATTGAGCTATCACATCCCATGTGTGTTATGGTGATGGACATTGACATGAATGATCATGGATATGAACTGAAACTGTCTGAACACGAAGATGTTAAAATAATAAAATTTGGTAATGGACATTGTTATGCTAGTTTTCGTAGCATTTACAAACGTGGGTGTAATGTCTATGATACATATATTAATTTAGATTGGTATGAATGGCATTTATTTATCAATGTATTGAATGTATTTGTGAAATAAAAGTTTAATGTAAAATAATTGTTAAAATGTAAATAATGTATAACACAATAAAAAAGAATGTTGTATAAAACTGTCTTGTTTATTAGCAATATTCATAATAAAATTAACAATTACAAACAACTTAACTAATACAACTTAACTAATACAACATCAATAAAATAATGGTTTATAATGTCTATATACAAAATCCTTTACAACAAAATCACCATCACTTCTTCTTAATACATCAATGATTTCAAAAGGACTATGTCCTCGAGCTCTTTGAATTATATAATATACACAATAAAATCCACATGTAGATGATATCGGTGTTTGTAATGGAACTGAATTATAAATGAAATTAAACTTTAAAAACTTATTCAAACGACTGTCTATAGGTAAAAGTCCATAAGAGTCAAAATATTCTGCAGGGTCTTCGTCATAATATACTGCCACCCAATGCTCTCCTGGCTCATCATGATCGTCTGTGTTGATGACATAGGCACCGCGTTGTAAAGATGGTAACTGGTCCATGGCAAACACACCTTGAAACAAGTCTTTTGTCGTGGCATCATGGGATAGGATGGCTTCTATCTGCTTCGTGTTCATGACTGGTAGTCGAATTGAATGCTACGATTTGCACTTATTTCAACAATGTTATCAAATTCAGCATACACTATAACATTGACTCTATTTTGCAAGGCACCAGCAAAATTCATTTCTAGTCTCAAATTCCCATGTTTGATAAGGGCATGTACCACATTTGGTGAATACCACGACCTGTATCTGAAATCAGATGTGTTATTACTAGCTGACGTGTTTGAAAATTTTCGTCAAGTTTGCCTCAACACGTATGAATTGGATCCTGCTCACTACTATACAGCACCAGGACTGTCGTGGGATGCAATGTTGAAAGCGACAAAGGTGAAGTTGGAATTGATCAATGACATTGACATGTATCAAATGGTTGAGCAAGGCATACGCGGAGGAATATCTGTGATCACACACAAGTATGCGAAAGCGAATAATCCCTACGTAGCAGATTTCAATTCTGAGATACCAAGCAACTATCTGATGTACCTTGACGCAAACAACTTGTATGGTTGGGCCATGTCACAAGCATGCCGCAAAGAGGATTTATGTGGGTGAGCGAGCCAGAATCCCTCGACTTCATGGATGTAGCTGAAGATGATGACATTGGATTCATTTTGGAAGTGGATTTAGAATATCCAAATTCAATCCATGATCGTCATAATCACTACCCAGTGGCTCCAGAACGGAAATGTGTCAAAGTTGGAGAATTGTCAGAGTACAGTCAGAAGCTGCGGAAAGATCTAAACATGAAAGAGATACCCAGTGAAAAGCTCATTCCTAACTTGTCTGACAAGAAGAAATATGTACTTCATTACAGGAATTTACAACAGTACGTCTCACTGGGGTTGAAAGTCGCTAAAGTTCATCGCGCCATCATGTTTGAACAGAGCAAATGGTTGGCAAAATACATTACCTTGAACACGGAAAAGAGAAAATTGGCCAAGAACCCATTTGAGAAAGACTTCTTCAAACTGATGAACAACTCGGTGTTTGGCAAAACCATGGAAAATGTGAGAAAGCGAATCAATGTTGAACTTGTTCACAAGGAAAAGCGGTTCAAGAAACTTGTAGCCAAACCTTCCCTCCACAAATTCAAAAAAATTTCAACCAAGATTTGACCGCGGTACATTTACGATAAGTGGATTTGCTTCTGGATAAACCCATTCAAGTTGGCTTCACCATTCTCGACCTCAGCAAAGTGCTTATGTTCAACTTTCATTACAACTACATCATGGTCAAGTATCCCAATGCCAAATTGTTATTCAGCGACACCGACAGTCTATGTTACGACATAGAAACGGAAGATATCTACAAGGATATGCAGGAAGATGCTGACCTGTTTGACACAAGTGACTATCCGCCGGATCACTTCCTACATTCCAACGTGAACAAAAAAGTGCTTGGGAAAATGAAAGATGAGACGGCAGGCGTCCCCACTGAAGAGTTTGTTGGACTCAGACCGAAAATGTACAGTTTATTGTGTGGCGGGAAAGAAAAACATACAGCTAAAGGCATCACTCGAGCTTGCAAAAGACTCATTAAACATGTGTAGTATAGAGACAGTTTGTTCAACCATACTCAAACGATGGCTACAGGACACATTATTCGAAGTCATAGTCACCAGCTTTTCTCGGAGAAGATTAGGAAGGTAGCCCTCTCCCCATATGACGACAAGCGATATGTGCTGAATGATGCCTATTCCAGTTTAGCGCATGGACATTACAAAGCAATAGTATAAAAGAGGGGAGGTCCTCCAACGGAAAGTTTTTTGAGGTGTGAACATTGAAACGTTAACATGGAACGTGAAAGTCGTAAGAGATCTGCAACTGATATGGATACTCTTGCAGATACAGTTAAAGACATAAAAGTTACAAATCCTACCACTACCATCAAGAAATTGAAAGTGGAGACGGCACCAACACCACAGTCGTGGGATGGAATGCTTTCTCTAGGAAATGGAAAGTATATCAAGATTATGAAACAAAGCAATGAAGGAGTGGTAAACATTCGCAAGTACCTCAGAGATGAGGGGACTGGAAAAAACCGTCCAACGAAAAAGGGAATTTTGTTGACAATACCTGAATGGAAAATGCTGAAGAAGCAGGTGAAAGAAGTGGATAAAAGGCTTCGCAGACAAGAAGACGGCTCATAACAAGGTAAAAACATGAATGCACTCATGTTGAACGGTGGTGCTTACCTTACTGTAAATGAGAGGAATGAAGTGATAATAGGTTCTCGGACAAGTTATCATCGGTTTAAACCTGAAGTGTGGAAAGACTTTAAAAACATACCGCTTGAACCTGGGTTTAAACGTAGACTTGAAAATAAAGTGGAAGTGACGGTGATTGGACATGATTTTAACATACGTGTAGAAATCTGTAGAAATCTTTTACAGGATTATCCAGAGGATTATAAGGGAGTTGTGCAAGATACACCATATACAGATTTGATCCTCTTTGATATCAAGAACTGGCGCGCAGTCTTACGATTCCTAGAAGCTATACAACATCCAGTCTTCGGCATCTTGCGAGCATAAAAACGTCATTGCAGACAAGGAGACAGCTCATAGTTGATCTGACTGTTGAACGAGATGGAAGACTTTTTATCGGAATATGAACCAATAACGCATGGATTCTCATATCTGAGAAACTTATGTGATGACATTGTGCTAAAACATTTTGGAAAGTATATCATTCTATCACCTGACGAACAATCTGTGTTGAAAGACCATCTAGAGAAGTTCAGGATACCTGGCTTTCTCCTAATACTCTCAGGGGATTTAGAAGTGCGTGTGACTGAGAACTGCCTAGACGTGTTTGTACAATTTCGCCAATATGACGAGCTTACAGAACGCTACGACTACATCACCCTCAACACAGTGGAATGGTACGCTCTGTTGCAAGCATTGGATTGGAAAGAACCTGACGCTTGAATTCAAAGAGGAAGGCGTGCAACTCATGCGGGGCACCAAGTCCATTGAGCTATCACATCCCATGTGTGTTATGGTGATGGACATTGACATGAATGATCATGGATATGAACTGAAACTTTCTGAACACGAAGATGTTAAAATAATAAAATTTGGTAATGGACATTGTTATGCTAGTTTTCGTAGCATTTACAAACGTGGGTGTAATGTCTATGATACATATATTAATTTAGATTGGTATGAATGGCATTTATTTATCAATGTATTGAATGTATTTGTGAAATAAAAGTTTAATGTAAAATAATTGTTAAAATGTAAATAATGTATAACACAATAAAAAAGAATGTTGTTTATTAGCAATATTCATAATAAAATTAACAATTACAAACAACTTAACTAATACAACTTAACTAATACAACATCAATAAAATAATGGTTTATAATGTCTATATACAAAATCCTTTACAACAAAATTACCATCACTTCTTCTTAATACATCAATGATTTCAAAAGGACTATGTCCTCGAGCTCTTTGAATTATATAATATACACAATAAAATCCACATGTAGATGATATCGGTGTTTGTAATGGAACTGAATTATAAATGAAATTAAACTTTAAAAACTTATTCAAACGACTGTCTATAGGTAAAAGTCCATAAGAGTCAAAATATTCTGCAGGGTCTTCGTCATAATATACTGCCACCCAATGCTCTCCTGGCTCATCATGATCGTCTGTGTTGATGACATAGGCACCGCGTTGTAAAGATGGTAACTGGTCCATGGCAAACACACCTTGAAACAAGTCTTTTGTCGTGGCATCATGGGATAGGATGGCTTCTATCTGCTTCGTGTTCATGACTGGTAGTCGAATTGAATGCTACGATTTGCACTTATTTCAACAATGTTATCAAATTCAGCATACACTATAACATTGACTCTATTTTGCAAGGCACCAGCAAAATTCATTTCTAGTCTCAAATTCCCATGTTTGATAAGGGCATAATGATCAGCACCATCATAATCAGGTGTTAAGTCAAAAGAAAATAAAGAATAACCTCTAGGCCAATCTTCCCGTTTTATAATGGAACTTTTCTCACCATCCAATCTATCAAAAGATTTGTAAAGAGTTTCAAAAGCATCAAGATATTTGCCTTCATTTATATAAAGCTTGAGAGGTTTGGATAGGACTGGTTCACCATCAGAGTAAAGCTGCATAAAGTTAAGATTAAAATGTTCAAAATTGTATGGATTTCTCAATACTGTTCCAGCAAAGGATTCATTATGAACCATTTCTATAACAATACGTTTTGGTAATTGGCCTAAAAAGATGCTATCTTTCACAAAAGATTGAAATCCAGTTGGAATAGCTAAAACTTTACACTCTTTTCTATTAATAATAAACTTAGCAGGACTTTTAATCAATGCATCTGCATGTCCCAACTGAATACCTGGACTAACCCTCACTTTGCGAATGGTTAAAAACGCTTCTCTCACTTCTACTTTAAAACCATTATTTACAGCCATTAATACATATCCATCTTTTTGTCTATGTAAACGTAATTTCATACTAACACCATTGGGAAGATAACGATCCTGCTCAAACAAATCTACCCTTAAACCACCTGTAAGCATAAACTCACGGCTTAGACGTGTATACAAATAGCGATTATGTAAACCATTATTTCCTGTTTCAGCTATATCACCACCTTCAATATTTACATGAAAACCTGATACATATCTTTCATGATTAGGTCTTTTCACCTCATGAGTATTCATTGAACCGGCAGTATCTTTAAAGATGAGAGGGATAGAGCGCTCAGAATGGAGACTTTCTTCCGAGTCATGAATGAGATGAGATATGATGCTGGTATAACCATGGGTATTGTTACTATGTGATATCAAACGATCATTTAGAAATAATTCAATATTAGACCATAACCCATTAAACAAATCATTGATACATGACACGTTATCGTCTACACCACACAGTGTTCCATCAGCCTTTACAATGCGACATACAATATGGAGTTTACTGTTCTTTAAATCTAGATATTCTTCTGTACTCGCAGGAATGTAGAATTCTATTGGAGCACCCTTTCTAATGGTAGTCATTGGTTGATAGTCTACATTATAACTTTTTTCTACAGCAGTTTGCGTTGGTGGTATGTGAAACCATTCTAATGGAAAAAGGCTACATTCACAAGAATGATTATGAATTAAAGACATGATTAAAAAATATCTTTCTTATGTTTTTTTGATGTTATCCGTTTAGCTGCCTTTCGCCTTCTGACACGTTTTGCTCGTTTCACTCTCTTTTGTCCTCGTAACCCACCACCAAACATACGTTGTGCTACTCGACCTGTAACATCTTTCGCGATATCTTTTGCAGCCCTTTTAAGATGTAGTGCAACGATTTTAGCCCCTGTCTTAAGCAGTGGAATAGCTTTTCGAGCCAATGATCCCAGTATTGAACCAATACCGTCTCCATATTGTATTCGCGCTCCTTTAAATCCTGGTAATTCTCCACCCACTTGACGAAGAAAATGGTTGCGATATATAGATGGATTGTGTGTGTATGCTTTCATAATGCTTTTGGTCGAAAATGAAGTTTACAGATCACCTTTCCAGTTTGAAATGGAACATTATGGCCTGTGTCGTCCTTAATATTCATTTCTATCACGTCAAATTTGGATGTGTTTACAGGAACATAATGAGGTTCTCCATAAGTTTTCATGATAATGTCTCCATCATGTCCTTGTATTCCAACAGAACGTAGCAAAGGGACATAATAATCACCAACAACTTGTGGCTCACAAATACTACAGTACACATAAAGTGTATAAAATCCCTGCTTTATGTTCAGCTGTACACGTTTCAGTATACCATTGATCTGGGATAAATCCTAAAATCTCAGCTAATCCAGTGGAGAATGACACTTCAAAGCCATAATTTAGAAATAGAAAAACGCGTCGTCTAATTTTATCATACTTTATCTGAATAGCTTCTTTAAGGTCATCTTTCATAGAATTAGTCGCTTCTTTATTGACTGCCTGACATATCTCTTGTATGGATCTGTAGTAACCATAAGGAATGTTGATTGTGTCAAGAACAACATCATTCAGTGGTTGTTGTCGATACTGAATAGAATAGTCCATTCCATGTCTCATGGTTGTCCATGTATGTGGATATTGAATTTCAGCTAAAGCCACTTCATATTTTCCGTTCAGATAGATGGTTCGAGGCATACGAATTTGATAATTCGAAGTCTTCTTGTTGGGATAATAGTTCATACTAGCATTGCTGGGTAAAGTAATGTAAAAACTTGTTGACTCCATGACAGCTAAATCGCTTATGTGATGTAGATAGACTAGATGTGTATATACATTACTTCATGTTTGGCACTCTTCATCCTCACTTTCTACATTGCTGTCTACATTGTTGTCTAAATTGCTATCTACATGATCTAAATTGGTATCTACTACTTCTCCCTGACAACAAGCACTAACACACCTAATTTTTACAGGAATAGTATTTTTATTTCCATTTTCTTTACAACAACAACACCATAACTCTTTAATCCATGTTAAAAAGTTTCCCATCCTTCTGGAAACAACCTTTGTTGACGTTGTTGTTGCTCTTTTGTAATATCTTCACGAGTTGTCTTTTTGCCAAAAACAGTTTTTGGAATATTAGCGTCTACAATTTCCTCAATAAACTGCTTCCAAACACGTGGTGGTTCTCGTCGTTCTTTTCTTTTTGTAGCAACAAATGCTTCTTTCAACAAATCAATAATGTTAGAATTTGTAATGACAGTACCTGTTTTTAAAACAAGTTCATTTTTATCTGTCCATCTCGTACCATATTTCTTAAGTTCTGCCAGAAGTTGTGTTAGTTTTACATGATAAATAGGTTGAAAATGGTTTAGAAACTGTTGAGACTTTTCTGATTTTTCTGCATCAGACGCTGTAACAGACTTTTGTTGTTGTTGTTGTGATTGAATTGTTCGTAAATGACGTCCAAGCACTTGAGACATTTCTATTGCTTTTTCACGAGTTCGTTTCCCACGTAAAAGTTTATTCACTTTCGTTTTGATTTCAACATCTTTTCCCTTCTTTTCTAACAACATTTTATATTCATATTCAGGAATGAGAACCATTTTCAAAGTATGTTTCATTTTAACGGCAACTGAGTTAACAAGGGTAATGCAAATTTAGCAATAGCTCCAATAAATCCTCCTTTCTGATTAACCAACTTCTTTTTTCTTCGAAGTGATATCTTCTTATCTGCCAGTGTACGTAGGGTATGACGTTCACGCTTGAATAACTTATACCTTTTTGAGCTTAATGGTAAATGTCCTCGCAATATATTCAAACAAATTTCAAACAAGCTAGTTAATTCCTCCTTAGTAGCTTGCTGTAGCAAGGATTTACGTTGCTTAGGCCCGCTGCGTGCGAGCAAGTGAAGAAAAGGTTGATTCGCTTGAATACGTTTAGACATCTTGGCTGCGAATGGTTGAGTGACTTGGTTCTTGTTCATACGCCACCTTATCAACATATACGTAATGTGTATCTTTTGGTAAAATGCCTGTACGAATACGTAGTTGATCATTTGTCTTTGGCTTCAAATCAATGAATAAATAGCCATGAGGTTTGCTGGTAGCATCTTGATAGGCTTCTATGAGAAATTGAGATTTTCCAGGATACATTTGTCGCGCTAATGTACTTATTTGTTGACTGTCTCTAGGATTTTTAAACAGAATGATGTAATGTGTATTCAAACTAATATTTCGCATTTCTCTACCATGATGAAACAAATTATGCACAATAAAAATAATGCTTAGATTTTGATGACTGCTGCCAACACTAAATAGACGTGTCATGCGTTCATCACTATGACATTTGGTCATTAAGTCATCAATGATGAGTAAGTTTGGTTTTTTCGGGTTAAAACGCTCTTCAATGTTATCTGGAATGCCTTGGTAAAATTCCACACCTTTCATTCCCTTATACAAAGGCTGATCTGCTGCATAGAGCCATAAAATGGTTTTTGGAGAGGGTTTAATTAACTTTTGTTCTAGAATTTCTCTAACTAGAGAAGTTTTACCACTGCCTGTAGGTCCAGAGACCAAACACGTGAATGGATGCTTCATTTTCGAATATCTGTTTCTTTCACCCAACTGTTAAACTTCTTTGGCCAACCTAACCACTTCACAAATAATTCTTTAACACCTCGTCTTTTTGGTGTTTTCAAGACCTTTTCAATTCTGTAGACTGATTCAATATCTTTTGTCACTTTCTGCAGTTCTTCTTCATAAAAATGTCCGTCAATATCTTCATCCAAAAAGTCTTTCACACGATACAAGTGTATTCCTTGCTTCTTACAACGATGTGTGATAATGAACACTTCTTGCGTCCACTTTATATGATAATCCCGTTGAAATACATATTTCATGTGAGAAATGCGAACCCGATCACCAATTTTAAATTTGTAGGGTTTTTTCTTCTTCTTTGGTTTTAATTTCAATTTGTCTACATACATATACTTCCACACTTTCGATTCTATGTCTTTACGAATATCTGCAGGAGCATACTTATTAGGGAGGGAGCCATGAGGTCTATGGTTATAATTATACACTAAGTCTGGAAGGATGTCCATATATCGATACGTTTGATTATGAAGGAAATATCGATACATCATTCCCTTTAGAGTACGAATGACTCTCTCAGCAAAGTTGGCTTTGGTTTCATTCTTTGTCGTATAGGCATGTATTCCCTCCTTCTTCAAAAATGCTTTTACCCATCTGTTTTTAAATTCAGTTCCTTTATCTGACCTTAGAGTTCGTGGTCTACGTTGTGTTTCATGAAAAATCTTTTGAAAGGCTTCTATGACGCTGGTATGTGATTTATTAGGCATTGGCTGCACCCACAAATATTTGGAAAACACATCAATGACAACTAATAAAAAGTGGGTGTCATCATTATAGGAAGCTATGTTTCCCATGTCAGCTAAATCAATATCCCACATGTCATCAATTCCACGTGTAATGACACGTTGCCTTTTAAACCTGTATTTTACAGGTTGTAGTAAACTGAAGGCATCTTGATCCTGTAACCATTTCTTCACTTGTGAATGAGTGACTGGTTGATCGTGTTTTTTTAATATGTGATAAAGTTTGTAAGGACCAGCAAATGCCCCGGGTTGACCAGGTTTAAAGTAAATATTGGTTAAGTAGTCTTTCCACGTCGACATGTTAACACTAAATGATTAACACTTGTTAACATATCTTGCATTTTATTTTATCAACACATCTTGCATTTTATCAACATATCATGCATTTTATCAACACATGTTAAATTTTATTTTATCAACATATCTTACAAATCAAGTATTGATACAATGGTGTGAATAATTGGAGTCCATTGATCTTCAATGTATATTAACCAACTACTCAATTCATCAAATGTGATAGCATCTACACCATATTTTTCACAACGTTGATTTGCATTATCTAACACTTTATCTAAATGAGTGTAATATTTAGCTTCATTCCAATATGTATAGACACATGTAGAATGACACATATGTTCTGAACACTCTTCATTTTGACAAGCAGGACATACTAAACATGCAAACTTTTTACAGCTAATAACATTTCTTCACAATATGTTTTTTGCACAATATATTGTCTCAATGTAATGTCTGCCATCATACTGCAATGTAGATTAACCACTCTCTCACTTCATCAAACAGTCTTGGATCAAATCGAGCAAAGTGATATGCTGCTTCCACATCAAACTCCTCAGCTCCATCAATGTTTGAAAACATACACTCTTTGATGAAATCCTCGCGTAAGTTTGGTACGTTCAACGTGGAATGAGCCAGTTCCCAATATATGTCAAAGTGCTGCAGTTGTTGTTGAATAGATCCAAAACGTGCCAGTTCACTTATCATGTAGTCCACATACTTGTCCTTGAAACACGTTTCTACATCCATCTTTCACATGTCCATATAACACGTCTGCACACTGTGACGGCTGGTAAGCAAATGACTCTCAGTCTTACTCCGCAGAAACAGTTAGTGAGCCGCACTTGTTGCAGAAGTTGTCTGGTTCACACAACTTGCAATTGTACTTGTGGCATTGACAATCATATTCCTCAGCATATCCGTAAGCACCACAATATTCACAGGTAAGTCCAAGTTGATTTTGCACATCCATATTCTTCAATTGAACTTCAGCCAGTCTTTTCTTGGATAACTTTGACACTTTCATCCGATTGTCCTTTTGCAGCTTGATAGGAGTTTTCTTGCCATGACATTCCGTACATGGCAATAAGGTTGAGTTAATGCTATCCATCTCCTGAAGCAATGTCTCCCATTCACCATCATTCATGTTGATGTAATACTTGTATTCTTTCCCTTCAAACAGTGATGCTTGCACAAAACTCACATAGCGCATATCCAAGTATGAAATGACTTCAAGCCACTTCGTTTGCGTTAAGTACAGTTTGAAGTCAATGTCGCGTAATCTTGCTAAGTTCAGGCACACAATCTTCCACAAGGATGGTGATAAAGCAAGCCATCTCTCTCCACGTTTGATTCGAATAAATAATCCAAATTGTCCATGCTCCACAGTAATGGTTAAGTTTGCACTAATTTTAAAGCTGCTTGTCTTCTCCATGGCTGCGCGTCGAATGATGACTGCACTTGACACCTCACTCCTTTTATATGGACATTACATGTATGTTTTCATGAGATGTTTGCAAAATCGCGGAGTGATCTCGTTGAAACCATCCAGAAAGGCTGTTGGCAAACCATCTGTCAAAGATTGTCTCATAACAATCACTAAAAAGTCTCCTCGTTTGCGACTCCCAATTATCCATTGAAAGAGCATTGGCATTGTGAAATGTCCTTTTTCATAGAGGTAAGCCATCATATCATACACCTTAATACGTTCTTCAAGGTACTTGAAGCCATGTAGCATGACCTTTGCACATTTGGAATCGCGATCCTCGTCAACACCCTTTGGCGCCGGTAGACATAATGTCTTAAAAAGTTCCTTATGAAGACTTCTAATAAGTTGAACGAAACGTCGGGTCATGGCTTCGGAGAACTGTGGCTCTGACGCGGGAACATGCTCTATGTTTCCTTCTAGCATGTAGATAAGCTGAATGACAGTGTTCACTTCTTCCGTTAGGTATATGTATGTGTGCTGATCGAAAAAGCCTTCTTCACATAAGCACCATAAAATGTTGCAATCTATCAGAGGAATCACTGCTTGAAAGTTCCGTTTCAACAGCGTGACGTCTTCTTCAGTAACAGGAATACTTTTGCTCAATTCGAATTTAGATTTGAGGTGCTTTTCATCGTCGTCGCTGTCGTCATTGTCGTCATTGTCGTCATTGTCGTCATCGTCGTCGTCACCGTTGTCATCGCTTGACATGACCACTTCTTCCTCCTCAAGATGCTCTAGATGAGCCTGTAACTTTGTACTAAGTGGTTTGGCGCTACCATTTACAAGCGCATTGGCAACCCAGAACGGATAGTCAGATCCCTCGGGATCGGGCATTGCTTGCTGTACTGGCTGTACTTCTTCAGGCCTAGTTTGCTGTACTGTAGACACGTCTGACGGAGCCCCTAATGCTTCCTCCAAGGCTTTTTCAGCTTCTGTTAGTGTACTTAGGAAGGCAGCAGTCTCCTCTGCAGTTAAAACTGCATCTGTAAAAGCCATTGTTTCATTGCTAAAAAGGCTATCAATTTCCATGTTGCTAGCCGTTGTTGCTTTTCGAGACGTCTCCATGATGGTTTGGCAATGCAATGATTAGAGTGGTGTCGACCCGACCTTTTTATACTACTGACGGTGAGCCGTGAGCCAGCGGCGTAAAAAGTAGCTGGGGGGGGGGCTCACTAGGTAGCTGGGCGGAGGGGGGGCTCACTAGGTAGCTGGGCGGGGGGGGGGCTCACTAGGTAGCTGGGGGGGGGGGGGTCCCCACTATATGCAGTCTGCTTCTACCTCTGGGGGGGGGGGTCCTATAATAGCAGCCTCGCACTGTGTGCAGTCAGTCTGCTTTTGATCATTGAAGGAGCAACAACAAAAAATGCAATACAAAGACGAATTCTTTTCGCCAGAGCTTCGGGCTCGCTACTACTTATCAGAGAAGGATATAGATCTCTGGGAAGAGATCTATATAGAATACCAAGCATTTCAATTTCGAAAGTGGAGGAATTTTCTCAGGAACAGACCTGAAGAACAGTTCAACCGGTTTGGTAGGGCGGCGGAGGAAGGATACAAGCGCCGGAGGGAGAGGTTGCTCGACAGGAGCCAGGACCCGCCGCCCTGCCAGGAAGAAAGGCCAGCCAGGACCACAGCAGCGACAACTACGACGGTGGCGACCCCTGTCAAGGCGACTCCTGCTGCAACCACGGCGTCGACGCTGACGACTCTGCCGATAGCGATTCCAACGGTAGTTGATGTCACTGTCTTGAAGGTTCCGGCGGAAGAAGTTGTAGTCAAACGGCGATGTCTTCCTAGAGACAGTGACACCAGCTCCTGAGGAAGAGCTAGCAGCCGCTGTCGCCAGTATAACGGACCTCACGCAGGTGGACTTCAGCCTTATGCAGTCACCTTCCGATTTGAACCGCACCGTGGAACTGGTTGACTTGAAACTGGAGGATGGCTCTAGCAAAGAGTCAACACTTCAGGAGGTTGTCGAAATCTTGGATACGGGCAATACAGTGCAGTACTGTGAGTTCTGCCTTTTTGGAATTCCGGCAGGAACTAAAAATATGCGAGTTCACGAACAGGAATGTAAAGTAGCCCAACTGCCCGATTATCATTTTTGTGAAGTTTACGGCAATGGTTTCAAGTCAAACAAGGCCACGATAGCGGCGCATAGGAGGAAGGTCGGCTGTAGGGAGGATGACGGCAGCGGCAGAGGCAGAGGTAGCGGCGGCGCTAGAGGTAGAGGCAGGGGAAGCGGCGGCAGGGGAAGCGACCACACGTGAAGTGATGGCAGGGGAAGCAACGGCTGACCGAAGAAAATTCCTCCACGGCTGCTTTTTAGCGGCCTCCCATTATTACGAAATGAACGCTCATCGTGTCATGGTGTTAGTATGTATGTGTATGCATAAGAGTGTGGGAAATGCTAAAAAAAGGGGGGTCTATAAATCATTGATTTATACCCCCCATCTGTCCGTCTGAGAAAGCTAAACAAATTGCTGCCTGGGTTAAAAATACCCTGGCATGAGAAATGAAACGCTAAATCTGTCCGTCTGACTGTCTGAGAAAGCTAAACAAATTGCTGCCTGGGTTAAAAATACCCTGGCTTATGAAATAAACGCTAAATCTGTCCGTCTGACCGTCCGATGTGTTATGTGTGTGTGAAGAGAGAGATTAAAAAAAAAAAAAATGATTGTCTGTCTGCCCGTCTGAGAAAGCAAAACAAATTGCTGCCTGGGTTAAAAATACCCTGGCTTATGAAATAAACGCTAAATCTATCCGTCTGACCGTTTGAGAAAGCAAAATGAATTTGCTGTCTGGGTTAAAAATACCTAGGCTTGAGAAATATAACGCTGAATCAGTTGTGGCTATTGCTATATGTGTAGAGAGAGAGAGAGGGATAAAAATAAAAAAAAAAACGACTGTCTGGGTGTCCGTGTGTCTGGGTGTCCATGTCTGGGTGTCCGTGTGTCTGGGCGTCCGTTGGTTTGGTTGCCATAGGTGTTAGAATAGTGAGAAAGCTTTAAAGAAAGGATTGTTGCTTGTATATGGCCGCAATGCATGGAGACACCTCTCTTCTTTAAGGAAAAAGAGTGCTCATTTTTAATTGCTGCTACGGCAATCCATTAGTGAACGTGTGTGTGCTGGAAGAACGGTAAAAGCCCTAAAAAACACTTGTTTCCGTGGTTTGGTTTGATGTGGGTGAAGAGGGATAAAAACTAAAAAAAAAAAAAAAAAAAGGACTGTCTGGGTGCTCGTGTGTCTGGGTGTCCGTGTCTGGGTGTCCGTGTGTCTGGGTGTCCGTTGGTTTGGTTGCTATAAGTGTTAAAAGACTGAGAAAGCTTTAAAGAAAGGGCTGTGGTTAGTATATGATTGCAATGCATGGAGACCTCTCTGAGTTAAAAATGACCCCCCTTCAGGAAAAAGAGAGCTCATTTACTAATTGCTGCTGCAATGGCTTGGTTAGAGATCGAGAAAAGGCAGAAAAACAGTTGCTTTCGTGATTTGGTGTGTGTGGAGAGAGAGAGGGATAAAAATTAAAAAAAAAAAACATATGTATGTGTGTCTATGTGTGTCTATGTGTGTCTGTGTGTGTCTGTCTGTGTGTGTGTGTGTGTGTGTACGTGTGTGTGTGTGTGTGTGTGTGTGTGTGTGTATGTGTGTGTGTGTTCGGTTTTCGTAGCCGCAATGCATGGAGAGTTCTCCCCCTTAAGGAAAAACAGTACTCATTTTTAATTGCTGCTACGGCAAGCCATTAGTGATGGGATATGCGTGTAAAAGCCCTAAAAACACTTGTTTCCGTGGTTTGGTTTGATGTGGGTGAAGAGGGATAAAAATTCAAAAAAAAAACAAAAAAAAGGACTGTCTGGGTGCTCGTGTGTCATGGTGTCCGTGTCTGGGTGTCCGTGTGTCTGGGTGTCCGTTGGTTTGGTTGCTATAAGTGTTAAAAGACTGAGAAAGCTTTAAAGAAAGGATTGTTGCTTGTATATGATTGCAATGCATTGAGACCTCTCTTCCTTAAGGAGGCGATGGCTGCTCACTTTTAATTGCTGCTACGGTAAGCCATTAGTGTGTGTGTGCTTGGAGAACGAGAAAAGCCCTGAAAAACAGTTGTTTCCGCGGTTTGGCGTGATGTGGGTGAAGAGGGATAAAAACTAAAAAAAAAAAAAACGACTGTCTGGGTGTCCGTGTGTCTGGGTGTCCGTGTCTGGGTGTCCGTGTGTCTGGGTGTCCGTTGGTTTGGTTGCCATAGGTGTTAGAAGAGTGAGAAAGCTTTGTTGCTTGTTGCTTGTATATGGCCACAATGCATGGAGACCTCTCTGTGGTTAAAACACAGCATCCCTTAAGGAGAAGAGTGCTCATTTACTAATTGCTGCTGCAATGGCTTGGTTAGAGAGTGAGAAAGCCAGAAAAAGACTGTTTGTTTGCCCCCAGCTACCGTGGTGTGATGGAGAGAGAGGTAAAAAAAAAACAAAAAAAAAAGACTGTCCGTTTGTCCGAGTGTCCGTTTGTCCGGGTAGTCCGTTTGTCCGGGTGTCCGTTTGTCCGACTGACCCATTACCAGTCTGGTCTGGCGTGTGTTTGGAGAGAGAAAGCTAAAAAAAGAGTGGCCATTGCTTGTATACATACAGTGGCATGCGGCGGTGAGCCGTGAGTCAGCGGCTAAAACCACCATGGGCGGGGGGGGGGGGGGGGGGGCTCACTAGGTAGCTGGGCGGGGGGGGGGGGGGGGGGGGGGCTCACTAGGTAACTGGGCGGGGGGGGGGGGCTCACTAGGTAGCTGGGCGGGGGGGGGGCTCACTAGGTAGCTGGGCGGGGGGGGGGGGGGCTCACTAGGTAGCTGGGCGGGGGGGGGGGGCCCACTTTTAGGCCACTGGCTCAACGACTCACCGTCCTCCCGGGGCACTCTATGCAGGCTTAAGTCAATCTTTGCAATTCTGTGTGACGTCATTGATGGGTCAAAATACACAGCAGGCCAGCTCTAACCAGGTCTCTATGAGCCCTTTGCTGTCCGGGTGCTCAGTGCTCGAGTGCCCGGGTGCTCGAGTGCTCAAGTGCTTGATTGCTCGAGTGCTCGGATGCCATTTTGTCCGGGTGCCATTTTGTCCGGGTGCCATTTTGTCCGGGTGCCATTTTGTCCGGGTGCCATTTTGTCCGGGTGTCATTTTGTCCGGCTGCTCGTTTGAATGGTCGTTTGAATGGCCGCCCGTTTGAATGGTCGTTTGAATGGCCGCCCACTCTCCATATTACGTCAATATGACGTTCATATGACGTTCATATGACGTTCATATGACGTTCATATCACCTCCATATCACCTCTATATCACCTCCATATCACCTCCATAACACGTCTAGATCACGTCGAAATGACGTCACTGTTTTAAAAACCCCATGGGGCTATCAAAACACCACGTGACGTCATTATGACGTCCATATGATAACCATATGGTAACCATATGGTAACCATATGATAACCATATGGTAACAATATGACGTCAATATGACGCTAATATGACGTCAATATGACGTCAATGTTTTAAAAACCCCATGGGGCTTTCAAAACACCACGTGACGTCATTATGACGTCACTTCCTGTTTTTAAACCCCCACTTTTACACTACTTACCGTGGTGTGATGGAGAGAGACAGAGAGATAAAAATAAAACAAAAAGACTGCCCTTTTATCCGGATGTCCTTTTATCCGGGTGCCCTTTTATCCGGATGCCCTTTTATCCGGTTGCTGTAGGTGTTATGTATGTTTGGAGAGTGAGAAAGTTTAAAAAAGAGCTATTGTTGCCTGTATATACCGTGATGGAGAGAGCTCTCTGGGTTAAAAATGGCTTCCTTAAGGAAAAGAGTGCTCATTTTTTAATTGCTGCTACGGCAATCCATTAGTGAAGGTGTGGAGTGAGAAAGCCGAAAAAAAAAAGAGTTGTGCTTGCCTGTATATGCATTGAGAGAGCTCTGGGTTAAAAATAGCGTCTCTTAATTAGCTCACTTCTAATTGCTGCTACGGCAATCCATTAGTGAAGGTGTGTGTGTTTAGAGAGTGAGAAAGCCAAAAAAAGACTGCTTGTTTGCCCCCAGCTGCCGTAGGTGTGATGGAGAGAGAGAGAGTTAAAAAATTACAAAAAAACATGACTGTCTGGTTGTCCGTGTGTCTGGGTGTCCGTTTGTTCGGTTGCCGTAGGTGTTATGTGTGTGTTTGGAGAGAGAAAGCTTAAAAAAGAGCTATTGTTGCCTGTATATACCGTGATGGAGAGAGCTCTGGGTTAAAAATGGTGTCTCTTAAGGCAGCGTTGCTCACGTTTAATTGCTGCTACGGCAATCCATTAGTGAAGGTGTAGGGCGAGAAAGTCGAAAAAAGACTGTTCGTTTGCCCCTCAGACGCCGTGGTGTGATGGAGAGAGAGAGATACAAAAATAAAAAAAAGACTGTCCGTTTGTCCAGCAGTCCGTTTGTCCGGGTAGTCCGTTTGTCTGGGTGTCCGTTTGTCCGACTGACTCTTTACCAGTCTGTCATGGTGCGTGTTTGGAGCGTGAAAGCTAAAAAAGAGTTGTCGTTGCTTGGATACATAGAGTGGTCTGCGGTGCTGCTGGCTTCGGGCAGTCGAGAAGTGGGATGTCGAAAGTCGACTGGCCGGGGGGGGGGGGGGGGGTGCTTGTCGACCAGCTCACCCATATAGATACAGTGTATGCTTAAAGGTCGATTGGCCGGGGGGGACCTACTGTACGGCTGGCCCCGGGGGGCCTGTCGACCTGGTTCGGCTGGCCCCGGGGGGCCTGTCGTCCTGGTGTTCGGTTGGCCCCGGGGGGCCTGAAAGTCGTCTGGCCCCGGGGGGCCTGTCGATCAGTTGGTCGCAAGCTTAAGTTGAAATGTGTGACGTCATTGATGGGTTGAAATACCTTATAGGCCAGCTCTAACCATGTCTCTATGAGTCCCTTTGCTTAAAAAAAACAGTTGGAGAGCTCTCTACCCGTTTGTCTGACTGTCCGTCTGTCCGTCTGCCGTTTGAATGGTCGTTTGAATGGCTGCCCGTTTGAATGGTCGTTTGAATGGCTGCCCGTTTGAATGGTCGTTTGAATGGCTGCCCGTTTGAATGGTCGTTTGAATGGCCGCCCGTTTGAATGGCCGCCCACTCTCCATATTATGTCATTATGACGTTCATATGACGTTCATATGACGTTCATATGACCTCCATATGACCTCCATATGACCTCCATAACACGTCCATAACACGTCCATAACACGTCCATAACACGTCATTATGACGTCACTGTTTTAGAAACCCCATGGGGCTTCTAAAACAACTCCTCACGTCATTATGACGTTCATATGACGTTCATATGACATCCATATGACAACCATATGACGTCCATATGACGTCAATATCACGTCAATATGACGTCAATATGACGTCACTGTTTTAGAAACCCTTGAGGCTTCTAAAACACCTCATGACGTCATTATGACGTCACTTCCTGTTTTAGAAGCCCCACACTTTTACCCTACTTCTGTGAGTGCTTCGTCACCTATCGCTCTGTTATGTGTTTGTCTGTGAGTGCTGCGTCCCCTAGCAGTATGTTATCTGTATGTGTGTGAGTGCTGCGTCACCTGTCAGTCTGCTATTATATATATATATATATATATATATATATATATATATATATATATATATATATATATATATATATATATATATATATATATATATCTGTGTGTGTGTGTGTATGTGCATGTAAAATACATAGCTATGTATGTTCGATAATTGCGAACACACAGTAAATCAACTCCTCCCCGCCTCCCCCCTACCCGTGTTGTGATTTTTTTTAATATTTTGTTAACGAAGTCACTCAGACAATGTATCAGAAGCTTTAATCACGTTTTCGCTCACTGTGACAATATCAAAAATAAAATTTGAACTTCGAAATATATCTTTTTATTTCTTTAAAACCTAAAAGACAGAACTCAAGATGCCAGTCTGGTGACTCCCCATGCAATCAAGGAAATAGAGCTTAGAATCAAGTCCTATGGTTATGTGTCAATTACAAGTAAAATCTAATGCTAAAACAAATAAAGCAGCACCGAGTTACGACATACAACACCCAACATGGACTTGGTGAAAAAGGCGGAGAACGGGAAGAAATTTTGAGCTGGTACATGAGTTACCCTCAGGATCATGGACACGCATGGTAACCAGTTGGTACAGATGTGCCTCCCCTGGTCATGGACACGCATGGTAATCACTTGCTGCGTGGGTGCCCCCCTCCAGGGACATGGACGCATGGTAACCAGTTGAAACGCACTTAACGAACTTTTCTATATACTTTCCAGATGTGCCTTTCCGACTTCGCGCGGCATCTGACGGTGCATTCCCGAGGTGCATTTCCGACACCTCCGGACCAAGTGGATCCCCTCATTCCCGCTTCCTCCGTGCCTGTACCATAAGCAATGATGCCAGGTGGTCTTTGTGGACTCTGCTTTTTCTCCACTTCAATTCCAGACTCTTATCCAATGTTTTTGTGAAGGTCTGGTATTTGCTAAAGGGTGGCGGGTCGTTTATTGCAATGTTTACCCCCACCCACCTCTCCACTGTGTGAAGGCGCTGGCATTACCAGTGACTTCCTCCTCTGGTACGCAATACAATTCTGGCCAATACTATGCTTCGTTTTCTGTTTCATAATGCCCCCTAAGGATTCATATTAAAGTGAACTGCAGGGAGAGAGTGAAAGAAGTTTCATAATGTGCCCTTAAGAAAGTTGTTCATAATGTACCATAAAGAAAAAAAAGAGACTTATGATGTACTCTAAACAAATTAATAATGTGCCTGCGGAAGACATTAATATAAAAGTGCACTGCAAGGGCCCGGAGAAAGAATTAGACAGAAAAAATAGGGCAAAAGTGGCGGGGTGGGGGATGGGAGTGGAGGTGGGGGGGGGGGGGGGAGGGGGATAAAGTGTATAAAGTAACTCCTGCTTCGTAAACAGCGGCATGCTTTCAAGACGGCTCTGAATTCCCCAGGGGTGAGGTTACTTGGCCTAACGTGACTGGATAGTGAAATCAAAGAGCGCACAGAAATTGCTAAAATTTCTCCAAAAAATCACTCAATTCGAAGAGATCACTTTTGGTTTTTAGTGGTAAAATACAATTGGGCAACGTTGTGAAAGCTTTCAAATTTAAAAGAAAAACAAACAGACAAACAAAAACAAACAAACCAAAACAACTAACAAACAAACAGGTCATATGAACATATTTGAAAATGCATTGGCATGTTGTTCACGCATTACAATGTATTTTCTTCTGCAATTGCTCTCTGAATTTCTACCACATTTTTTGTTCGCTCTTTCCCCCGCAATATATAGTAATGATAATAACAATAAAAACAGTGTCTCGAACAACGGTTAGATAAATCAGTTACCATTACAGCTTGTTTGTTTGTCTGTGGTTTGTTTGTGTTTTTCAACTTCCTCTTTAGCCCTTGCTTTGCAATATTTATCTGTGGCCACTATGAATAGTGCATTTGCACCTACAACAGTAAAATGTAAGACCACAGTGGTCCAAATACACGGTTTAGCCAGGAGCGTTAGGTGCTGCGGTCTTCTGCGATAGAAATCGACGATATGGTTAAACTGGACCCATGAAATAAAAGCTAATATGACATGGAATATCTGATGCCCATGGCCTACAATGTCACACCGCCCCGGCGCTAGTTTCTCCGGGATGCGTCCGGCATAGAACAATCCCGATAAACCAAAGAGGAGATAGTGGGACAGGTTTGGAAATACGTCATTCCAAAACATACTGAAATCCAGACTGACCAGTGATTCCCACATTCTATACCAAACAGGAAGGCCAGAAAACATGCAGGATATCAGAGCCTGCCCAACCATGAGGGTTATCCGGAGCGATGAGTCTGGATAGCAGTGGATTTTGGCTGCACACATTGCCATAAAACCACAAAAACATATGGTGGCGTGGATGGTTGGCACCAACCAGGATCCCCAGGTTTGATAAAATAATTCATTGCCACTGAAGAAAAAATACATGATCCCGATCCCCTGAGCATTCATGATGACCCCTAAATAATCTAACTGGAAGTACCGGAAGTGATGAAATTCGGAACGCGAGTGCATCAGATGAGCGAGCGTACTGAAGAAAGCACACTCCAGCGCTCCGAATGCAAACGGCAAAATCGCCCACGAATTTGGGTCATTGAAATAATCAACATAGCGTGTTGTTTGGGCCAGCTTATAAAGCAGGACAAAAATGGCTATAAAATGGCTCCATACATTTAACGATTCGTTATGGACATTAAAGAAGCTTTGCAGATAGTATGAGTTCGGCTGGTACGGACGTCTGTAGCCGGAAGTGATGAAAGGCATTCTGAGGACAGGCGACACATCTGTGTTGGCTAGCGTTGCTTGTGATGTTGTGTATGACAGCATCTTCACCCACGTCATGGCTAAGTGTGGTCTGCTTGGTTCTGATCTAGTTGAGTTCAAGGTCTGCAAAAGGCCAAAGTCGCTGAAATCAGAAAAAAAACACTGGGCTTATTAAATTCAGGACAATGCACATTAGTAGATGAAGGGAATGTACGTTCAAAATACGTTGGTATAAATGATAGCAAAAACTCATAACTTCCCGTTATTGGCACTTGCGGTTATGGTTATGGTTATCGGCCTTCCCGTTGTGGCTATTTGCACTTCCGGTTTGCGAAGGTGATAATTTGTGCTAACTCAGTGTATCGAGTCAACAAGTAATATTTGCTGACTCAGCTGAGTCCTTTGTTTCGTCATAATGTGCGCGCGCTCACAAAAACGTCATAGCGTTTCGTCATAGAGTTTTTATCATAGAGCGACGAAACGTTCCAAAAGAAAGTTACCGTTTTGTGCTTCGCAAGCAGTTTTTTCGTCGTTATGACAATGCGCGTGCGCTCTAAAAACGCCATAGAGTTTCTTCATAGAATTTTCTCCATAGAATTTTCGCCATAGACTTTCGTCACAAAGCGAAAAAAAGTTCTAAAAGAGCATTTCTGTTTTGTGCTTCGCAAGCAGCGTTTTTAACTGGCGAGCTCCCCCCTCCCCACCCCCCCCCCCCCGCCCCTCCCCGGCTATAGTATATAAGGCAGACATGACAACATCAACAGCACCTTACTTCAAAACTTCTGGACCGATGAGTCTGGGTACTTGTTATTTTTACTTTTATTATTGTTAGTTGTTCTTATATAATTATTTCTGTTATCATCATTATTATTATTTTTATTGTTGTTGTTGTTGTTGTTGTTGTTGTTATATTATCGATTGTATTTGTTTGCTATTACAATTATTAGTATTTTACATTATTTCATTCCTTTATTATTTTTTATTTTTATTCATTTATTGCTCATTTCTCTTATTGCTTTATTTTTTTATCGCTTTAGCTTATTTCTTCTCCTGATCACTACCATTGCTGGCTCGTATTATTACTTTACTTTTTATCTATTATTTACCATTTCTTTTAATTGTGCAATGGTGTATTTTTGTTATTATCTATTTATTGCTTATTATGTATCATTGTTTATTATGTATCATTGTTATTTTTGATGTAGTTGTGGTGTCGTTGCGATTGCAATATTGATTTGTATTATTAGTTACTTACTAGTAGTAGTAGTAGTTTACAACACTCTTCCCCATCCCCCCCCCCTCCCCCTAGGTTTGACCTTGACGGACCCCCTCTAGGACATACTATGTCAGACCCCCCCCCCCCCCCCGGTAGGAAAATTTTGCGATTTCAGCATATTTATCCGTATCAGGCAATTCTGAACAATTTTGGTTTTTTTGGACCCCCCCCCCCCACCGCGGTAGTAAAATTTTGTAATTTCAGCATAGTTATCCGTTTCAAACGATTCTGAACATTTTTTATTTTTGGATCCCCCTCCACCCCCTCGTAGGAAAATTTTGGGATTTCGACATATTTATCCATTTCAGACAATTCTGGACAACTTTGGTTTTTTGACCCCCCCCCCCCCCCACGTGGGAAATTATTTTGTCATATGGCTAGCATGACAACTTCAACAGCGTATCATTTTAAAACTACTTGACCGATTTGAACCATTCTTTCACTAAAACGTGCAGCAAGACTTTATCTTTTTGAAATATGAATTTTTTCAATAGGGTCTAGATAGACATTGTTTGCTGAACTGACCATCTTTGAATCTGCGGCAGAACATGCTGGTGAAGAGCCAGCAACTAAAACTTCTAACCCTTCTAAGGACACTAAAGCGTTAACATTGGAGTTGTAAGTAATAAGATATCTATAACTGATATGGATTAGAAATATTAGAACTGAGTTACATGTATGTAATATAAAAGGAGCAGGTGAAGAGGACCAAGTGAGCATTTGATGTGCAGCCATGGAGAAGACAAGTAGCTTTAAAATTAGTGCAAACTGTTGTTGGTTGGTTATTGTTGGTTGGTTAGTTGGTTGTTGTTGGTTGGTTGGTTGTTGCTGACTGATTGGAGGGATGTTGTAGAACTGTCATTTCCCTACTACTCTTACTAATAATTAGTAATTGCCACATTGGTTTATTCCTTTATCATTTTTACTCTTTTTTTCATTTTTCTGTTCATAACTGTATTAGTTCATATATACTTTAACTTTCTGTATTAATCAGTGTCTACTTTTACTTGTATAATTCATGTTTATTTACTATTACTTCACCATTCGTTCATTTTATTATTATTATTATTATTACTTTATTGATGTCTTTGTTCTGGTATTATTGCTTTTCTATTCATGTGTTTATTTACCATTATTATTATTTCTACATTTGTTTAGAATTATTATTATTGTGATTAAATATCTATTTTCACTTACATATTTCATGTATTTTACCGCTGTTTCTCCATTTATTCATTTTATTATTATTATTATTATTATTATTATTATTATTATTATTATTATTATTATTATTATTATTATTACTTTATTGAAATTAATCACTTTTATTATTTCTGCCCTTGTTCTTTTATTATTGCTTTATCTTCATGTATTTATTTACCATTATTTTTTGTTTCTCCATCGGTTTGCAATACTTTTTATTATTATTATTAATATTATAATTATAATTATTTTCATGATTTCTGCATTGATACAGTTATTGGTATGTTTATCATTACTATTTGTGTATTGATTCATTTCCGTTATTACCATTGCATTAACGTATTATATTATTACCAATATTGTTTTGCATTGGTTTTTTATTTAGTTTTTATTTTTTCATTATAATTTCTATTTTTTTTTTGGTATTATGGATGTTGTTAGTCTAATTATTATGATTACTTCTTCACAGATGCTTACTCTTATTATTTTTGAAAGTCAGAGAGAAATAAGCTATTTCTCCTTCATTTTTCATTCGACCGCAGTGAAACTGGACAGACGGTCCACTCAGGTTTGGGGGTGGGTGAAGACATGCTGTTATTTTATTCTCGCTATCTGCAGCTTTTCGTCAATCTGGCCAATCCAAAACCTTTCTTTTTTAAGAAATTGTTTCTTTCTAGCAATTCGGAAAGTTTTGCAAGAGGACAATTTTTGTTGTTTTTTTTTCCAAGCGACTTGTATGGAGTCATCACCTTTAACAACGTTATAAGTGGAATGCTATATTTTTAAGCCTTCATTATATAGCTCGGTGGCCGAGTGGTTAAGACGCTTGCCAGCCATGCAGTTGTGGTTCTGTAGTCCGGGTTCAAATCCCGCTCGTGGTCAGGAATCATGACAATTTGCAACCCCCCCCCCCCCCCAAGGGATGTCGGTCGACCTATATACTTTTATACCAGATTAGAGTTGCATTATTGTTAGCCGTATGTGCCAATAGATAGGGATTTCAGACACACTATATGGGCCCGCCGAAATGATAGTAATCCTGAGTTAAAAAATTGTAATCAGTAATTATATATATATGTATGCGCACATTGTGAACCGGTTTTGAGCAGGCTTTCTGGAAAATCGGCTTTTAAAAACTCACTATTATTATTATTATTATTATTATTATTATTATTATTATTATTATTATTATTATTATTATTATTATTATTATTATTATTATTATTATTATTATTATTATTATTATTATTATTATTATTATTATTATTATTATTATTATTATTATTATTATTATTATTATTATTATTATTATTATTATTATTATTATTATTATTATTATTATTATTATTATTATTATTATTATTATTATTATTATTATTATTATTATTATTATTATTATTATTATTATTATTATTATTATTATTATTATTATTATTATTATTATTATTATTATTATTATTATTATTATTATTATTATTATTATTATTATTATTATTATTATTATTATTATTATTATTATTATTGTTATTGTTATTGTTATTATTATTATTATTATTATTATTGTTATTGTTATTATTATTATTATTATACGTTTTTTTTTCCTATTTTTCCTTCAAACATTCCGTCGTCGATGCAGCGCTGACCCGACTGCAACATTGAATCGCGAAAAAAGATCAAGTCTAATAAACGTGAAAGGCACATAACGCCCACGAGCATAACATACGGTTGCATAACGTCCGCGAGCATAATATACGGGCACATAAGGTCCAGAAGCCTAACTTCCGGGACATAGCGTCCGCGTACATACAATCTACAAACAGAAAATGAGACAAGAACGTGACTCAGCAGAAACAACCTTCTTCATTTATTCTTTACACTTGGGATGAAGTCTCCTGAAATTATTGCATTACTGGCCATTGCGAAAGTTTGTCTTTTTTACACTGAAGTCCCAAGGAGTTGGAAATTCAGGAATCTTTATCTATTATTATTATTATTATTATTATTATTATTATTATTATTATTATTATTATTATTATTATTATTATTTGGAAATTCTAGAAGAATCTCTTTTTTTCTTTTCTTTCACGCCGGTTTTTTCATCGGTTTCCATAAAACTCACAGCTAGGAAAATGAAACTTTACACACTTATAGCTGTTTTTTTTTTAGTTTTTTCACCTATGACATTATCACCGTCTTATGGCATCATGAAGTTTTTAAAGCTAAATTTATCGAAAACGGCTGCACTTACAGCTTCCGGGGACATACGTTATGACAGTATTTTTTTGCTTTTTTTAAATTTTATACCTCACTTCATTTATGATACTGACTCGCTTCGCAGGTCATTATTTTTAATAACGACCTCCGAAAACTGGAACACAGGGCAAATATTTAAAAATGACCGTTGAAACACAACACATAGTCGACATAACAAAGTTTTCTTGACCAACTCACTCCTCAGTTGATCAGAAGAGTTACCGACCACGACCAAATCTCGATCCCAACCCCACAAAACACATCTGCAGCAAATAAATATAAGTTATGATTGTAAAAATACTCACAACAGTTTGCATTGTACCAGAACAAAAATTGCTGTGAAATATTAATTGGATGATGCATAACGATGTTTTAAAACTGAGCAATACTCAAGAAGAAATCGGACAAAACGGCTATTTTCCAATCAGCATCGCAAAAAATCGGTCTGATTTGTTGGTTGTTCAGATCGTGCAATGTTGTGGAGAACGCCATATTTCAAAATGTTAGACCGAAAGTCTATGTACAATTAATTGTGGCCCATGGCCATACTGCATTAAAACTTTGCATAGGCGTCAAAAGGACTCGGCTAGTTCACAGAATACGTGACGCAAAGAATGCATGCATGACCCCGCAAATCGGACCACCCCGAAAATCGGACCACCCGCAAATCAGACCACCCCGCAAATAGGACCACCCCACAAATAGTACAACTCCGCAAAGCAAACCATCCCGCAAATCGGACCAGGCCCAAATCGAAGCAAAGGACCACTTTCGTACTCCGTAATGTCACTTTAAACTCCACACAGAGGACCCGTCAGAAAACACATTAAGGAGGCGTGTGCTGAAGAAACAATACCCGAGTAGAGGGTTTATAATTATGCTTTCAATGAGGTTCAGTATTTGTATCTGAGGTGGGGATTAGAACATGCTATATAGACTTATTTGAATAGACGATCGCAGGGAACTGAGGTATGATGTGAGCTTTTAACACAGAAGAAATGAATCTCCAGACCTCGGGGAGGGAGGTGGGAAGGGAGGTGCGTGGAGGGAGGTCCTTTGAGGGAGGTTAGGAGGAGGGAGGTCCGGAAAGAGAGCCCCGTAAGGGAGGTCCGGGGAGGAAGGCCCGGGGAAGGAGGTACGGAGAGGGAGGTGGGAAGGGAGGTGCGGGGAGGGAGGTCCGGGGAGGGGGGTGCGGGGAGGGAGGTCCGAGAAGAGAGGCCCGGGGAGGGAGGTCCGGGGAGGTTGTGCGGGGAGGGAGGTCCGAAAAGAGAGGCCCGGGGGGGGGGGGAGGACGGGTAGGGAGGTCTGGGGAGTTAGGAACGGGGAGGGAGGTGCGGCGAGGGAGGCCCGGGGAGAGAGGTACGGGGATCGAGGTGCATGGTGGGTCGAGCGGGGAGTGAGGTTAGGAGGAGGGAAGTCCGGGAAGAGAGGTCCGGGGAGGGAGGTCCGGGGAGCTAGGTCCATTGAGGGAGGTCCGGGGAGGGAGGTGCGGGAGGGAGGGAGCTGAGGTACATTGTGAGATTTTAACACAGAAGAAGTGCATCTCCGGCTTTAAGTATCACTTTGCAGCAGCATTTTAATTGTTCTTTGAGTACTTGAAGTCAACTAGATAATTGCCCACACGCCATTTAGGTGATTTTCTCACGCCAAAAAAGGCAATTTATCCCTTGTACGTCGGCATATTTGTCCAAAAAATCAAAACGTGCATGTTGTATATTCTAATTTTTCTCGCATTCGTTTAAATGGCTTCGCGGCAATTTCATTAGCCGCGCAACATTTAACTTTAACGTATTATTTGACTATTTATTTCGTTCTCTTTAACTTTGACATATTTTTTTTAACATATTCATTTTATTTTAAAATAATCACACTACTTCTTTCAAACTTGTGTTTGAAAGAAGGTTTGTCTGAGCATGCGTTTTATCACGAGTTTGTAAAACCTCCTATATTGCGTGAAAAAAAGCATGGCGGAGTAAATAAAGTAACTAAAATGTGTAAAATATCTATGCTGCACGACAATAGAAATTGTCGCGATGTCATTCTAATGATCGCGAGAAAAAAAATAAAATTGACAGTATGTAGGTTTTGATTTTTTATATAAATATATTGCCATACAAAACACCTATTGGAGCGCGAATGTCATGGAATTTTTGAACAATTATACCGCCATATAAAACAGCTTTATTCTTAATTTAATCCTAAAATCAAACACACAGTTCGAAAAATCCGAAAGAGTTGGTGATACTTCGACCACCACATCATCATTATCTGTGATGTATTGCCTATCGTGTTTTTAATTTACCTATACTTTTGGTAATTTCATGACGTTATGAAGCAATCAATCAATATAACTGCATTTTAGGCATGTGTGTTCCTGCATGTATATTCCTGCATGTAAGTTCCTCCACTGTATCTCCCTTGTTTCCTGTTGTCTATTCTTTGTTGTTTTTATTTACTTGTTAATTATTTTATATAAATTGTATTATTTGCGTTGTAAGCCTTCGGTATTAGTTTTTGCATTGCTTCTGTCGTTGTTGTTGTTGTTTTTGTATATGTTTTTAATACACAGAGGTGCCCTGAAAACGACCCAACCACCCCCCCCCCTCCCCCATTCCCGAGGGTCTGAGCTGAAGCGATCTGGTTTCCGAAGTTGTCCCGATCAGTACTGGACACAAAGTGTTACCGCGGGGGCATTCACGTGGCTAACACAACCTAAAACTACTAGTTCACACTGTTCAACACTTATGGTTAAAAATGTTCAGTTATCACTCTCATTTGCTAAATACGACCTGAAAGAAGAATAATCTTATTTCCATTCCTATTTTTCTGTAAATGACCAGGACGGTGATTTTTCTTAAACCCGGTTTCGCCTTTAACGATCATAGTTTCACTGATACAGTAATAATGAAAATTAATGAAATGACAGGCAGTCTAGCTTTTGAGAATAAATCCAATCTTTTGAGCCTTTTAAAAGTAAATAAAAAGGAAAGTAGGTGCTCTGCCTAATTTTGCCGCGTTTCCAGCAGTTTTTTTTTTTTTTTTGGACACAGGACCCTTATATCGCCGCCTCTGCACTTTTTTTTCTTGCCTGTCTGCTGGCTGCATTTCTGCTCCTCCGGTTTCAGTATGTTCTCGTATCTGGTCAATGACGGATTTTTCAGTTCTGGACACCTTGGCTTGCAAGACCCCACCCCCCCCCCCCGCCCGGCCCCCCTCCCCCATACACCCACACATACACCCTAAAAAACCACTAGGTATCATATGTGCTGCCACGAGTGTCAAAAAAAAAAAAATAAATAAATAAATAAAAAAAAAGAAAAACGAGGAGAAAGAGGGGTGGGGGTGAGACGGAGTGCTACTTTGGGTGAAGATAGGGTAACGTTCACTCAGGACTCCGCTTTTTGAACAAAAAAAAGGGCTTAAATTCTTTTTGAAAATGCACACCGTGTTTCGTTAAAAAGGGGGGTATCATTTCAAAATTAGCATTCCTCGTTGGGGATCGTATTAAAAAGTCATAGACACTCATGGTAACCAATTCCTACTCGAGTGGCTCCCTGCCTCCACCCCCGCCCCCTTCCTTGAAGGCACACCCCTACACATAAAAAAAACTAACAACAGAGAAATCCGTCGGTAGCCCTCAAATCATGTGCAATAAACAGCAATCATTCTGCCTCCCTCCTCCCTCCAACTCCTTCCAAACCCCTACCCTTCAATTCAATATCGGTGGTTTTTCCTGATACCTATTGGAAACAATGGCACTGACTATTCACGCTCCTACTGAAAAAATAATTTACGAAATATTTTATATCTTTTACATGAAATTATAATAAAAAATAATATAAAAAAAACAATGCCAAAAAAAAAAAAATCCTGCTAACCTGTTTGAACGAGTTTCGACAACTCAGTTGTTTCACCGCCAACAATTCCTTTTGTTTTGTTTATTTTCTGATCCAGCAAACGAACTCTCCTGTCTGAAATTTTCATCTATTTCCACATCCAAGATTTAAATGAGTGAATTTATTAATTACTCTGCAAAATTCAATATTTTGCGACAATGTTTTTTTCTTTTGTTACGAGAGCTTGGTCTCTGTCTCGTATAGAACGAGATATGTGTTAAGGATACAGGGAAGGTTGGGATATACATCTACAAACTATGTTTGATTTTTTTTTTAGATAACTGCTTGAAATTCTCAAATTAAACCAACAGATTTAAATCAGATTTAAATCACCTTGCCATTAAGTATGGCCCCCTTCTCTTCAAATTAGATATACTCTTCAATAACACGTGCTCTGAGCATCTTGTCTGCGGATTGTCCTCCGTTGAAATAACGCTTTGCTAACCATAAGCCTTAAGGATCGGAATGTTTGTGTCTGTTCGTTTTTTTTTCAGTAATAATGAAAGCTCCAGTATTTAACTAGCCGCCATATTTTTTCAGATTTATTATTTTGGTTTTCAACAAGCGTTTTTCTTTCGAAAATTTGCAAGAAATAAATAAAATAAATAAATAAAAAAAAACCAGCAAAGCGTTGTACGAATTTTGGTTTTTATTAAATAACATTTGTTGCCGTCAGTAGGAGTTATAATTTATGAATACAATAACACCGAGTGGCGCAGGTATTTCCATGTACGGGAAATCGCAGGACGGGCCATTTCGACTTGTGGTAAGTTGTAAAAAATATTTGAAAAATAATCAACAACACTATAGAATGTCACTTCAAAAAGCCCAAATTACGAAATACCTGAACTGGTCCATTGCTGTTGTTTTTGGGAGAATACAAGGAAAGCATGTCGAGCCCAGTGAGCATGGGCGTTCAATAGACGTTGGTCACTGAAAAGACATGGGGGAAAACGTCATTCATGAGGGGCACTGAAAGCTGTTCGAATAAAAATATCCCCACTCCTGACCACCCCCCTCCGTGAAAATAATCAGAGCCTATAAAAGGTGTGCGGATGTACAAGGAGAGTTTTGACCGGTCTCCCTGCTCCCTCCTTGTGGAACGGAGCGACCTCCCCCCGGGGGGACAGACCGACCCCACCCAGGTATTTTTCTTTCTTTTTTTTTTTCTTTTTTTGACTGGCCCCCCTCCTCCAGGCGGAAATTTCTAATTTTAGCATATTTTTTTCGTTTCAGACCTTACCCCCCACCAAACGGGAATTTGTAATTTTAGAATTTTTTTTTTGGTTTCAGACCATTCTGAGCATTTTTTATTTTTTTGACCGACCCCCCCCCCCCTTCCTCCAGGCTTGAATTTCTAATTTTAGCTTATTTTTTGTTTCAGACCAGTCTGTACATTTCCCATTTTTGACATTTTGACCGCCCTCCCCCCCCCCTTTTTTCAGGCGGGAATTTCTAATTTTAGCATATTTTTTGGGTTTCAGACCATTCTGAGCACTTTCTATTTTTTGAAACCCTACCCGGCGGGAATTTCTAATTTTAGTATGTTTTTTTTTTTCGTTTCAGGCCATTCTGAGCATTTTTTCACTTTTTGACCCCCTCCTCCCCCCACCCCCACCACAGGGTAAAGAAATTGTGAATACTGGAAATGATTCGCATTTTAATTCATTTGTGGTCCTGCGTTAAACATCGAATACATTGAAATGCATTGAGCTTTGCTGTTATAAAAATGCATTGAAATTCACTTCACATCTCGGCAATACACAATACAAGTTCGTCATCCTGAAAAATTGGACTGAGATTGTTTAGTAGCTGATCTTTCTTACAAAAGTAAGCAGTAAGAAATGTGTTTATTGTCACATCCATCGCTGTAAACTGTATATCTAGAATGAGACCGTAGTGCTGCTACGGTCTCACGTGACAGTTAACACCTGATCAACTGGCACGAGAAAAATGTGCATTTTTATTCTCACACCGAAGTCACGGGCAGAAACTTACTTTGTGATTTCTAGACCACTCATTCTTCTAAAGACATATGCTCAATTAACTGAATTTCATATTTTGGCATATTTTTCAGAACATTCTGAGCATTTTTCATTAGTATATAAGACAGACGTGATAACGTCAACAACTTCAAAACGGCTGGATCGATTTCAGTTTCAATTTCATTTCTTCACCAGTGTTCAGCAGGACTTTGTCTTTAAATGTAAGTAACATGTGAAGAACGTTGAAAATGCGTTTATGGGGTTTTTCAAGAACTTGAAACTTTGCTTTGAAGTAAATAACCAATTCGTGAGAAAGAGAATTGATCTTATTCTTTCTTATAAAGATCAGCTACAAGTGTCAGAAGATCTTAGTATAAAAGTGAGTGTACGTGGTGAACGTTGTATGCAGTTTCAACAGTTATAAGCTTACTGAATGCTATAACTATATCACACTCGATTTAGAAGATATGATATACAATCACATCATGACCTCTGTCGAATTTTATGTAAAGAGGAAGAAAGTGAAAATACATCAAGTTAACAGTTTTGTTTCAAAGGTAAGATATAAAACCTTTTAACATTGCTTAAAGACTTGGTCATTTAAATGCTGAACACATAGTGACAACGTTTTTCTTTCTAGCCAATTTAATCATATGTGAGTTGTTTCAAAGTAAAAAAAAAAAAAAAAAAGAAAATAATAGAAGCTGTGACAGAAATTTTAAAACAAGCCATGTATGAACATACTTTGAAAAATTCAAGGGATGCCGTCATTATATTACAGAGAAAAGTGAAACATGTCAGTAAAGAAACAAAACAAGTCTGATGCAGCTCAAGTCGGTAGAAGCATAACAATAAGTCTTGATATACATGCACAGCAGGAAATTTTTGAACCTGAAAGTGGATCTGACTTTCTACAAGAAATGATGTTTTATTATGTGATGTTAATAAGGATGTTCTTTCAAACATGTTTCCAACAAAACTAAAATATATGGACATACATTAAACTCGAGTGAAGCTTTATATCAATATGAGAAAGCAGTTGTTTTATAACCCTCAAGATATTTTTTAGCTATTGTTTTATTTAGAAATGGATATGAAGCGAAGCGCATAGCTAAAGTAATAAAGCCATGTTCCTTATGGCACATATTGAAAGTGAGTAAAATGCGTGAAGTTTTGTATGTAAAATTAAATGAATGTATGTTATTTCGTGACAAGTTAAAAGAATGTAGAGATAATACCTTAGTTCAAGCAACTGGGATGTGGAGGATGTGGCAGATGCAGCCAACACTGCTGCACATAATGAAGGCAATCACTTTTCTACTAATGTCACAGAAGTCTTTTCCAAACAGTTGTGGGTACAACCTCTCCAAAACAAAACTCATACGAGTGTCATTCAAGCCTTCAAAAATTCCTTTTCAAGAAATAGCAAGAGGACCTAGAAAATTGAAATAAGATAATAGAATAAAATTTAAGAACAGATGGGTAAAGCAATTTCTAAAGAAAGAAGACATTTATGCAAATATTACCAAGAATGGGACGACACCCAACTTTGATGAAAGAGTCATACGTATTCTCATAGTAATGATGTATCGCGATTTTTACAAATATTTTACAAGACTTAGTCTAAAATTACATTCATAGACCTCATGGATCCTTACCAAATGCATTATCACCGGTAGACATTACCAAGATATTTTCTAAAGTGTGGAAACAAATGTGTATTGATAAATTGAAACTGAAATCAATAAAAAAGCCAAAACTCTACAAAGTCAACTTTGGTCAACATGTTCACATTTCACATATGAAATACGTATTTCAAAGATATTACCACATAAAATGGACACAAGAAGTGTTCATTGTCACATAAGCAGGGAAAAAGCAAGGAATACACTTGTATCGTGTCAAAGACTTCTTAGACGAAGATATTGATGGTCATTTCTAAGAAGAAGAATTACAAGCTGTTACAAAAGACGTTCAGTCCGTATACAAAATTGAAAAAGTTGTGACGAGGTGTGAAAGAATTATTTGTCAAGTGTTTAGGATAGCCAATGAAATTCAATAGTTCGGCGAAGGAATATGATATTTAAGCGCTATGAAGCATTCGTTTACACACCTGGTTTCTGGACCAACAGTTCGTGGAAAATCATCAGTTTGAAAGCGATCATTGAACCATTTCCTAAAGATATTTTATGGCTCTAAGATCTATTACTACAAACTCTATTCGGTTAAAGTATGACAGAATGGACGACGGGTTTCTTTTATTTTGAGAAATGATTATAATATTGCCTTTTTACTGGATTAGCTGACATTTTGTTGTTTGTGCTATTGATAAAAGAAGTACACCAACGAAAGTTGTTAGAAGGCGAAAGAAAGTGAAAGGAACAACATCAAAAGATATATTTCGGAAACAGAAAAAATGTCAATCATCCATGATCATTCTAGTGAATGTAGACTTTCTCCATGTCAATGGTTTCACATACCCCTAACGCAAAACTGCCGTAGAAAAAGCTATAATGTGGACCATCAACCAATCATTGTCATTAGATATGTGCTGCAATAGAATTTTATATTCCTGCTAATACAGAAGAATATTTAGATTTAAAGAACAGTAGACTTCATGTTGTATGTAGCATTGAAAAGCATAATGGAAAAGTTTGTGGTATAGATGATAGCGTAATATTTATCATTGATTTGTTTGCTGGTTTATGGTCCAATATTGAATTATTTCTGAATTATCGATTGATTTCGCATAGTAACAATTCCCATGGTTATACTATTTCTCACCTCATTCAATATTTGGATGAAATCTCAATTCTGAGCGTTCAATGCGTCTTATCTATAAGGATACTGCTGGATCGATGAATTCTTATGCGGTGAAATTAATCAATCATGCAAAGTATATAAAAGACTTTCATATAAATTCTGAGGATGGCGAAATACCTGAAATAGGAAATTATGGTTTATATTATCATTATTTGCATACGCGTCTAAGTCGTGAGTTTATGTTTGCGGGTACCTCAAGAGGTGGATTATTTGTGCAGGATCGTTATCTTCCGAATGGCATGAGAATAAAATTGCGTTTGCATAGGCAAAAGATACAGTATGGCCGCGTACTGATCATGGACACTCATTAGACCTGAACTTAATTTTAGTTATCCTACAATATTTTGCCGTGATCTAAGTGACAAAATACCAAATGGCGTACAGTCTTCGCGATAATCGGTTCGTTACACAAACGACTAGTTTGTGATAAGCTGCCCTCGCAACCAGCGTAACACTCACTCAGATGGATGATACCTTCAAGGTAGAAATGAGAGATGTGTTTTAACCAATCGCAAAGTGAGGGCTAGTCCAGGTATTCAACTAGGATATACAGATGCATGGGTGAAAACTCCTGCTAAGTTTCCTATCACCAGAATAGAATGTAAATTTTTTTGCAATTGGAATGGTTCACAATGAAACCTTTGCTGAACAGTGAGAAGAAATCCAAACATTTTTAAACATTTTTATCCTAACTACATGCAACTTTACATTGATGGTGAACCAGTCCTATCGAAACCTCTTAAGCTTAACATTAATGAGAGAAAATATCTGGACGCTTTTGAAACTGTTTACAAACCTTTTGTTATATTAAATGGTGAGAAAAGGTCAATCATAAAACGGGAAGATTCGGCCTGAAGGTTTCCATTTAACACCTGATTATGATGACCATTACGCCCTTGTCAAGCATGGCAACCTGACCTGCGGCTAGAGATGAATTTTGTCAATGCCTTGCAAAAAAGAGTGAATGTCTTAGTCTATGCAGAATTCAGTTTCATTATCAATCATGAAAACGAAGCAGATAGATGCCATACTGACGCATGATGTCATGACAAAAGACTTCTTCCACGGAGTGTTTCCTATGGATCAATTGCCAGCCTTACAGCAAGGAGTCCATGTCATTAACACAGACATCCATGATGAACCTGGTGAACACTGGGTTGCCGTGTACTTTGACAAAGTTGTGGAATATTTTGACTCTTATAGACTTGTACCGATAATCGTTTAGAAAAGTTTTTAAATAATGAGTATGTGCTTAATTCAATACCATTGCAACAGCTTCTTTTCAATACTGGCGGTTTTATTGTCTGCATTATCTATAGAGCTCGAGATTGTGGCAGTTTTGACATTACAGCTATATTAAAAAGAAGTGATAGAGAATTTGTAGTCAAAGACGTTGTCTATGGACATTGTAAACCATTGTTCTATTAAACTTGTTTAAATTTGAAATTTATAGTTAAGTTCTTTTTAATTTGTAGTTAAGTTTTAGTGATATATTTATCACATTGTGTATTTGTAAATGATTACTGCTAAACTGCCATGCTAATGTTATATGTGTTATGTAATTCTAATGCATCACTGATGTCTCTGGGATCACTGGTGTGGTGTTAATTCAGACGTAAATACCTTTTACTTCAAATGGAGGGTCCCTGACGAGGTGTTAACTCACCCGTAAACCCTCTTTTTCATTCATAAGGAGGATTTATGACGAGGTATTAACTCACCCGTAAACCATGCATATCATATATCATATATTCTTATGTATTTCACTGAAGTATGGTTTGAGAAAAATTAAAAGAAACGTTGAAAAACGTCATATGTGTCTTATTTTTATTTCACATAATAAATCGCAAATAGTTACTGAGAACAATTTTACATATTTACCATTCATTAATGAGAACAAAAAAGTAAAAAAAATCAATTTAGTCTATTCACAACAATTTAAATTGATATAAGTATCATAAATGTTATCGTCCCGTTTGTATATGCTATGAAACTGACATAACATTGATCCAACCCAATCACTTTCAAATTGACATGGTTTGATAGTGTCAGTTCATTTAAACCTTTCATAGTCTTTGTCATAATCCACATATTAGGCGTAAAATCAATACTTTTTAAACCACGTATCAATTGTACATGTCCATTTGGTTCAAAGTGAAGTTTCAAGTTCTTACCAAGCATCATACACTTGACTCCTATGTTCTGCACTGTGTTCTGTGATGAAATCATAGCGTTGGGTAAGCTCGTCATACTGTTGAAACTGTATACAGCGTTCAGCGTCACGTTCTATGACTTTCACACTAAGATCTTCTGACACATTTAGATGAAATCCTGGCATTCGTAAAGATTCTAAGTAATTCGTCACCACGGCTCGATCTTCAGGAGATAGTATAATAAAAGTTCTACAATAACAGATCATCAGTTCACCCAAATGATTCAGAGATAATTGCACGTTTGAGTTTATGATGACAACCGATTACTTTTTTTGCTAAATGCCAAAGCATTTGTACGCATCAGTCTGCTGAAGTACGTGATCCACTAACGTCACAACAAAGTTCCCTTCTTGGTAAAATGCATCCTCCCACAAGCATGATCCGTGATATATTCACGAATGTTAACCATCACTTGCATTTGGTATTTCACCAGTTTAATATATTTTTCTCCATCATAATTGGTAAATCATCCAGACTCATTTTCGTCAGTGCAGTGGCAACATCACTAAGCTCAGGTCCTCGCTCAGGTCCTCCCTCTGCTTTAGGCTTAGGTGTTTGTTTGGCTTTAGGTTTCATATGTTCTGCTTTTTGTTCTGCCTTGAGCTCCATTTTTCGGTTTTTACCCGGAGGCATGATAGCTGCAAGCGAGCCCTCACCTGTTTTCATCTTTCTAAACTGGCTGCATTTGAAGCTGTGTCTTTAGTTGTTGCAGTGGCTTCGTCTCAGATTCGTTGTAGACATTGTCTTAGACTTTGCTGTAGGCATTATCTCAGACTTTGCCGTAAGCACTGTCTCAAACTTTGCTGTAGGCATTACCGTAGATGTCAGTTGCTGTTTACTTACTGCAGACATGATCGCTTTTCAACAGTTTGATACAGAATGATTCCTATGTCTGAGGGCGGGCACCTTTCAATTCATGCATTCATGAGTTTCACTGTGAACTCTATAATGCCCATGAGCTGACGTGGTGTCACCATCAACCAACACCAAATGGTGATAGACCAACCTTCACAATCTACTCTAAAAATTTTGATGTTTATGGCTTCGAATGATGTTTCCCACGACATATGACTGCCCTTCCCTAAACAAACTGCTCTTGTATTAAGCTTATGTCAGTGGTATCTGAAAGGCGGGTGTATCGCACATGGCAGTACTTTTCTCTTGTCCACCATACAGCTTTCTTGTTCACAGTGGAACGCATGAAATTGGTCTTTTGGATAATCAACTGTGTCAAAAAGATTACTATCCTGTTAATATCTTTGTAAATGTCTCTGGTTGGTATGTCATAGCACAAACCGTCTGTGTCACTGAGCAGCAGTTTTGCCTCTGGATGCTTCTTCTTCATTTAACTGTAGTGATAATCATACATGAGGATTTTGCTGAGATCCAGAATAGTAAACCCAATCTGACTGAGTTTGTTCAAAATTAGATCTGATTTGAAGCGGTGTACTGCTGTCTAATCCTCATTGCAAATGTGGAATTTGTGAAACGTAGGCTTAGCCACCCCCTGTTTTAAACGTTTCTTACTGTGACTCAATTCTGCATTGGTTCGTTTCCTCACATTTTCCATGGTTTTGCAAAATATGGCATCGTTTATCAATTTGTAAAATCTTTATCAAATGTTTTTTTGCCACTTTTCTCTTCTCTGTGTTGACATCTATGCAGTTAGCTAGCCACATACTATGCTGGAACATAATGGCTCGATGTACCTTTGTCGCTCTTAATTCAAGAGATACGTATTGCTGCAAATTTCAATAATGTACCGCAAACTTTTCCTTGTCCCTGAGATTGGGAAGCAGCTTTTCCGTAGGTTTACATTTCAAGCTGCTTTCTCAGCTTCATACTGAATTTGGACAATTCACTGATTCGAACAGTTTTCTTCTCAGCAGCTACTAGATAGGCACTATGCTGATCATGCGAGATCTACCTCTAAAACATATTCTGTCTCAGCATCTTCACTCACTTTAATATAGTCCAGAGATTCTGGATCTTCCACCCATGCCAATCTACATTTTGGCAAAATCTGTGACATACTCCACCCATAGATATTGTTGACGTCAAAGTACATGACGTAGTTTGTTGACTTGGTCACATCATAGTCTGCAATGTAGGGGTTGTTGGCTTTTGCTCGCTTGTGTGTAATGACTGCAATACCTCCTCTCAGACCTTGCTTCATCATTTGATACATTTAGTATGATCTATCAATTTCAATTGAACTTTAGTATGTTTTAGCATAGCATCCCATGCCAAAACTGGTGCTGTATAGTAATGAGCAGGATCCAATTCATATAAGCTGAGATACATATTTCTAAAATTTTCAAACACATCAGCCAGCCAAAACACATCTGTTTTCAGGTATAGGTCATGATAATTATAATATTCCTAAAAGAAAACTGATTGCTGTCTATTTACACAAACTTTATTCGTTCAAACTACATGACATGATGCGGGCTTCTCGCCCAGAGCGAGACTGAGGGTATCCCTTGGAATATACTCTAAATATAGAATATGGAAATACACCAAAACACTACATCCCTCCCCCTTTTAAAACAAAATTTCTATACGCCACGAATATTAATCAAAATTTTGAGAATCGCAAACAAAATATAAATCTCAAAATTCATTGATCACCTTATGCATTCTGCGTTCTAATCAATTGCTATCAGTACCAATTCACTACAAAAGTCCAAATACACATTTCTACATATTCTAATACACAAAGTTTACTTAACGCCATGTTTTTACATCTGTTATCGGAACGCCGTATCTGTCTGGCTCTCTCCGATCGCGGACTGGTCGATGTTCTGTTTTATGCGTGCCAGATGTTACCAAGGTTTTATCATTTTCATTTTCGGCTGTTACCAGATATGGTTTTACAAATGACGAATTTCGTTTGTATTCTTTCCCTTCCTTGGTTTGTACCGTGATTTCTGAGCCTGATTTATTTTTAACCGTGACTGGCTGGCTTTCAAAAGTTGGCTGTAATTTCCCGTTTCTTTGATTTCGAATCAGAACATGATCACCGACAGCCAGATCATTGAATTTTGCTCCCCGTTTTTTGTCTGCGTAAAACTTTGCCGAAAGCTTGTTTCCCCAGTCTCTTTCACGGATACCTTCGTCTAGAATAGATTTGTCTGCTCTCATTTCTGGCAATTTAGTTTTTATTTCTCTCCCAAACATCATATATGCCGGAGTTGCCCCGGTACTGGAATGAGGTGTTGACCTGTATGCCAAAAGGAATTTATTTAATTCGTTTTGCCACTTCTTTCCCTCCACCTCAGCACTTTTCATTGCTTTGAGAAGCGTTCTGTTTTGTCTTTCTACCTCTCCGTTGGCCTGAGGCCACAATGGTGGGGATGTCACATGCATAATCCCATGATTCCCCAAATAATTTCTAAATCCCTCGGATACAAAATACCCAGCATTATCCGTTTTCAAACTGAACGGTAAGCCAAATCGTGCAAAAACAGGTTCCAAAACCTTGATGATATTTTCCGTTGTAACACTTCTCATCGCAACAACCTCAAAGTAACGACTATAATAATCCACAATTACAAGTAATTGTTCTCCACTTGGCATGGGACCTAACAGATCACAAGCTAAATCTTGCCATGGTCCAGATGGTGGTTCAGCTCTTTTCATAGGTTCGGGGACACTGTATGGCCCAACCACCTGGCAAGCATGGCATGTTTTGCAAACCTTCTCAACATCCGAATCCATTTTGGGCCACCATACCTTCGTGCGCAATAAATTCTTCATCTTAACAATTCCTGGATGACCTTCATGGGCCAAATCTAAAACTCTTTTTCTCAACTCTTGAGGTACTACAATTCGACTATTGCGCAGTAGTAATTTGCCCAACACGCACAGTTCTTCTTTTATTGCTAAGTAAACAAATTTTACTTTTGGTGGTAAATTGCAATTATCCCATTTTCCCGTGCTTACGCATTCCCGCACTATAGACAACTCATCATCCACTTCTGATACCCTTTCGACCTCTCTGGGTGAAAGTGCTATTGGGACACTCTCTTCTGCTAATACACTTACAAAATCGTATTGGTCACCTGAGTTATCTTTATTCCCAGAAATGTTCAGCCGTGATAATGCGTCGGCTATGTTCGTTTTGCCCGGCCGATAGACAACCTTATAATCATAACCTTGTAGCCTAAGAACCCATCTTTCGATTCGGGCAGAGGGTTTTGACTTCGTACTGTATATACGTTCCAGGGGTTTGTGGTCAGTTTCTAATTCGAACTGGGTACCAAATACGTACAACGAAAATCGTTCACATGCCCACACTAACCCAAGAGCCTCTTTCTCAGTTTGACAGTATCTGCGCTCTACATCTGTCAGCGCACGCGAAGCGTAACTGACAACTCTCCAAATATTATCCTGTAATTGGACTAATACTGCGCCAATAGCTGTCGGTCCAGCGTCCGCAACGATACGAGTTTTGCACCCATATTTAAAGTAAGCCAAAGTTTCGGCCCCAGATATAGCCTTTTTCAGGCTATTGAATGCCTTTTGTTGTTCAATTCTCCATTTGAACACCACGTTTTGTTTCGTTAATCTACGTAATGGTTCGGATAACTCTGAAAAATTTGGAATAAATCGCGCTGAATATTGTACTAAACCAAGAAACGATCGTACTTCAGATACGGTTTTCGGAGCTTGTGCATTTTGTATTGCCGCAATTTTCTCTTCACTTGGTGCTATGCCATTACCGCTTAAACTGTGACCAAAAAACGTCAATTTTGGTACTCGAAATTCACACTTTTCGGGATTTAACGTCAACCCGCTTTGTTTCAGACACTCTAACACTGCAAACAAGTTCGTATCATGACTTTCAAGGTCACTGCCGTACACTATAATGTCGTCAGCGATATTTGCGACCCCTTTGCACGCACGTAACACGTCTCGAATAATGCGTTGATAATGCTCAGATGCACTAGTGATCCCAAAATTCAATCTCTTGTACCTCATCAAACCCCTATGACACACAAATGTTGTTACGTCACGACATTCTTCCTTGATTACAACCTGATGGAAGGCCATTTTGATGTCTAATTTTGAAAAGACCTTTGCCCCATTCAAATCTTGTAAAATATCATCCACTGTGGGAATTGGATGGCGTTCGCGTTCGATTGCCTGATTTGCGAGCCGCATGTCGACACACACCCTCACGTCATTTCCCTTTTTTGGAATACATACTAATGGTGAGACCCATGTTGATGGCGTATTTGGGGGAACCTCCTCAATAATATCCAATTCCAGAAGCTCATCCAATTTTTTGTCAACCTTTTCCCTCAAACTATACGGGATACGACGCATATTTTGTGCTACTGGTTTTACCTCCCTGTCTATATGAAGCTTTAACTCGTAATCTTTAAGTTTTCCCACGCCTGTAAACACTTCCCTGTACGATTTCAGAATGTCAGTACCGCTACCCTCACGTACAATAGAACACACATTTTCCTTCCCTGGAGGACCAACTCTGAGTACGTTTAATCTCTCCGCGGTACTTTTACCAATTAAGGAACATCCGGTTCCCTTCACTACCACAAACTCATCTACGCACCTTCGATCGGTTTCTTTACAATATATAACACTTCTAAATGTACCACACGTTTCCATCGGTTTTTCTTGACCATATGCAAATAACGTTCGGGTCTCTGCTTTGGACGTGCATGAAACGTTTTGCCTTTTTAATGACTCCCATACGTTTTGATCCACAATATTACAAGATGCCCCTGAGTCGATTAAAACCCTACGCATGCACACATTTCCCACTTCCAAATCAGTGTACCCGAATTTATTTCCTTGCGCACCAATACAAAAAGCATAATTATCGTCATGTTTGTTTCCACCTGTGTCACTCTCATTGGTCACGTTTTGAACACGTGACTTCCGGTCGACGTCCTCCTGCTGAGATACCTGACGTCTAGGTTGGTTTGTTCGTCGACGTTGATTTGAAGTTTGACCTCGATGACGTTGATCCGACGTCTGACCTCCACGACGTTGATTTGACGTTTTTCCTCCTTCTTGACGTTGATCTGACGTTGACCTACAGCATGCAGCAAAATGTCCCACTCGCCCACATGACGAGCATGTAGCATCCCGGGCTGGACATATTTTATCTTTTGCAAAATGTCCCTCTCGATTGCACCTGAAGCACCGTTTTGTACCTTGTTTTGAGCGCTGGGGTGGGTTACTACGCGCGGTTACTTTGTTAACCTGACCACTAAGCTCCGACGACAAAGCCTTCATCTGCGATTCGACCGCTTCGAACGCTCGAGCAATATCCAAGTAATTCGTTAAAGTTGCTGTACCTGTTTTCTCAAGAAACTTTCTTCTTAACGCAGAATTGAAACATTTGTCAATCAACTGATCGCGCACCGTATTGTCAATATCGTCATATTCACACAATTCTGCTTGTTTTCTTAGACGACACACAAATTGATCCACAGTCTCGTCCGATTTCTGAGCCATTTGGCGGAACTGGTATCGCTCAAAAATGACGTTCGATTTTGGAATAAAATGACCGTCTAACATTGCAATACTGTCTGTAAAATTCTTCGTTTCATCACCGCCTGCTAAAGTGTAATACAGTTCTTGAAATTCCATACCTGCTGTATGCAACATTGTGGCTACTTTGCGTTTATCATCCGTAATGTTTTTGGCAGTTACATACAAATTAAATGCACGTTTCCACTTTCTCCAGTTTGTTGACAAATTATCCCCATGTGGGTTAAAGTTTGGAAGCACCGTCAAATCGTTAGCAGCCATAGCGCTTTAGTTTCACTGTGTTTTTACACTTCAGTCACAGAATGACAGCTCTTTGTTTATCTCAGTGTTTTGACAGGTGTTTGTTTACTTCCTAAATCGTGACGTCACTGGGAATCCTGGTTCCTGTAATCATGTGACTAATATCCATCCCACATTGTCAAAACAGTTCATGTAAATAATGTATAACACAATAAAAAAAGAATGTTGTATAAACTGTCTTGTTTATTTACACTATTCATAACAAAATTAACAATTACCAACAACTTAACTAATACAACTTAACTAATACAACATCAATAAAATAATGGTTTATAATGTCTATATACAAAATCCCCCACAACAAAATCACCATCACTTCTTCTTAATACATCAATGATTTTAAAAAGACTATGTCCTCGAGCTCTTCGAAATATATAATACACACAATAAAATCCACATGTAGATGATATGGGCGTTTGTAATGGAACTGAATTAAAAATGAAAGTAAACTTTAAAAACTTATTCAAACGACTGTCCATAGGTAAAAGTCCATAAGAGTCGAAATATTCTGCAGAGTCTTCGTCATAATATACTGCTACCCAATGCTCTCCTGGCTCATCATGATCGTTTGTGTTGATGACATAGGCACCGCGTTGTAAAGATGGTAACTGGTCCATGGAAAACACACCTTGAAACAAGTCTTTTGTCGAGACATCATGGGATAGTATGGCTTCTATCTGCTTCGTGTTCGTCACTGGTAGTCGAATTAAATGCTACGATTGGCACTTATTTCAACAATGTTATCAAATTCAGCATACACTATAACATTGATTGTATTTTGCAAGGCACCAGCAAAATTCATTTCTAGTCGCAAATTCCCATGTTTGATAAGGGCATAATGATCATCACCATCATAATCAGGTGTTAAGTCAAAAGAAAATAAAGAATAACCTCTAGGCCAATCTTCCCATTTTATGATGGAACTTTTCTCACCATTCAATCTATCAAAAGATTTGTAAAGAGTTTCAAAAGCGTCAAGATATTTGTTTCGATTGATGTCAAGCTTGCGAGGTTTGGATAGGACTGGTTCATCACCAGAGTAAAGTTGCACAAAGTTAAGATGAAAATGATCAAAATTGTATGGATTTCTCAATACTGTTCCAGCAAAGGATTCATTATGAACCAGTCCATGACAATACGCTTTGGTAATTGACCTAAAAAGATGCTATCTTTCACAAAAGATTGAAATCCTGCTGGAATAGCCAAAATTTTACATTCTTTTCTAGTAATAATAAACTTAGCAGGACTTCTCATCAATGCATCTGTATGTCCTAACTGAATACCCGGACTAACCTTTACTTTGCGAATGGTTAAAAACGCTTCTCTCACTTCTACTTTAAAACCTTTATTTGCTGTCATTAATATATATTCATCTTTTTGTCTATGTAAACGTAATTTCATACTAACAAGATTGGGAAGATAACGATCCTGCTCAAACAAATCAATCCTTAAACCACCTGTTAGCATAAACGGCTTAGACATGTATACAAATACCGATTATATAAATCATTATTTCCTGTTTCAGCTAGATCGCCACCCTCAACATTTACATGGAAACCTGGTACACATCTTTCATGATTAGCTCTTTTCGCCTCATGAGTATTCATTGACCCGGCAGTATCTTTATAGATGAGACGCATAGAACGCTCAGAATGGAGACTTTCTTCCGAGTCATGAATGAGATGAGATATGATACTGGTATAACCATGGTTATTGTTACTATGTGATACCAAACGATCATTTAGAAATAATTTAATATTAGACCATAACCCATTAAACAAATCATTGATACATGATACGCTATCATCTGCACCACACGGTGTTCCATCAGCCTTTACAATGCGGCATACACTATGAAGTCTACTGTTCTTTAAATCTAGATGTTCTTCTATACTCGCAGGAATGTAGAATTCTATTAGTCACCTTCTCTAATGGTAGTCAGTGGTTGATAGTCTACATTATAACTTTTTCTACAGCGGTTTGCGTTGGTGGTATGTGAAACCATTCTAATGGAGAAAGACTACATTCACAAGAATGATTATGAATATCTTTCTTATATTTTGTTGATGTTATCCGTTTAGCTGCTTTTCGCCTTCTGACAGGTTTTGTTGGTTGCGCTCTCTTTTGTCCTCCTAGCACATTACCAATCACACGCTGTGCTACTCCACCTGTAACATCTTTCGCGACATCTTTTGTAGCCTTTTTAAGATGTGGTGCAACGATTTTAGCCCCTGTTAAACAGTGGAATAGCTTTGCGAACCAATAATCCCAGTATTGAACCAATACCATTTCCATATTGTATTCGCGCTCCTTTAAATCCTGGTAATTCCCCATCCACTTGACGAAGAAAATGGCTGCGATGTATAGATGGATCGTGTGTATATGCTTTCATAATGCTTTTGGTCGAAAATAAAGTTTACATATCACTTTCCCAGTCTGAAATGAAACATTATGACCAGTGTCATCCTTATTATTCATTTCTATCGTATCAAATTTGGATGTGTTTACAGGGACGTAATGAGGTTCTTCATAAGTTTTCATAATAATTTTAAAATCATCCCCTTTAATGGCAAAAGAACGTAGTCAAGGAACATAATAATCTCCAACTACTTGCGGCTCACAAATACTGCAGTACACATAAAGTGTATAAAATCCATGTTTCACATCTGATTGATGTTCAGCAGGACCGGATTCTTTATACCATTTATCTGGTATGAATCCTAAAATCTCAGCTAATCCAGTAGAAAAGACAATATCATAATCATCTCTCAAAATAAGATTAACTCTTCGACTAATTTTATCATACTTTAACTGAATAGGGTTTGCATTAATAGATTTTTGCAATTCTTCATTTATTGCACTACATATTTCAGGTATGAATCTGTAGTAACCATATGAAATGGTAACTGCATAAAATATTTCTAATGCTGATCGATAATGAAGAGTATAGTCTATTCCTGGCCTCATTGTCGTCCATGTGTGTGGGTATTGAAAATAGATGTGTAGATACATTACTTCATGTTTGACACTCGTCATCCACACTGTCTACATTACTGTCTAAACTGTCGTCTAAATTGCTATCTACATAATCTACGTTGGTATCTACTACTTCTCCTTGACAACAAGCACTGACACACCTAATTTTTACAGGAATAGTGTTTTTATTTCCATTTTCTTTATAGCAACAACACCATAACTCTTTAATGTTAAAAAGTTTCCCATCCTTCTGGAAACAACCTTTGTTGACGTTGTTGTATCTCTTTTGTTGCATCTTCACGAGTTGTCTTTTTTGCCAAAAACAGTTTTTGGAATATTAGCGTCTACAATTTCCTCAATAAACTGCTTCCAACCGCGTGGTGGTTCTCTTCGTTCTTTTCTTTTTGTAGCAACCAATGCTTCTTTCAACAAATCAATAATGTTAGAATTTGTAATGACAGTACCCGTTTTTAAAACAAGTTCATTTTTATCTGTCCATCTCGTACCATATTTCTTAAGTTCTGCCAGACGTTGTGTTAGTTTTACATGATAAATAGGTTAAAAATGGTTTAGAAACTGTTGGGACTTTTCAGATTTTTCTGCATTAGATGCTGTAACAGACGTTTGTCGTTGTTGTTGTTGTGACTGAATTGTTCGTAAATGACGTCCAAGCACTTAAGACATTTCTATTACCTTTTCACGAGTTCGTTTCCCAAGTAAAAGTTTATTCACTTTCGTTTTGATTTCACCATCTTTTCCCTTCTTTTCTAACAACATTTTATATTCCTATTCAGGAATGATGACCATTTTCAAAGTATGTTTCATTTTAACAGCAACTGAGCTAAAAAGGGTAATGCAAATTTAGCAATAGCTCCAATGAATCCTCCTTTCTGATTAACCAAAATCCAAGAGCAGTTTGACGAGGATTTGAAGTCAGCGTTTGAATTCGATAGGAAAGCCAATAGTGATGACGTTTCCCTGACCGACGTTGTGCCCCTTAGGGAGACTGAAGTTCGCAAGTTGATAAGTGAATCGAATACTACCTCATGTGAGCTTGATCCGATCCCCACAGTTTTACTCAAGCAGTGCACTGATGAATTACTACCAGTTATAACAAGAATAGTTAATATGTCAATCACAACTAGCGGAATGCCACATTCTTTCAAGACCGCTTATTAAGAAACCGTCGCTACCCCGAGAAATAAAGAACTATCGACCTGTGTCGAATCTTCCTGACCTATCAAAGTTAGTAGAGCATGTAGTTGGAAATTAGCTTATAGCCCATATAACTGAACATAATCTGTGTGAGAATCTCCAGTCTGCATAAAAGTTCCATAATACCGAAGCAGCTCTGCTTAAAGTCACTGATGATTTATTCAGAGCCCTTGATCAAAACAATGCAGTCTTTCTGGCCCTACTCGTCCATATTCTCGAACCGAACTTCAGCCAGTCTTTTCTTGGATAGCTTTGTCACTTTCATCCGATTGTCCTTTTGCAGCTTGATAGGAGTTGCTATGACATTGCTATGACATTCCGTACATGGCTTAGGTTTGGCGAATAAGACTGAGTTGATGTTATTCATTTCCTGAAGCAATGTCTCCCATTCACCATCATTCATGTTGATGTAACGCGTATATTCTTTCCCTTCAAACAGTGATGTTTGCACAAAACTCACATAGCGCATGTCCAAGTATGAGATTACTTCAAGCCACTTCGTTTGCGTTAAGTACAGTTTGAAGCCAATGTTGCGTAATTTTTCAATCTCTCACCCACAATCTTCCACAAGGATGGTGCTAAAGCAAGCCATCTCTCTCCACGTTTGATTCGAAGAAATGGCCGAAATTGCCCATGCTCCACAGTAATGGTTAAGTTCACACTAGTTTTAAAGCTGCTTGTCTTCTCCATGGCTGCGCATTGAATGATGACTTCACTTCACCCTTCTCCTTTTATACCATTAAAAATTGCAGAGTCACCTCTCTTTTGGTTCTTCATTCAAACATTTTACAAAGTTCTGAATTCACTTCAACTCGTCCATTGTTGAATCGAACAAGTTCTGATACAATCGTCGACAATGGAATGTCATCATCATAGTGTAAAATAATTCTAGCAGCTACAACTAACATGAGGTCAGCTGCCCAAATTGTACTCGCGTGAATAAATGCTGAATCAATGTCATAAGTTGATGGTAAAAGTAGTTCTTCACATTCGCGTAGAAACGAGCGGATGAAGTCTTACTGAACGTTTTAGCAGAGACATCTAGCGGAGAGCGATGTGATCTGACGATACCTGAAAGCATTAAGAAAGGTTGTTAGTATAATCGTCTGAAACGTGTAAAAAATCTTTTCTTACATACCATAACATAATATGTTTTCAAAAAATTAAATTTGTTAAAGTTGGTTTAGAACCCTGATTTTTACCCTACTACAACATGGTAAAATTTTCAAATTTATTTTATACATCATATGTTGTCAAAAAACAAAATTTGTTCAAGTTGGTCTAGAACCACCATTTTTCCAATACTGTAACTTTAGAACATTCAAATAATTAGCTTGGTAAAATGCTAAAACCTATTTTATACATCATATGTTATCAAAAACTAAATTTGTTAAAGTTGTTCTAGAACTACCAATTTCCCACTACTATAACATTAAACATAACATTAGACTTAGCGTGGGAAATATCCCATTCCTTCTCAAATTTATTGATCGTTCCCACGCTCTGAATTAGTGCACTCTGAAATTCATCGATCGTTCCCAGCTCTGAACTCGTGCACTCTGAAATTTATCGATCGTTTCCACGCTCTGATCTCGTGCACTCTGAAATTTATCGATTGTTCCCACGCTCTGTACTATAGTAGAAATATAGCTACTATGTAAAAAAAACAAAAACAAAAAAAAAAAAAAAACAAAAACAAAAAAAAACTTGTGTTTGCCCCTCTTCCGGATCGAACCACTTCAGCTTATGAATCCTCTGCTCTACCAAGTGAGTTAAAAGGGCTGGTATAATGAACGATCTGATAATCACATACATAGTTAGACTAATAATGCTTGCATAGCACTTACATAGTCCTCACATAATCATATAGTCATAAGATGTCACATAGTCAAATAGTGTCACATGATGTCACATAATGTTACCGAGTCACATAAAGTCACAGAGTCACATAAAGTCACACAATGTCACATAATGTCACAGAGTCACATCAAGTTAGAGAGTCACATGTCACATAGTCACATAAAGTCACATAATGTCACAGAGTTACATAATATCACAGAGTCACATTAAGTCACATGATGTCACATAAAGTCATATATCGTCACAGAGTCACATTAAGTCACATGATGTCACAAAGTCACATAATGTCACAGAGTCACATAATGTCACATGATGTGACAGAGTCACATAATGTCACAGAGTCACAAAAGTAAAAAAAGTCACTTACCACGACTCTTTTGCCAATTCGTCTCCATGTGTATTCCAGTCAATCTTTCACTTCCTTTCCTAAAAGATTAACCAATCTTTCACTTTGCCTCCTATGTGTATTTCATCCAATCTTTCACTTGTTCTCCATGTATATCCAACAACAGCACAACAATAAGAGCAACTGTTTTCACCTTTTTTCGATGTGTATCCAACAGCAGCCACAGCATGAATGAAACAATTGTGCCCACACAATGTGCTCTTATAGGGCTGCTGAATCACATCCTAGGGGGATCCTCACATGGAGGACCCAGGGGTCCCCATGGTATGATAGACAGATGATGGAAGTCCTCACATGGAGGACCCCGGCGGGAGGTCCTCACATTGAGAACCGAAGGGGGTCCCCATGGTATGATAGACAGATGGTGGAAGTTCTTACATGGAGGACCCCCGGAGGGAGGTCCTAACATTGAGAACCCCATGATATGACGGTATGATAGACAGAAGGTGAAAGTGATGCCCGAGGGCGGGATCGAAACCCAACCTTCCGACCATGGGTCCGCTTACGAGTCCCATGTCTACCAAGTGAGCCACGCGGGACGTAAGGTTAATGTTCGGGAAAACATTCCTCATATAGGGTTAGGGTCACATGACTGATGATTGACAGGTCACGTGACTGATGATGATTGACAGGTCACGTGACTAATGACGTCATGATGATTGACAGGTGAGTTAGGGTTATGCTGCTTACGAGAGTCTTAGTATGATGTCATGACGTTATAACGTCATTATGACGTCATGATAACGTCATGATGACATATTATAAAGTTATGAAGATGACGTCATGATGGCGACATTGACACGGGTGGGCGCTCTATCAATAACCATCTTGGCCAGAACCCCAATGGGTGTTCTGGAACACCCATGACGTCATTATGACGTCACTTCCTGGGCCAGAAGACTCGTTTTCCAACTACTCTGGTCACCAGACAAGTGGTCACCGGACATCTGGCTACCGGACAACCGGGCACCGGACAAGTAGTCACCGAACGACTGGCTACCGGACAACCGGACACCGGACAAGTGGTCACCGGATTGTTTGTTTGTTTTAAAACAAATCGACCGGGGGGTCTGTTTGCTTTAAAACAAATCGACCGGAGATCGATTTGTTTGGGGTCAAAACGTTTCATTACACCGGCCTACTGGCAGCCGGACAGCCTGTGTAACAGTACACCTTGACCCCCAGAGGGGAAGATATATTAGTATACAGATTAGGTCCGAATTTTCTCATGTGAAAAAAATATAGTGCTTATAGTCTCTTTGTGCAGCCAAAAATATTGTGATGATATTGCATAAGTGTAGAAAACGAGGGGCCCTCAATAAATCGGGTACCCCGCTAAACCGGACAAATTAGCCCAGTGCCGTCGCTCTCTGGTTTTTATAACGTTTCATGCACTCTTGGAGGGGATATAGTTCCTCGAACAAGTTCTTCTGACCCCTTGCAGTCCTTTGGAGTTCTTCGGAGCCCTTCGGAATCCCTCGGAGTTCTTCGGAGTGTTGGATGAATTTAGAAGTGGTTGTTGTGTTTGTTTGTTTGTTTTTGTGTGTTCTGTGAAGGTACAGAAACGTTAAAATTTTCTGTCTTCGCATAACTGGAACCAAATTATACAACTGCAGAACCTCTTATTGTCCTCCATGTTCCCAAATTGTGTGGTTAAACGAGTAGCTTTAAGGACGCCATTTTTATTTATATCACTTACATCCATATTCGTGATCCATGAACTTAAATTTTCGAGATCTACACCTGTTTGCGGACAAACTTATGTAACTCCTTAATTCGGAAAAAGTTTTTAAATCGTATTTAATTTTCCCGTTGGTTTCTGTATAAAAAAACAAACTGAATAATTCATACAATTGAATTGAATCTTTCAAAATCATCAGAATAAATAAGCTCGAAAACAGCATTTAATATAAACATCGTTGTTTATGAATTGAATAGAATAACTCGACACAAAAGAATGCTATAATCCCCCCACCCCACCCACCCCCAGTACCCCCAGTACAATTAAATAACTGTACATTCGCATCGAGCACATTTAAGGTATCCGAAAGATTGGTTCTTCACAAAAATTTTTCCTTGACTCAAAACTTTGAAACTGGAAAATCCATTATAAGAAATGTATACCTCTACTTCCCGGGTATTTAACATACCTCTCCTTTTGTAAAACGACGATTTTCAAGATATTCGCACTTCGTTCAAGATGCATTAAGTTTCAACAGACTCGTCTTTCGACAAAAATGTTTTATTTCAAGAGGCTAATTTTCGATATGCACTTGAGCATTTTTTAAAATGTCTGAAAGCTTATACCTGTGAACAAAGGAGTTTTGTAATCATTTTCGCATACCCGTGTTATATTGCATATTGTACATATAGAAATAGTACATATTATTATGAAATTAACCTCATGGGAAAGAAATGAACTTATTTATAAAACTGGAGAACAAAAAACACAGCCCAAATCTTACAAAAATAGTTGAAATGACGCCAACAGCAAAATGCCTTGTAAACTATTTGAATCTGAAATGAATTTTGAATCGTGTGTTCGCTTCAGATTTAGTTATATCTGTCCCAGTTTTCTGTTAAAAAGCAAAATAATAATAATAACAGTAATAATAAAGTAAAAGAAATAAAATAAAATAAATAAATAAATAAAAAAAGAAATAAAATAAAATAAAATACAAGTAAGAAGAAAGAAAGAATGCTTCCTGTTTCATTATTACTCGCTCACGCCCTAGGATGCACGCACTGCAGATCCGTAGTAAATATATCGCAATAATGGGCAACCCCCCCCCCCCCACACTCCAATGCCATGGCTTATAATCGTACAGCTTGAATGTAACCAGCCTCTAAGGTCCTCCGTATCGACTCATTATCCGAACAGAGGGGAGGGGTTGGTGTGGGGATGGGGGAGGTATGGAAATGTATAGGCAATAATAGGCAATTACTTATAATAGGCAAATACTTCAACACCAATAGGTTGCACAAAATTCCTCAAAACAGCCGTTCTCCTGCATATCCTTAAGTGGAAGGGGTAGGGGTAGGGGGTGAGAAAATGTTAACACGAGTGTTTGAATAATATTTAAATGAAATTTTAACATTTTAACTTTTGAAGTAGTAGATTTAAATACACGCAGCTGTTTTCACAGTTTGTCAAATTCCAAGTGTCCAAACCGATCTTGTTTACTGGACCATGCACAAAAACACACGTGGAATTTTTCCCACGTCTGCTGATTGAGAGGGAAAAATTGTTTCACACCGACATAAACAAGTAAGTATTTGTGAAACACAAGCAGGTCCCAAATTCATAGGGGTATAAAGCAATGACGGACAGACAGACGTACGGACGGACACCCAAAGCCTCAGAATTTCTTTGGATTTCATGTTCCTTTATTACACATTGTGTATAAAATGAGGCTTAAGCTTAGCTCAGGAATAAAAGTAATATTAGTGTCCAAGGAAGCTGTGTACAATTTACTTCATATCGATTGATTTGTCGGAATTAGAAAACTCTCAGCATGGTGGAGGGACGGTGTCGTAACAATAGATATAAGTTTCATATTTTTTTATTTTTTTTCTTTCTCTCTTTCTTTTTTTCTGTTTATAAAGCTTAGAACGACCGAATCGAATTGATAGTTGTTGTTAATTAACAGTTAATTAACTTTTTAACTGTTTGGCTTGTTACGTATGATACATTTTTTTTGTTCCGCCGACCAACCGTGGCCGTGTTGACAGAAGTTAACTGTGCAGTTAAAGTTAATTGTGCAGTTAACTAATTCAGTCAACCGGTTCGTTAGCAACCAGAGTATCCCAATTCAAACGAAGAAAATTGACTTATTTAACAAACTAAAAATTCACCTAAAGTTGTTTGCCAGATACAGCTAGGAATTCAGTTATCTGTGCAGTTAACTTTTATGAATACCGGGACTGGGAATTTTGCGAAAACAGTAGTCTTACTGAAATCCTTAGGTTACTTTTATCGCCATCAGTTTCGAGTTGATGCATAACAAATTTTTTTCTCCAGAGGTCAACTCTTTTTTATCAACGTTTGCAGCAGGGGACGCTTATAATAAAACAGTAGTCGTGTATAAAATATCCGATGACCTTTCAGCTACCCTATTAACAAGTTACAACTCACTAATTTAACTCCGAAAGAAAGTATAAAGTAAAATGGTTTGGCTGAAATTTTCCCTTTTTCACTGAGACCTGCAAAAAAAAATGCCGTATCCACCTGCCTCTCCCCCTCCCTCTCCCCTCTCCCTCCTCCCTCCTCCCTGCCCTCTTCCCTAACCCCTTCCCCAAGAAAACAGAGCATCAGAACAAATGCCAAGACCCTGGAAAATGTTTACGACTTTCTGGCGATGCTGTACAGTGGCCACCCTACCCCCCCCCCCGCCCCCATCCTTAAAATAATAATAATAATAATAATAATAATAATAATAATAATAATAATAATAATAATAATAATAATAATAATAATAATAATAATAATAATAATAATAATAATAATAAAAGTTAAAATAAAACTAGAACCTCACTTCGCTAGCGAAATGTTAAACACTTGACAAAAATTAAAACGCAAAAATACTTCCTTCAATGGGTTATTTCTTGAATAATATATTGCAAACAACGCAGCTTGAATATGTCTTATAAGCCGAGTAGTGTTTGGTTTCTGTTGACTTAAGGTTTTATTGACTGATCTAGCAAACGCCGTGTTAGCTATTTACGCAGTGAGAGCTCGCACAAAGCTCACTGTACAACTGTGTGTGATGTGGGTTAAATGCTACGCATTTACTTGCAAAAAATACACTCTTTTCACATGGCGTTTTAACAAAGAAAACGAAATCAAAGACGAAAATAAAAAGTGACATGCACATGTTCAGATCAAGCTCTTCATAAGTCCCAAGTTTCATGGTCGTAGGGCCCATAGTGTCAGAGGAGAAGAAGACACAAAAAATCGGAAAAGGTGTCAAGAAGAAAAAAAAAAGGACGAATTTTGCTCGCACAAATTCATATAACTCTTGCAAGCCAAAGGCTTGTCAAGTGTTAATAATAATGCTTATACTAATAATATAAATAAATAAAAATATGCACAAACAAACAAAAAATAGCAATGGTAGTAGGAATCTTGCATCAGAAGGCTTATTTCTGTGTTCCCAAGGCACTAAGGTAAAAATAGTCGCAAATACGGACTTCTCTTATATTAAGGTTTAAGGCGTATGCATGTGACATGTTTAAGCCCGTGTGTCAGAAGCAACCATATAATCTGGGTTTTTTTGTTAATGTTGTTTAAAGAACAGTTCAGAATATTGCAAACAACACAGCTTGAATACGTCTTATAAGCCGAGTAGTGTTTGGTTGTTATTGACTCAAAGTTTTATTGGCTGGTCAGGTATACGCCGTGTTATCTATTCACGCAGTGAGAGCTCACACAAAGCTGACTGAGCAAATGTGTATTCTGTGATGTCGTTAAATGCTACGCATTTACTTGCAAAAAATACACTCTTTTCACATGGCGTTTTAACAAAGAAAACGATATCAAAGACGAAAATAAAAAATGACATGCACATGCTCAGATCAAGCTCTTCATAAGTCCCAAGTTTCATGGTCGTAGGGCTCATAGTGTCGAAGAAGAAGAAGACACAAAAAAATCGGAAAAACTGTCAAGAAGAGAAAAAAGGACGAATTTTGCTCGCACAAATTCATATAACCCTTGTATGGAATGCCATTTTAACATTTAATGCTTATTTTTGACATCAAAATATAATTAGAGATATAAATAAATCAATTTAGATCTCATTAATTTATATTTTGCTATCAATAATTGAATTTTAGATGGCAAAAATTTATTTTTGAGATGTAAAAATCAATTTTACAAACCTAAAAATCTTACGGGAGACACACATTCACATAAAATATAACGATTCGTCAATTAAATTTTGGAGATGAAAATTTGAATTATTGAGATCAATAATAACAACATAATTTTTGATCTCAAGAATTGCTTCTTTTTTGCACAGTAAAAAATTAAAATAAAGGTTCTGTGTGCAAGGACAGCCATTATTTATTTACAGATGTGCTTCTCTGAATTTTATATTTAAAAAATAGACTGATATTTTGATATCAAGAATCAGATTTTGAGATAAAAAAATCGTTTGCAAATTTCAAAATACAAATTAAAAATGTATCAGTCTGAAATAATGATATCTGAAATAAATTCTTGATATCAATATATAGACAATCAATTAGTGAGCTCAAAATTAATATTTTGCTCTCAAATATTTCATTTTTGCTATCAAGAATTGAATTTTTGATCTCAAAAAATCAATTTTAGATATCATTAAATCATTTTTGATATCAATAAATATTTCTTGATATCTCTAAATATTTATTGATATCAAAAATTATTTTTTGAGATCAAGAATACATTTAGAGATATCAAGAATACAATTACAGATAGCAAAAATGAATTCTTGATATCAAAATATGGATTCATTGAGATCAAAAATTAAGTCTTGGTATCAAAAAATCAATTTTTGATATCAAAAATTAATTTTTGATATAAAAAAATCAATTTTTGAGATCAAAAATTAATTCTTGATATCAATAATTCACTAATAAATGTGAAAACGGCATTCCATACCCTTGCAAGCCAAAGGCTTGCATGTGTTAATTATCTCCTTCATTTTCCAGTAATCATTGTGACGTTCGGTTGTCCAAATACCATTAACTGTTGTTGGCTAGCCTTCGGGTTGGAGCTAATTACAGAAATCTCAACGAACACCTACTTGTCGAAGCTGGACATTTCGAAATACTTCAAACAAAACTACTGCGTTTTGTTGATGTTGGGAAAAATAACCTTAAGTCATTTAAGTCATTTAAGTAGCTCGGGAAAAATAGCTCAATCCTCGTATTGTACCACTCGTAAAAATGGCTCAGTCCTCGTGTTGTACGACTTGTAAAAATAGCTCAATCCTCGTATTGTACCACTCGTAAAAATGGCTCAATCCTCGTAATGTACGACTCGTATTCTTATGACGTTTATACAACGTCGATTTTCGATCGTCTGATCAATGTTCCACCAAAAATTGTTGTTTTGTTGCTAGCAAAAGTAACATCTAAACAACACAGTTTGTCAAACGTTTGTTCAGCGTAGAGTCAGAAAGATTCATTAAACGCCTTAAAAATGCATTTTGACCGCAAGCAACATATAACGTTGAATAAATACAACGGAAACAATGTTAATGGTCGCCACCAATCACAGCCGAGGGACAATCAGATAGTATACTGGGATCTGGTTGAGCAGACGTCGAGGTCTGAAACCAACGCTATATTGACGTTGAAAAGTAAATAGGGCGGTGGACCAGTTGATATTGTGCACTGCTGTGAGAAAACCGATAAACGTGTCAGCACACGATTGGTAATTCTGCTAAAATTAGTTGCCCTCTGACCGCCCCCCTGAAGCGCTGTTTAATCTCTTTCATTTTGGCTTGGTACTCCGGGCATTATTGTGTGAAGAATTTCTTTGATTTTGCTTGGGGGGAGGGGTGGGGGCAAAGTATCGAATCAATAGAGTCGAAAGTCATCAGAATACAAACATGCCTCTTGCTTATGATAATAATTACACAGAAGAGCAAATCAATTTAGTTGCATTATAGTACAGCCAGGTGAAATTCAAAAGAGTTAAAAAAAATGCTGTACGCACTGCCTGTTGGATCTACGTTGTTTGCCGTCTCTGTTGATCATGGTTTTTTTACGTTGTTATGCTGTCATGACCTCTTCACTTGTCAGCTGCGTACCTCTATTTGCTCAACCAACATTGCGAAATGAAACACTATCAATCTGGGGTCACAATTTGACCCAAGCAAAAGGCAACATTAGACATGACTTGGACTGGTCGATAGAATTAAAAACAAACAAAGACGTGTGATTTGCAGAGCATGAAGCATTTCCCCGCTTGATTTAAGAAATATCTGCCATTTGACCCCGGTTGTGCACTGAGCAAGGAGTGACCCCGGTTCTGGGAATACTTGGCCCACTGGCTGACGGTGAGCCATTAGGGACTCTTCCTGCCAAGGCGTCTGTTCAGTTCCGTTGTGGCAACGTCCGCCCAACCTTGCGTCACTCCCCCCCCCACCCCCAGCGTCCACTTCCACCTCCTCCCGACCTCTACACAGCGTGGATCTCCGGGAAGAGCCATGAACAGCTAAATCCCGTCATTGAATCGATTTCGAGCGCTTCGTCCTATCCAACGCCTTGGGTGCCCCAAAACATTCAGGCACATCACACACATCACACATATCACACATATCACACACATCACACACATCACACACATCACACATATCACACACATCACACACATCACACATATCACACATATCACACACATCACACACATCACACATATCACACACATCCCACACATCACACACATCACACATATCACACACATCACACACATCACACACATCACACATATCACACACATCACACACATCACACATATCACACACATCACACACATCACACACATCACACATATCACACACATCACACACATCACACATATCACACACATCACACACATCACACACATCACACATATCACACACATCACACACATCACACACATCACACATATCACACACATCACACACATCACACATATCACACACATCACACACATCACACACATCACACACATCACACATATCACACACATCACACACATCACACACATCACACATATCACACACATCACACACATCACACACATCACACATATCACACACATCACACACATCACACACATCACACACATCACACACATCACACATATCACACACATCACACACATCTTAAAACACAGCCACAGCACAAGCACATTTTTGATTTAGTTTCTTTTATGAGTTTTCTTTTTTAACTTTTAAAATTAAATAAAAAATGCCTCTGATATTGCATGTTGTTAATTTTTGGGCATCATTTTAAATGCAAATGGAATTGCATCTGATGCAATAACATTTTCAAGCAAGTTATATTATGTCCGACTTTCCACATATCTTCGAGTGCATTTTAAAAATAACATGCTGCACAGGTCTTCACAATTCTTCAAGATTTCAACCATGTCAAAAACTGGTCTAGGACAATATCCCCTAGACAATACCCCCCGGACCATACCCCCCCGTGCCAATACCCCCTCTCCCCAATCAAAAGGCGAAGAAAGGGCAGGGGGGAGGACGGGTAATTTTGAGATTTTGAAGTCCGTACCGAGTGCCAACTTCATTAAAAATGGGAAAGGGGGGGGGGGGGGTCGTTCAGCACTCCGCGTTTCCCACAAAATAATATAGGGGGTGAGGTTCTTTCGCAATTGAACGCCAACTTTTGTAAAAAAAAAACAAAAACAAAAAAAAAAAACAAAAAAAAAAAAAACAAAAACAAAAAAAAAACGGGGAATTATCTGGAATTTACTGAATACTGACGTAATTAAAATGGCGTGTAACATTTAACATTAACGAATTTCTGACGAGTACTTTTTGTTTTTGTTGTTTTTATTATTATTATTATTATTATTATTATTATTTTTATTTTTATGAAGAGAGTTTGACAATATTACACAGTCACTATTCACATAGCGCTCTCATGTAAGGTTATAAATTACTCTTCTTTCAAAATGCACGACTGCTTAATGCAAAATCGTGTCTCGCCCGGCCGCATATCCTTCACACCTTGCCTTTCCATAAGCCAACTAGACTGGCCAGTGTTTTTGTTAAAACAAAAACGGCTATGTCTCCCCGCGGAAATGAAGAAAAACTTGGCACTATACATTTGCGCTACATGTGGGTTCTTCACGCGACATCTGAGCCTTATCCAATGAACTGTTTTGGAGATATACCTGCCAAAGTGAAAAAATGCACGAACCCCCCCCCCCCCCCCATTTTCAAAAATTTGCTAAAAATATAATTTTTAAAGAAACGAAAAAAAATAACACGGGCATCATCTAGACATGTACCCCAATATGTATGTATGTTTTGAGAAAAATAGACTTATTAATTTTATAAGAACTCACTGCGGACAGACGGACGGACGGACAGACGGACACACTAAATGCTATATATGTCTCCCTTGGGGGGAGACATATAATTCGTACTCTCGGCTGTTTCTGATGGAGTGTCGTTTCGACTGCAATTTTTGGGATAAATTATAACGAAATGATAAGGGAAGTAATCATAATTCTAATTTTCTTTCAACATGCACACTTTCATATTTAATAATCCATCATGTGATTTTTTAAAACTATTTTACATATTATTCGGCCACTTTAATAGTCAACATGTGAATATGTTTCTGGCAAAATGGATTTTGTTGATTTTTTACCAGTTTTTTTTATATTTCTTTATATCCTTATCCCAACTGAATTCAGTCGAAACGCAAAACTTTTTTGGCAAACGTCTAAGTGCGAATCCGCTTATTGAACTGACCCTAATATGGTCTTTTTGTCCCAGTCCATTTTTTCTTTTCTTTTTCTTTTTTTAGAAAATTAAGTTTCGAAACTAAAATGGTAGGGTTCTGGTTTCTTTAAAAAGTGTCAAGATTCTGTTGAGGCTATATCTTGTGGGAGCTTCGGACAGATTGGCCCTTTTTCGTGACTTCTCCTTTCGCGCGAACCTGAAGATGGAAAATCTGCCCTGCGGTGATTCTGACACTGAAATGCCCGCTCTAATCATTAAAAAAAAAAAGAAAAAAAAAAAAGAAAAAAAAAAGAAAAAAAAGAAAAGCGAGCCAGCAGAACAAAATGCCGACCAAAGCGTCATTGGTAGTAGTATGGAAACGAGAGTTCTGGCTCAGTCAATCATCGTGACGTCATCAATCACGTGATCAATTAAGTCAATTAATTCAATTAAGCCCGCTGTGACCTGTCAATCATTGTGACGCCATAATGACGTCACAGGCGACGTAACTAACAGGCAGTCAGGGTAAAAAAGTGATGACCTCTCCCCCACCCTAGGCAGCAGTCGGGACAGACCCTATAGTAAAAAGTGTGGACCCCCCCTAGGCGGCAGTCGGGTCAGACCCTATAGTAAAAAGTGTGGACCCCCCCCCCCCCCTAGGCGGCAGTCGGGACAGACCCTATAGTAAAAAGTGTGGACCCCCCCTAGGACATACTATGTACGGACCCCCCCCCCCCCCCCCCATTTTGTCAAGTCAGCATAAGTTACACACCACAATTTGATCACATCAGAGTGGTATATATAAGGATGAGTGGTAAACCATGTGTGGACGGTAACAGGAGACATCATGAACAACACATCAGCTATCAACATTGATGACTTAACAGCGTTTCAGGCGGATGAATCTGTTTGCATCTGGGTAAACATGCATGATGAAACTCAAGCCGCTAATTTTACATATGCTTTGGAGGAGGCGCTAGGGTTTCCATCTCAGATCGCTCCAGTGAAGCTAGATGCAGCAATCGCATTTATGTGGAACAACCGCAAAGTAACACTGACCCAACAATACTGCAAGTGTCAGGCGTGGTTGGAATATGAGGGACAGCCTCATAACTGTTTCTGATATACTAAAATCTTTCGGCCCTTTTAAGGGCCATCCTATATTATGAAATGAAGCAAAACAACCCTGTCTGTGTGTTTGTGTGTGTGTGTGATGTTTGAGAATACCATGTTGGTGGATGAATACACATATTCACAAGTTCTGCTGACTCAGCATTTTTGATTAATTTTTAAACAATTTTTGAACAAGTTACACACCATAATTTGATTACATGGAAGTGGTATAAATGCATGAGTGAAACATTTCAACCAGTGATACATTCTGCTGAGTCAGCAATTTTTGAACACGTTTGAACAAGTTACACACCATATACCATCAAAGTGGTATAAATGCATGTGTGACGAGAGAATACTTCACAATGTCGACATTACTTCTTCACAGATGTGTAGAGACCATGGATGACGTCTTCAAAGTGAATTATGCTGACTATGTATTTTCAAAGCTTCCTGCTTTTGAATCGGATTGGATGTTGCAAGTGAAGAATTTACATCAGCATTGGGAAGCTGTTGGAAAGACCATTCCAAGAGATTGTTTCATCCACTCGTTTCTACATGAATGTGAAGATCTACATTTGTCATCAACTTACGACATTTATCAACGCGAATACAATTTGGGCAGTTGAGCTCATGTTAGATGTAGCTGCAAGAATCATTTTACATTATGATAATGACGTTCCATTGACGACGAATGTATCAGAACTTGTTCGATTCAACCATGGACGAGTTGAAGTGAATTCAAAAGTTTGCAATTTCTTTGAAAAGGGAGTTGACTCAGCAGAAAGTTGGGTATAAAAGGGAGTGGACTCCTCATCAGTTCATTGTGCAGCCATGGAGAACAAGACAAGCAGCTTTAAAATTAGTGCCAACTTAACCATCACTGTGGAGCATGGAGAATATGGACCATTTCTACGCATCACACGTGGAGAGAGATGGTGTGCTTATTCACCATCTTTGTGGAAGATTGTATGTCAAAGCTTGAAAAATTTACGTGACATTGGCTTCAAACTATACTTAACGCAAACGAAGTGGCTTGAAGTCATTTCATACTTGGATATGCGTTATGTGAGTTTTGTGCGTACATCACGGTTTGACGGGAAAGAATACACGCATTACATCAACATGAATGATGGTGAATGGGAGACACTGCTTCAGGAGATGGACAACATCAACTCAGCCCTATCACCATGTGAGGAATGTCATGATAAGAAAACTATCATCAAGCTGCAAAAGGATGGTCGAATGAAGGTGTCAAAGCTATCCAAGAAAAGACTGGCTGAAGTTCAATTGGAGAACATGAACGTGCAAAATCAACTTGGACTTACCTGCGACTATTGCGGTGCTTGTAGATATGTGGAGGATTATCATTGCCACTGCCACAAGTATAATTGCAAGATGTGTGAACCAAACAACTTCTGCGGCAAGTGTGGAGTACTTAAAGTCTGTGAAGCAAAGTAAAAAGCTTAGAAGACACTGAAACAAGATGGACGCATGTTTTAAAAAGGCTTATATTGACTTGATGATTGCTAAACTTGCTTGCTGTGGGACTCCAGACTATCAACTTTATCATTTAGACGCTTTTGGGGATGTTGTACATCATAGTCTTGATGTGATTGAACTGCATTCAAGATTTCTTGGAGAATGTCATAAAATTGGAATAGAAGATCCTGACTTTGACTTTGATTCTGCGCTTTATTCTGCTCGTACTGATGTGGAAGTATATTTCACCGTGGTTGACTATTTGAGAGATTGCTGCAAAGAGGAAACCGAGCAGCTTTGTCAGGTAACTTTAACTTTAAAGATATAAATACCTTTTAACATCTTTGTAACAACATAGTGAATTGTTTCTCAAAGACATAACAATGTTTTTCTTACTAGCAAATTTAGTTTTATTTGAGTGGTTTCAACGTAAACAAAGAAAGAATATGATAGAAGAGGTAGCAAATATATTAAAAGATATTTTATTACAGGAAGAAACCGACATGTCAGAAGAAAAAACAACAGAAACAAAGTCAACATGGAGAATCTTGTACTATTTAGCGGTCACAAGGACGTTCTTTCAAACATGTTTCCAACACGACTTGAAAAGTATGGACATGTTTTCAACTCAAGTGAAGCGTTGTATCAATATGAGAAAGCAGTTTTCCATCACCGCCAAGATATTGCTTCAGCCATTGCTTCATGTAGAAATGGATATGAAGCAAAACGTATTGCTAAAGTGATAAAGCCATGTCCTTTATGGCATACAGTGAAGAGAAGCAAAATGCAAGATGTTTTACAAGTCAAATTGAATCAGTGTGTATTGTTTCGCAACAAGTTAAAAGAATGTAAAAACAAAACTTTAGTTGAAGCAACGTATGATCATTGGTGGGGAGCTGGTGTAAAACATGTGTCATCTCCTTCATATCCTGCTCAGAATATTATGGGAAAGTTGTTAGAAATGTTGTGTGAGGGGGTATAGAAAAAAAGAGACTTTTTCATTATCTTGTCAATCGTCATGGTGTGCAGACGTGTTTTTTTTTTACAAATATATGAACATGTAAAGGATGGATGTAGAAACATGTTTCAAGAACAAGTTTGTAGACTATATGATAAGTGAACTAGCAGGTTTTGGAACTGTTGAACAACAACTGGAACATATCAACATCTATTGGGAAACTTGCTCATTCCATGCTGAACTTGACAAACTTGCGTAAGGAGTGAAGACTCAAACATTGCCGGAGCTGAAGAGTTTGATGTGGAAGCAGTGTATGCTCGATTTGATCCAAGACTGTTTGATGAAGTGAGAGAGCGCTGTATGCAGCAGTATAATAACAGACATTACATTGAGACAATATATTGTATAAAAAACATATTGTGAAGAAATATTATTAGCTGTAAAAAAGTTTGCACGTTTAGTATGTCCTGCTTGTCAACATGAAGAGTGTTCAGAACATCCTTGTCATTTTACATGTGTCTATACATATTGGAATGAAGCTAAATATTACATTCATTTAGATAAAGTGTTAGAGAATGCAAATCAACGTTGTGAGAAATATGGTGTAGATACTATTACATTAGATGAACTCAGTAGTTGGTTAGTGTTCATTGAAGACCAATGGTCTCCAGTTATTCATACCATTGTATCAATACTTGATTTGTAAGATATGTTGGTTATAAATACATGTTAGTTATAAATACATATTAGTTAAGATATACATGTTAGTTAAGTGATGTTGATTGAGTTATAAAATAAAAAGTGTTCTGTTGAGAAGCGTTTTTTCATTGAACATGTTGACGTGGAAAGACTATTTGACCAATATTTACTTCAAACCTGGACAGCCTGGAGCATTTGCTATTCCTTACAAACTTTATCACATCTTAAGAAAACATGATCAACCAGTCACACATTCACAAGTGAAGAAATGGCTGCAGGATCAAGATGCATTCCGTTTACTACAACCTGTAAAATGCAGGTTCAAAAGACAACGTGTGATTACACGTGGTATTGATGACATGTGGGATATTGATTTGGCTGATGTGGGAAACATAGCTCCCTATAATGATGACACACGCTTTTTACTCATTGTCATTGATGTGTTTTCCAAATATTTATGGGTACAGCCAATACCTAATAAATCACATACCAGTGTCATAGAAGTTACTTAGACATCCTTCCAGACTTGGTGTACAATTACAATCATAGATCTCATGGTTCTCTTCCTGATAAATATGCTCCTGCAGAGATTCGTAAAGACAACGAATCAAAAGTGTGGAAGTATATGTATGTAGACAAAATGAAATTGAAACCAAAGAAGAAGAAGAATTTTAAATTTGAAATTGGTGATCATGTTCGTATTTCTCACATCAAATACATGTTTCAACGAGATTATCACATCAAATGGACGCAAGAAGTCTTCATTGTCACACATCGTTGTAAGAAGCAAGGAATACATTTGTATCGTGTGAAAGACTTTTTAGACGAAGATATTGATGGACATTTCTATGAAGAAGAACTGCAGAAAGTGAAAAAAAGATATTGAATCTATTTATAGAATTGAAAAAGTCTTGAAAACACGTAAAAGACGAGGAGGTGTGAAAGAATTATTTGTCAAGTGGTTAGGTTGGCCAAACAAGTTTAACAGTTGGGTGAAAGAAACAGACATTCAAAAATGAAGCATCCATTTACATGTTTAGTCTCTGGACCTACAGGCAGTGGCAAAACGTCTCTGGTGAAGGAAATTTTAGAACAAAAGTTGATAAAACCCTCTCCAAAAAGTATTTTATGGCTTTATGCAGCAGATCAACCTTTGTACAAGGGAATGAAAGGCGTGGAATTTTACCAAGGCATTCCAGATGACATTGAAGAGCGTTTTAACCCGAAAAAACCAAACTTACTCATCATTGATGACTTAATGACGAAATGTCATAGTGATGAGCGGATGACACGGCTCTTTAGTGTTGGCAGCAGTCATCAAAATGTAAGCATTATCTTTATTGTGCATAATTTATTCCATCATGGTAAAGAGATGCGAAATATTAGTTTGAATACACGTTATATCATTCTATTTAAAAATCCTAGAGACAGTCAACAAATTAGTATATTGGCGCGGCAAATGTATCCATGAAGATCTCAATTTCTCATAGAAGCCTATCAAGATGCTACAAGCAAACCCCATGGTTATTTATTCATTGATTTAAAACCAAAGACAAATGATCAACTACGTATTCGTACAGGCATTTTACCAAAAGATACACATTATGTATATATTGATAAAGCAGTGTATGAACAAGAACCAACTCATTTAACCATTCGCAGTCAAGATGTCTAAACGTATTCGAGTGAACCAACCGTTTCTTCATTTGCTTGCACGCAGTGGGCCTAAGCGACGTAAATCCTTGCTACAGCAAGCTACAAAGGAGGAATTAACGAGCTTGTTTGAAATTTGTTTAAATATATTGCGAGGAAATTTACCCTTAAGCTCAAAACAGTTGTTTAAGGAATTTAAACGTGAACGTCATACTCTACGTACTCTAGCAGATAGGAAGATATCACTTCAACGAAAAAAAAGTTGATTAATCAGAAAGGAGGATTCATTGGAGCTATTGCTAAATTTGCATTGCCCTTATTAGCCCAACTGCTGTTAAAATGAAACATACTATGAAAATGGTCCTCATTCCTGAATATGAATACAAACTGTTATTAGAAAAGAAAAATGACATCAAAACAAAAGTCAATACACTTTTACGTGGGAAACGAACGCGTGAAAAGGCTATGGAAATGTCTCAACTTCTTGGCCGTTATCATCATCACCTGAAAAGTTATTTTTAAGTCATTTTCAACCTATCTATCATGGAAAAGTAATACAACTTTTAGCAGAACTGAAGAAACATGGTGTTAAATGGACAGACAAGAATGAAATTGTGTTGAAAACGGGCGATATTATCACAAATTCCAACATTATTGATTTGATGAAAGAAGCATTGGTGGCTACAAGAAGAAAAGAACGAGTCACACCACCGCATGGTTGGCATCCGTTTATCCAGGAAATTGTAGATGCTAATATTCCAAAAACAATGTTTAGTAAAAAGACCACTAGTGAGGACATTACAACAGAAATGAAACAACGTCAACAGAGACAGTTTCCTGAAGGATAGGAAAATTTTTAACATGGCTGAAAGAGCTATGTTGTTGTCAAGAAACAACAATTCCTGCAAAAATAAGATGTGCAAGTGCCTGTTGTGAAGGAGAAGTCATAGATCATGTAGATCATAATGATGTGAAAGATTATGAGACATATCATTTGCATACATCTGCGAATGGCGCACGCTATCGTGATGTATATAGACAACGTCAACGCACATATACCATTTAGTCCATCATGGAGTCGAATAGTTTTTACATTACTTTGCCTAGCAATGCTAGTATGAACTATTATCCCAACAACAAGGCTTCGAATTACCAAATTCGTATGCCTCGAACCATCTATCTGAATGGAAAATATGAAGTGGCTTTAGCTGAAATTCAATATCCACATACATGGACAACTATGAGACATGGAATGGACTATTCTATTCAGTATCGACAAGAACCACTGACAGATACACTTGACACTATCAATATTCCTTATGGTTATTACAGAACCATACATGAAATATGTGATGCAATGAATGAAGAAGCAACTAATTCTATGAAAGATGATCTTAAAGAAGCTATTCGGATAAAGTATGATAAAATTAGACGACGTCTTTTTCTATTTCTAAATTATGGCTTTGAAGTGTCATTTTCCGCTGGATTAGCTGAGATTTTAGGATTTATCCCAGATCAATGGTATACTGAAACATGTACAGCTGAACATAAAGCTGATGTGAAACAGGGATTTTATACACTTTATGTGTATTGTAGCATTTGCGAACCACAAGTTGTTGGTGATTATTATGTTCCTTTACTACGTTCTGTTGGAATACAAGGCCATGATGGAGACATTGTTATGAAAACTTACGGCGAACCACATTATGTTCCTGTAAACACGTCCAAATTTGACGTGATAGAAATGAATATTAAGGACGACACAGGCTATAATGTTCCATTTCAAACTGGAAAGGTGATCTGTAAACTTCATTTTCGACCAAAAGCATTATGAAAGCTTATACACACGATCCGTCTGCATATCGCAACCATTTTCTTCGTCAAGTTGGAGGGGAAATACTAGGATTCAAAGGAGCGCGAATCCAATATGGCGATGGTATTGGTTCAATACTGGGATCATTGGCTCGCAAAGCTATTCCATTACTTAAGGCTGTGGCTAAGATCGTTGCGCCACATCTTAAGAAGGCTGCAAAGAATGTCGCGAAAGATGTTACGGGCCGAGTAGCAGAACGTGTGTTTGGTGAACAAAAGCGCGTGCAACCGACGAAACGTGCCAGAAGACGAAAAACAGCCAGACGGATAACATCAAAACATATTAAAAAAGATATTTTTTAAATCATGTCTCTCATTCATAATCATTCGTGTGAATGTAGTCTTTCTCCATTGGAATGGTTTCACATACCACCGACGCAAACTGCTGTAGAGAAAAGTTATAATGTTGACTATCAACCACCCACTACCATTAGAGAAGACGCTCCAATAGAATTCTACATTCCTGCGAGTACAGAAGAATATCTGGATTTAAAGAACAGCAAACTTCATATTGTATGTCGCATTGTAAAGGTTGATGGAACAGCTTGCGGCCCAGATGATAATGTCTCTTGCATCAATGATGTATTTAATGGGTTATGGTCTAATATTGAATTGTTTCTGAATGATCGATTGGTTTCTCATAGCAACAATACTCATGGTTATACCAGCATTATCTCTCATCTCATCCATGATTCGGAAGAAAGTCTGCATTCTGAGCGCTCTATGCGTCTCATGTACAAGGATACTGCTGGGTCGATGAATAGTCATGAGGTGAAAAGACCTAATCATGAACAATATGTATCCGGGTTTCATGTCAATGCTGACGGTGGTGGCTTGGTGGAGCAAGGAAACAATGGCTTACATAATCGTTATTTGCATACACGTCTTAGCCGTGATTTTATGATGACAGGTGGTTTAAGGATAGATTTGTTTGAGCAGGATCGTTATCTTCCTAATGGCATCAGTTTGAAATTGCGTTTCCATAGACAAAAAGATGACTATGTATTGATGGCTGCAGATAATACCTATAAGGTAGAAGTGAAAGAGGCATTTTTAACCATTCGCAAAGTGAGGGTTAGTCCAGGTATTCAGTTAGGACATACAGATGCATTGATGAAAAGTCCTGCCAAGATAATCATCACTAGAAAAGAATGTAAAGTGTTGGCTATTCCAGCAGGTTTTCAGTCTTTTGTGAAAGATAACATCTTTTTGGGTCAATTACCAAATCGCATTGTCATTGGTCTGGCTCATAATGAAGCCTTTGGTGGATCAGTATTGAGGAATCCATATGATTTCAAACATTTTGATTTGGACTATATGCAACTGTACACGGATGGTGAACCAGTTCTATCCAAACCTCTCAAGCTCGACATTACACAGAACAAATACCTGGACGCTTTTGAAACGCTTTTGAAATCGTTTGATCGATTGAATGGTGAGAAAAGTTCCATTATAAAACGGGAAGATTGGCCTAGAGGTTATGTTTTATTTTCGTTTGACTTAACACCTGATTATGATGGCGATGATCATTTTCCCCTGATCAAGCATGGGAATTTGCGGCTAGAAATGAATTTTGCTAGGGCTTTGCAACATACAATCAATGTCATCGTCTATGCTGAATTTGACAACATTATTGAAATAAGTGCAAATCGCAGCATTCAATTCGACTACCAGTCATGAACATGAAGCAGATTGATGCCATATTGAGTCATGATGTCATGACCAAAGACTTGTTTCAAGGCGTGTTTGCCATGGACCAGTTACCATCTTTACAACGCGGCGCCTATGTCATCAACACAGACGATCAAGATGAACCAGGAGAACATTGGGTGGCAGTGTATTATGACAAAGACCCTGTAGAATATTTTGACTCTTATGAACTTTTACCTCTAGATGATCGTTTAGAAATGTTTTTAAGAAGTGACTATATGTATAATTCCATATCATTACAAACGCCAATATCATCATCATGTGGTTTTTATTGTGTATATTATATATTGCATAGAGCTCGAGGTCAGAGTGTGTTTGATATTGTGAATATATTAAAAAGAAAGGATGGTGATTTTATTGTAAAGGATTTTGTATATAGACATTATAAACCATTGTTTTATTAATGTTGTTTTTATTGTAGTAGTTAAGTTATATTAGTTAAGTTGTAGCTAAGTTGTTGTTGTTAATTGTTAAATAAAACAACTCTCAAGTTTCAAACAACTGTCTTGTTTATTGTGTTGTACATACGTTTATTTACAAACTCCTATTTACAAACTCTTAACTACAAACACTATTTACAAACTTTTATTTACAAACTCTATTTACAAACTTCTATTTACAAACTCTATTTACAAACATTTAATTACAAACTCTATTTACAAACTTCTATTTACAAACTTTTATTTACAAACTTTTATTTACAAACTTTTATTTACAGAACTCTATTTACAAACACATTCAATACATGTCACTAAATGCATTTAATACATTAATCAATGAATGCCATTCATTGCAACCTAATTAATATATGTATCATAGACATTACATCCGTGTTTGTAAATGCTATGAAAGCTCACATAACGCGCATCACCAAACTTTATCACTTTAACAGTTTCATGTTCAGACAGTTTCAGTTCATATCCTTCTTCTTCTAAGTCTATGTCCATCACACGTATAGGCTGTGTCAGCTCAATGGATTTGGTACCCCGCATAAGCTGTATTCCTTCCTCTTTGAATTCAAGCATAAGGTTCTTCCCAATCCAATGCTTGTAACAGCGCGTTCCATTCCACTGTGCTGAGGGTGATGTAGTCGTAGTTTTCTGTAAGCTCGTCATATTGGCGAAATTGTACAAACACGTCTAGACCGTTCTCAGTCACACGCACTTCTATATCATTTGAAAGTAGAAGCAGAAAGCCGGGTATCCTCAGCTTCTTCAGATAATCCTTCAACACGGATTGGTCGTCAAGCGATAGTATGATATACTTTCCAAAATGTCGTAGCACAATGTCATCACATAAGTTTCTCATATATGAGAATCCATATGTAATAGGTTCATAATCCAACAAATAGTCTTCCATCTTTATGCTCGGATGATGTTGAACAGCGGATGTTGTATAGCTTCTAGGAATCGTAAGACTGCGCGCCAGTTCTTGATATCAAAGTGGATCAACTGTGTATATGGTGTATCTGGCACAACTCCCTTATAATCCTCTGGATAATCCTGCAAAAGATTTCTCCAGAATCTCAAGCGTATGTTAGAATCATGTCCAATCACCATCACTTCAACTTTATTTTCAAGTCTGCGTTCAAACCCAGGTTCAAGCGGTATGTTTTTAAAGTCTTTCCACACTTCAGGTTTAAATCGATAATCAGAACTTCCGAGAACCCATCATCACTTCATTCCTGTCATTTACAGTAAGGTAAACACCATCGTTCAACATGAGTGCATTCATGATTTTTACCTTATTCTTCTTGTCTGCGAAGCCTTTTATCCACTTCTTTCACCTGCTTCTTCAGCATTTTCCATTCAGGAAGTGTCAGCAAGATACCCTTTTTCGTAGGACGGTTTCTTCCAGTCCCCTCATCTCTGAGGTATTTGCGAATGTTCACCACTCCTTCATTGCTTTGTTTCATAATCTTGATATACTTTCTATTGCCTAAAGAAAGCATTCCCTCCCACGACTGTGGTGTTGGTGCCGTCTCCACTTTTAATTTCTTGATGGTGGTGGTGGGATTTTTCACGTTCAAGTCTTTCACTGTATCAGCAAGAGTATCCATATCCGTTGCAGATCTTTTCCGATTCATGTTCACGCTTAGGTGTTCACACCTCAACTAACTCTAAAGTTGAAGTGTCTCCCCCTTATATACTGTAATGTCCATGCGCCAAAGTGGAATAGCCATCATTCAACACATATCGCTTGTCGTCATAGGGAGAGAGCCACTTTCCTCAACTTCTCCGAGAAAATCTGATGATCATGACTTCGAATGATGTGTCCTGTAGCCATTGTTTGCGTTTGGTTGAATAAACTGTCTTTATACTGCTTATGTTTCATACGTCTTTGATACGCGCGAGTGATGCCTTTGGCCGTATGTTTTTCTTTCCCACCATACATCATACTGTACATTTTCGGTCGAAGTCCAACAAACTCTTCAATGGGAATGCCCGCCGTCTCATCTTTCATTTTCCCAAGCACTTTCTTGTTCACGTTGGAATGCAGGAAATGATCTGACGGATAGTCACTTGTGTCGAACAAGTCCGCATCTTCCTGCATATCCTTGTAGATATCATCCGTTTCTATGTCACATAGACTGTCGGTGTCGCTGAACAACAGCTTGGCGTCGGGATACTTGGTCATGATGTAGTTGTAATGAAAGTGAAACATGAGCACTTTGCTGAGGTCGAGAATGGTGAAGCCGACTTGAATGGGTTTATCCAGAAGCAGATCCACTTTGCGCAAATGTACCGCGGTCAAATCTTCGTTGAAAATTGTAAATTTGAGGAATGAAGGTTTGGCTACAAGTTTCTTGAACCGCTTTTCCTGGTGAACGAGTTCCAAATTGATGCGCTTTCTCACATTTTCCAAGTCTTTCACAAACGGGTTCTTGGCCAACTTTCTCTTTTCCGTGTTCAACGAGTTGTATTTCTCCAACCATTTGCTCTGTGCAAACATGATGGCACGGTGCACCTGTAAATTTCTATAATGAAGCACATATTTCTTCTTGTTACACAAGTTGGGAATGAGCTTTTCACTAGGTTTGTCTGTCATGTTTAGATCTTTCCGTAGCTTCTGACTATGCTCTGACAATTCTCCCACCTTAACACATTTCCGTTCTGGAGCCACTGGATAGTGATTATGATGATCATGAATTGAATATGGGTATTCCAAATCCACCTCTAAATTGTATCAAATCTCGTCATATTCATCCACATCCATGATGTCAATAGATTCTGGCTCACTCACCCACATAAATCCACTTTTCGGCATGCTTTGCGACATGGCCCAGCCATACAAGTTGTTGCATCCAGGTACACCAAGTAGTTGGTCGGTTTCGTGGGATCATAATCTGCTACGTAGAGGTTATTTGCTTTCGCATACTTGTGTATGATGACAGATATTCCTCCACGTAGACCTTGTTCAACCATTTGATACATGTCAATGTCGTTGATCAATTCCAATTTCACCTTTGTCGCTTTTAACATGGCATCCCACGACAGTCCTGGCGCTGTATAGTAGTGAGCAGGATCCAATTCATATGTGTTGAGACATACTTGACGAAAGTTTTCAAACACGTCAGCCAGCAGCAACACATCTGATTTCAGGTACAAGTCATGGTATTCGCCAAATGTAGTACAGTTGAATGTCTCCCACACCTTCTGCGCATGCGCATAATCCTCATCGCTAATGTCTTCTTCACTAAGCAGACTGTAAAACTTGTCCTTGGACGGCAGTTGTGTTTCAGCAAACTTGGATGGTTCATCCACGTAATCGTAGGGGTACACTCCCTTTCTCAGCAGTAAATCTTGTTGGTCGTTATCATGAATGTGTGACGTCATGTTGTAGAAGTTGTCTTTTCCTTCTGCTGCAAGGTTGGATACCAACTTCTGTAGAGAAGTACTCATGAACTGATAACTGTCCGTAAATTTCAGATTGCTCATAGTGAATGCAATATATTTCTCAACGGTGTTGGGAATGACTGTAATGGTTTCATTTTTAAACTTTCCAATTTCCTCCATGATCAAATGACTGTCATAGCCTCGTAAATTGTGGAAAAATACAGGAATGATAAAAGAATCTTTAACATCCTGCTTATCTTTTCGAAATCGGAATTGTAAGTTGCATTCACTATGTGCAGCTCCACGGTATTTGCCATTGATGTGGTCATGATCTCTCACACGATCTGCTCCTAGAGGCTCATGACAAATGTAGCAATGAACAGCGTTCGTATAATGCTCTTCATCTTCACGAGTCAGAACCATTTTCTTTGACTGCTGTAAACCATGCACAATGCGATCACGCTCATTCACCATATGGTCTAAAAAGACTTTCACGGCATTATCTCCTCGATACACGACTGGGGCACGTATGTCATACTGGCTCACAACCACATAGGCGAAGCTGTTTGGACGATGATGCTGATACCTAACTTCTTCATGCTTTTTCGTGAAACATTCAAAGTCTGCATAAATGACAAACGGCGCTCGCTGTTGTTTGGCTACATTCTTGAACTTGATGAGAGGTTTCTTGGGAAATGATAAACGTTGTGCTCCATGCTTGCCACACATTTGACGATGCTTGTCTAAAAGATCTTGTCGCATAAACCCGTGAAGACAGTTGAAACAATAAAATGCTACTCCATGATGCTTTGATCGATAAGCCATAAGTCTGCTGAAATTCTTGATGATGCAGTAATGCCTTTTCTTATCATTGCTTATCAAATGTAAGTTGATTTCTCTCACGCTGGTGTTTCGACTTAGTTGTATCGGAACAACTACATCATGTTCATATCCAAACACGTTGATAGACACATCATTCTCCTTTTCAAACTTTGGAATGTCTGTAAACGGTGTGGGAAATGTCATGCCTACCACCTTCAATTCCTTCTCTAATGCCTTGTATTGATTCACACGGTATGGGTTGTTTGTTGAAGGATGAAGGTGAGCCAATACGGACCATAAGAAGCACTTCAGTCATCATTCTGAATGTTTAACACCGCCTTTGTATTCTTCACTTTCTTCGGTAGTGGGATAAAACTGCTCACTTCCAGTGGCGCTGACGTAGCTGTATGTACTTCAATATACAGTATGTTATCCAACACCCAGCCAGAACCTTGTCGCTCATGTTCGTCAAACTTGGTAAACAATTCTTTATAGGCTTCTGGCAAGTCCTGAACAATATCCGCTGGATTATATGCTGTATATGTTGGACTGCTAATGAAGGCAGTATCCACTTGTTCTACCATAACACCTTCAGCATTCGCCGTCATTTTCTTGAAGCGCGCATGTACCACAATATACCATTTCATTCCACGGTTTAACGTCTCTAACAAATGTCTCTTAATCCGGTTCTCTTGTTGTCGCATTTCAAGTAGTAAATCTGATCCATCTTCAGGCTCAAAACGTCTTTCCTGTGCGTTTTCGCCAAGACTCACTCTTCTACCTCTGCCTACTTGTCCTGTCTTTTCTTTCTTTGAAACATGTTCTTCATGAGACATGCATCCATGCGTCTCAAACGCATCCAAAGATGAAAATATCTTGGCGCATTTACAGCAGAGGACTGGATCAGGTCTGTCAATACCATCTTGCGCCGTCTTTCGTCTCTAAGCTTCAATCTGCTCAACAAGCTCTTCATGAGCACGTTTCATCCTAGCTGGTTTGCATGTATGTGCCACGAAATATTCCAGAGATGGAAATGTCACATCACAATCATGACAGTAGACTGGTGCCATCGTTGTTGTTGTTGCTGTTGCTAGAACTGAAATGGGGTGAAATACACGTTTCACTCTTCCTTTTATACCACTTCAATGGTGTGTCACTTGCTGACTCAGCAGAATTTATCACTAGTTGACATGTATGTTTCACTCATGCTTTTATGCTACTTACATGTAATCAAAATATGGTGTGTAACTTTTTTCAAAAATTGTTAAAATTGCTGACTCAGCAGAATGTATCACTCCTTGATATGAATGTCTCACTTACAGTTGTGGAGTTGTACAGCTGCACTGCTGCACTGCTACACAGCAGAGACATCTGACGGTGAAGTTAAATGGTATTCATCCGCCAAATGGTATTCATAAGCCAAATGGTATTCATCCGCCAACTAGACCTGAAATGTGATAAAATGTATTCTCTCTCACACACACACACAGACAGACAGGTTGTTTTGCTTTATTTCATAATATAGGATGGCCCTTAAAAGGGCCGAAAGATTTTAGTACATCAGCAAGTTGGATTCCTGCAGCGGCATTTGTACTTGTAGTACTCCTGCATCGTAAATGGTCTTCCCGCGCAATTGAACGGATGACTGTCGCAATAGCTCTTCAGCTTCAGAGTCATACCACACCACCAGCAGTCATTACATATTGGTCCTGGCCCAGGTAGCGTCGCCGCAAACCTATACCAGAGCAGACCACCGCAGGTTTTACAGCAAAAGCGCTGCGGTGCATTGTGGTGCACCGGGCAGTTGTGTGACTGTCCTTCATATTCCAACCTCACGCAGCACTTGTAGCATTGTATGGTTACTTTCTTAGTAGCTGATGTGTTGTCCATGATGTGTCTGACGATGTCTGAGCCTCGAGACGCCGCACTTATATACGATTTTATCATGCTGAATCAACGATTTTATCATGTTGATTCGGCTAAATTTTGCTCTCCGGGGGGGGGGGGGGGTCCACACTTTTTACTATAGGTTCTGTCCCGACTGCCGCCTAGGGTGGGGGGTCCACACTTTTTACTATAGGGTCTGTCCCGACTGCCGCCTAGGGGGGGGGTCCACACTTTTTACTATAGGGTCTGTTCCGACTGCCGCCTAGGGGGGGAGTCCACACTTTTTACTATAGGGTCTGTCCCGACTGCTGCCTAGGGGGGGGGGGAGGTCATCACTTTTTTACCCTGACTGCCTGTTAGTTACGTCGCCTGTGACGTCATTATGGCGTCACAATGATTGACAGGTCACAGCGGGCTTAATTGACTTAATTGACTTAATTGATCACGTGATTGATGACGTCACGATGATTGACTGAGCCAGAACTCTCGTTTCCATACTACTATTGGTAAAAAAAATAGCCCAGTCCAGAATATCCCCAGTCACATGTGCATGGTCAAATGTCTCGAAACGCCAAATTTTGGCGGTCAGATTGTCAGATCTATGATACAAGGCATATTTGACATGCATAGTGAAAGAGTACACTGGATATCTCGTGGTGAACAAGGACCCATCGAACGGTGTGTCCTCTATACTGCGAAAAATGTGCCCGAGAGATTTGAGGTCTTGAGAAATGTCGTGGCAGTTGGTGTTTTGAGACCCGCGTTTCGGGTGCGATGCGTTCGCGTCTCTCTGTTTTCGACGGTGGTTGACCGCGTAAATCCTGTTCAAATAGCTTGCGTGCTCACCAGTCTTCCAGTTTGATAGAGACAATATTTCAATTGGTTGGGTGATCGTGTTTGAGAGGGCGCAATATAACTAACGCATTTTGACTGAAACATTTTAATCCCCTGCTTTAGGGACAATTTAACCAAGGAACCTTTTGACCCGATATCAGCAGGGAAATATAAATATAAACACCCGGGCAAAATAAGAAGTAAAATCTCGTTTATTCTCGTGAATTGTAGGAAGAAGAAGATGGTGAAGGCAATGCAGGCTCAAAAGTACAAAGGTAAAAATATAGATCCTTATTGAAGCGTATTTTGTAAGATATTTTCTTGACGAACAGGCGGAGAGCATTTAATTATTGCAAGCTATAAAACTCACAACTTGCGTCAACGGGATAACATATGGATTTGTGGAGCTGTTGTTTGCTCACACAATTTAAGGAAGATTCACAAAAATATGAGTTGAATCTCGTGTATTTTTATATACCGCTGTGTGAATATTATTATTATCTTACTATTATTATCACAATTATTATTATTATTATTATTATTATTATTATTATTATTATTATTATTATTATTATTATTATTATTATTATTATTATTATTTAAAAAGTTTGAATGTTTTAGGCATGGCCCGGAAAGCCGTTCGCATAGGCTGCCAGTGGAGAGAAAGCGTGTTGACCAAAGAATAAGCCATGTTGTGGAGGAGGTCTGTTTTGATATGTCGTAGACTGTGTTTATAAGAAGTAACAGCTCCACACACACACACACACACACACACACACATATATATATATATATATATATATATATATATATATATATATATATATATATATATATATATATATATATATATATATATATATATATATGTTACAGCGAATCTGTAAAACCAGCGAATCTATAGATTCGGTGAAAATTTCAGCGAATCTGTAGATTCGCTGACTCACTTAGCGAATCTGTAGTTTCGCTGATTTTTCACCTAAAAAATTATACAGATTCGCTGAAATTGCCTGATCGGCCATCTTTACGGACATGATCACTTGTTTTTGCTAATATTTGAAATTTAATTGTTTTTGTGTGATTTCGTTACTCCAGATGTATTTTACACACCTTTTCTTGGTTTGTGTGTAGGGAATGTATTAAAACCGAGTTTTATTATCTGTTTCCATTGCTATTTACTCATTTCATGTAGCTGAGGGATTTTGGTCATTTGATGAAAATGGAGCAATTTATATGCTTTCACATCGGAATAAAGTTTCTATTTGTCGAAATCCTGGTCCTATCAGTTTCTGTTAAATTAAAGTATTAGTGTGCGGAGCATCGAAAATTAACACTGATTGGATAAGCGTACCGTAATTCAATGGCAATTTATATCACCCGAAGGTGAAGAGATTTTCGTGTTGCACTCACAGAAAAATCATTGCAATTTAAGATTTTGTGAATATTGATAGCAAATATTTTCGAACGCTTTCCAATATTGTTTTTCATTTGAGACTAGAAATTCGCATTTCAACAATGCATTTTAAAGCTAGTTAAATAAAAATATGTGTAATTTTAAAAATTCCGATTGCAATATATCCTATTACCAAAAACCAGAAAAGGTGTGTAAAACACCTCTGGAGTAAAGAAGTAGGGGAAAAACGACAGTTCGAAAACAGGAAGTGACGTCATAATGACATCACGAGGTGTTTTAGAAGCCCCATGGGGTTTCTAAAACAGTCACGTCATTGTTTTAGAATCCCCATGGGTGTTCTGGAACAGGTAATTGTTAGAGCCCGCGCCCGTGTCAATGACATCATCATGACGTCATTGGTCACGTGACCTGTCAATCATGTGTCACCTGACCTGTCAATCATGTGTGATGTGTCCCTAACCCTATATGAGGAATATTTTCCCGATCATTAACCTTCTGGCCTGAATGGCTCAGTTGGTAGAGCAGAGGACCGGTAAGCGGACCCATGATCTGTAGGTCGGTGGATCGATCCCGCCCTCGGGCATCACTTTCACCTTCTGTCTATCATATTATCGGGGTTCTCAATCTGAGGACCTCCCCCCGGGTTCTCAATCTGAGGACCTCCCCCCCGGGGTCCTCCATGTGAGGACTTCTATCATCTGTCTATCATACCATGAGGACCCCCCCCCCCCCCCTAGGATGTGCTTCAGCACTCCTAGAGCACATTGTGTGTGCACATATGCATCATTCATGCTCTGGCTGTTGTTGGAAACACATGGGAAAAAAGTGAAAACAGTTGCTCTTACCTGTTGTACTGTCGGAGAACAAGTGAAGGATTGACTGGAATACACATAGGAGACGAAGTGAAACATTGGATAGTCTTCGGAGGAAAAAAAGGAAGTGAAAGATTGACTATTCTTTGGAAAGGAAGTGAAAGATTGGAGACGAATTGGCAAAACAGCCGCGGTAAGGAAATTGTTTTTTTTTTGGTAACACTATGTAACATCATGTAACACTATGTAACACTGTAACATTATGTAACACTATGTAACACTATGTAACATTTTGTAACACAATGTAACACTATGTAGCAGAATGTAACACAATGTAACACTATGTGACATTATGTAACACAGTGAAACATAATGTAATATTATGTAACACTATGTAACATAGTGTAACATAATGTAACACAATGTAACACTATGTAACACTATGTAACACAATGTAACATAATGCAACATTATGTAACACTATGTAACATAATATAACATAATGTAACACTATGTAACACTATGTAACATTATGTAACATACTGTAACATAATGTAACACTATGTAACACTATGTAACACTGTATAACATAATGTAACACTATGTAACATCATGTGAAACTATGTAACTTTGTAACAACATATAGCTATATGACTATGTAATTGCTATGTGAACATATTTAGTCTTACGTATGTATGTCATTATCAGATCGTTCAACAGACAAGCCGTGACAGCTCTCCGTTGTGAGCGTTTGCTTAGCTTTTTCAGAACCAATCAAAGTGCGCCATACAAATGCAATTTGTTTCACTTGTTGCACTTAGTGAAACAAGTGCAACACGACTGTTGCACTTTGTGAAACAAGCTTGTTGCACTTGTTGCACTTTTATCCAATGAGAAAACTGTTAACATCACACTTTCTGCAAAACAAAAAGAGGAAGAAAAGCCCCAAAATGTCCGGGAATCACTATATTACGATGTTTATATAATTTTAAGTCAACATGAGGGAGGGTGGGAGGTGGGGGGTAGAGGAAGAAAGCCCAGAAATGTCCGGAAATCACTATATTACGATGTTTATATAATTCTTAGTCAACATGCAGGAGGGTGGGTTGGGGTGGGGGGGGGTGGGGGTGGAGGAAGAAAGCCCAGAAATGTCCGGAAATCACTATATTACGATGTTCATATAATAGAAAGTCAACATGCAGGAGGGTGGGTTGGGGTGGGGGGGGGGGGTGGGGGTGGAGGAAGAAAGCCCAGAAATGTCCGGAAATCACTATATTACCATGTTTATATAATTTGAAGTCAACATGAGGGAGGGTGGGTTTGGGGGGGGGGTGGGGGGTAGAGGAAGAAAGCCCAGAGATGTCCGGAAATCACTATATTACGGTGTTTATAGATCACGTGACCTCGTGTGCCGTTAACGAAAGGCCGACTAATCTCGAAAACGGTTAGAGATAGAGCGATGTGGGTGCGATTTTGCTACGTGTGGCGAAAGTCGGTTTCATCTGTTTCTCATACACTCACCAGCAGTTTTCCCACTTTTCAGCTATTCCCTCCACAACTTCCCCCCGTTTCACTTTCCCACTTTCGCCCTCGGGCTGGTCAAACATTCCCCATCCTTTGCTCACTTGGTAGAGCAGACGGCTAGCAACCTGAGAGTTGTGGGATCGATCCCACCTCGGGGCAAACTTTTTTTTTTGGTTTTTGGTTTTTGTTCACTTTTATGACTCTGTGACATTATGTGACAACATGTGACTGTGACATCATGTGACTCTGTGACATTATGTGACTCTGTGACCTTTTAAAAAATTATTGTTATTATGATAATATTTAATTAGTCATATTTCAATGGTTTCCCATTACAGTAACCACACACACACAGCATAGGAATAAGTACATGTGTACAGAGTGTGGGGAAAAACCAATCAATAAATTTCAGAGTGCACTCGTTCAGAGCGTGGGGGAAAACCGATCGATAAATTTTAGAGTGCACTCGTTCAGAGTGTGAGGGAAAACCGATCGATAAAATTCAGAGTGCAATCGTACAGAGTGTGGGGGAAAACCGATCGTTAAATTTCAGAGTGCACTCGTTCAGAGCGTGGGAACGATCAATAAATTTGAGAAGAAATGGGATTTTCCCTACGTTAAGTCCAATGTTATGTTTTATGTTGTAGTAGTTGGAAAATGACACTTCTAAAGCACATTTAACAAATATAGGTTTTGGAAAAAACATATAATGTATAAAATAAGTTTAAGCATTTTACCATGCTACTTATTCAAATGTTTTAAAGTTATAGTAGTATGAAAATGACACTTCTAAAGCACATTTAACAAATGTAGTTTTTGGCAACATATAATATATAAAATACGTTTTAGCATTTTACCATGCTACTTATTCAAATGTTTCAAAGTTATAGTAATGTGAAAATGATGCTTCTAAACCAACTTTAACAAATTTAGTTTTTAATAACATAAAATATATAAAATAGGTTTTAGCATTTTACCATGCTACTTATTTGAATGTTCTAAAGTTATAGTAGTATGAAAATGGTAGTTCAAAACCAAATTTAACAAATTTAGTTTTTGACAACATATGATATATAAAATAAGTTTAAACATTTTACCATGGTGTAGTAGGGTAAAAATCAGGGTTCTAAACCAACTTTAACAAATTTAGTTTTTTACACGTTTCAGACGATTCTACCACTTGGTTGGTTGGTTGATTGTTGGAAAATTGGAAGTGAAAATGTGGATAGTTATGTAGGAAAACTGCGCCCATTCAAACATGTGTTCGAATGGCAAGCCCATTCAAAACATGTGTTCGAATGGCAAGCCCATTCAAAAGACGTGTTCGAATGGCAAGCCAATTCCAAACATGTGTTCGAATGGCAAACCGATTGAAAACACGTGTTCGAATAATTTTTGGAACATGTTACGTCGTGGTATTATTCAACAAATTGTTCAACATGTTCAACATGTTCAACATGTGCAACATGTTCAACATGTTCAACAAGTTGTTCAACATGTCAACATGTTTCTCAACATGTTCAACATGTTCAACATGTTGTTCAACATGTTCAACAAGTTGTTCAACATGTTCAACAAGTTCAACAAGTTGTTCAACATGTTCAACATGTTCAACATGTTCAACAAGTTGTATATAAAGCTATATTTAAAGTCTTCTCATCATTTGAATAGTGTAGGTTGAACCGAAAGGATGTATAAATGCAACATTTGTTCGAAATCTTACAATTGGCGGCAAAGTCGCATATGGTAAAGTTATTTCTAAACATATTAGGAAATAGTGTGCTCAACCTCGAGTGTGACAGCTCCCTATAGAGCATAAAAGGTACCTACCCTCAGACATAACGCACATTCTGTATCAAGATACTGAAGAGTGAACATGTCTGCAGTGAGTGAACAACAACTACCATCTATGGCAATGCCTGCAGAAAATTTTATAGCAAAGCCTGAGACAATACCTACAGCAAAGTCTAAGGCAATGCCCATGGTAAAGTCTAAGGCGAAGTCACGTCAGAAGCGTCAAAAGCGACCACATCTTAGAAAGATAAAAAGAGATGAGTTACCAGCTATGACGCCGCCGTGTAAAATGCGAAAAAATACGACAGAGCCTAATATGAAGCGAGAACCGGAGCGTAAAGCTGATACCACTATGAAGAAGATGCGTGTAGACGATTCACCGGTTAAGATACCCATTAATGGAGAAACATATATTAAATTGGTGAAATATCAACAGAAAGTGATGGTTAACATTCGTAAATATATTACGAATCATGCATCTGAGAGGTTATATCCTACCAAGAAGGGAATTTTGTTGTCATTGAAAGACTGGCACATGTTGAAGAAGCAAATGACGTCAGTGCATCTCATGCTTCAGAAAATGGATCTGTATAAATGCAGTGACTGTCAGAAGATGGTTGAGTAGACAGCGAGATGACTGTATACAGTTTTAACAGCATGAGGCGCTTAGTGGATGCTATGATTTCATCACAGTGCAGAAGATTGGACCGAAGGTTTTGAAGCTTGACAAGAACTTGAAACTTAGCTTTGACTCATATGGACATGTACATTTGATATGTAGTTCAAATAAAATTGTCTTCATATGTAGACTATGAAATTAACATTATCTATGTTCATATGAAGTCAGTTGTTATAAAATTTTAAGTTAAGTTCTTGTGAATCTGCACATGTATTAACATAATATGTATTTGAAATAGTATTGTTTTTATCATAATTGTACATATGTGTAATGTTCAATAAAAACACATATGATGCTTTTCAACTTTTGATTTTTCTCATACAATACTTGGATATAATACATAATAATACAATTCTTGAATATAATACAAAATTAACTATAATACCTAATATATGATATATGGTTTACGGGTCAATTAAAACCGTGTCAGGAACCTTACGACTTTATATGTTGCAAGGCAAGACATATATTAATACACAAGGCTTAAGTTAATAAAATATTACAACATTTATAAAGTCTTTATTATAAAGTTTAGTCAAATAAGTCTATTTTTCTGCTTCTGTTTCACTCTGTTCACTGTCCATGCCACTTTCTTCGTCACTGCTACCATCCTCCTCCTCCATATCTAGTAGCTCTTCAAAGAATGCATTGTTTTTCCTTATAGCCACCTTTAATGCCTTTGAATACTTATAATGTTTTTCATCAACAAAGTAATTAAAGTCCTCTAAAATCTTTTGATAATGTTGGCTTTGTTGTAGACGCTGGGTATAGTTGAATAGTCTCATAAACAGTTGTTTTAGTCCATGTTTATAAATGGGTCGAAGGTCATAACTTGCTATTTCACGCGCATCTTCAAGTCCTTGTTCTTCATATTCTGAAACCTTTTCTTGAAATATGTTATCATAGTCATCGTAGACGTCTTGAACCATATCATGCCAAACAGAGTCTACTTCTGACTCACTTTCAGAGTCTGTTTCTGACTCACTTTCAGAACTCCTGTCATCAGCATCCTCACCACACTGCTCCATATGTTTGAGCAAAGCTTCTTCGCTGTGGTATAATGCACCACTTTCTGTACAAGCATGTGCATTCTTTTCAGCCATGTTCACGGTTTGACTTTCCATAGAAGACTCATCTAAAGTTTCCGTGAAAGGTAGTTTTACAGGGTTTTCCATATCCGATTCTTCATCCACTTCTGAAGTGTGAGAAACCTTTAAGTGCCTTTTAAGACTTTGTGGCCAATTGTAAGATTTCGAACAAATGTTGCATTTATACATCCTTTCAGTTCAACCTACACTATTCAAATGATGAGAAAGTCTTTAAACATAGCTTTATATACAACTTGTTGAACATGTTGAACATGTTGAGCAACGTGTTGAACATGTTGAACATGTTGAACAACTTGTTGAACATGTTGAACATGTTGAACGACTTGTTGAACATGTTGAACATGTTGAACAACTTGTTGAACATGTTGAACATGTTGAACATGTTGAACAACATGTTGAACATGTTGAACATGTTGAACAACTTGTTGAACATGTTCAACATGTTGAACAATTTGTTGAATACCACGACGTAAGATGTTCCAAAAATTATTCGAACACATGTTTTGAATGAGCTTGCCATTCGAACACGTCTTTTGAATGGGCTTGCCATTCGAACACATGTTTTGAATGGGCTTGCCATTCGAACACATGTTTGAATGGGCGCAGTTTTCCTACATAACTATACACATTTTCACTTCCCAATTTCCAACAATCAACCAACCAACCAAGTGGTAGAATCGTCTGAAACGTGTAAAAAACTAAATTTGTTAAAGTTGGTTTAGAACCCTGATTTTTACCCTACTACACCATGGCAAAATGTTTAAACTTATTTTATATATCATATGTTGTCAAAAACTAAATTTGTTAAATTTGGTTTTGAACTACCATTTTCATACTACTATAACTTTAGAACATTCAAATAAGTAGCATGGTAAAATGCTAAAACCTATTTTATATATTATATGTTATTAAAAACTAAATTTGTTAAAGTTGGTTTAGAAGCATCATTTTCACACTCTGAAATTTATCGATCGGTTTTCCCCCACACTCTGTACGAGTGCACTCTGAATTTTATCGATCGGTTTTCCCTCACACTCTGAACGAGTGCACTCTAAAATTTATCGATCGGTTTTTCCCCAGGCTCTGAACGAGTGCACTCTGAAATTTATTGATTGGTTTTTCCCCACACTCTGTACACATGTACTTATTCCTATGCTGTGTGTGTGTGATTACTGTAATGGGAAACCATTGAAATATGACTAATTAAATATTATCATAAAAATAATAATTTTAAAAAAAGTCACAGAGTCACATAATGTCACAGAGTCACATGATGTCACAATCACATGTTGTCACATAATGTCACAGAGTCATAAAAGTGAACAAAAACCAAAAACCAAAAAAAAAGTTCGCCCCGAGGTGGGATCGATCCCACAACTCTCAGGTTGCTAGCCGTCTGCTCTACCAAGTGAGCAAAGGATGGGGAATGTTTGACCAGCCCGAGGGCGAAAGTGGGAAAGTGAAACGGGGTAAGTTGTGGAGGGAATAGCTGAAAAGTGGGAAAACTGCTGGTGAGTGTATGAGAAACAGATGAAACCGACTTTCGCCACAAGTAGCAAAATGGCACCCACATCGCTCTATCTCTAACCGTTTTCGAGATTAGTCGGCCTTTCGTTAACGGCACACGAGGTCACGTGATCTATAAACACCGTAATATAGTGATTTCCGGACATTTCTTGGCTTTCTTCCTCCACCCCTACCCCCACTCCCCTCCCCAACCCACCCTCCCCCATGTTGACTTAAAATTATATAAACATCGTAATATAGTGATTTCCGGACACTTCTGGGCTTTCTTCCTCTACCCCCCACCCCCCCACCCCAACCCACCCTCCCTCATGTTGACTTCAAATTATATAAACATGGTAATATAGTGATTTCCGGACATTGCTGGGCTTTCTTCCTCCACCCCCAAACCCCCCCCCCACCCCAACCCACCCTCCTGCATGTTGACTTAAAATTATTTAAACATCGTAATATAGTGATTTCCGGACATTTCTGGGCTTTCTTCCTCTACCCCACACCTCACCCCCCCCCCCCCACCCACACCAACCCACCCTCCCTCATGTTGACTTAAAATTATATAAACATCGTAATATAGTGATTCCCGGACATTTTTGGGCTTTTCTTCCTCTTTTTGTTTTGCAGAAAGTGTGATGTTAACAGCTTTCTCATTGGTTAAAAGTGCAACAAGTGCAACAAGCTTGTTTCATAAAGTGCAACAGTCGTGTTGCACTTGTTTCACAAAGTGCAACAAGTGAAACAAGTTGCATTTGTATGGCGCACTTTGATTGGTTCTGAAAAAGCTAAGCAAACGCTCGCAGCGGAGCTGAGCTGTCACGGCTTGTCTGTTGAACGATCTGATAATGACATACATACGTTAGACTAATTATGTTCACATAGCAATTACATAGTCATATAGCTATATAATGTTACATAGTGTTACATTGTGTTACATTATGCTACATAGTGTTACATTGTGTTACAGAATGTTACATAGTGTTACATAATGTTACATAATGTTACAATGTTACATAGTGTTACATGATGTTACATAGTGTTACATGATGTTACATAGTGTTACCAAAAATAAAACAAAAAAACAATTTCCTTAACACGACTGTTTTGCCAATTCGTCTCCAATCTTTCACTTCCTTTCCAAAGAATAGTCAATCTTTCACTTCCTTTTTTTCCCCAAAGAATAACCAATGTTTCACTTGGTCTCCTATGTGTATTCCAGTCAATCCTTCACTTGTTCTCCAACAGTACAGCACAGCACAGGTAAGAGCAACTGTTTTCACTTTTTTCCATGTGTATCCAACAACAGCCAGAGCATGAATGATGCATATGTGCACACACAATGTGCTCTTATAGGAGTGCTGAATCATATCCTAGGGGGGTCCTCATGGTATGATAGACAGATGATAGAAGTCCTCACATGGAGGACCCCCGGGGGAGGTCCTCAGATTGAGAACCCGTGGGGGTCCTCATGGTGTGATAGACAGATGATATAAGTCCTCACATGGAGGATCCCGGGGGGAGGTCCTCAGATTGAGAACCCGGGGGAGGTCCTCACATTGAGAACCCCGATAATATGATAGACAGAAGGTGAAAGTGATGCCCGAGGGCGGGATCGATCCACCGACCTTCAGATCATGGGTCCGCTTAACGGTCCTCTGCTCTACTGAGCCATTCAGGCCAGAAGGTTAATGATCGGGAAAATATTCCTCATATAGGGTTAGGGTCACATCACACATGATTGACAGGTCATGTGACACATGATTGACAGGTCACGTGACTAATGACGTCATGATGACGTCATTGACACGGGCGCGCGCTCTAACAATTACCTGTTCCAGAACACCCATGGGGATTCTAAAACAATGACGTCACTGTTTTAGAAACCCCATGGTTTCTAATCTGCAGATTCGTTAATTGAGTCAGCGAATCTTCAGTTTTCCTGAAATTTTCAGCAAATCTATGGATTCGCTGGTTTTACAGATTCGCTGTAACATATACAGAATTGCAAAAATGTACACCGATTCGCTGAAAATTTTCAGCGAATCTACAGATTCGCTAAGTGAGTCAGCGAATCTAGAGATTCGCTGAAATTTTCAGCGAATCTATAGATTCGCTGGTTTTACAGATTCGCTGTAACATATATATATATATATGTTACAGGCAATTTGTGTATTCAGCCAATTCGTGAATTGCCTGAAATTTTCAGGCAATTCGTGAACTGCCTGTAAGGGTCAGGCAATTCGTGAATTGACTAAAATTTTCAGGCAGTTCGTGAATTGCCTGAAATTTAAGGTTTCCTTGTTCACAAATTGCCTAAAGACGTTTCAGGCAATTTGTGTATCAAAATATTAACTGTTTAACATAGTCAAATTTGTTAATTCCTTTCTTTATAATCGAAATAATTGCAATTAAGGCATGTACTTGGGGAAATATAATAGGGGGTCATAGTATACGTGTCATGATCATGTTTCATAATTGCAATTATGGCAAGAGTAAAACATTGTCCTATGGGCAACAAGTAAATACCGTCGTTATTTTAAAACAGGTCTAAAAATTGCAATTTAATTTCTTGTGATGAATTTAAAATTAAAGATTTTAACGGGGTCTGTTATTTCCAACCGGGTGAATTGCAAGAAAATTGAAGGATTTAATTAATTCCAAATAAACCTCTATAATTAAATACAATCCAATCTGTTGTGAGAGTTTACGGTTTAGAATTGCAACTATAAATTGAGGAAACCGCTGTTTAAGTTTGGTGTTATGCCTTTTACTTGATACAATTGCAATTAACGGGCGTCGGAGTGCAATGCTATTATGCAACTGAGTGCTTGGTAAAATGCATGCAAACTGATTCTTTGATTTACTATTGATGTAAAGGGAAGCAGGACAATTCCCGCGGAGACTTTTCCCACGCGGACTTTACCCGCGGGGACTTTTCCAGCGGAGGACTTCTTCCCACCTAGGACTTTTCCCGCGGGGGCTTTTCCCGACCTAGGACTTTTCCCCGACCTAGGAAATTCTCGCGGATAAAAAAAAACAACAAAAAATGAAACTAATGTGTTGCCATTTTTATTTAGTAATTTAAACTTGCAGTACACGTTCTCAATTGTGTTCTCTCCGGTCCCTGATGTTTCTTTTTTTATGGTCAACAAATTGTAGTGGATTCTGGTGTTTCTCTTGTTGCAGTGGATTATGCAGGAGCAGGGTATATTGTGATTCAGTTAAATGCAATTAAAACTTAATTCACAAATGTGTGATGGAGCAGCGGAGTGCTCTTTTATCAATTAACAAGCAGCGGAGTGCTCTTTTATCATGAAACTGAGATGGTTTAGTTCAAATAGCCAGTAGATGAATGCAATTTATGATAAAAAAATAATTGTTAACGGAGTTTCCGATGTACGATTGATGTAAATATGAACGTTTAATTCTCGTACATGCAATTATTGCTTTATTACTGCCTATGAAATGTAGCAATAAATGGAAGAAACAGCAAAACTTGTTCAACATCTCTTATAAAACATGTTTCAGGCAATTCGTGAACTGACTGGTCCCTAATTTCAGGCAATTCACGAACTGCCTGAAAATTTTAGTCAATTCACGAATTGCCTGACCCCTACTGGAAATGATATCACATTTTTTATGAGATGATAAGAAAATCAACAATTGTGACTAATGTTTCAGCTGATATCAGCACGCCAGCTCAGAGATCTGCTGAGAAGCCTGGATGAGCCCGATTTGGTGATTTTGGTGACAGGTATAATATAATGTATTGATACGTCTATGCGTGACGTTATGCATGACTTAATGTATGACGTAATGCAAGGATTTAAATTCCATCAAAGAATAATCGTGGGGTGCGGGGAATGAGGGGAGGGGTTCAAAATCAGAATATGCATCTTCTCCGAGTTTACTAGCTCTAGCAAAATCTAAATTAGTCCGTTTTCGCTACCGAGTAGGAAAAATTACACTTGGGACTACCAAAATACAATTTTGAACTCTAAATATTCAGATTTGACCATGAACGTGGAAGTCAAGGTCACCAAGGTACCTCTTACATAACAACTTTTAGGCCCAAAGATCGAAAATAAGCTCTGAATCGCTCTATCTATAACCGTTTTCGAGATAATAGTCAACTTCCGGTTTTTAACCTTGACCATGACCGAGGAGGTGAGTGTTGTGATGTGGATAGGATAATGGCAGGTGAGGATTGTGGTGTAGATATGATAATGGTAGGTGAGGATTGTGGTGTAGATAGGATAATGGTAGGTGAGGGTTATAGCACACTTTATGGTAGAGTAAGCTACAGATTTCAGCGCCCTTTTTAAATCTTGAAACAAATCGCGGTCTGTATTAGGCCTGGGAACCGCCAGTTATTAATCGCCTCGGCAATCTCAGGTTAATAAAACGTCGCAAAATTCCCGAACTCTTAACTCTTGAAGTACAGGGATTACGAATCTATTCATCTGTTCATACCCAGGTGATGGATCTCAAAAAAAAAAATCTACCTGCCTGCCTCCCTTATCAAATGTTTAAGTCGCAGGCAGCCAATGAAAACCTCTTAAAACATTCAGATAAAAAGAAGCAGCACAGTCCCTAAGTAAAAAAAAACAAACAAACAAACAAATAAACAAACAAAAACTCAAAACTTTCTTTGTTCGGTATTCGTAATCTAACTTCAGTTGAATATTTGAACAATGCAGTGTCTCCCACTCTCCCGCTTTCCTCATATACGGACCTTTTCTTGTACATAATGACCCTAATTACTCCCGGTGTTTCCAGATTATCTCGGTCATACAACCAATCAAATTAATCTCACACGATCTGGATAAACTAGGAGAAGTTGCTGATGAAAAAACAAACTGTCTTTGTGAAGTTCCTCAACACAAAAGACAAATGACTGTCATAAAAACACGATAAATGCTCTGGTGGAGTAAATTTTTTGTTCTGTTTAAAGTAGTGTCAAATTTGTGCCAAGTTGTGTCAAGAAGCGAGTACTTACACAAACTCACCGGATGCTGAGAGTGTGATTTCGCTAATGACCATTGTCATTGTCTTTGTCGATTTGCTTCAAGGTTCCACAGAAGATGCTGGCATAAAGCTTCAGTTCGCCCAGCTGCTGCGGAGGGGGGTCATGGGTGTGGCCCACTGCTCAGGTTTCTACCATTGCTATTACATCAGAACACCGGAAATGGGACGATCCTAGGGAATGAGCAAAAGTGCTCCGATGACCGGGATAGTCCGATTTCCGGGATGGTCCGATTTCCGAATTCGACCGATGGTATACGAGTGCATAATTATATGTAACAACGTACCCGTATGACAGTCGATGAACAACATGCATTCTTTTGTTTTCGCCCCAATGATTTCAGCCTGAACTCTTGTTTTTGTCCCTAGACATAAAATAAGCATTTTTCTGTGAGTTAGAACCTAAATGTAACACAGGTAAATTACCTGGTTGATCTCATAGGACAATTGCAAATTGCTAATCAAAACTGCACAGGCACTTTTTCTGTATTAACACCGATCCGATTTGAGGGGTTCCTTAAAAATTAACATAAGGGAATGGATGAATTTTTGTTTTGGCGAAAAGTGGTCTAATTTTAGGGTTGGACTGATTTGCGGGGTGGCCCGATTTTCGGGTTTGCTCATTTCCCGGTTGATCTGATCTCAGGTGGCTCTGGTACATTTAATCGCTTTGTGCTGAAATCATGCGGCCATTTTATACCAAGATTTTTTTCTCAACTTCCGGGTCAACATTCCAACTTCCGGGTCAAGATTCCAAATTCTGGGTCAACATTCCAACGTTGCATTTGGATACACGTCGCTCCTGACGCCGGATAAACATAAGCTTTTTCGTTGTTTATGAACATCAAAACCATATCTGTCTGTCGGTTGCTGGAAAGAGAGACATTATAACACGCACCCCATTGACAACCCCCTCTCGTATAAAGAAATGATCACTATAAATAATTTTTACCTTCCCTAATCGCATAGGAAACTTCACTCACTACATTCACTCGAACGTCAGAGGTACTATGGCGGTATATTTGTGCAAAAAAATTCACGTCATTTGCGCTCCAACATTCATTTTTAATCGCTATGGTATTTATCTACAATTAATAGAAGAGAAAATATTTAATTCTTTCGCGAACCACTTGTTATGTTATCCAAGTCACTATTAATTTCTGCACGTAGGTTTTTATTATTCCCAAAAAAAAAAAAAAATAAAATAAAAGATATAATAAATTTATCGCTCCCTATAATTAACTTTTCGCGTTCCAAAATTAATATATTACATTCGAAAACACGTTATATAAAAGAACCAATAGTAGTTGAGAAAGAGGGGTTTCACGCCACTTGAGGGGTTTCACGCCACTTGATGACGTCATACTGTCTGGAAGTGACGTCATAGCGTCTGGACCGGAAGTGTTGTCTGGACCGGAAGTGTTGTCTGGACCGGAAGTGTTGTCTGAACCGGAAGTGAGGTGATAGGCGTAGTCATGGCAACGAAGCATGGTAACGTGACGTCATAGGCGAAGCCATAGGCGAAGCCATAGACGTAGCGATAGGCGTAGCCATAACCCTGATAACAAAGTGAGGACCCCCCCTAGGACATACTATGTACCGACCCCCCCGCCCCCCAGGCGGCAGTCTGGACAGACCCTATGGTAAAAAGTGTGGACCCTCCCCCCCAGGACATACTATGTACCGACCCCCCCCCCCCCAGGAGAGCAAACATTGTGCTGAATCAACATGATGAAATCGTCGATTCAGCATGATAAAATCGTATATAAGTGTAGTGACTCGAGGCTCAGACATCGTCAGACATCGTCAGACATCGTCAGACACATCATGGACAACACATCAGCTACTAAGAAAGTGACCATACAATGCTACAAGTGCTGCGTGAGGTTGGAATATGAAGGGCAGTCACACAACTGCCCGGTGCACCACAATGCACCGCAGCGCTTTTGCTGTAAAACCTGCGGTGGTCTGCTCTGGTACAGGTTTGCGACGACGCTACCTGGGCCAGGACCAATATGTAATGACTGCTGGTGGTGTGGTATGACTCTGAAGCTGAAGAGCTATTGCGACAGCCATCCGTTCAAGTGCGCGGGAAGACCATTTACGATGCAGGAGTACTACAAGTACAAATGCCGCTGCAGGAATCCAACTTGCTGATATACTAACATATTTCGGCCTTTTTAAGGGCCATCCTATATTATGAAATGAAGCAAAACATGTCTGTCTGTGTGTGTGTGTGAGAGAGAATATATTTTATCACATTTCAGGTCTAGTTGGCGGATGAATACCATTTGGCAGACCATTTGACTTCACCGCTAGATGTCTCTGCTGTGCAGCAGTGCAGCTGTACAACTCCACAACTGTAAGTGAGACATTCATATATACAAGTAAAATTCTGCTGAGTCAGCAATTTTAACATTTTGGAAACAAGTTTGAAAAGTTACACACCATATTTTGATTACATAGAAGTAGCATAAAAGCATGAGTGAAACATGTCAACTAGTCAACTAGTGATACATTCTGCTGAGTCAACACACCATTGAAGTGGTATAAAAGGAAGAGTGAAACGTATATTTTACTTCATTTCAGTTCTAGCAACAGCAAGAGCAACAACGATGGTTACAGTCTACTGTCATGATTGCGATGTGACATTTCCATCTCTGGAATTGTTCGTGACACATACATGCAAACCGGCTAGGATGAAACGTGCTCATGAAGAGCTTGTTGAGCAGATTGAAGCCAAGAGACGAAAAACCGTACAAGATGGTGTTGAAAGACCTGATCCAGTCCTCTGCTGTAAATGCGCCAAGATATTTTCCTCTTTGGATGCATTTGAGACACATGCATGTGATGAGATGGAAAATGTGTCTCATGAAGAACAAAGAAAGAAAGAGACAGGACAAGTAGGCAGAGGCAGAAGAGTGAGTCTTGATGAAAACGCACAGGAAAGGCGGTTTGAGCCTGAAGATGGATCGGATTTACTACTTGAAATGCGACAACAAGAGAATAGAATCAAGAGACATTTGCTAGAGACGTTAAACCATGGCATGAAATGGTACATTGTGGTACATGCACGCTTCAAGAAAATGACACCAAATGCTGAAGGCGTGATGGTAGAACAAGTGGATAATGCCTTTATCAGCAGTCCAACATATGCAGCATACAATCCAGCAGATATTGAGAAGGACTTACCAGAAGCCTATAAAGAATTGTTTACCAGGTTTGATGAACATGAGCGGCAAGGCTCTGGCTGGGTGTTAGATAACATATTATTCATTGAAGTGCATACAGCTACGTCAGCGCCTCTGGAAGCAAGCAGTTTTATCCCACTGCGGAAGAAAGTAAAGAATACATTAAGTGTGTTAAACATTCAGAATAAAGACAACAAGTGCTTCTTATGGTCTGTACTGGCTCACCTTCACCCTCACCATTATCATCAACACCCATATCGTGTGAGTCATTACACACCATTTGAGAACGAATTGAAGGTGGAAGGCATGACATTTCCAACACCGATTACAGACATTCCAAAGTTTGAAAAGGAGAATGATGTGTCCATTAACGTGTTTGGATATGAACATGATGTAGTTGTTCCCATACAACTAAGTCGAAACACCAGCGCAAGAGAAATCAACTTACTTTTGATTAGCAATGACAAGACAAGGCATTACTGCCTCATCAAGAATTTCAGCAGACTGATGGCGTATCGATCAAAGCGTAAGACTGCAGCATTTTATTGTTTCAACTGTCTTCACGGGTTTATACGACAAGATCTTTTAGACAAGCATCGTGAAGTGTGTGGCAAGCATGGCGCACAACGTTTATCATTCCCCAAGGAACCTTTCATCAAGTTCAAGAATGTAGCCAAACAACAGCGAGCGCCGTTTGTCATTTATGCGGACTTTGAATGTTTCACGAAAAAGCATGAAGAAGTTAGGTATCAACATCATCGTCCAAACAGCTTTGCCTATGTGGTTGTGAGCCAGTATGATATACGTGCACCAGTCCTGTATCGAGGCGATAATGCTGTGAAAGTCTTTTTAGACCATATGGTGAATGAGCGTGATCGTATTGTGCATGGTTTACAACAGAAAAAGAAAATGGTCATGACTCATGAAGATGAAGAGCATTATAAGAACGCCACAGATTGTTACATTTGTCATGAGCCTCTAGGAGCAGATCATGTGAGAGATCATGATCATATCAATGGTAAATACCGCGGAGCTGCACATAGTCAATGCAATTTACAATTTCGACTTCGAAAGGATAAGCAGGATGTTGAAGATTCTTTCATCATTCCTGTGTTTTTCCACAATTTACGAGGCTATGACAGCCATTTGATCATGGAAGAAATTGGAAAGTTTAAAAATGAGACGATTACAGTCATTCCCAACACAGTTGAGAAATATATTGCATTCACCATGAGCAATCTAAAATTTACAGACAGTTATCAGTTCATGAGTATTTCTCTACAGAAGTTGGTATCCAACCTGGCAGCAGAAGGGAAAGACAACTTTTATAACATGACGTCACACATTCACGATAGCGACCAACAAGATTTACTGTTGAGAAAGGGAGTGTACCCTTATGATTACGTGGACGAGCCATCCAAGTTTGCTGAAACACAACTACCGTCCAAGGACAAGTTTTACAGTCTGCTCAGTGAAGAAGACATTAGCGATGAGGATTATGCGCATGCGCAGAAGGTGTGGGAGACATTCCACTGTACTACATTTGGCGAATATCATGACTTGTACCTGAAATCAGATGTGTTGCTGCTGGCTGACGTGTTTGAAAACTTTCGTCACGTATGTCTTAACACGTATGAATTGGATCCTGCTCACTACTATACAGTGCCAGGACTGTCCTGGGATGCCATGTTGAAAGCGACAAAGGTGAAATTGGAATTGATTAATGACATTGACATATACCAAATGGTTGAACAAGGTCTACGTGGAGGAATATCTATCATCACACACAAGTATGCGAAAGCAAATAACCCCTACGTAGCAGATTACAATCCCACGAAACCGACTAACTACTTGACGTACCTAGATGCAAACAACTTGTATGGCTGGGCCATGTCGCAAAGCATGCCGGAAAGTGGATTTATGTGGGTGAGCGAGCCAGAATCCATTGACTTTATGGATGTGGATGAAGATGACGAGATTGGGTACATTTTAGAAGTGGATTTGGAATACCCATATTCAATCCATGATCACCATAATCACTATCCAGAGGCTCCAGAACGGAAATGTGTGAAAGTGGGAGAATTGTCAAAACATAGTCAGAAGCTGCGGAAAGATCTAAACATGAAATGCAAGCCTAGTGAAAAGCTCATTCCCAACTTATGCGACAAGAAGAAATATGTACTTCATTATAGAAATTTACAGCAATATGTCTCACTGGGATTGAAAGTCGCGAAGGTGCATCGTGCCATTATGTTTGCACAGAGCAAATGGTTGGCAAAATACATCTCCTTGAACACGGAAAAGAGAAAGTTGGCCAAGAACCCGTTTGAGAAAGATTTTTTCAAATTGATGAATAACTCTGTGTTTGGCAAAACTATGGAAAATGTGAGAAAGCGCATGAATGTGGAACTTGTTCACCAGGAAAAGCGGTTCAAGAAACTTGTGGCCAAACCTTCCTTCCACAAATTTAGAATTTTCAACGAAGATTTGACCGCGGTACATTTGCGCAAAGTGGATCTGCTTCTGGATAAACCCATTCAAGTCGGTTTCACCATTCTCGACCTCAGCAAGGTGCTCATGTTCCACTTTCATTACAACTACATCATGACCAAGTATCCCGACGCCAAACTCTTGTTCAGCGACACCGACAGTCTATGTTATGACACAGAAACGGATGATATCTACAAAGACATGCAGGAAGATGCCGACTTGTTCGACACAAGTGACTATCCCCCAGATCATTTCCTGCATTCCAACGTGAACAAGAAAGTGCTTGGGAAAATGAAAGATGAGACGGCAGGCATTCCCATAGAAGAGTTTGTTGGACTTCGACCAAAAATGTACAGTATGATATATGGTGGGAAAGAAAAACGTACGGCTAAAGGTATCACTCGCGCGTGTCAAAGACGGATGAAACATCAGCAGTATAGAGATAGTTTGTTCAACCAAACACAAACGATGACCACAGGACACATCATTCGAAGTCATGACCACCAGATCTTCTCGGAGAAGTTGAGGAAAGTGGCTCTCTCTCCCTTTGATGACAAGCGATATGTGATGAGTGATGGCTATTCCACGTTGGCGCATGGGCATTACAGTATATAAGGGGAAGACACTTCAACTTTAGAGTTAGTTGAGGTGTGAACACTGAAGCGTCAACATGAATCGGAAAAGATCTGCAACAACGGATATGGATACTCTTGCTGATACAGTCAAAGACATGAATGTGAAACATCCTGATACTACCATCAAGAAATTAAAAGTGGAGATAGCACCAACACCACAGTCGTGGGATGGAATGCTTTCTCTAGGCAATGGAAAGTATATCAAGATTATGAAACAAAGTAATGAAGGTGTGGTAAACATTCGCAAATACCTCAGAGATGAGGGGACTGGAAAAAACCGTCCAACGAAAAAGGGTATCTTGCTGACAATACCTGAATGGAAAATGATGAAGAAGCAGGTGAAAGAAGTGGATAAAAGGCTTCGCAGACAAGACGACAAGTCATAACAATCATCATGAATGTACTCATGTTGGACGATGGTGTCTACCTTAAAGTTAATGAGAGGAATGAAGTAATGATGGGTTCTCGGAGAAGTTCTGCTTATCGGTTTAAGCCTGAAGTGTGGAAAGACTTTAAAAACATACCGCTTGAACCTGGGTTTGAACGCAGACTTGAAAATAAACTGGAAGTGACGGTGGCTGAATATGATTCTAAGATACGTGTGACATTCTGTAGAAATGACATTGTGCTACGACATTTTGGACAGTATCTCGTCCTATCGCTTGATGACCAATCCGTGTTGAAGGATCATCTAGACAAGTTGAGAATACCCGACTTTCTCCTAGCAGTCTCAAATGAATTAGAAGTGCGTGTGACTGAGAACGGTCTAGACATGTTTGTACAATTTCGCAAACATGACGAGCTTACAGAAAACTACGACATCATCACCCTCAGCACAGTGGAATGGAACGCGCTGTTGCAAGCATTGGATTGGAAAGAACCTAACGCTTGAATTCAAAGAGTAAGGGATACAACTTATGCGGGGTACCAAATCCATTGAGTTAACACAACATATACGCGTGATGGACATAAATGAAGAAGGATATGAACTGAAACTGTCTGAACATGAAACTGCTAAAGTGATAAAGTTTGGTGATGTGCGTTATGTAAGCTTTCATAGCATTTACAAACACGGATGTAATGTCTATGATACCTATATCAATTTAGATTCTAATGAATGGCATTCATTGATGAATGTATTGAAAAATGAATGTGATTGTAAATAGACTTTGTAAACTTTGTAAATAGAAGCTTATAGTTAAGAGTTTGTAAATAGTGTTTGATAACTTTGTAAATAGAATTTGTAAATAAAAGTTTGTAAATAGTGTAAATAAAAGTTTGTAAATAGTGTAAATAAAAGTTTGTAAATAGTGTAAATAGACTTTGTAAATAGCGTTTGTAGTTAAGAATTTGTAAATAGTGTTTGTAAACTTTCTAAATAGTGTTTGTAAATAGTGTTTGTAAATAAAAGTTTGTAAATAGAACACAATAAACAAGACAGTTGTTAGAAACTTGGTTTGTTTTATTTAACAACAACAACAACAACTTAACTAATATAACAAAAACTTAACTAATATAACAACAACAACTTAACTACAACTTAACTAATATAACAACAACAACATTAATAAAACAGTGGTTTATAATGTCTATATACAAAATCCTTTACAATAAAATCACCATCCTTTCTTTTTAATATATTCACAATATCAAACATACTCTGACCTCGAGCTCTATGCAATATATAATATACACAATAAAAACCACATGACGATGATACTGGCGTTTGTAATGAGATAGAATTATACATATAGTCATTTCTTAAAAACATGTCTAAACGATCATCGAGAGGTAACAGTCCATAAGAGTCAAAATATTCTGCAGGGTCTTTATCATAATACACTGCCACCCAATGTTCTCCTGGTTCATCTTAATCGTCTGTGTTGATGACATAGGCGCCACGTTGTAAAGACGGTAACTGGTCCATGGCAAACACGCCTTGAAACAAGTCTTTAGTCATGACATCATGACTCAATATGGCATCAATCTGCTTCGTGTTCATGACTGGTAGTCGAATTGGATGCTGCGATTTGCACTGATCTCAATAATGTTGTCTAATTCAGCATAGACAATGACATTGATGGTATGTTGCAAAGCTCTAGCAAAGTTCATTTCTAGCCGCAAATTCCCATGCTTGATCAGGGGGAAATGATCATCGCCATCATAATCCGGTGTTAAGTCACAACGAAAATAAAGCATAACCTCTAGGCCAATCTTCCCGTTTTATAATGGAACTCTTCTCACCATTCAATCGATCAAACGATTTGTAAAGCGTTTCAAAAGCGTCTAGGTATTTGTTCTGTGTACTGTCAAGCTTGAGAGGTTTGGATAGAACTGGTTCACCATCCGTGTACAGTTGCATATAGTCCAGATCAAAATGTTTGAAATCATATGGATTCCTCAATACTGATCCACCAAAGGCTTCATTATGAGCCAGACCAATAACAATACGATTTGGTAATTGACCCAAAAAGATGTTATCTTTCACAAAAGACTGAAATCCTGCTGGAATAGCCAAGACTTTACATTCTTTTCTAGTGATGATGATCTTAGCAGGACTTTTCATCAATGCATCTGTATGTCCTAACTGAATACCTGGACTCACCCTCACTTTCCGAATGGTTAAAAATGCCTCTTTCACTTCTACCTTATAGGTATTATCTGCAGCCATCAATACATAGTCATCTTTTTGTCTATGGAAACGCAATTTCAAACTGATGCCATTCGGAAGATAACGATCCTGCTCAAAAAAATCTATCCTTCAACCACCTATGAGCATAACATCACGGCTAAGACGTGTATGTAAATAGCGATGATGTAAGCCATTGTTTCCTTGCTCAGCCAAGTCACCACCGTCGGCATTGACATGAAACCCGGATACATATTGTTCATGATTAGGTCTTTTCACCTCATAACTATTCATTGACCCGGCAGTATCCTTGTACATGAGACGCATAGAGCGCTCAGAATGCAGACTTTCTTCCGAATCATGGATGAGATGAGAGATAATGCTGGTATAACCATGAGTATTGTTGCTATGCGAAACCAATCTATCATTCAGAAACAATTCAATATTAGACCATAACCCATTAAACACATCATTGATGCAAGAAACATTATCATCTGCGCCACAAGCTGTTCCATCGGCCTTTAGAATGCGACATACAATATGAAGTTTGCTGTTCTTTAAATCCAGATATTCTTCTGTACTCGCAGGAATGTAGAATTCTATTGGAGCGCCTTCTCTAATACTTGTAAGTGGTTGATAGTCAACATTATAACTTTTCTCTACAGCAGTTTGCGTCGGTGGTACGTGAAACCATTCCAATGGAGAAAGACTGCATTCACATGAATGATTATGAATGAGAGACATTTTTTTTTTAAATATCTTTGCGATATTTTGATGTTATCCGTCTGGCTGTTTTTCGTCTTCTGGCACGTTTCGTCGGTTGCACTGTCTTTTTATGCACATCTCCTCCAAACACCCGTTCTGCTACTCGGCCCGTCACATCTTTCGCGACATTCTTTGCAGCCTTCTTAAGATGTGGCGCAACGATCTTAGCCCCAGCCTTAAGTAGTGGAATAGCTTTGCGAGCCAATGATCCCAGTATGGAACCAATACCATCGCCATATTGAATTCGCGCTCCTTTGAATCCTGGTAATTCTCCACCCACTTGACGAAGAAAATGGTTGCGATATGCAGACGGATCGTGTGTATAAGCTTTCATATTGCTTTTGGTCGAAAATGAAGTTTACAGATCATCTTTCCAGTTTGAAATTGAACATTATAGCCTGTATCGTCCTTTATATTCATCTCTATCACATCAAATTTGGATGTGTTTACAGGAACATAATGCGGTTCGCCGTACGTTTTCATGATAATATCTCCATCATGACCTTGTATTCCAACAGAACGTAGTAAGGGAACATAATACTCACCAACAACTTGTGGCTCACAAATGCTACAATACACATAAAGTGTATAAAATCCCTGTTTCACATCCGCTTTATGGTCAGCTATACATCTTTCAGTATACCATTGATCTGGGATAAATCCTAAAATCTCAGCTAATCCAGTGGAGAATGACACTTCAAAGCCATAATTAGAAATATAAACACACGTCGTCTAATTTTATCATACTTTATCCGAATAGCTTCTTTAAGTTCATCTTTCATAGAATTAGTCGCTTCTTCATTCACTGCCTGGCATATTTCCTGTATGGATCTATAATAACCATAGGGAATATTGATAGTGTCAGGTGTCTCTGTCAGTGGTTGTTGTCGAAACTGAATAGAATAGTCCATATCATGTCTCATCGTTGTCCATGTATGTGGATATTGAATTTCAGCTAAAGCCACTTCATATTTTCCGTTCATATAAATGGTTCGAGGCATACGAATTTGGTAATTCGAAGCCTTGTTGTTGGGATAATAGTTCATACTCGCATTGCTAGGCAAAGTAATGTAAAAACTATTCGACTCCATGATGGGAACTAAATGGTATAGGTGCGTTGACGTTGCCTATATACTTCACGATAGCGCGCGCCATTCGACCAAGTATGCAAATGGCCTTTCACATCATGATGATCTATGACTTCTCCTTCACAACAAGCACTTGTACATCTGATCTTTACAGGAATAGTTGGTTTATCTTCTTGACAACAACATAGCTCTTTCAGCCATGTTAAAAATTTTCCCATCCTTCAGGAAACTGTCTTTGTTGACGTTGTTTCATTTCTGTTGTAATGTCGTCACGAGTGGTCTTTTTACTAAACATTGTTTTTGGAATATTAGCATCGACAATTTCCTGGATGAACGGATGCCAACCATGTGGTGGTATGGCTCGTTCTTTTCTTCTTGTCGCCACCAATGCTTCTTTCATCAAATCAACCATGTTGGAATTTGTGATAATATCGCCCGTTTTCAACACAAGTTCATTCTTATCTGTCCATTTAACACCATGTTTCTTCAGTTCTGCTAAAAGTTGTGTTACTTTTCCATGATAGATAGGTTGAAAATGACTTAAAAATAACTTTTCTGGTTTTTCAGGTGATGATGATGATGATGAGGGCTTTTGCTGCCTAGACTGACTTGTTCGTAAATGACGACCAAGAAGTTGAGACATTTCTATAGCCTTTTCACGTGTTCGTTTCCCACGTAAAAGTGTATTAACTTTTGTTTTGATATCATGTTTCTTTTCTAAAAAGAGCTTGTATTCATATTCAGGAATGAGAACCATTTTCATAGTATGTTTCATTTTAACAGCAGTTTGGCTAACAAGGGCAATGCCAATCTAGCAATAGCTCCAATGAATCCTCCTTTCTAATTAATCAACTTCTTTTTTCGTCGAAGTGATATCTTCTTATCTGCTAGAGTACGTAGCGTATGACGTTCACGTTTAAATTATTTAAACCGTTTTGAGCTTAAGGGTAAATGTCCTTGCAATATATTCAAACAAATTTCAAACAAGCTTGTTAATTCCTCTTTTGTAGCTTGCTGTAGCAAGGATTTACGTCGTTTAGGCCCACTGCGTGCAAGCAAATGAAGAAACGGTTGGTTCGCTCGAATACGTTTAGACATCTTGACTGCGAATGGTCAAATGAGTTGGTTCTTGTTCATACACTGCTTTATCAATATATACATAATGTGTATCTTTTGGTAAAATGCCTGTACGAATACGTAGTTGATCATTTGTCTTTGGTTTTAAATCAATGAATAAATAACCATGAGGTTTGCTGGTAGCATCTTGATAGGCTTCTATGAGAAATTGAGATCTTCCAGGATACATTTGCCGCGCCAATGTACTAATTTGTTGACTGTCTCTAGGATTTTTAAACAGAATGATATAATGTGTATTCAAACTAATATTTCGCATCTCTTTCCCATGATGGAATAAATTATGTACAATAAAGATAATGCTTAGATTTTGATGACTGCTGCCAACACTAAAGAGACGTGTCATTCGCTCATCACTATGACATTTGGTCATTAAGTCATCAATGATAAGTAAGTTTGGTTTCTTCGGGTTAAAACGCTCTTCAATGTCATCTGGAATGCTTTGGTAAAATTCCACGCCTTTCATTCCCTTGTACAAAGGCTGATCTGCTGCATAAAGCCATAAAATGCTTTTTGGAGAGGGTTTAATCAACTTTGTTCTAGAATTTCCTTCACCAGAGACGTTTTGCCACTGCCTGTAGGTCCAGAAACCAAACATGTAAATGGATGCTTCATTGTTGAATGTCTGTTTCTTTCACCCAACTGTTAAACTTGTTTGGCCAACCTAACCACTTGACAAATAATTCTTTCACACCTCCTCGTCTTTTACGTGTTTTCAAGACTTTTTCAATTCTATAAATAGATTCAATATCTTTGGTCACTTTCTGCAGTTCTTCTTCATAGAAATGTCCATCAATATCTTCGTCTAAAAAGTCTTTCACACGATACAAATGTATTCCTTGCTTCTTACAACGATGTGTGACAATGAAGACTTCTTGCGTCCATTTGAAGTGATAATCCCGTTGAAACACGTATTTGATGTGGGAAATGCGAACATGATCGCCAATGTTAAATTTGTACTTCTTCTTCTTCGGTTTCAATTTCAGTTTGTCGACATACATATACTTCCACACTTTTGATTCGTTGTCTTTACGAATCTCGGCTGGAGCATATTTATTAGGAAGAGAACCATGAGGTCTATGGTTGTAATTGTACACCAAGTCTTGAAGAATGTCTACGTAACGGTAAGTTTGATTATGTAGAAAATACCGATACATCATTCCCTTTAGAGTACGAATGACTCTTTCAGCAAAGTTGGCTTTGGTTTCATTCTTTGTGGTATAAGCATGAATTCCCTCTTTCTTCAAAAATGCTTTTACCCATCTGTTTTTAAATTCTGTTCCTTTATCAGACCTTAGAGTTCGCGGTCTTCGTCGTGTGTCATGAAAAATCTTTTGGAAAGCTTGTATGACGCTGGTATGTGATTTATTAGGTATTGGCTGTACCCAGACATATTTGGAAAACACATCAATGACAATGAGTAAAAAGCGTATGTCATCATTATAGGGAGCTATGTTTCCCATATCAGCCAAATCAATATCCCACATGTCATCAATGCCACGTGTAATGACACGTTGTCTTTTGAACCTGACAGGTTGTAGTAAACTGAAAGCATCTTGATCCTGTAGCCATTTCTTGACTTGTGACTGTGTGACTGGTTGATTATGTTTTCTTAAGATGTGATACAGTTTGTAAGGACCAGCAAATGCTCCAGGCTGTCCAGGTTTGAAGTAAATATTGCTCAAGTAGTCTTTCCACGTCGACATGATGAATGGAAAAACACGTCTGAACAGAACAGCTTTTATTTTATAACTCAACCAACATCACTTAACTAACATAGTAACTTAACTAACATGTATTTATAACTAACATGTATTTATAACTAACATATATTTACAGATCAAGTATAGATACAATGGTATGAATAACTGGAGACCATTGGTCTTCAATGAACACTAACCAACTACTGAGTTCATCCAATGTAATAGCATCTACACCGTATTTCTCACAACGTTGATTTGCATTATCTAACACTTTATCTAAATGAATGTAATATTTAGCTTCATTCCAATATGTATAAACACATGCAGCATGACAAGTATGTTCTTGACACTCTTCATGTTGACAAGCAGGACAGACTAAATATGCAAACTTTTTTTACAGCTGATAGCATTTCTTCACAATAAGCTTTTTGCACAATATATTGTCTCAGTGTCATGTCCACCATTATGCAGTCTTGTGAGTCTTGTAATGCAGCACAAGTCTGTCAGGTTTAGCAAGTTATGCTGCTCCGGCAATGTAGCACAAGTCTGTCAAGTTCAGCAAGTTTTTTCCAGTTGTTGTTCACTTAACACACTTCTCCATGTCCACACGTCTGCACATCAAGTCTCACACAACAGTTCTAACAACTTTCCCATGATATTCTGACCAGGATATCCAGATGATACCAGCTCCCCACCAATGATCATACGTTGCTTCAACTAAAGTTTTGTCTTTACATTCTTTTAACTTGTTGCGAAACAATACACACTGATTCCATTTGACTTGTAAAACATCTTGCATTTTGCTTCTCTTCACTGTATGCCATAAAGGACATGGCTTTATCACTTTAGCAATACGTTTTGCTTCATATCCATTTCTACATGAAGCAATGGCTGAAGCAACATCTTGAAGGTGATGAAAAACTGCTTTCTCATATTGATACAACGCTTCACTTGAGTTGAACACATGTCCATACTTTTCAAGTCGTGTTGGAAACATGTTTGAAAGAACGTCCTTGTGACCGCTGAATAGTACAAGATTCTCCATGTTGACTTTGTTTCTGTTGTTTTATTCTGACATGTCGGTTTCTTCCTGTAATAAAATATCTTTTAATGTATTTGCTGCCTCTTCTATCATGTTCTTTCTTTGTTTACGTTGAAACCACTCACATAAAACTAAATTTGCTAGTACGAAAAACATTGTTATCAATTCACTATGTTGTTACAAAGATGTTAAAACGTTGTTGTTAAAGTTACCTGATAAAGCTGTTCTGTTTCCTCTTCTTGTAGTTCACAACAATCTCTCAAATAGTCAACCACGGCGAAATACACTTCCACATCAGTGCGAGCAGAATAGAACGCAGAATCAAAGTCAAAGTCAGGATCCTCTTCTATTCCAATTTTATAACATTCTTCAAGAAATCTTGAATGTAGTTCAATCACATCAAGACTGTGATGTACAACATCCCAAAAAGCGTCTAAATGATAAAGTTGATAGTCTGGAGTGCCACAGCTAGCAAGTTTAGCAATCATCAAGTCAATATAAGCATTTTTAAAACATGCGTCCATCTTGTTTCAGTGTCTTGTGGGCTTTTACTTTGCTTCACTGACTTTAAGTACTCCACACTTGCCGCAGAAGTTGCTTGGTTCACACAACTTGCAATTATACTTGTGGCAGTGGCAATGATAATCCTCCACATATCCACAAGCACCGCAATAGTCGCAGGTAAGTCCAAGTTGATTTTGTACGTTCATGTTCTCCAAGTGAACTTCAGCCAGTCTTTTCTTGGATAGCTTTGACACCTTCATCCGACCATCCTTTTGCAGCTTGATGATCGTTTTCTTGTCATGACATTCCTCACATGGTGATAGGGCTGAGTTAATGTTGTCCATCTCCTGAAGCAGTGTCTCCCATTCACCATCATTCATGTTGATGTGATGTGTGTATTCTTTCCCTTCAAACCGTGATGTGCGTACAAAACTCACATAGCGCATATCCAAGTATGAAATGACTTCAAGCCACTTCGTTTGCGTTAAGTATAGTTTGAAGCCAATGTCGCGTAAATTTTTCAAGCTCTGACACACAATCTTCCACAAAGATGGTGAATAAGCACACCATCTCTCTCCACGTGTGATGCGTAGAAATGGCCCATATTCTCCATGCTCCACAGTAATGGTTAAGTTAGCACTAATTTTAAAGCTGCTTGTCTTGTTCTCCATGGCTGCCACAATGTACTGATGATCCACTCCCTCCAACTGTCTGCTGAGAAATGACTTCACTCTGCTGAGTCCACTCCCTTTTATACCCAACTATCTGCTGAAAAATAATTTCACTTCAACTGCCTGTTGAGTCCACTCCTTTTTATACCCAACCATCCGCTGAGTCAGCTCCCTTTTCAAACAACTTGCAAAGCTTTGAATTCACTTCAACTCGTCCATGGTTGAATCGAACAAGGTCTGATACATTCGTTGTCAATGGAACATCATCATCATAATATAGAATAATTCTTGCAGGTACATCTAACATGAGCTCCACTGCCCAAATTGTATTCGCGTGGATAAATGCTGAATCAATGTCATAAGCTGATAGTATATGTAGATCTTCGCATTCATGTTGAAAAGAGCGGATGAAACGATCTCTTGGAATTGCCTTTCCAACAGCTTCCCAATGTAGATGCAAATTCTTCACTTGCCACATCCATTCCGATTCAAAAGCATGAGGCATTGAAAACACATAGTCAATATAGTTTACTTTGAACACATCATCCATAGTCTCTGCACATCTGTCTACAATGTACTAATATCTTTGAGGTCCGTTCTTTTATACCCAACCATCTGCTGAATCGAGCTTTTCAAACTTCTTGCAAAGTTTTGAATTCACTTCAACTCGTCCATGGTTGAACCGAACAAGGTCTGATACATTCGTCGTCAATGGAACATCATCATCATAAAGTAAAATGATTCTTGCAGCTACAACTAACATGAGCTCCACTGACCAAATTGTATTCACGTTGATAAAGGCTGAATCAATGTCATAAGTTGATATGATAAATGTTAAATCAATGTCATAAGTTGATAGTATATGTAGATCTTCACAGTCACGTAGAAACGAGTCGATGAAATCACTTGGAATAGTCTTTCCGACAGCTTCCCAATGTAGATGTAAATTCTTCACTTGCTGCATCCAATCCCATTCAAAAGTAGGAAGCTTTGAAAACACATAGTTAGTATAATTCACTTTGAAGACGTCGTCCATAGTCATACATCTGTCAAGAAGTAATGCTGACATTGTGAAGTATTTTCTCGTCACACAATCTCCACTTGTTGACTTGTTGACAGAATGTATTACTAGTTGACTAGTTGACATGTTTCACTCATGCTTTTATACTACTTCCATGTAATCAAAATATGGTGTGTAACTTGCTCAAAATTGTTAAAATTGCTGACTCAGCAGAATTTTACTTGTGTATATGAATGTCTCACTTACAGTTGTGGAGTTGTACAGCTGCACTGCTACACAGCAGAGACATCTAGTGGTGAAGTTAAATGGTCTGCCAAATGGTATTCATCCGCCAACTAGACCTGAAATGAGATAAAATGTATTCTCTCTCTCTCTCTCACACACACACACAGACATGTTTTGCTTCATTTCTTAATATAGGATGGCCCTTAAAAGGGCTTGAAAGATTTTAGTATATATCAGCAGCAGTTATGGGGTTGTCCCTCATATTCCAACCACACTTGACACTTGCAGTATCGTTGAGTCAGTGTTACTATGCGGTTGTTCCACATAAATGTAATTACTACGTCAGGCTTCACTGCAGTGATCTGAGTTGGAAATGTAGCACCTCCTCCAAAGCATATGTAATATCAGCTGCTTCAGCTTCATCACGCATATTTACCCAGATGCAAACAGATTCATTCGCTTGAAACGCTGTTAAGTCATCAATGATGATAGCTGGTGTGTTATCCATGATGTGTCTGACAATGTCTCTAAGCCTTGAGACACCACACTTATATAGGATTTTATCATGCTGATTCGGCAAAATTTTTTGTTGCTCTCCTGGGGGGGGGGGGGGGGTCAGTCCCGACTGCCGCCTAGGGGGGGGGGGGGTCTGTCCCGACTACCGCCTAGGGGGGGGGGCCTCACTTTGTTATCAGGGTTATGGCTACGCCTATCGCTACGTCTATGGCTTCGCCTATGGCTTCGCCTATGACGTCACGTTACCATGCTTCGTTGCCATGACTACGCCTATCACCTCACTTCCGGTTCAGACAACACTTCCGGTCCAGACAACACTTCCGGTCCAGACGCTATGACGTCACTTCCAGACAGTATGACGTCATCAAGTGGCGTGAAACCCCTCAAGTGGCGTGAAACCCCTCTTTCTCAACTACTACCAATCAGAGGAGGTTTTATAAACCGTGATAAAACGCATGTTCAGACAAACGGTCTTTAAAACACAAGACGTTCAATTATGGTTCTCGAAAAAATTATGGCGAAATTAAAGAGCGAGAAATAAATAGTCAAACAATACGTGAAATGTGAATGTTGCGCGCTAAGGAGATTTCCGCGAAGCCATTCAAATGAACGCGAGAAAAAGCTCGCGGTTCGTTCACAGGCCTTCCACGTATGTCTGAGTGCAATACAAAGCACCGAGCTCCATGGATCTATCCCCATATTATCCGACATCTGATCAGCGTTGCGTCCTTGATAGCATGATAAATGTCCTGTCGTAGATGCACGAGTTCATGCGTTTACAACACGTACTTTTCTTGCAGCTGTCTGGTTGATCACAGAGAGCACAGCTGAAAGCCAGGGCGTCGCTCGCGTTGTTCAGGAGGCAGCTGAAGATTCTGCACTGGCGTTTCCCCAACAGAAGAAAACCGTAGTATTTGACTTCGTTAGCCGGGATGTTGACAGTGCTCGGAATACTAAACGTATTGAAAATACTTATTATTATTGTTATTGTTATTTTTATTATTGCTATTATTATTATTATTATTATTATTATTATTATTATTATTATTATTATTATTATTATTATTATAATTATTATAATTATTATAATTATTATAATTATTATAATTATTATAATTATTATAATTATTATAATTATTATTATTATTATTATGGATGGGTCGGCGATTGGAAGGTGTGGGTAGGGAAGGGGGAGGAGAGTGGGGGCGGGGCGTTGGAATGACCAAGTGGGTTATGAAGATGTCGCCTGTACAAAACAAATAACGCCGCGTATACAAATGGATGCAGGGAGGAAAGTTCTAGATGATGGTACTATTCGCTAAATTTGTTTTGAGCCTGCAATTAAGTGTTAAGTAAAGCAGGCAGTAGATGACAAATGCAATCTTTTGTTCTAATGTATTTTTAGTAGACCCGTCACTTGAGCAAACACCGACGGGACGATTGGCTATTTACCGGATCTTTGACACAGAATCGACGAGAGAAGAAACACTGTCAAGATTTACGGATGGAAAAGGTTGGTTTGAAATACCTCAACCCCCCCCCCCCCTCCGCTAGAACCGATACCGGACTGCTTTAGAGTTCTGTTCTTCTTTTAGCGTTGGGGTCAAGGTTATTTACTGCCGTTAAGGGAAACCACCAGCTCGCCACATCAAGGAGCTCTTCCCGAACACTCGCGTAACGTCTAAAATACATCTATATTAGATCGGCAATATCGGCAACTTCGTCGGCCGATGTATCGGTTGCACATAGGATTAACTATGGCCCGACGCATAATAGATATAGCGACTTCGTACATCGGATATACATCGGGCCGATATATCTTTAATACGTCGGGCCACCGTCGGAAATATCCCTACAAATTCTTCGACGTCGGATACCAACCGTCGGCTATACGTCGGTTATACGTTTATATTCCGATGCATTTCCGACGAACTTCCGATGATTTTTATACGTATAAAATGCATATTTCCCAGGTTTTCCAACGCATTTCCGACCAAGTGGCAATCGGAAAATATGCGTTTTTTAGACGTATAAAAATGCGTGTGCGCATTTGAAAAAAAATTGTTTCTAACCTTAACTGACCCATTGAACCCTTACCAACCATTCATAATTCACATATTCATACATACACCATAGCATATTAATATACAACATAGCATATTTATATGTTGCAACTGAACACTAGTACTTACTCGGGTTTGAACCGGGGACCTCTTGCATCCTAGGCGCGGAACATACCTCTACTCCACGGCGGCTGGGGCTGTCTCGGCAGTGTAATTAAGTGGTCTAATGTTTCTATTTCGTCCCAAAAAGTTTACTTCTTACATTTTCGTTTTTTTCTACCGCTGGCGCTTTTAAATTTAGTTATTTGTATTGTCTTTACCTCCTTTATGTTTGCTGAGGGATAGTTTATTGAGGCAAATGATAATTTTCAAGTATATTCATAATGCACACTATTGATACTTCATAATGTCCCCTACCAAACGTCAATCGATAAATTTCCGACGTCGAATAAGCATCGGAAAATATGCGTTTTATAGACGTTTAAAAAATACGTATAATACGCGTTGGCAATATCGGCATCTTTTTTTCCGACGCATTTTCGATGTGGAGCACTCGTACACAACGCAATATATATATATATATATATATATATATATATATATATATATATATATATATATATATATATATATATATATATATATATATATATATATATGTATATACATATATATAGAACATTAAAGTTTTCATTTCAAGTTATGCGTGAAATACACAAATTTAGAGATCCATTGGAAATCGGTATATTTCCGACGTTTCACCAACAAATATAACTATATGTATAATAAACAAATAAAGTTCCGTCGGAATTCGGTATATTTCCGACGTATAGCCGATGCAGTGATATATTTGTATATTATACGATTATTGTAATGCGTCGGTTATACATCAGTAATATCATGATCAAAAACAAGTTTTGTTCCGTCGGAAGTCCGTCTATGTCAGACGTTGGGCCAACATATACAAATATATGTATAATATACGTATAATTAAATACATCGAATATACGTATGCAATATCCGTTTCAATTTTTTTTTACCATTGGTCGGAAGTTTATCTATTTCCAACGTATAACCAATGCATAAAAATATATGTATACTATATGCATTGAGAAATACGTATAATATATGAATATAACATTTTTTTTAAAATCCCAATTGGTCGGAAGTTCGTCGAAAAAAGATGTCGAGCCGATGAATATTTGCCAACATCTATTAACCTGAGGAAACTAATCATCGGGCCAACGTCGGTAACCGATGAACTTCCGACGAATGGGAAAAATTCGACTATTGCCAACCTATAACCGATGCATTACCGATGCATCGAAGCCGATGCCGTTTTAAGACCTGATTTATACCGTTCCGACGTCGGCCCGACGTTACGCGAGTGTTCGGGTTGTGTTCGAGAATGCTGCAATAAACATTCATGTCCATATTTATGACAGGTCTATATTCATGACATTTCTATATTCATGACATTTCTATATTCATGACATGTCTATATTTATGACAGGTCTATATTCATGACATGTTTATGTTCATGACATTTCTATATTTATGACAGGTCTCTATTCATGACATGTCAGTAGGGTGAAAACGGGGCTTCTACCGCACTTTGTGACGTCATACTGTCTGGACCGGAAGTGACGTCATAGCGTCTGGACCGGAAGTGTTGTCTGGACCGGAAGTGCTGTCTGGAGCGGAAGTGCTGTCTGGAGCGGAAGTGACGTCATCATGTCTGGACCGGAAGTGACGTCATGATAAGCGTTAGGATAGGCGCGGCCCTCCATGACGTCATAATGAGGTCATAATGAGGTCATAATGAGGTCATAATGAGGTCATAATGAGGTCATAATGAGGTCATAATGAGGTCATAATGAGGTCATGCTGTGTGGCAGCTTCCTAGGGTTTGCATGGATGATCGTTGAATTGAATGAAGTCAAGCTTTCATTTCCGAAGTCAATCGGCAACAGACCCTAAAAAGTGATGACCCCCCCCCCCCCTAGGACATACTATGTACCGACCCCCCCCAGGACATACTATGTACCGACCCCCCCCCCAGGATATACTATGTACCGACCCCCCCCCCCCCAGGATATACTATGTACCGACCCCCCCCCCCCCAGGATATACTATGTACCCCCCCCCCCCCTCCAGGAGAGCACAAAAAATTTTGCTGAATCAGCTTGATGAAATCGTTGATTCAGCATGATAAAATCGTATATAAGTGTAGTTTCTCGAGGCTTAGGCATCGTCAGACACACCAGCTATCAACATAGACATGGATGACTTTGAAACAGTTACTTTTGATGATACATTATTATCGTTGGAAGAGATGGATGCGTTCTTTGAAGACGTTGAAACAGCTTTGAAGGAAGCGTTAGTTGCTCCGCCAGATGTCGCTACAGTGCAACAAGCAATGCCTCAGGAGGAAGCGTTAAATGCACCATCAGATATCGCTACAGTGCAACAGGCAATGCCTCAGGAGGAAGCGTTAAATGCACCATCAGATGTCGCTGCAGTGCAGCAAGAAATGCCAGATCCTGAGGGGTCTGACTACCCGTTCTGGGTTGCGAATAGACTTGTCAATGGTGACAACTCACAACTAAGTGCAAAATTAAAAGCGCATCTAGCACATTATGAGGAAAACGAAGTGAGTGATGATGATGAGGATTCAGAATTGAACATGTCAAGCGATAATGAGGATTCAGAAATGGATATTTCAAGCGATGACGGAGAAGACAAACAGCTGAAATCTAAAATTGAATCGAGTAAGACCATACCTGTTACTGAGGAAGATGTTATAATGTTGAAACGGAACTTTCGAGCAGTACTTCCTCTGATTGATTGTAACATTTTATGGTGTTTATGTGAAGAAGGCTTTTTCAACAACCACACGTACATGTATCTAACGGAAGAAGTGAATACCGTCATTCAACTCATCTACATGTTAGAAGGAAACACAGAACATGTTCCAGCGTCAGAGCCAAAGTTCTCCGAAGCTATGACTCAACGTTTCGTTCAACTTATTAAAAGTCTTCATGAGGAACTTTTTAAGACTTTATCTCTACCGGCGCCAAAGTCTCTGGATGAGGATCGTGAATTCAAATGTGCAAAGGTCATGTTGCATGGTTTCAAATACCTTGAAGAACGCATTCATGTGTATGATATGATGGCTTACCTCTATGAAAAAGGACATTTCACTATGTCAATGCTGTTTCAATGGATACTAGGGCATCGGACCCCAGGAGACTTTTTAGTGATTGTCATGGTACAATCGCTAACAAACGGTTTACCAACAACCTTTCTCGACGGTTTCAATGACATGACTCCGCGATTTTACAAACATCTCATGAAAACCTACATGTAACATCTGTATAAAAGGAGGTAAAACCATCTACAATGTCAACATTGCTTCTTCATCGATGTGTAGAGACCATGGATGACGTCTTCAAAGTGAATTATGCTGACTATGTGTTTTCAAAGCTTCCTGCTTTTGAATCGGATTGGATGCTGCAAGTGAAGAATTTACATCAGCATTGGGAAGCTGTTGGAAAGACCATTCCAAGAGATCGTTTCATCCGCTCGTTTCTACGTGAATGTGAAGAAATGCATTTACCATCAACTTATGACATTGATTCAGCATTTATCAACGCGAATACAATTTGGGCAGTTGAGCTCATGTTAGTTGTAGCTGCAAGAATCATTTTACATTATGATGATGATGTTCCATTGAAGACGAATGTATCAGAATTTGTTCGATTCAACCATGGACGAGTTGAAGTGAATTCAAAACTTTGCAAGGGAGCTGACTCAGCAAATAGTTGGGCATAAAAGGGAGTGGACTCAGCAGAGTGAAGTCATTTCTCAGCATACAGTTGGAGGGAGTGGACGTGAAGTCATCAGCACATTGTAGCAGCCATGGAGAACAAGACAAGCAGCTTTAAAATTAGTGCTAACTTAACCATTACTGCGGAGCATGGAGAATATGGGCAATTTCTACGCATCACACGTGGAGAGAGATGGTGTGCTTATTCACCATCTTTGTGGAAGATTGTATGTCAAAGCTTGGAAAATTTACGTGACATTGGCTTCAAACTGTACTTAACACAAACGAAGTGGCTTGAAGTCATTTCATACTTGGATAAGCGTTATGTGAGTTTTGTGCGAACATCACGGTTTGAAGGGAACGAATATACACATCACATCAACATGAATGATGGTGAATGGGAGACACTGCTTCAGGAGATGGACAACATCAACTCAGCCCTATCACCATGTGAGGAATGTCATGTCATAACTCCTATCAAGCCGCGAAAGGATGGTCGGATGAAGGTGTCAAAGCTATCCAAGAAAAGACTGGCTGAAATTCAGTTGGAGAACATGAATGTGCAAAATCAACTTGGACTTACCTGCGACTATTGCGGTGCTTGTGGATATATGGAGGATTATCATTGCCACTGCCACAAGTATAATTGCAAGTTGTGTGAACCAAACAACTTCTGCGACAAGTGTGGAGTACTTAAAGTCAGTGAAGCAAAGTAAAAGCCCCACAAGACACTGAAACAAGATGGACGCATGTTTTAAAAATGCTTATATTGACTTGATGATTGCTAAACTTACTTGCTGTGGCACTCCAGACTATCAACTTTATCATTTGGATGCTTTTTGGGATGTTGTACATCATAGTCTTGATGTGATTGAACTACACTCAAGATTTCTTGGAGAATGTCATAAAATTGGAATAGAAGAAGATCCTGACTTTGACTTTGATTCTGCGCTTTATTCTGCTCGCACTGATGTGGAAGTGTATTTCACCGTGGTTGACTATTTGAGAGATTGCTGCAAAGAAGAAGAGGAAACCGAGCAGCTTTATCAGGTAAGTTATATAAAACCTTTTTAATCATCTTTGTAACAACATAGTGAATTGTTTCTCAAAGACATAACAATGTTTTTCTTACTAGCAAATTTAGTTTTATGTGAGTGGTTTCAACGTAAACAAAGAAAGAATATGATAGAAGAGGCAGCAAATATATTAAAAGATATTTTATTACAGGAAGAAACCGACATGTCAGAATAAAACAGCAGAAGCAAAGTCAACATGGAGAATCTTGTACTATTCAGCGGTCATAAGGACGTTCTTTCAAATATGTTTCCAACACGACTTGAAAAGTATGGACATGTGTTCAACTCAAGTGAAGCTTTGTATCAATATGAGAAAGCAGTGTTTCATCACCGTCCAGATATTGCTTCAGCCATTGCTTCATATAGAAATGGATATGAAGCGAAACGTATTGCTAAAGGGATAAAACCATGTCCTTTATGGCATACAGTGAAGAGAAGCAAAATGCAAGATGTTTTACAAGTCAAATGGAATCAGTGTGTATTGTTTCGCAACAAGTTGAAAGAATGTAAAGACAAAACTTTAGTTGAAGCAACGTATGATCATTGGTGGGGAGCTGGTGTGAAACATGTGTCATCTGAATATCCTGGTCAGAATATTATGGGAAAGTTGTTAGAAATGTTGTGTGAGGGTTAGAGACTTTTTCATTTGCTTGCCAACCGTCATGGTGTGCAGACGTGTGGACATGTAAATTTGAAGTATGTTTAACTTGTGCTGCATTGATTCAAGACTCACAAGACTGCACAATGGCGGACATGACACTGAGACAATATATTGTGCAAAAAGCTTATTGTGAAGAAATGTTATCAGCTGTAAAAAAGTTTGCATATTTAGTCTGTCCTGCTTGTCAACATGAAGAGTGTCAAGAACATACTTGTCATTTTGCATCTGTTTATACATATTGGAATGAAGCTAAATATTACATGCATTTAGATAAAGTGTTAGAGAATGCAAATCAACGTTGTGAGAAATATGGTGTAGATGCTATTACATTGGATGAACTCAGTCATTGGTTAGTGTTCATTGAAGACCAATGGTCTCCAGTTATTCATACCATTGTATCTATACTTGATTTGTAAATATATGTTAGTTATAAATACATGTTAGTTATAAATACATATTAGTTAAGTTACTATGTTAGTTAAGTGATGTTGGTTGAGTTATAAAATAAAAGCTGTTCTGTTGAGAAGGTGCTTTTCATTCGGTGTGATCATGTCGACGTGGAAAGACTACTTGACCAATATTTACTTCAAACCTGGACAGCCTGGAGCATTTGCTGGTCCTTACAAACTGTATCACATCTTAAGAAAACATAATCAAGCAGTCACACAGTCACAAGTGAAGAAATGGCTACAGGATCAAGATGCTTTCAGTTTACTCCAACCTGTCAAATACAGGTTCAAAAGACAACGTGTCATTACACGTGGCATTGATGACATGTGGGATATTGACTTGGCTGATATGGGAAACATAGCTCCCTATAATGATGACATACGCTTTTTACTCATTGTCATTGATGTGTTTTCCAAATATGTCTGGGTACAGCCAATACCTAATAAATCACATACCAGCGTCATACAAGCTTTCCAAAAGATTTTTCATGACACACGACGAAGACCGCGAACTCTAAGGTCTGATAAAGGAACAGAATTTAAAAACAGATGGGTAAAAGCATTTTTGAAGAAAGAAGGCATTCATGCTTATACCACAAAGAATGAAACCAAAGCCAACTTTGCTGAAAGAGTCATTCGTACTCTAAAGGGAATGATGTATCGATATTTTCTACATAATCAAACTTACCGTTACTTAGACATTATTGTTTCGCAACAAGTTGAAAGAATGTAAAGACAAAACTTTAGTTGAAGCAACGTATGATCATTGGTGGGGAGCTGGTGTGAAACATGTGTCATCTGAATATCCTGGTCAGAATATTATGGGAAAGTTGTTAGAAATGTTGTGTGAGGGTTAGAGACTTTTTCATTTGCTTGCCAACCGTCATGGTGTGCAGACGTGTGGACATGTAAATTTGAAGTATGTTTAACTTGTGCTGCATTGATTCAAGACTCACAAGACTGCACAATGGCGGACATGACACTGAGACAATATATTGTGCAAAAAGCTTATTGTGAAGAAATGTTATCAGCTGTAAAAAAGTTTGCATATTTAGTCTGTCCTGCTTGTCAACATGAAGAGTGTCAAGAACATACTTGTCATTTTGCATCTGTTTATACATATTGGAATGAAGCTAAATATTACATGCATTTAGATAAAGTGTTAGAGAATGCAAATCAACGTTGTGAGAAATATGGTGTAGATGCTATTACATTGGATGAACTCAGTCATTGGTTAGTGTTCATTGAAGACCAATGGTCTCCAGTTATTCATACCATTGTATCTATACTTGATTTGTAAATATATGTTAGTTATAAATACATGTTAGTTATAAATACATATTAGTTAAGTTACTATGTTAGTTAAGTGATGTTGGTTGAGTTATAAAATAAAAGCTGTTCTGTTGAGAAGGTGCTTTTCATTCGGTGTGATCATGTCGACGTGGAAAGACTACTTGACCAATATTTACTTCAAACCTGGACAGCCTGGAGCATTTGCTGGTCCTTACAAACTGTATCACATCTTAAGAAAACATAATCAAGCAGTCACACAGTCACAAGTGAAGAAATGGCTACAGGATCAAGATGCTTTCAGTTTACTCCAACCTGTCAAATACAGGTTCAAAAGACAACGTGTCATTACACGTGGCATTGATGACATGTGGGATATTGACTTGGCTGATATGGGAAACATAGCTCCCTATAATGATGACATACGCTTTTTACTCATTGTCATTGATGTGTTTTCCAAATATGTCTGGGTACAGCCAATACCTAATAAATCACATACCAGCGTCATACAAGCTTTCCAAAAGATTTTTCATGACACACGACGAAGACCGCGAACTCTAAGGTCTGATAAAGGAACAGAATTTAAAAACAGATGGGTAAAAGCATTTTTGAAGAAAGAAGGCATTCATGCTTATACCACAAAGAATGAAACCAAAGCCAACTTTGCTGAAAGAGTCATTCGTACTCTAAAGGGAATGATGTATCGATATTTTCTACATAATCAAACTTACCGTTACTTAGACATTCTTCCAGACTTGGTGTACAATTACAACCATAGACCTCATGGTTCTCTTCCTAATAAATATGCTCCAGCCGAGATTCGTAAAGACAATGAATCAAAAGTGTGGAAGTATATGTATGTTGACAAACTGAAATTGAAACCGAAGAAGAAGAAGAAGTACAAATTTAACATTGGTGATCATGTTCGCATTTCTCACATTAAATATGTGTTTCAACGCGATTATCACATCAAATGGACGCAAGAAGTCTTCATTGTCACACATCGTTGTAAGAAGCAAGGAATACATTTATATCGTGTGAAAGACTTTTTAGACGAAGATATTGATGGACATTTCTATGAAGAAGAACTGCAGAAAGTGACCAAAGATATTGAATCTATTTATAGAATTGAAAAAGTCTTGAAAACACGTAAAAGACGAGGAGGTGTGAAAGAATTATTTGTCAAGTGGTTAGGTTGGCCAAACAAGTTTAACAGTTGGGTGAAAGAAACAGACATTCAACAATGAAGCATCCATTTACATGTTTGGTTTCTGGACCTACAGGCAGTGGCAAAACGTCTCTGGTGAAGGAAATTCTAGAACAAAAGTTGATTAAACCCTCTCCAAAAAGCATTTTATGGCTCTATGCAGCAGATCAGCCTTTGTACAAGGGAATGAAAGGCGTGGAATTTTACCAAGGCATTCCAGATGACATTGAAGAGCGTTTTAACCCGAAGAAACCAAACTTACTTATCATTGATGACTTAATGACCAAATGTCATAGTGATGAGCGTATGACACGTCTCTTTAGTGTTGGCAGCAGTCATCAAAATCTAAGCATTATCTTTATTGTACATAATTTATTCCATCATGGGAAAGAGATGCGAAATATTAGTTTGCATACACATTATATCATTCTGTTTAAAAATCCGAGAGATAGTCAACAAATTAGTACATTGGCGCGGCAAATGTATCCTGGAAGATCTCAATTTCTCATAGAAGCCTATCAAGATGCTACTAGCAAACCTCATGGTTATTTATTCATTGATTTAAAACCAAAGACAAATGATCAACTACGTATTCGTACAGGCATTTTACCAAAAGATACACATTATGTATATATTGATAAAGCAGTGTATGAACAAGAACCAACTCATTTGACCATTCGCAGTCAAGATGTCTAAACGTATTCGAGCGAACCAGCCGTTTCTTCATTTGCTTGCACGCAGTGGGCCTAAACGACGTAAATCCTTGCTACAGCAAGCTACAAAGGAGGAATTAACAAGCTCGTTTGAAATTTGTTTGAATATATTGCAAGGACATTTACCCTTAAGCTCAAAACGGTTTAAGGAATTTAAACGTGAACGTCATACGCTTCGTACTCTAGCAGATAAGAAGATATCCCTTCGACGAAAAAAGAAGTTGATTAATCAGAAAGGAGGATTCATTGGAGCTATTTCTAGATTGGCATTACCTTTGTTAGCCAAACTGCTGCTAAAATGAAACATACGATGAAAATGGTCCTCATTCCTGAATATGAATACAAACTGTTATTAGAAAAGAAGGGAAAAGATGGTGAAATCAAAACGAAAGTGAATAAACTTTTACGTGGGAAGCGAACGCGTGAAAAGGTTATTGAAATGTCTCAACTTCTTGGTCGTCATTTACGAACAAGTCAGTCTAGGCAGCAAAAGCCCTCATCATCATCATCATCATCATCACCACCTGAAAAGCCAGAAAAGTTATTTTTAAGTCATTTTCAACCTATCTATCATGGAAAAGTACTACAACTTTTAGCCGAACTGAAGAAACATGGTGTAAAATGGACAGAGAAGAATGAACTTGTGTTGAAAACGGGCGATATTATAGCAAATTCCAACATGGTTGATTTGATGAAAGAAGCATTGGTGGCGACAAGAAGAAAAGAACGAGCCATACCACCATATGGCTGGCATCCGTTTATCCAGGAAATTGTAGATGCTAATATTCCAAAAACAATGTTTAGTAAAAAGACCACTCGTGACGACATTACAACAGAAATGAAACAACGTCAACAAAGACGGTTTCCTGAAGGATGGGAAAATTTTTAACATGGCTGAAAGAGCTATGTTGTTGTTGTGAGGAAGATAAACCAACTATTCCTGTGAAGATCAGATGTACAAGTGTTTGTTGTGAAGGAGAAGTTATCGATCATCTAGATCATCATCATGATGTAAAAGACCATTTACATACTTGGTCGAATGGCGCGCGCTATCGTGAAGTATATAGACAACGTCAACGCACCTATACCATTTAGTTCCCACCATCATGGAGTCGACAAGCTTTTACATCACTTTGCCTAGCAATGCGAGTATGAATTATTATCCCAACAATAAGGCTTCGAATTATCAAATTCGTATGCCTCGAACCATCTATCTGAATGGAAAATATGAAGTGGCTTTAGCTGAAATTCAATATCCACATACATGGTCAACGATGAGACATGACATGGACTATTCTATTCAGTATCGACAACAACTATTCGATGATCCTGTTGTTAGCACTCTCGATATTCCTTATGGGTACTATAGAACCATACAAGAACTATGTGAGGCAGTCAATGAAGAAGCGACTAATGCTCTGAAACTTACAGAAGCTATTCGGCTAAAGTATGATAGAATTAGACGACGCGTGTTTCTATTTCTCGATTATGGCTATGAAGTGTCCTTTTCCACTGGATTAGCTGAGATTTTAGGATTTATCCCAGATCAATGGTATACTGAAAGATGTACAGCTGACCATAAAGCAGATGTGAAACAGGGGTTTTATACACTGTATGTGTATTGTAGCATTTGTGAACCACAAGTTGTTGGTGATTATTATGTTCCCTTACTACGTTCTGTTGGAATACAAGGTCATGATGGAGATATTATCATGAAAACGTACAACGAACCGCATTATGTTCCTGTAAACACATCCAAATTTGATGTGATAGAGATGAATATAAAGGACGACACAGGTCATAATGTTCCATTTCAAACTGGAAAGGTGATCTGTAAACTTCATTTTCGACCAAAAGCAATATGAAAGCTTATACACACGATCCGTCTGCATATCGCAACCATTTTCTTCGTCAAGTGGGCGGGGAATTACCTGGATTTAAAGGAGCGCGAATCCAATATGGCGATGGTATTGGTTCAATACTGGGATCATTGGCTCGCAAAGCTATTCCACTACTTAAGGCTGGGGCTAAGATCGTTGCGCCACATCTTAAGAAGGCTGCAAAGAATGTCGCGAAAGATGTGACGGGTCGAGTAGCACAGCGTGTGTTTGGAGGAGATGTACATAAAAAGACAGTGCAACCGATGAAACGTGCCAGAAGACGAAAAACAGCCAGACGGATAACATCAAAATATCGCAAAGATATTTTTTAAAGAAAAAAAAAATGTCTCTCATTCATAATCATTCGTGTGAATGTAGTCTTTCTCCATTGGAATGGTTTCACGTACCACCGACGCAAACGGCTGTAGAGAAAAGTTATAATGTTGACTATCAACCACTTACAAGCATTAGAGAAGGCGCTCCAATAGAATTCTACATTCCTGCGAGTACAGAAGAATATCTAGATTTAAAGAACAGCAAACTTCATATTGTATGTCGCATTCTAAAGGCTGATGGAACAGCTTGTGGCGCAGATGATAATGTCTCTTACATCAATGATGTGTTTAATGGATTATGGTCTAATATTGAATTGTTTCTGAATGATCGTTTGGTTTCGCATAGCAACAATACTCATGGTTATACCAGCATTATCTCTCATCACATCCATGATTCGGAAGAAAGTCTCCATTCTGAGCGCTCTATGCGGCTCATGTACAAGGATACTGCTGGGTCGATGAATTGTTATGAGGTGAAAAGACCTAATCATGAACAATATGTATCCGGGTTTCATGTCAATGCTGACGGCGGTGACTTGGCTGAGCAAGGCAATAATGGCTTACATCATCGTTATTTGCATACTCGTCTTAGCCGTGATGTTATGCTCACAGGTGGTTTAAGCATAGATTTGTTTGAGCAGGATCGTTATCTTCCGAATGGCATCAGTTTGAAGTTGCGTTTCCATAGACAAAAAGATGACTATGTATTGATGGCTGCAAATAATACCTATAAGGTAGAAGTGAAAGAGGCATTTTTAACCATTCGCAAAGTGAGGGTGAGTCCAGGTATTCAGTTAGGACATACAGATGCATTGATGAAAAGTCATGCCAAGATCATCATCACTAGAAAAGAATGTAAAGTCTTGGCTATTCCAGCAGGATTTCAGTCTTTTGTGAAAGATAACATCTTTTTGGGTCAATTACCAAATCGTATTGTTATTGGTGTGGTTCATAATGAAGCTTTTGGTGGATCAGTATTGAGGAATCCATATGATTTCAAACATTTTGATCTGGACTATATGCAACTGTACACGGATGGTGAACCAGTTCTATCCAAACCTCTCAAGCTTGACATTACACAGAACAAATACCTGGACGCTTTTGAAACGCTTTACAAATCGTTTGATCGGTTGAATGGTGAGAAAAGTTCCATTATAAAACGGGAAGATTGGCCTAGAGGTTATGCTTTATTTTCGTTTGACTTAACACCGGATTATGATGGCGATGATCATTTCCCCCTGATCAAGCATGGGAATTTGCGGCTAGAAATGAACTTTGCTAGAGCTTTGCAACATACTATCAATGTCATTGTCTATGCTGAATTTGACAACATTATTGAGATCAGTGCAAATCGCAGCATTCAATTCGACTACCAGTCATGAACATGAAGCAGATTGATGCCATATTGAGTCATGATGTCATGACCAAAGACTTGTTTCAAGGCGTGTTTGCCATGGACCAGTTACCATCTTTACAACGCGGCGCCTATGTCATCAACACAGACGATCAAGATGAACCAGGAGAACATTGGGTGGCAGTGTATTATGATAAAGACCCTGTAGAATATTTTGACTCTTATGGACTGTTCCCTCTCGATGATCGTTTAGACATGTTTTTAAGAAATGACTATATGTATAATTCTATCTCATTACAAACACCAATATCATCGTCATGTGGTTTTTATTGTGTATATTATATATTGCATAGAGCTCGAGGTCAGAGTATGTTTGATATTGTGAATATATTAAAAAGAAAGGATGGTGATTTTATTGTAAAGGATTTTGTATATAGACATTATAAACCACTGTTTTATTAATGTTGTTGTTTTATTAATGTTGTTGTTTTTATTAATGTTGTTGTTTTATTAATGTTGTTATTGTAGTAGTTAAGTTGTAGTTGTTATATTAGTTAAGTTGTTGTTATATTAGTTAAGTTGTTGTTGTTAAATAAAACAACCCAAGTTTTCAAACAACTGTCTTGTTTATTGTGTTCTATTTACAAATTCTTAACTACAAACACTATTTACAAAGTTTACCAACACTATTTACAAACTCTTAACTACAAACGCTATTTACACTATTTACAAATTCTTAACTACAAATTCTATTTACACTATTTAAAAACTTTTATTTACAAACTTTTATTTACACTATTTACAAACTTTTATTTACACTATTTACAAACTTTTATTTACAAATTCTATTTACAAACTCTTAACTATAAGCTTCTATTTACAAAGTTTACAAAGTCTATTTACAATCACATTCATTTTTCAATACATTCATCAATGCATGCCATTCATTAGAATCTAAATTGATATAGGTATCATAGACATTACATCCGTGTTTGTAAATGCTATGAAAGCTTACATAACACACATCACCAAACTTTATCACTTTAGCAGTTTCATGTTCAGACAGTTTCAGTTCATATCCTTCTTCATTTATGTCCATCACGCGTATCCATGTCCATATATATTGTGGCAGCTCAATGGATTTGGTACCCCGCTTGAGTTGTATTCCATCCTCTTTGAATTCAAGCGTCAGGTTCTTTCCAATCCAATGCTTGCAACAGCGCGTTCCATTCCACTGTGCTGAGGGTGATGATGTCGTAGTTTTCTGTAAGCTCGTCATGTTGGCGAAATTGTACAAACACGTCTAGACAGTTCTCAGTCACACGCACTTCTAATTCATTTGAGACTACTAGGAGAAAGCCAGGTATTCTCAACTTGTCTAGATGATCCTTCAACACGGATTGGTCATCAAGCGATAGGACGAGATACTGTCCAAAATGTCGTAGCACAATGTCATCACATAAGTTTCTCATGTATGAGAACCCATATGTCATGGGTTCATAATCCATCAAATAGTCGTCTTCCATCTCGTTCATGTATTTTATACTCGGATGATGTCGAACAGTGGATGTTGTATAGCTTCTAGGAATCGTAGGACTGCGCGCCAGTTCTTGATATTAAAGAAGATTAACTGTGCATAGGGTGTATGTGGCACAACTCCCTTATAATCCTTTGGATAATCCTGTAAAAGATTTCTACAGAATGTCACACGTATCTTAGAATCATATTCAGCCACCGTCACTTCCAGTTTATTTTCAAGTCTGCGTTTAAACCCAGGTTCAAGCGGTATGTTTTTAAAGTCTTTCCACACTTCAGGTTTAAACCGATAAGCAGAAATTCTCTGAGAACCCATCATCACTTCATTCCTCTCATTTACAGTAAGGTAAACACCATCGTTCAACATGAGTGCATTCATGATTGTTACCTTGTTATGACTTGTCGTCTTGTCTGCGAAGCCTTTTATCCACTTCTTTCACCTGCTTCTTCATCATTTTCCATTCAGGTATTGTCAGCAAGATACCCTTTTTCGTTGGACGGTTTTTTCCAGTCCCCTCATCTCTGAGGTATTTGCGAATGTTTACCACACCTTCATTACTTTGTTTCATAATCTTGATATACTTTCCATTGCCTAGAGAAAGCATTCCATCCCACGACTGTGGTGTTGGTGCCGTCGCCGTCGCCGTCTCCACTTTTAATTTCTTGATGGTAGTATCAGGATGTTTCACATTCATGTCTTTCACTGTATCAGCAAGAGTATCCATATCCGTTGTTGCAGATCTTTTCCGATTCATGTTGACGCTTCAGTGTTCACACCTCAACTAACTCTAAAGTTGAAGTGTCTCCCCCTTATATACTGTAATGCCCATGCGCCAAAGTGGAATAGCCATCACTCATCACATATCGCTTGTCATCAAAGGGAGAGAGAGCCACTTTCCTCAACTTCTCCGAGAAGATCTGGTGGTCATGACTTCGAATGATGTGTCCTGTAGTCATCGTTTGCGTTTGGTTGAACAAACTGTCTCTATACTGCTGATGTTTCATCCGTCTTTGACACGCGCGAGTGATGCCTTTAGCCGTACGTTTTTCTTTCCCACCATACATCATACTGTACATTTTTGGTCGAAGTCCAACAAACTCTTCAATGGGAATGCCCGCCGTCTCATCTTTCATTTTCCCAAGCACTTTCTTGTTCACGTTGGAATGCAGGAAATGATCTGGGGGATAGTCACTTGTGTCGAACAAGTCGGCATCTTCCTGCATGTCTTTGTAGATATCTTCCGTTTCTATGTCATAACATAGACTGTCGGTGTCGCTGAACAAGAGTTTGGCGTCGGGATACTTGGTCATGATGTAGTTGTAATGAAAGTGGAACATGAGCACCTTGCTGAGGTCGAGAATGGTGAAACCAGCTTTTCACTAGGTTTGCCTTTCATGTTTAGATCTTTCCGTAGCTTCTGACTATGTTTTGACAATTCTCCCACTTTCACACATTTCCGTTCTGGAGCCACTGGATAGTGATTATGATGATCATGGATTGAATATGGGTATTCCAAATCCACTTCTAAAATGTATCCAATCTCGTCATCTTCATCCACATCCATAAAGTTAATGGATTCTGGCTCGCTCACCCACATAAATCCACTTTCCGGCATGCTTTGCGACATGGCCCAGCCATACAAGTTGTTTGCATCCAGGTACGTCAAGTAGTTGGTTGGTTTCGTGGGATTGTAATCTGGTACGTAGGGGTTATTTGCTTTCGCATACTTGTGTGTGATGATAGATATTCCTCCACGTAGACCTTGTTCAACCATTTGGTACATGTCAATGTCGTTGATCAATTCCAATTTCACCTTTGTCGCTTTCAACATGGCATCCCACGACAGTCCTGGCGCTGTATAGTAGTGAGCAGGATCTAATTCATACGTGTTGAGACATACGTGACGAAAGTTTTCAAACACGTCAGCCAGCAGCAACACATCTGATTTCAGGTACAAGTCATGATATTCACCAAATGTAGTACAGTGGAATGTCTCCCACACCTTCTGCGCATGCGCATAATCCTCATCGCTAATGTCTTCTTCACTGAGCAGACTGTAAAACTTGTCCTTGGACGGCAGTTGTGTTTCAGCAAACTTGGATGGCTCGTCCACGTAATCATAAGGGTACACTCCCTTTCTCAACAGTAACTCTGGTTGGTCGCTATCGTGAATGTGTGACGTCATGTGATAAAAGTTGTCTTTCCCTTCTGCTGCCAGGTTGGATATCAGCTTCTGTAGAGAAGTACTCATGAACTGATAACTGTCTGTAAATTTCAGATTGCTCATGGTGAATGCAATATATTTCTCAACGGTGTTTTGAATGACTGTAATCCTTTCGTTTTTGAACTTTCCAATTTCTTCCATGATCAAATGGCTGTCATAGCCTCGTAAATTGTGGAAAAACACAGGAATGATAAAAGAATCTTCAACATCCTGCTGATCCTTTCGAAGTCGAAATTGTAAATTGCATTGACTATGTGCAGCTCCGCGGTATTTGCCATTGATATGGTCATGATCTCTCACACGATCTGCTCCTAGAGGCTCATGACAAATGTAGCAATCCGTAGCGTTCTTATAATGCTCTTCATCTTCATGAGTCATCACCATTTTCTTTTTCTGTTGTAAACCATGCACAATACGATCACGCTCATTCACCATATGGTCTAAAAAGACTTTCACAGCATTATCTCCTCGATACACGACTGGTGCACGTGTATCATACTGGCTGACAACCACATAGGCAAAGCTGTTTGGACGATGATGTTGATACCTAACTTCTTCATGCTTTTTCGTGAAACATTCAAAGTCTGCATAAATGACAAAGGGCACTCGCTGTTGTTTGGCTACATTCTTGAACTTGATGAAGGGTTCCTTGGGGAATGATAAACGTTGTGCTCCATGCTTGTCACACACTTCACGATGCTTGTCTAAAAGATCTTGTCGCATAAACCCATGAAGACAGTTGAAACAATAAAATGCTGTAGCCTTATGCTTTGATCGATAAGCCATCAGTCTGCTGAAATTCTTGATGAGGCAGTAATGTCTTGTCTTGTCATTGCTAATCAAAAGCAAGTTGATTTCTCTGGCGCTGTTGGCGCTGGTGTTTCGACTGAGTTGTATGGGAACAACTACATCATGTTCATATCCAAACACGTTAATGGACACATCATTCTCCTTTTCAAACTTTGGAATGTCTGTAATCGGTGTTGGAAATGTCATGCCTTCCACCTTCAATTCGTTCTCAAATAGTTTGTATTGATGCACACGCTGTGGGTCATTGCTTGTTGAAGGGTGAAGGTGAGCCAGTACAGACCATAAGAAGCACTTGTTGTCTTTATTCTGAATGTTTAACACACCTTTTGTACTCTTTACTTTCTTCGGTAGTGGGATAAAACTGCTCGCTTCCAGTGGCGCTGACGTCGCTGTATGTACTTCAATGAATAATATGTTATCCAACACCCAACCAGAGCCTTGTCGCTCATGTTCATCAAACCTGGTAAATAATTCTTTATAGGCTTCTGGTAAGTCCTTCTCAATATCCATTGGATTGTATGCTGCATATGTCGGACTGCTGATGAAGGCATTATCCACTTGTTCTACCATCACGCCTTCAACATTTGGTGTCATTTTCTTGAAGCGTGCATGTACCACAATGTACCATTTCATGCCACGGTTTAACGTTTCTAGCAAATGTCTCTTGATTCGGTTCTCTTGTTGTCGCATTTCAAGTAGTAAATCTGATCCATCTTCAGGCTCAAACCGTCTTTCCTGCGCGTTTTCACCAAGACTCACTCTTCTACCTCTGCCTACTTGTCCTGTCTCTTTCTTTCTTTGTTCTTCATGAGACACATTTTCCATCTCATCACATGCATGTGTCTCAAATGCATCCAAAGATGAAAATATCTTGGTGCATTTACAGCAGAGGACTGGATCAGGTCTGTCAACACCATCTTGTAACGTCTTTTGTCTCTTGGCTTGAATCTGCTCAACAAGCTCATCATGAGCACGTTTCATCCTAGTTTTCTTGCATGTGTGTGTCACGAACAATTCCAGAGATGGAAATGTCACATCACAATCATGACAGTAGACTGATGTCATCGTTGTTGTTTCTTCAACTGCTAGAACTGAAATGAAGTAAAATATACGTTTCACTCTTCCTTTTATACCACTTCAATGGTGTGTTGACTCAGCAGAATGTATCACTAGTTGACTAGTTGACATGTTTCACTCATGCTTTTATGTTACTTCCATGTAATCAAAATATGGTGTGTAACTTTTCAAACTTGCTCAAAAATGTTAAAATTGCTGACTCAGCAGAATTTTACTTGTGTATATGAATGTCTCACTTACAGTTGTGAAGTTGTACAGCTGCACTGCTACGCAGCAGAGACATCTAGCGGTGAAGTTAACTGACGGTGAAGTTAAATGGTCTGCCAAATGGTATTCATCCGCCAACTAGACCTGAAATGTAATAAAATGAATTCTCTCTCACACACACACACATGTTTTGCTTCATTTCATAATATAGCATGGCCCTTAAAAGGGCCTGAAAGATTTTAGTATATCAGCAAGTTGGATTCCTGCAGCGGCATTTGTACTTGTAGTACTCCTGCATCGTAAATGGTCTTCCCGCGCACTTGAACGGATGGCTGTCGCAATAGCTCTTCAGCTTCAGAGTCATACCACACCACCAGCAGTCATTACATATTGGTCCTGGCCCAGGTAGCGTCGTCGCAAACCTGTACCAGAGCAGACCACCGCAGGTTTTACAGCAAAAGCGCTGTGGTGCATTGTGGTGCACCGGGCAGTTGTGTGACTGCCCTTCATATTCCAACCTCACGCAGCACTTGTAGCATTGTATGGTCACTTTCTTAGTAGCTGATGTGTTGTCCATGATGTGTCTGACGATGTCTGACGATGTCTGACGATGTCTGAGCCTCGAGTCACTACACTTATATACGATTTTATCATGCTGAATCGACGATTTCACCATGTTGATTCAGCACAATGTTTGCTCTCCTGGGGGGGGGGGGGGGGGGGGTCGGTACATAGTATGTCCTGGGGGGGGGGGTCGTGGCTTTTTAGGGTCTGTTGCCATGACGTCACTTCCGGTCCAGACATGATGACGTCACTTCCGCTCCAGACAGCACTTCCGCTCCAGACAGCACTTCCGGTCCAGACAACACTTCCGGTCCAGACGCTATGACGTCACTTCCGGTCCAGACAGTATGACGTCACAAAGTGCGGTAGAAGCCCCGTTTTCACCCTACTCATGTCTATATTCATGACATGTCTATATTCATGACATGTCTATATTTCATTTGCTGCAAACGATTCTGCGATGTGCACTCCCCTTTCTTCAATATTTAAGTTTTTCTTGTACCAGAAGTATATACAATTCTCCTGTTCTTTTTTCCACAGATTTACCATTAGCTCATCTGGTGTTTGGGGGCAACATTGAAGTCCTCACGCGGCTTGTGCAGAACCTGGAGGATTCCAAACAATGGCCAATAATTGTAGCCGATGTAAGGATAGTTTCTCCAGGGATCTGGGTTGGGGCGGGAAGGGGGGATGAGTGGGGGGAAGGTATTCGGTACGTACCAACTTGTTATCATACGGATTCGTGACTTTTTAAAACAATCCCTAAAAGAATAGTGTTAAGTTTAGAATGATGCCCCCACCCCCTTTTTTTAACCAAATACGGAGTGCAGTGCCGAAGCAAACCGGCTGTGGGAAACGGGGAGTCTTGAATAACAGTTATCCCTTTCAACTAAATTTCTGCTCCCCATCTGTCCAACAATTACCCCCTTTCTGCGCGGCTTTTTTTTTCTGGACACGCATGGTAACAGACATGACACCAAGTGTCTCCCGGGGCTTTCCCAGTCGTTTAACACTGCAGCAAATTTTCCTTTGCTTGTATGCTATTTTTCGGTATGCTATTAAAATAGAAATACGAGAAAACAGAAATATACAAAACTGAACGTTTTGCATGAATTTTCAGGGTTCCGGTGGTGTTGCAGATATCCTCGGCTACGCATATAAAAATTCCACGGCGGAGAAAAAGAAACTCTCCAAAGGCGCCAAAAGGTTCGTGTGTTTCTAATATAGCGTCCATTTACTTCACAAACAGCTGATATATTCGCTTATCTCCCCTTATAGGTGTAGGTGGGTTTCCCTTTATTTATTGATTTCACACGATTGTCTCACTGCGGATGAAACAGCCCCAGCAAAGCAATACCCAATCAGAGGAAAGTAAGTGAGTCATCACTCTAGTCAAAGAACTAATTTTGTTAAGTCGTCACCGCAGGGACAGAGGTTAGTTAAATAAGCTAAAATAGAAGCATATTCGCACCTTTCAACATGTTCTCCAAGCAAAAAAAAATAAAATAAATAAAAAAAAAAAAAAAAAAAAAAAAAAAAAAAAACCGATAGCACACAGAATGGCGTGTGTTTGGAGTGACGTAATGCTAAAGGATTCACTCTGATTGGTTGTTGGATCGATGGAGGGATAGGACTATTCGAACCGCGACAAAAAAAGTATATTCCGGAAGAGAAACCCATCGAAAAGTAAGTCGAGATAAGCGAATTTGAAGCTTTTGCAAAATGGAAACATTATTGTGCCCTCAACTGAAACTTCTTTATTATTTCAGATGATATATTCCGAGTGCTCTCTGTATAATTATTCTTTCCGCACACTTTAAACAGTTTATTTTTTTTTGTAAATGTCTTACGTATGATGCTACAAATTAACAGCCATTGTAAGCCATTTGGTTATTAACATAGTTTTAAGTTTCATGTGCATGTTTCTTCGATCACTTTCTATCATACTTATCTTTTTTTCTAGTCCAAAGAAAGATATAGTGATAAAGATGTGTCTGTTGAAGGTTACACAGACAGTACTCCGTGGTGGAGAATGAGGTCGAAGAGGAAATCAAACAGTTGATATGTGAGAAGCTCGAGCCGAGCAGCGCAGATGCTGACTACTACACGGGATGTGTGAAAACAGTGCTTCGAAAACGGGATTACATCAGCGTCATCACGATAGATGGCGCGACGCAAACTCCGGATATCCGCAACACTATTCTGCAGACGGTCCTACAAGGTAATGGGTCCTTCAGTTTAAAATTAGAGGCCGTAGAGACAGAAAATGAGATTTCACTTTTGATTTTCTTACTCTTCCTTAGACATATTTTTTGTACAAAGTTATATTTCAGAGTAACAGAATCAGTAAACCAAAGTGGATCTATAAAATCCCTCGGTTGACTTGCAACTGCGAGGAATAAGAATTTTGTGGATTGAAATGGACTGTATAGCAGATGTATCCTGGAACCAACACTCCTCTAATTACTTTTAATGTTCATATAACCAAAGCCACATTTACGAAGAATTTATGGACAAATAACTAATTGTAATTCTAAAACACAAACAGCACGATATTCGTTTATGCTATTTAGATAATTTTTTGCCATGTACGACACTTTCTGAGTTTTCTGCCAACGTTTATTTTTACATTCTTCAATCCTGATCTGCCAGGCAGTTAAATTTTTTACTATCCGTAGCTGGTTGTGTGTTTCATCCAATAACAAAGGAACACTTTGATGTAATCCTCCCTAAAACAACAACCAAAAAAAAAAAAAAAAAAAACCAGCGCGCATATACAAGATTACAGTGTTTCTCAATGGTGATACTGATTTGTCTTGTGGTAGTCTATGGCTATGGAAAGACGACTGAATCGATGATGGGGCTTCTAAAACTAGCATTTGAATGGGATCAATTGGCGTATGCGAGAACAGAAATAGACTGGGACTGCACTGACTGGCAGGTAAAGAGCAGAATGAATACACCAAAGTGTACACCACAAACGCTGTGTGTGAAACTCTCATTCAGACGCATTGTACAAAATGTTTGAATATCTACAATGACAAATTTATGTTTTATATTTTAAGACTAACGTCATATTTGACATCATTACTGTGCTCTTTAATTCTTTTTAAAATGATTAGGCACACTTAAAAATATAACTGTCAAATTAGAAAAGAAACTAGACCGCTTTCTGTACCGAGTGGTGAAAATTACAATTGGGGCACAGAAATTACGACCCTCAAAACTTTGTGATTTGGAATTTCGCTAAAAGGCCTTTGTTAAAAGTGATGTCACTATTGAAAATTTTTAGCCAGTTTGGTTTCGGGAGTTCAATGAAAACCTATGGAATTGTTAATTTGTGACAGTAAAATGCAATTAAGGATATCAATAAATCAGCGCAACTCTGATTCAAGGGTGACACACATTTTTAATTAAATTTTGAGCGAATCGTCAGTTACATGTTACAGAGTTAAAATGAACTCTGTAGTAACAACACAATTTTTCTTTTAGATATATCACAAAAATAATTAATAAAATGTTTGAAATATACTAGTTTTGGGAAAATATTTTGAAGAATAGGGTTTTGGAAAGCGATGAGGTGTTCCCAAATAGTTAACTTATATGAATTTCACACTTGCAAGTCGGAGGGAGGGGGAGTATCCTATGTGTTACCATACGTGTAAAAAAACAAAACAAAACACGGGGTAGTGCTTTCAATCAATTTGGTACGAAGTGCATCCCCCGGTCATCGACACCTATGGTAACCGTTTGGTACGAAGTGCACCCCCCGGTCATCGACACCTATGGTAACCGTTTGGTACATAAGTGCACCCCCCCCCCCACCCTCTCTCCGCGGATTCCCACCCATTCACTTATTCTGACAAGCCGTACTATGATAAGAGTGCTGTACTGACCCAGTTTTTACGAAGATGGTGTAGACTAGCTGATGTCATTGTAGCGCCGGGCCAAAGAAGGCATGTGGGTGGTCATGCGTGACGCCCTACAGAAAAATAAACCCGGATTTATTCAGCTCCTCGTAGAGAACGGCACATTCATCGACTTTTCTGTGGAGAGGGAACAAGACAAAATAATAGAATTGTATAGAAAGGTTGGTGTAGAATTTATTGGCTTGTTTTTCGGAAGGGGTGGATTGAGGGAGGTTTGGGTGGCTGAGGTACAAACTGATTCTCATGCTTGTCCATGACTTTTTGAAACGATATCTAAACGCGAAGCGCTCAGTTGTAATAAAAAATGCACAGTGCTGTTCCGAAAGAACCCCACCCCCACTATAACCCCCACCCGGACTATAACCCCACCCCCACTATAACCCCACCCCTTTTTTGTGGGAAAGTCTGCAGAGTTTATCTGTAATTACAGGATCCCCACTGAATGCCTTTTTTCAATTCTATCTGTAGTTTGTCAAAAGAAATCAAATTACAGCAAAAAGAAAAATAACCCTGTCTTATTTGAGGATTGATAATTCAAATCCCTGACACACAACTACAACTCATTTTCATTCGTTCACACAGCTGAATTCACTCAAGATTTAAGTTTTATCTAATTTTACTAATAGCGCATAGTGTTGAATATAAAATTGCATATCTAATTGTAATCATTGTAATTGCCATTCAGATTGACAAGGCAGAACTGCTTCACGACCTGATTCAGAGACAGGTAGAGCTTACCATTGTTACACCTTCGTTATCGTGAACACGTGGCCAGTATAAAGCATTAATAAATTCACACACAAGAACAGAAGGCGTAATTTGTATTGTCGGCTAAAGAGCTTCTTTTCGGTGTAGAAGAACTGAATATCACAGAGCATCAGGCGCAGGAATATTTTAGAGCAACACCAGCGACTGGTTGTTTTCTATGAGATATTATTGCATTTTTTTTCACTCCCACACCCTAAAAAAACACTAATAATGTGTAGAATTTCTTGTTAAGTAATGCTGCTGTTTATTCCAATCTTGTTTCGACAGATTGGCGACCAGGAACTGGATTCCGTAACGGAGGCGGACATCGAAAGGCTGCTGAAGAGGCTAATGGGACCCTCTTATGATCCCGAGCAATGGCCCCAGACGGCAAAAGGTTTCTATCCAAAAAAAACATGCAAACAATTCCCAACAAATAGCCAGAATTCCACCCCCTCCCCCACCAAAAAATCACCCTGTTTAACAGATAAAGGTTTTATATGGTTCTGCCTCTCTGAACAAATGATACAGTGGAACCTCAATACCCGGGTAATTACCATTCATTACTCCGCGCTTCCCACAAAAGGGTTGAGGTGGAGAGGCGGGGGGTTCGGAATTTCAAGCCGCGTTTGGTTAAAGAAGACGATTTTTGTTTCAAGTCATAGGCACGTATGGCAACCAGCTGGTAGGTGAACGGCTTCCCTGGGCCATGAACACATTTGGTAACCAATTAGTAAGTGAGTGACCTCCCTGGGTCAAGGGCAATTGTGGTAACCAGGTAGTACGTGAGTGACCTCCTTGGGTCAGGTGTGGTAAGCAGTTGGTACCTGGGTAGCTTCCCTGGTTCACGAACACGTGTGACAACCAGTTGGTACGCGAGCGGCCTCCCTGGATCATGAACACGTGTGACAACCAGTTGGTACGCGAGCGGCCTCCCTGGGTCATGAACACGTGTGACAACCAGTTGGTACGTAAGTGGCCTCCCTGGGTCATGAACACGTGTGACAACCAGTTGGAACGTGCGTTGCCTCCCTGGGTCATGAACACGTGTGACAACCAGTTGGTACGTAAGTGGCCTCCCTGGTTCATGAACACGTGTGACAACCAGTTGGTACGCGAGTGGCTTCCCTGGTTCATCAACATGTGTGACAACTAGTTGGTACGTGAGTGGCTTCCCTGGTTCATGAACACGTGTGACAACCAGTTGGTACGCGAGTGGCCTCCCTGGGGCATGAACACGTGTGGCAACCAGTTGGTACGCGAGTGGCCTCCCTGGGTCATGAACAAGTGTGGTAACCAGTTGGAACGTGCGTTGCCTCCCTGGGTCATGAACACGTGTGACAACCAGTTGGTACGCGAGTGGCCTCCCTGGGTCATGAACACGTATGACAACCAGTTGGTACGTGAGTGGCCTCCCTGGGTCATGAACACGTGTGGCAACCAATTGGTACGCGAGTGGCCTCCCTGGGTCATGAACACGTGTGACAACCAGTTGGTACTTCAGGGGCCTCCCTGGGGTTACCATTCAGCAGTTTTTTTATGTAGCGATAATACTTGTTAGATTTTGATGATTCTGATTTTCCACCAGTGACTTCCGGTTACAGGGGACGGGCCAGTGACTTCCGGTAACAGACGACCGTCGTTACAACTGCAGGACAAGTACATACTGAGACAACTGTTTATCTGGAACATTCTCATGAACAGACGAGAATCTGCTTTAGTATTCTGGGCCTTGCTTGATGTGAGAACTTAACTTGATTTGCTTCTCAGGTGTACTTAGTTGTGTATATGTTGGGCACAATTTTTAAATCTGCACAATTTATAAATTGTGCTGCACAGTTTTTAAATTTATAAACGGGCCAACCATTTAAAAATGGGTTGCCCATTTATAAATGGGCGACCCATTTTTAAATGGTCGGCCCGTTTTTAAATCCAAATTGCGGACAATTTTTAAATTGTCCTGCACAATTTTCAAATATTTTCAATTTTTTTTTAGTTTTTTTCTTTGGTTTTTTTTTTTTTTTGTTTTATATTTTGTCAACATTTTACTGCTTTTATGTCTTTTATCTCGGTTCACAAGTATATTCATCTATTGTTGCAATTGCATTTCACAAAAACTGCATTTGATGGATTAGAGTACTGTACTTTATAATTGCAACTTTTTTCCGTGATTTTGTTTTTGTACTGTGGTTTACAAGTTTGATTTTCTATATTTTATGTATTCTTCTATTGTTCTGTGCTGTAATTGCTTTTCAAAGATTTTCTCCGGATTTTGATTGATTGGCCTAATTTGTAATTGAAAGTTTTGTGTTGTAACTGTTAATTATGCAATTGCAGTTAGAACTGGCAAAGTCGAAAGTAGATAGAACTAGGATCAGCTTGTGTGCTGTGTTCATATTCATGTATAACTTCATGTATGCTTTGTTAATTTAGGCGCATTGATGATTTTTAACTCCATTTTAACTTGTCTTTTAGTCGTAGTTGAAATTAGAAATTAACGTTTCGTAAAGTAGTTCAAATTTTTTAATTTTCCAATTGGTTTAGAACTGCTATTGTGTGATTTTTTAATCGAACATATTATTATCTTGTAGTTAGTAACTTATTGAGTTTGTGAGGAGGGGGTGTGGAGGATGATGGTCACCAAAAAAATCCAAACCACCTTCAAAACCTGAATAAAACGATGTAATCTAAGACCCGTTTGTCGGATCCCTTCCAGATTCGGGTAAAAAGGCGTACGGTAAAACCTGTCTGTCTTGACCAAGTTTCAGACCCGGATAAAAATGTATGTACAGTAAAACTACTGTAGTGACCAACTTCAGATCTGGATAAGAAGGGCCTACAGAAAAACCCGTTTTAGCGACCACCTTTCAGACTCGGATGAAAAAAGACGTCCATTTATATCTGTTTTAGTGACCACCCTCTGTTTTGTTTATTTTGAATTTTTTACAGTGAATTATGGTTATGCTTGAAGAAATGAAAATTTTATTTCAGTAATTGAAATAAAAAAAGATTTTTTTGGGGGGGGGTGGGGGTGGGGGGATTATGAGTTTAGTCGGGGAGACATTTGTTTTGGTTTACAAAAAACAGAAACTAAGTAGGTATCGATTGAAAGTGTATAATATAAGCCTGTTATCTTATGTTTTGTGTGCACTGGCCGCTCTAGTTTTTCACATTGGTCAAAAATTGCCTAAATGACGACTTGTTGTGTCCGGTTGGGGTCTGCGACTTCGACGATGGCTTGTAATGAATAGACCAATGCCAGTTCTTATTGCAATTGCATAATTAACAGTTCAACATAAAACTTACAATTACAAATTAGGCCAATCAATCAAAATCCGGAGAAAATCTTTGAAAAGCAATTACAGCACAGAACAATAGAAGAATACATAAAATTAGAACAAGAGAAAATCAAACTTGTGAGCCACAGTACAAAAACAAAATCACGGAAAAGTTGCAACTATAAAGTAGCCTAATCCATCAAATGCAGTTTTTGTGAAATGCAATTGCAATAATAGATGAATATACTTGTGAACCGAGATAAAAGACATAAAAGCAGTAAAATGTTGACAAAATATACAACAAAACAAAACAAAACAAAAAAAAACCCAAAGAAATAAAAGCTAAAAAAAATTGAAAATATTTAAAAATGGTGCAGGACAATTTAAAAATTGTCCGCAATTTGGATTTAAAAACGAGCCGACCATTTAAAAATGGGTCGCCCATTTATAAATGGGCAACCCATTTTTAAATGGTTGGCCCGTTTATAAATTTAAAAACTGTGCAGCACAATTTATAAATTGTGCAGATTTAAAAATTGTGCCCAACATATCTATTAACTTATTAAAATGACGTGCAATTTTTTGTAGACAAAGGTAACATATTAAAAGCATTTCCCAGTGTTCAAATGTGCAGTATGTGTTGGTTACTGAATGGTCACGAGTACTGTATGGAATATGCTGTGCCCGATTGCGAAGCACGAGGGTACATCATACTTCATAAGTCGAGTGGCCATTCAGTAACTAACTTGCTGCATTGTCTCTTTTGTTTTCGAGATCGACCTTGTTTGACACCTTTGAAGAAAGTTAGGCAGGATGAAAGAAGGGGGCGGGGAGTGGTTTTGCACGCATTGTCTGCATTGTCTAAATTTGACCCATCTAAATTGGAATCCGGCAGTAGCAGTGACCCACCGCAGAAAAAGAGATATGGCATTATTACGGAAAGTGAACGGGAAGAAACCCTTAAAAATTGGATACCGAAAAATATGCGGCACAATACACCATGGGGATTTAAGACATACTTGGATTGGGTTCGCTTCAGAAATGAACAGCCGGCAACTGCTTTAGATGGCATATAAATATCTTTAATAAATATCTTTAATAAATATCTTTAATTCACGTCAAAGAAACAATGTTTTATTGCCATAAGAGTTCTACAAAAAACTGGTTTTGAATATTTAAGGCATTATTCAGGGTTTCCCGAATCTAAATTTGCAGCTGTCGGTTTTTTAAATAGCGGGGGTGGGGGTGGGGTGTTAGAGTGGGGCTAAGGGTGGTGATGGTGGGGGATGAGCGGATGGACAGAGTTTGGGCGATTAAAGTATCTTTAAGGTCAGGCCTTTCTTAATGGCTCTATAAGTAAGCCTATGGTCTACTTTGTTGCAGCGCTGTATTTTTCATACAGCCTCATGCAAGCCAATATCGAACATACAGTCGGTATCTAGCAACGCAGCATTTCCTATATTTCACTCGCTGTATGTCTGTATTGGCGTCAGGCGGGGCTGTATGGGATTTATTTCACCGTATTTTGATCGAGAAAACAAAGAGACATGCAGTAAGAACAAGACTATACATTGGTATAGGTGACTACAGCCAGAAACGGAAACAACGAATCGAAGACGTTAATTATCTCTCTTTGGATTTTTCGACTGTCACCCCATTTAAACCCTTGTTGATTAAATTGATAAAGTTTTAGGTCGGTGAAAGAAACGTCAATCGACCGAATGTCTATTTTTAACTTGTATAATATGATTTAACATTCAGCAGATACTGACTCATTTTGAGTCGTTTGGGTCAACATTTCCGTAACTGATGACTGATATCTCCATGTTGACTCAAAATAAGTAGAAAAATATATGCTTTGGTACATTTTTTTTTGTTTCCAAATAACTGCAATATTTGTCAATATTCCGTCCTGGTCAACATTGAAAAATCGGGCCTCGAACAATCAGAATACATCGTTCCCACAAATCACGTGACAGAAAACATTATTGCATACCCGTGTACATTGTGGTAAGATACACAAATATATTCTAGGATTGCATGCTGATGTCCATGTTGTGGGATTGTATGCTGATATTGATGAAGGACTGTATGTTGATATCGTTGGTTTAGGATTGCATGCTGAGGTCGATGTTGTAGGGCTTCATGCTATGTTGATGTAGGATTGCATGCTGATGACGATGCTGTAGGATTCTATGTTGATGTCTGTGTTTTAGGATTGCATGATGATGTTGATGTAGGATACCATGCTGATGACGATGTTGTAGGTTTACATGCTGATGTCGTTGTTGTAGGATTGCATGCTGATGCTGATGTTGTAGAATTGCATGCTGATGTTTATGTTGTAGAATTGCATGCTGATGATGATGCTGTAGGATTGCATGCCGATGTTTATGTTGTGGGACTGCATGCCGATGTTGTGTTATTGCATGCTGATGTCCATGTTGTAGGATTGCATGATGATGTCGCTGTTTGCCTTTAAGCTGCTCCAAGAGATGAGCAAGTATGCATTTGGTGGAGATAAAAAGAACCGCTTAACTGAAACTGCAGCGTAAGTAAAGCACGATGTCATGCGGGAGTTATGTTTATTGATATAGAAATAACAAAAGACAGTAAACTTTACATTGCTTAAAAAGTAAATATTATATTTTGCAGTTTTACAAATCCGTTGCATTGTCAACAAATTTTCAACAAAACGTCAGCCAAGTAGCAGTGCTGTTTCGAAAATCTTTTTTGATATTCGACATTACTAGACACCTCTTTTCTATCAGTCAGCTGATAAAAGTAAGTCCATGAAGCCTGGGACCACAATTAATTTACTAACATGTTTCTTTATAGAAATTCAAAATCTGGCTTCTTCCATAACATTGCTCGGGAATAAAGCTTTATTAAATCCTTCAAACTAAGCCTTGAGAATCCAAAAAAAAAAACAAAAAACAAAACAAAAAAAAAACAAAAAAAAAAAAAAAACACCAAAATATTTGGGGGTTGACCACTTGGAGTTTTTATTATTTCGCATCATATAGGGTCATCGCTCGATGACATGAATCACTTACTCAATTCTCACGTATTCCTGTTATTGGGCAACGAAGGCGGAAGTGGTTGTGGATTTGTTCCATAATAAGGCCATAATAAGGCGATAACACTAGAATAAGATAACGACACTGTTAAAACGGTTAATTGCACGCTTAAGCAATCATGTTAGCGAAATGCGCTTTTTTTCTACAGAATCTTTGAGGATCTAGCTGTCGCTATTCTTACACAGTGCTTTGAGAGAGACAGAGAAAAAACACACCGCTTCCTCATCAGAGAGATTCCTTTCTTCTACAAGACAACGATAATCAACCTTGCCGTGGAGGCCGACAGCAAGAAGTTCATAGCTCACACCGCTTGTCAGTCCCTCCTCACCAAAGTCTGGAACGGCAATATCAGACACGACAACTATGACATTGTCGTAAGCCTAAATAATAACAGAAGAGGAGCAGATAGGTTTTGGTCTGGTGTGAGAGGAGGGATCAACTTAAAAAAATTCTTCATAGTCCATTTTTCGAATTTTTCGGGATAGGGAGCTGGTGGGGTAGGGGGTTGATCCGGGAGTTGGTAAAGTGACAATGTATTTGATGCCAGGGTTGAAACTTTGGTATTGCTTGATTTTGCTGTGCAAATACAAGACACACTGAATAATAATTTCTATCAATGTGTGAGAAAATGTGATATATAAACAGCGATTTCTATGCGTAATTTCACTGCCTTTTGCGGGATTAAACTCGAAAATGGTGGAGCCCAAGTGCAAAAAAGACTGGCATATTTACTTTCGAGTAATACAGCTTTGAGAAGGCAGCCAACAAGCAAACAATGGGCAGATTAGGTATAGCTAGAAGGACTGTACTCAGGTTTGTGCATCCGAGGTATTACGGCAGGAGAGGGGCTCTGTTCAGTTTGTCAGTCATTCAAAGCTTGAGCCTTGCTGAAAGTACATCCCGTGTGCGAAGCGTTGAAAAACGTCTTTCTAGCATGTTGAAATTTTCAAGATTATCACGAAATTTAAAGTGAAGTTTTAAAGAGCTTTGTAATTCTTAATATCAAGCAAACTTTCTGCAGTATTCGGAAATTAGCTAAACCATACATTTGTTAGGTAGAATGCATGATAAAAACATAGTTTTGAAAAGAAAATAAGCTGAAATGTAAGCCAAAAAATCGTGTCATTGAACAAGTTCTTCAGGATAACACCTTTTCATATGAATAAAGCATTCTTAGGTAAAGCTGCACAAAGCTAAGCGCTTCACATATATTGATCATAATAGTAATCACATAGTTTTGCTTGATTTGAGGCACTTATGTTTTCATTAGAGGCTCTTATCTTCCAGCGAGAAAGGCACTGCCTCAAATCAAAACAGTTGGCTTCAAGAACACTTAAAACTTATTTAGATATCTAAAATTAAATTTAAATTACTCGATTTGAATTTAGGTATTTTTTAAATTTATGCCTTTTTTGACATCAGAAATAGAACTGATGTATTAGTTGAACCAAAACTATCTTTGTTTTCTTCAAAATTTGTTTTCTATTTTAATTTTTCAAGACTCAAATCTTAGATATCAGAAATCAGTCTAGATATGTATTTTGAGAATTTAAGATTGATATCCGAAACAATTAATAATGCAAACAACTGAATTTCGTGTATCTATAATTATAAAGAATAAATGGCAAAATCTTCTATAAGAGTTGCAGATACTTTCTAAACTTATTTCGGTGCTCTAAGCTCATATAAGAAGTTCCGTCTCTGTTTTTCAGCAAGTTTTGCTTTTCTCCACCTGGTTTGGGCAACCATTGTTTTTTTTCAAATTTAATACATGTATGCTGTAGTGCATTTGTTGTTCTGTTTTGTTTTTAGCTGTGGGCGGCACCGCTGATGTTTTTCCTGATACCAACACGTCTTGTGAAACTGCATGGAGAATTGCAGGTCACTATTTCTTTTATACGTTTACGGAAAAGAATTAATTGTCATTTACATTACAGCTCATTATAAAAATAAAATTCAATGTTTACCAAGTGAGATTAATATTGCTCTTTTCTGTCTCTTTGTATTGAATATGTAACACTTTTTTACGGTTTTTAGACTGCTTTTTATAATTTGGCGTTTGATGTAGCATATTATTAAAATAATTTGTATGTTTATATGGGATATGTAAAACGTTTAGTTGTTGATAATTTTGAGACTATACTCTACAATGGCACATAGTGGATATGTAAAGTTTACGCCTTACTCTAACACTGAGATAACTTGACATATTGGTTTCATTCTAGCAAAGACAAATGAAAAGAAAAGAATTGGCAGGGAAAACATCGACAGAGAACAAGTCACCTACTTGCTGTGAGAGGTGATTGTTTTCCTGTCCTCCCTCTTCAATGCGATTCTTTCCGGTCACTCCACGATGGTGTTCCTATAACCTTATTAAATCGAGTTGAAATCTAATCAGATATTTGTTGAAAGCTTTTTTGACACTTAAATACTTTATTAATTGCAGCAATATTTCAGCCACTCTTCCAGCTTTTCAAACTTGAGTTGAAACCAAGGGTGTTCGTTTGTTGCTTTACAGCAGGTAGAATGTTGCATTCAGTAGGACCAACGCAGCGACCTCGCATCCACCTCGGAAAGATTACTGGGTACATGAGTGACGCCGGATATATACCAATACTATTTTTACTTTTTCTATGATAAAATAAACCATAAAATAGCATTTAGAATCTGTTATTTCTTCTGTTCTTCAGACTGCGAGAAGAATGGAGAGGGTTCAAAACAATGGAATGGTATCCTAAGTTCTATAATTCGCCAATCATTCGCTTTAGAAGCAACTGTGTAAGTACAGGAGAATCACCGACGGGACTAGCAAAAAGTGCTTCTTATTCTGAGATTGTCCTTTTTCCGGGGGCCGGGCATTTTAATAACTCTTTAGGGGTCTGAATGATCTTTTAAACAAACAGATACGGTGGATAACACAATTATCCCGTACGAATCTGGTAACAGAGCAAATCAATGTAATCACACTGAGCTAAAAATGCGTCTTGAGCTGATACACAAAACTTTTACTTATTCCGAACTTATCAGCTAAATTTTTTTGACAGGCAGTTTTTTCCTGGAGAGAAAGTGAATCTAATTTCTTCTTTTCACCTGCCATGTTTTGATAGTCCTTAATTGCAATTCATATCTTTGAGAAAAAAGCGATCCTTTATTCATCCAAAGGTAATCTTGTCACAAACCATGTTAAGAAGCTGTTGTTCGTTTGCATCACCCTGTTTTCCCATTAGGGATCATGTGCTCAGTTAAACTGCGTAACGCGACTGCAAGGCTCATGACTACAGCGGGTTATGACTACAGCGGATTATGACTACAGTGAACCGTTCACTGTCTGTATGATTCGATATGGATGTTCCCAATTCTGGGAATATAATACCTTTCTATTGGCCCTATTTCCAATCCCGGTGTAATCCTAATTATGAGGATTTTGGCCCTGTGAATCCCGCATATTAATTTCGATTCTGTTGAAAAAGTCCTAATACCGGGATGGTCCTAATTCCGGGGTGGTCCGATCTCGGTGTTCCTCTTTAGACTGTTTGATTTATTTGTTAACTCCCTTCAAAGTAAACAATGATTGATTGGTATTTTTTATAGTGATTGAAGAATTATAGATATCAAACCTTTTATACATTCTTGATATTAGGAACGAGGAATGAAAATTATTGTCAAAAATGATTTTAAATTGAAAAATACTTGGAAGGGTCAGTTTTACATTTTAATAACCAATTTTTGATATCTGTAAATGATCTTCAGGAGATATATCTGAACGAATTTTAGAAATTTAAAACTCATTGGAGACATCGCTAATTGCGCCTTAATGTTTTTATACTTATACGCCATTCAAATTAAAAATTGATTTAGAGGTATTAAAAATTCAATAAGTCCTGTTTTAGTCTCCGTCATGCCTGCCAAAATGACAAATATCGAAAATTTGCAACAAATTAAACGTTCCCACTGAAATTATATAACAGATTGACAAAGAGGTCTTACGTCACAGTAGCCGTTTACCTTAACGAAAAGTATCTATAGGTATCTATAGACAAACACTTCTTATATTTTTTCGGTTATGAAGGACGGTGAGTACCTCTTTAACTGACATTTTGGCATTTTAGTCAAGGTTTACCTACCTGTATTTCAGTTTTCGACATCCATGATTCTGTAGAATATTTGAGATATCTTATATCTAGTTTGCTTTCCGATATCATAAATGATGAGTAAATGTGATAAGACATCCCGTCTTGTATGCATTTCAAGCCAGTTTTAATCTGGCAATAAATGTAGCCAGATATCAGGCCTGAAAAATATTGATTGATGGTCTTAATTAAAAACAGAAGTAAGAAAAATCAGTTGGTATTTTAGACTATTTGTTTATAAACAGTGCAATAGCGAACAAATGACTGATATATGTGGTAGCCTATTACACATATTGCTGTGCTATGTTTGCCAATTAGCAAGAGTTACACCCTTATTTGACCAATGTAAACTAAACCTGATATTGATTGTAGGTACCTATTTGTAGGTATTGATTGCAGATATCTAATTATAGGTATTGATTGTAGGTATGTAATTGTAGTTATTGACTGCGGGTACCCAACCTATGCGGACATTTCTGAAACTGACACATGTCCAATTTAATGATACATACGAGTGTATGTATCAAAGTAGGTGGAACTGGAGTTATACAATATTCAACACTGTTTGCAATGCCGTAGTCGTAATACTTGTTTGTTTCTATTGTTCTGTCCATTGTGGTCTTCCTGTTGAAACGCTGCTCACATTGTTGGTTTGTATAGGAATTAACTGACCAAATAACCCCTTTTCAGTCGTTCTTTTCCAGTTGATTCAAGGCTTCTTCAAATTACTTCAGTAATTTTATAAGAAGACTTATAGTTAGGCGCGAGTACAGCAAAACCCCGGTATAAGGGGCAAAAAGTGACTGAATAATTTTGTCCCTAATGGCGGGGTGTCCCTAATTTCGAAATCTTTGGCTTTTTTCTCACACTTTTTCCATCACTAGCTTTGATTATTTTACCTTTATCAGACAGCGAAACGTCGTTTCATTTTCTTTTCACACCACCCTTATTCAGACTTAAAATTTACTATAAAATAACACCTTGTTTTACGTATTAACTGAGTACAAAGACAATGAATTGCTTGCTCTTTTATACACATTTTAACAGACGAAGCACATGTCAATAGGTATTAGTCGTTTTAAGCTTCTCTTAAGCACACATCTTTTGTAATAAGCCCCATTGTCTTTACATGCACTGTGTTCAATATAATGTTCTCAATACCCACAGATAACAATAGAGAAAAAACAAACACTACCGAGTAACAAGCTGATAGGAGTTGATAATGCACGAAATATGGACAGCAATTTGATTGCCCACATTAGAGGGGTTGTTTTAAATGTGTAACCATACTTACGGGATAAAAAGAGTGTCCCTAATTCTGAATAGAAGGGTGTCCACAATAGAGAGGTTTAGATATAAAGGAACTCTGGCGTTTTAAAACAGACTGAAAAATAATGTCCATAATTCAGGGGTGTCCATAATAAAGGGGTATCCATATCCGGGGTTTCACTGTATTTAGCCGTATTTGCAATTTTATCACAGTTTTTGTGCGATCAGGCCTTTATACTGCAGCAATTTTATATTGCAACATTTCGTCTGTTGCTCAATATTCAGACAAGGTAAATGTGTCATTTAACAAATAACACGTTACCAAAGCGACTGTTCCAAGGAGCTAGTCAAACGTTGTTTTCTCACAAACGATCATTCTTGCTCGTTTTTATGAATGGATTTTCATATTTTTGATGACCAAGATGTTACTTCTTTCAATTTCTATCAGTTTTCAGACATCAGTTTTGATTTGCATTTTTCGAACCAATGCACGTGATCCGCGTTCACCTGTTTCACAGAGTGATCCTTTTTCACAAAATGCATGGGTTTCAGAGTGAACCAATCACCAGTCACCAGGCTTAGGAAACGGTATAATGTTTTTCGGCCTGCAAAAAAGCTTTACAATAAAGTTTTAAAGCTGTTTGAAATGAGTGATCACATATATCCATTTCAATGACGTTGGTTCATGCGCGGCGGTAGCAATTCGGCATTTGATAGGCTGCTGTCAGAAACGACTCGCTGAGAGTACGGCAGTTCTACATGCTTCGTGTCAGGGTTACGTCTCCTTCGGTTTATCTCTCCCCTCTCCACTAGGGAAAATGTACTGATATATCTTCACAGTATCAATCACAGCATCCTTACTGCCTCCCAAATATAGAAAATTATGATTTTCTTTCCCTTTTCAAGTTTAAAGGCGCTACGCAAGCTTTAGTAAATTTGTTTCCACTTCAAACATTGTGTGCAAATGGGTTGGGGATATCTGCTAAGAGTAAAGTCGAAAATTGTGTAAAGACAGTCTTCATTGCTTCTGTAGAATCTTAGATAAATCCCAAGAAAATATTATCACAGCTCCCCCAAGATATTCCAGTAGATTTCCCCTTTGATGTGAAAATTAAAACTATTTCCGATTAGAGTTCAACACAGTACATTTGCTGACACTTTGACACTGGCCCTGGCTGCCCGGCACAGTACATTTGATGACACTTTGACACTGACCCTGGGTGCTCGGCACAGTACATTTGCTGAAACTTCCACACTGGCCCTGGGTGCTCGGCACAGTTTATTTGCTGACGCTTTGATTTGGGCCCTGGATGCAGTGCTGACTAACGTCCAATCATATGTGTCTATATGATATATGTAGGCATAGGCAGACTTCCCTGTATCGGTTCACGGACGTGTTTCCGTGTTTCCTGCTGCACATTACGAATTGTGTCTTATAAGTTCTCGGTAGTTATCGTGAAGTTCTAGTTTTTCCCTATAATTTGAAGTACCCTACACACTCAACATTTAAGCATTTTGTGTTGGCTGAATCATTGCTTTTCAATAAAAAATGTATGGTTCAATTTTCCCATTTAAATAACAGAGCAGTGTTGTGTGAGTTATATATTAAGTATTAAACCTTTGTCTAAAACAGTATTTACGTGCCCAAGGTACTTTTTGTGGAGCGACTATGTCAATATCGTGACTGTTTAAAAAGTGATAGAAAATCCTTAATTAGATGCTATTTATATAGAATTATTTTGGAAATTAAATTGTTAAGATATTAAAAAATCTTATTTAGTGAACATTAAAAACTATGATAAACAATTAATTGAGTTTTTACAGATTAAGATATGTGCTAAGATATAACCAGGTAGTAAGTTGTCAAGTATTAAAGAGATAATAAGCGACTATACTTTGAAGGCTACGTACTTACAGCTGTCACTGTTGATATTCCTGACCCTCTACTCGATACTGATGCTTGCCGATTTCCAAGAAACAGCAACACCAATTGAGTACGTTGTCATTGGATACGTTGTGACACTTCTCATCGAGGAAATACGACAGGTTAGACTTATTGAACTGATGTCACCCGAAAACTAAGTTTTTATTTTCATCATCTAGCAGATGTTTGGTTACTTGACACGGGCAAAGTGTCAAAAAATACATCATCTTTATCAAAATTAAAGACTAGTTCCATTTATAATATTTCCTTTTATAAGACCAAACTATGGCATAACATTTCACGGCAGGGATAGAAACCGTGCTTTTGCTGCCTATCCATTAAATTAGTCAGGCTCCAGCCAAGGTCAAGCACTCCACCTTCCCCCTGTCCCGCCACACACTTCCTGGCATTGCTTTGTCAAGGCAGCTCAAGCCAAGATCCTCTCACCCCCTCCACCCCTACACCACTTCCTTGTGTCTCTGTCACGGTAATTCCAGCAAAGGTTAGCCCCACCCCCGTCCCTCCCCTCCCCGCATCACTTCCTGGCGTCTCTATGTCACGGCAACTCCAGCCAAGGTGCCCCGTAACCCCCTTCCCAAACTCACGCTGTAAATAATTATACGCCTTGACATTGCGCACGTAACGTTCCAGATGCTGCTATGCGTGTAAGACATCAGGCTTTGAGATTTCTACCTTTGTATTTATCTTTGATTTTTCTCAGGAAGAGCCCCACAGCCACGCAATAAAAATAATATAAAAGTAAAGCAATTAGTGGAATATGCTCTCACTTTAGATAGCATCTAGCGACAGAAGAAACAAGATCGCATCGCACATGTCGGATCCCTGGAATATTGTGGACATCTTCACCATTGTAGTCTTTTTCATAGGCGAGGTTAATGGCGATTTTTACATTCTATATTATTATCTTGGAAGCAATTGCTTGGCAGATTTAAGGACTCTTATACCCGAATCTTCGAGCATGCCATGACATTAACACTTTATAAGTTGAGAACAATATATGTTTTTGCTATTGATAAACACAACATTATTTCAAAAATTTGTATTAGGTATGAAAAATTTTTCACATCGCGGAATAAGAACAGCCTTAAAGCTGTATTGTATGTTATTAAAATGCATTCTTTTTATTGATTTTAGATACTTCGATTTATTCCAAACAACATCTGTTTCATATCGGCTCGGGTGATTCTGTCTCTGTGTCTGATGGCTTTCTGTTTTCGCCTGCTGCATATGTTCTCCGTACATCGTGAACTAGGCCCTAAGCTCGTCATGATAGGTCGCATGGTAAGCATGATAGGCCATGTGGGAAGCATGAGAGATCGTATGGTAAGCGTGATATTCCCCGTGGCAAGCATGATGGACCGCGTGGTAAGCATGATAGATTACGTGGTAAGCACAGTACTTGTATTGCGTGGTAAAGAGACTGTTAATTAGTACATATGTGTATAGCTACATGTACATACCTCTGACTTCACGCTAGTAGGCAAACAGTCAGTAGGCAAGTTATACCCAGTATTACCGATGGTTTTCAATTCCGTCTTAAACAAATACATTGGCACTATATATCTGCTAATTCGTTGCATTCAAACGAATATATATCACTTATCTGCTGAGCTACCCTTGTTTTAACAAATGAAACACAATTTATTATTTTTCCTTCGTTCATTTTCATGGAGATGGTGCCTGACAATTGCGTTCCTAAGTTTTGCAAATCCTGTGATAAAAAGGAGGTATCAATGTCCTGAGACGCATGCGCGAAAGATTAACTTGTCAGATACCTAAATCAACATTCCGCTAAGTCTCATATAAACGTTCCTTGAAACAAAGCTGATAACAAATATGATTTTGTAAACATCTAACAAGTTGTGTGGATTTCACTCTTATAAACACAGGTTGTCTTGTCACCGAACAGCATTATGCTCTGGACCAACGTGTACTGTGTATCTTTTGTTCATTTAGTAAACAATTTTCTTCATTAGAACTTCAAAATTTTTAACATCGAATAAGTTACTTCGTCAATATATTTGCATTTTATGAGATGTTTGTGTGCCCACTGATGTCACATATTGCTGTTTTTGATTGTCATGGGCATGCAGGCTAATTCACGCGGATTGCTGCATTTTATGTATTATGCTGTGAATGTGTAATCGCGTTCATAACTTCGTTTGACTTGTAGATGGTGGACATGCGATACCTGATGGTGATTCTCATCGTGTTTGTCGTGGCCTATGGCATGGCCATACAGGCAATTCTCTACCCTAACTCGGAGCTTGGCTTGGCTCTTCTACGCGATGTTCTGGAAAAGGCATATTTTCAGATATACGGAGAACTTTATTTAGAAGAAATAAAAGGTAGGAAATATCAATACAAATACCGTTCATTCTAAGTAATTAAAATCTTTATCCGACCAGATTTTTGTTTTAATCGAACAGATCTACCAAATCTTTGAATGGATTATTAGGTAAATATACTTATGACAAGTTCTATAGCAATATTTAATGCGTGAGTCTTGGCTTACATTCGCTGCACTATTTCCATAAAGAGTATGACCCTTTCACTGCCCACACGTCTGCTCCTGTATGTAATAGACATAGGTAGGGTCTACACGATTTTCATCGGTGTTCCTACAAACACAGTGACACAACACCTCTTGTTAGTACATAGCAAAACTGAACAAAAATTTAAATGATTTGCTCACATCCGTGGCAACAGGAGAAGAAGACTGCTCGAAAAAGGAAAGTTTATGGGGAAATAACACGCTTCCTCGCTGTCCGACAAGAGAAGGCAAAATATTTGTCCCGATCCTGATGGGATTCTACGTCCTGGTGACGAACGTGTTGATGCTGAATCTGCTTATTGCTATGTTCAGGTATTTGGTCAATCTTTGTGCCATGTAGAGCCAGTCATTAAACCCCGATTGAGGGGTGGGGTAATTGAGAGGTGCAGTGCTTAAGAGGTGGAGTGATTTAGAGGTGGAGTGATGGAGAGGTGGAGTGACTGAGGGTTGGAGTGATTGAGAGGTGGAGTGATTGAGGGGTGGGGTGGTGGAGATGTGGAGTGATTGTGAGCTGGAGTAATTTAGAGGCGGATTGATTGAGAGGTGGAATGATAGAGAGTGGAGTGATTGAAAGGTGGAGTGATTGAGAGGTGGAGTTATGGAGAGGTAGAGTGATTGAGATGTGGAGTTATTGAGAGTTGTAGGTATTGAGAGGTAGAGTGATGGATATGCGGAGCGATTGAGAGGTGATGTGATTGAGAGTTGGAGTGATTGAGAGGTGGTGTGATTGAGAGGTGGAGTGATTGAGAGATAGAGTATGATAATGTGTGTATAACCGGGCGATATCTTCAGCTTGGGTCAATTAGACATTTGAAACGAATATACTAAGCTTTATATTACTCCAGAAATATCCACTGTATCCATGGTCTCGACAGTAAGATTGGTGGTAACTGAGGTTCAGAAACTTTCCTTGGTATCTATCTTTGATAGAGCTATAGCTGACGTATATTTCGACGTCGAGTGTGGAAAAAAAGTACAGCTTATAGCACATTGACAGACAAAGTGTATTAGTAGTATTTCATGGACATTTAAAATGCAATATCAGTTTGGTTTAGTTTATTTGCTGGGGATCACGTGAAGAACAAGAACAAAGCCCTTTTTTTTAAAATCTGATCAACACGTCACGTTACTTAAAAAATGTAACAAAGGCATTGTTAGCTACATGCGACAGGCATTGTCGGTGCTGCAGCCACGTTTGTATTACATTTTTCGCATACGATTGATTGGAGTGAGGATTGAGGAGGTAGGAATTAGAATTTCGGAATTCAGAAATATGAATTAGGAGATAGGAATAAGGGAGTAAGAGTTAGGATGTAGGAGTAAGTAGATGATAGGAATAAGGAGGTAGAAGTTAGGAGTAAGAGGTGTGGGTTAGGAATTAGGATGCCGGAATTATGAGGTGGGAGTTAGGGATTAGCAGGTAGGAGTTAGGAGGTGGGAATTAGAAAGTAGCAGTTCGGAGCAGAGAGATAGGAGTTAGGAAACCATGTTTGTACTTTGTGTGTTTGTTGCCTACCGTCTGTAGAAGCGAATGGAGGTAGTTACGTTTATTAGCTAATGCACACAAGCAGTGGAGACCCACTTTTGGTGATAGCGACTGTAATAGAACACGGGCAAGGGCTTATATCCTTGGGGCTCTAGCAGTCACTGAGCAATGATGCATACCCACTGCCCAGTAAACATTCAAACGTTTGAACATACATTGTTGGATAGACGTCGCACCCGACGTCAGATCAACATCGAGTTTTAGTTGTTTATGAAAGCCGATAAAACGTCTGTCTTTGGATAGATGTCAGGTATTCAACGTTTATTCAGCGTTGTGTAAAGGTTGTAAATGGAAGTCGAAACAACGTCTATTTCCCGACGTTGTATAGACGTCGGGAAACATTAATCTTGAATTACCGTCAAGACAGCAACAATCATTATTACATGGCGTGTTTATCATGACGTGTCTGACATGATGTGTTTGACAGGACGTGTTCGACGTGTTTGACATGACGTGTCTGACATTACGTGTTTGACATAACGTGTTTGTAGCTACACATTTGAAGAAGTACAGCAAAACACGGACGCTGTGTGGAAGTCGCAGCGGCTCTATGTCGTGCAGGAATTCATACGCCGACCGTCGCAGCCACCGCCCTTCATTCTGATTGGTCATCTCCATGCGCTCTTCCGTATCATGTGTGGCAGGGGGCATGAAAACAACAAGAGCGAAGAAGAATTAAGTGAGTTATTTATGTATATCATCGAATTTCACATAAAAAGTGTTCAAATATATTAGTTTCTTTTCATTCCGTTTACAATTTACCTATTCAGTGAAGGCCTAAAAATATTTATTAATCTTTATATTGTTCCTATCATACAACTTGAAAATTATTTTCTAATAATTTTCTTATTTTACAGAACAGAAGTTCAGCGAAGATGAAGAGAACAAGCTAAAAACATGGGAGAAGCTGATCGCGGAAGGATCCTACATGGATCACGTGACTGCAGATCGCGAGCCGCTTGAAAAACGATTACAACTCCTTCACAACAAGTTGGTATTTGGTGGTGTGTGACTCTAAAAGGACTGTTTCGGCAGGTCATATGACATATTCAGCATGTCGTATGACGTAAGTCATGTGATAAAAAGGAATGTTACATGATGTATATGTAAGTACGTTAGGTGGCGTGTGTGTGTACATCATATGACGTATGTACATCATGTGACGCATGCATGTACATTTTGTCACGTATGTATGCACATCATGTAACGTATGTATATACATCATGTGACTTATGCATGTACATCGCGTGACGTATGTATGTACATGCGTATATAAGCATGCCATCTGACACCCACAATAGTAATAATTCATGTGCAGAATGTTATTTTTTGCCTGAAGTCAAAGGGCCTTACGAACTGAGAGGGAGATCCGTACGTACCCGTAGTATATTACTTTTATTCTATGCCTCATTTCTGGGGTACCTTTGTCTCAATTTGCTCAGTTCATAACAAACTATTTACTCCCTGCGTGTGCTTAGTTGGGGCGACGAGGTATAAGTTACACTACTGGTGTGGGTTTTCATTGGGCCCTGTTGCTAGTATACATTTTAGAAATAACTCTTTATTATCAAGCTAATAAATGTGAAAACTTTTTAGCTTGTTTTGTCATTGACTGACCCAGTTTTCGCCTCCTTCTTCAAGGCGAAAACAAAGGAACAACTGAGATCTGAAAATAAAATTTAAATTAGGCGGGGTGCGATACGTGTTCGAACATACTGTGGCCTTGTTTCTTAATAAAAGTGGTGCATGTATTACAAGGAAACTGATTTAAGGGAAAGTATACTGACCGACCCAGGGGAAGTATACTTTCCCTAAAAGTTTTCAAGGGAAGTATACTTTCCCTGGATTTTACCAGGCAAAACATTACAGATTCCCTGAAATGACTTCTAATAAAAATGATTTCATTAAGACATTAGGCAATTGATTTAGTCCTTTCAAAATGAAATCAATCTTAAAAGGCGATTCTTCCCTTGTAATTATAACTTCTTAGCTAGCGCTTTTTTCTTGCAATTGCAACATGACACGATTGGCATGCAATCAATGCTACATGTCGAGTTAAAATTTGGTCTACCAGATCATTTGACGAAATTTTGTATACGTATTTTGGAATTTTGGCGCCCCGGCAATACTCCAATCCAACAATGCTTCGGAGTTTACCGCCTAAGTCGTGTCCGAACTTATAATTCTTTGGCCAGATCTCAAAATTGTGCATGCAAAACCTCGCCATCCGCAAGGTCAGGGGTCCAGTAGAAAGGGTCAAACTGAGACATAAAAGATATATCGACTGCATGGCTCGGCGACAACAATTCCACAAACTGGGCTTTTGGGACTGAGGTTTGTGCAATTCAATAATAATAATAATAATAATAATAATAATAATAATAATAATAATAATAATAATAATAATAATAATAATAATAATAATAATAATAATAATAATAATAACAACAACAACAACAACAACAACTATAGTATTCACCGTGGCACACGATGTTTGCCATTTGCTGCTCTGTTTGGCTCGGACTCGAAGGTGATTGGTCTTTCTTCTGCGATTTCGGTTCTCGACTTTTTAGATCATTTCATACGACATTGTTAAATAATTGTAATTAAAGTGAACCGAAGGATATCTAAAAATAGGTAGGGCAACGTGTTTTATTTATATTTACCCAGTTTCATTGTAGCTGCCCTATCATTTCAGGGAATCTGTAATTTTTGCGTGGTAAACTTCAAGGAATGGAAACTTTTCCTAGTGCATACACGTTATATGACGTACGCAGCACGTCAGGCTTTGAACAGCGTTTTTTTCCGTTTCTTTTGATAGGTTTTGAATGTGCTATTGAATTCAACAACACCTGGGTTTGAACAACAAACACATAACGGCCAGCCACATCAATTTCAAACGTATTATTGTTTGATACTTTTAGAATAGATTCCTTGACGTTGAGTCTGGAGATGAACGCAATGAACAACTCAAACGCATCAAACACAAGAAGTACCATCACTGACGGACACGTTTCCCCACCAGTACACGGACGCAGCCATTCTACATACCCGGACGGGCGTGACTTTTAATTGCTGCCCAAAGGTGGCAGCATGATCTTACATGTTGGACTTCATTTGTAGCAAAGATTATGCGATTCAGCGTTCAAATGTGATAAAAACTTGACAAGCCTTTGGCTTGCAAGGCCTTTTTGAATTTGTGCGAGCAGCCGTTGGTAGCTTTTTTTTGACAGTGATCGGATTTCCTGTGTCATCTCCTCCACTGGCACTACGGGCCCTAAGGCAACGAAACTGGGGACTTTGGTAGAACTTGATATGAACGTGTGCATGACACTTTTTATTTTCGCCTTCGATTTCGTTTTCTTGTTTAAAGCGCCATGTGAAAAGAGTGTATTTTTTGCGAGTAAATGCGGAGCATTTAAAGCACAGCACAGCACACACAGTTGCTCAGCTTTGTGCGAGCTCTCACTGCGTAAATAGATAACACGGTGTATGCCTGATCAGTCAATAAAACCTTAAGTAAACAAAAACTAAACAATAATCCGCTTATAAGACGTATTCAAGCTGTGTTGCTTGCAATATATTATTCAAGAAATAACCCATTAAAGGAAGTATTCTTGCGTTTTAATTTTTATCAAGTGTTTAACATTTTGCTAGCGAAATGAGGTTCTAGTTTGTTATACAGACTACTCTCATTATACCGCCATTCGTTATACCGCCATAATTTCTCGGGAACATTGTCAAATGATGGCGGTACAACGAGGGTAGACTGTGTATTATTTTCTAGTACTTTTTATATTTTCATATACATCTATGTGTGATACTCAATGCAGTTTGATTACAGAAAAGTGATAACTGTTATTTCTTTATACATACCTCTTCAAAACGGTATTATCGCGGCCGGGGTGGGGGGGGGGGGGGAGAGGGAAGGGGGCTCTCACGTACAGAGCACACATCATGCGTGTCCATAATTTTTTTACTGAACCCCAATCTCGGAGTGCCAAGTTTAAAAATTACCGTTTTTAATCAAATGCGAATACCCCCATAAATTCCCCCGTACCACTTTCGGAGTGTTTCTTAGTATGTCTGAAACTTTTCCACCAAGTTACATATATAGTTTTCGGTCATATGGAATGCTACTTTTGCTTAAAACGGGTAGTTATAATACAGTTCTCCTCGTTTTCCACAGAGTTGGGGGTGGCGGGGGGGGGTGGAGGGGAGGGGAGGGGAGGGGGAGAGCGAGAGGAGTCATACTCTTCATACACTCTGCAATATAAGTGTCCGTCTGGTTATCGTTATACATTCACAGTACATTTTATTTAATAAAGTATACACTCCGAATTAAAAAAAGAGTAAAATTTCAATGGTCTCCGCGTTTGATTAAAAAGGGGTTAATTTTCAAGATTGACACTAGGCATTTGAGGAATGTATTACAAAATGTTATGCACATGCGTGGTGCGTGAGTGGTCCTTCCAAAACTTTACAGATGTGTGAAATAAAGAAGCAGAAGTGTGAAATAACAAATCAGTGATGTGAAATAATAAATCAGAGGTGTGAAATAAGAAATTAGGTGTGAAATAAGAGATAAGAGGTGTGAAATAAGAAATCAGAGGTGTGAAATAAGAAATAAGAGGTGTGAAATAACTAACAAGAGGTGTGAAATAAGAAATCAGAGGTGTGAAATAAGAAATCAGAAGTGTGCAATAATAAATAAGAGGTGTGAAATATGAAATCAGAGGTGTGAAATAACAAACAATATGTGTGAAAAATATGAAAGAAAGGGGTTAATCTGAACAGGGTTTCAATTCATGAAATTCGAAGCTTCTAACATTTCTTTCGTAAGAGACTCCGTGTACATTTCGTCCCTTTTTTTAGATCCACAAATTAGAAAATGAATTTAGACCTAATTTTCCATTTTCCTTTTAAATGTAAAAAAAAATAGAAAATTGAAAAGTGAAACTTTTTTCCATAAAACCATCTTCCTATTACATTGAAAATAAAACTGAAAAATCGGGTGGTACGGCAGTCACTGGTGAGCAAGTTCCATCGGTTCTGACTCCAAATACAAGTCTGGCTGTCTTTTCCATAACTGACAATGAAATGCACATAGATATAAACGAGGAGCACGATTTGACGAAAGTTAAATCGGTAAACACTTGGCCCAAATTAAAATTAAAAAAAACTTCTAATTTCTATTTTTTTTAATTCACATTTTGTGCGATCCCGTTCTGAAAGGATAATTCACTTTTCATAACCATGTATCCTGCTAAAAACTGACCTGCATATAAGCGTGCATTTAACATGCCTGGTGCAGAGTTCCCACTCCCTCTTCCATCCAGCGTGTGATTTTTTTTAAAGACCTTCGAAGCTTTTGTTTTACATTTTGACCGTTATAACTTGAAATTCGATGAGTAGCATCCAACAACTACATCGAAAACTTTATGACAATTAATTTATATATATAATTTATATATAATGATGCATTAAAGAGTCAGAACTGACGGAACTTGCATTATACCACGTGTTTTTTGTTTATGCTGCTTATACCAGCGACCCCATTTTTCATTTTGCACAAAATATAGAAATTTGAAATTGCTATGTTTCTTTAATTTCCGTTTTAAATTAAAAATGGAAAATCGACTTGATTTACATTTTCCATTTTGCATTTGGAATGAAACATTGGCAGGACGAAATATGCGTGGAACCTCTGTAACGAGTGGAAGCGTAATTCGAGTTTTCGACTTTTAGCCAACCGTGTGCCACCGTAACGTCCCTGCCACCGGGTGCGGTTAGTGTCTTCTTGGTGTGCATAAATGGGAATGAGGGTGTTACCTTGAAGACTGTGCACTATAGTACGTGCACTTCAGAAAAAAAGGAAACTCCATCTAAAATTGGAGAACCCGAGTTACATTTATTACTCGTGAAATACCATTTTACCAAATAAAATGCCACTTTATCTTAGTGTAGAGCAATATATTCTGTGAACTTTGTGTATATGAATCTCAAATGTACTCCAGAGTAGTAAATCAATCAAGGGGTGATATCCCTGCAGTGATTACAAGTAAGATAGCAGTTGACATTGAATTAAGGGGATTATAATGGCAAAATTTATAACCTGAAGTTGCCACTAGGAAAAAAAATAGTCTTGTTTCTTACTCCTCGGCTGGGTCATCAAACCGCTAATCAAAATGTGAGCCGGCCCCGTCTTAACAAGTTTGTATGAAAAACGAAATTGATCGGCCGACCAGCTGTGTAAAAGGTGAACAAAAAAAGAGAAACCTTAAAGGCATAAAAAGTACTGACCACGAAGAGGGAGGTTCGTACGTGCCCGTAGTATATTACATTTATTTTATGCCTCATTTCAGGGGTACTTTTGTCTCATTTTGCTCAGTTCATAACAAACTATTTACTCCCTGCGTATGCTTAGTTGGGGCGACGCAGTATAAGTAACACTACTGGTGAGGGTTTTCATTTGGCCCTGTTGTTAATATACATTTTAGAAATAACTTACAAAATTTTCTCATAATTTTGCGTTGTCGACCCTTCCAATTTCGCACACTTCTAATGCTTTACAACAGCAGCAACAAAACTGACAATTGGGTCTTATGTCACATAAACAAACTACATTAGCGAACCAATATTTTGATCAGTACCAGGGCATTTTAATGTTTAAAAATAATAAAGTTCGACCAAATTTTAAGTTTTCAGAAAAGAAATTAAAAAAAAAAACTGGCCTGCTGGGTAAATTAAAAAAAAAATGGGCTGAGAAACAAGTCTATTTTTCTTCCTAGCCTTATAAATCCACTCCACAAACAAATTTAAGAAGTTTTGAGAAAGTAAATATATTGTCTCTGTAAATTGTGAGATCAATTATCGTTAGATCAAATATGGCAAAGTTGGTTGTTGCTAGATCAATTTTCCTTAGAGCGATCCAGTCAATCCCTTGTTTCACGAGAAACACCGGTATTCCCGTTAAATCCTGAAAGTTACTAGCCTAATGATCTACATATCGAATCCTCATTGAGTGCCATAAATAACCTTGAATTATCAGTGAGGCGTGAAAAGACAAGGTCACGTGATTGATGACTGACATGTCACAATCCCATTATATTCATTTTTACTTATGTATGTTAGTAACTAAATAAAACTCACCCATGAAAAGAGATCATAGTTCTTACTAGTGCTGCTAAATAAACTGTGTGGTATTAATTGTATTCTCCCGAAGCAGGTTACCGAAGTGGCAGGACAATACAGCGATATACAGTGATATACAGCGATATACAGCGTAACTTCAAAGCCAATTCACAGTAAAACCTGAATATCCGAACGGCATCGGAACTGACAAAAGGTTTCCGTATTAGTCAGGATATGCAATAACGGTTTGATTTGTTTCAGACATGAACCATTGTTTGTAATCTAGGTAATATGTGAAACTAGTCAACGTGAATTGCAAACTAAGAAATTACTCGGTATAGGAACAGTACGGTTCGTTAAATTTATTTTGGTTTAATAAACTCCACATACTGCAGAAAAAAAACTCCATTTCTCGTTTGGGTTGGGGGGAGGGGAGGTGGGGGGGGGGGGACTATTGGGCTGTGGTGGCCTTTTGACGGAGATGAGGTCATCAGATTTGGTTCCTTATGTATTTGTGTAAATACGTGTTTATTTATTGCCTTATTGATTGCGAATACACTTGTTCTTTACAAGTTCAACAGTGACACACAAAGACAAGTCAGTAACTTTGTGACGTCGGATCCACGTTGGATAAGCGTCGCCATCCGGCGTCGGATCAACACCGGGTTTTGGCTGACTTAAGAAATCGAAACAACTCCCGACGTTCGATAGGCGTCGATTATTCGACGTCTAATCAGCGTTGCTGAAAATGTTGCAAATAGAAGACATGTAAGAAGTCAATTGTCATAAATATATCTATTTTGTCACCAAGTGGGAAAAAACTTGCCTTCAGTTCGAAGCAAGCTATGATGGCTTCCGATTTCGGTGAGCGATTACATTTTGATGCTGTTGCTCGACTGTGACCAATCACAAACAAATTACAACCCGACTAATGTTGTGATTCAGTCGGAACTTCAAATCGACGTTGGTTGAACGTAAGAATGTTTACTGGGGCCTATACGTTTTCGCCGAAAACAGGATAGTTTCCTCTGGAGTATTGTCAAAATTCTGTGGAACTGCTCCTAAAGCTAACATTACAAATTGCTTTTTGGACAAAAGAGCCAATATGATTACCGCTGGATAATAGCAGCAGTGTAAGATCAGGTGAATGCGGCTTGTTCAGTCTCACGTGTGATCCCGCGTTATAAATAAGTGCATATCCGTGTAGCATAGAACTATATGTTAGTGCCGATACAAGAATCCGATACAAATCGATAGCCTTAAATCGGATAATCGATGAATAGAAAAGACTTTAAGATGTCTTAAAGCAGTGTCGATAAATACCAGACTCGGTCTCCGTCTAGTCTATTCAAGGAGAGAAGGCCGATTTGGGATGTTAATAAGTTGTAGTGAAATTCGTTTTAAAACCATATCAGGATTAAAATTATTCGCACTGGTGTTATAGAGTTATGTCATGACTTGTGACTGACAGGCGACCTGTACGAGAGCTGGTGTTATAGAGCTATGACATGACTTTTGATTGACAGGCGATCTGTACGAGAGCTGGTGTTATAAAGCTGTGATATCACTTGCAATTCTGATGTCCGTTACCACTTGTTACTCAGGTAATTGTAACACGAAGAAGACGTTGTGAATTTGTTGAGTTCTGTAACACACCGCCAGCAAGCCCTCAACAGATAACACACCGCCAGCAGACCCTCAAAAGATAAAACACCTAAAGCAGGCCTTGAACAGATAACACATCGCCAACAGGCCTTCAACAGATAACACACCGCCAGCAGGACCTCAACAGATAACACACAGAGTGCAGGCCCTCAACAGATAACACACCGCCAGCAGGCCCTCAACAGATTACACATCCACAGCAGGCCCTCAACAGATAACGCACCGCCAGCAAGCCCTCAACAGATAACACACCGCCAGCAGGCCCTCAACACATACACAGCGCCAGCAGGCCCTCAAAATATAAAACACCTAAAGCAGGCCTTCAACAGATAACACATCGCCAACAGACCTTCAACAGATAACACACAGAGTGCAGGCCCTCAACAGATAACACACCGCCAGCAGGCCCTCAACAGATAACACATCCACAGCAGGCCCTCAACAGATAACGCACCGCCAGCAAGCCCTCAACAGATAGCACACCGCCAGCAGGCCCTCAACAGATAACACACGACCAGCAGGCCCTCAACAGATAACACACCGCCAGCAGGCCCTCAATAAATAACACACCCACAGCAGGCCCTCAACAGATAACACACCGCCAGCAGGCCCTCAACAGATAACACACCGCCAGCAGGCCCTCAACACATACACCGCGCCAGCAGGCCCTCAAAATATAAAACACCTAAAGCAGGCCTTCAACAGATAACACATCGCCAACAGACCTTCAACAGATAACACACAGAGTGCAGGCCCTCAACAGATAACACACCGCCAGCAGGCCCTCAACAGATAACACATCCACAGCAGGCCCTCAACAGATAACGCACCGCCAGCAAGCCCTCAACAGATAGCACACCGCCAGCAGGCCCTCAACAGATAACACACCACCAGCAGGCCCTCAACAGATAACACACCGCCAGCAGGCCCTCAATAAATAATACACCCACAGCAGGCCCTCAACAGATAGCACACCGCCAGCAGGCCCTCAACAGATAACACACCGCCAGCAGGCCCTCAACAGATAACACACCCACAGCAGGCCCTCAACAGATAACACACCGCCAGCAGGCCCTCAACACATACACAGCGCCAGCAGGCCATCAACAGATAACACATCGCCAGCAGGTCCTCAACAAATAACACACCCACAGCAGGCCCTCAACAGATAACACACCGCCAGCAGGCCCTCAACACATACACAGCGCCAGCAGGCCATCAACAGATAACACATCGCCAGCAGGTCCTCAACAAATAACACACCCACAGCAGGCCCTCAAACGATAACACACCGCCAGCAGGCCCTTAACAGATAACACACCGCCAGCATGCCCTCAACAGATAACACATCCGCAGCAGGCCCTCAACAAATAACACACCGCCAGCAGGCCCTCAACAGATAACACACCGCCAGCAGGCCCTCAACAGATAAAAAACCGACAGCACTCCCTCAACAGATAAAATAGATAGCCACCTCCGACGCACTTTTTGTGTGGCGCTGGTCTTTCTTACATAAAAAATTTGTGGGTGATCAGCTGACCGTTTCTGCGTTTTACTGGTGGTCAGGTGACCGGCTCTGAGTTTTACAGCTGGTCAGGCGACCGCTTCTATGTTTTACTGGCGGTCAGGTGACCGTTTCTTTGTTTTACTGGCGGTCAGTTAGACGGTGGTCAGCTAGTCGATGGTTAGCTGACTGATGGTCAGTTGGTCGATGACAGTTGGCGGCCAGTCGGTTGGTGGTTAATTTACCGGTGATCAATTAGTCGGTGGTTTGTTGACCGGTGATCAGTTAGTCGGTAGTCAGTTGACTAGTGGTTTGTTGGCCGGTAGTCAGTAAGTCAGTGGTCTGCACCCTTCATTAAGCTCCTGCTAAGCATAGAACCAAGGCTTCACCTCAGTTCACTCTGTCTTACTTCTTATTCTTTGCCTGACCGAGATATTCAGCGGCGCATCTAATCGGCTACTCGATTCACAAAACCGCCACAGCCCTAATGAGAAAACTCACCATGGATTATTATAAACGCTGTCTGGTTCAGTTAGAGATATGGTTATTTATGTTCTTGCGACATTCTTTGATCTTTTGACAAATGAGCAAGGTTTTGTAATAATTGCCTTCGTTTTCTAGAAAAAAAAGAGAGATTTGGATAGCGACCCTCTGGAGAAGAAAACGTCATGAACAAAGTGAAGGTAATCGTTGGTCATTTGTAATCAGTTTAAAATAACAGATTGTAGCCGTTTTATGTTCTTGTGTTAAGGGTTAAAGTAAACAAAACTAAAACATTTATACCAATTTTAGGCCAATAAAGTCTTTAACCCCAATTGATAATATAATTCTAAATAATTCTAAACATGAAAGTGTAACATCTGAAAGAATGCGCCATGCTCAAATTGTGTTCTCAAATCAAGCATTTTAGAAGTTCGGGTGATGACGTAAAAACGTCACTTAAAATATAACTTACTTCATTTATTTAAGAAACGGTTTGCCAAAAAAAAAAAAACATTACTCAAATATGCCTGAAAAGTGCCTTCACAATGTTCTACAAATATTTTTGGTCAGTGATAACATGATAAATAAACGCGGACAGTGTTTTAGAAACGTGGCCATGGGTGTTACAACCTGATTGCATAAATGTCAGGTTTTGGTTGTTAATGAAATTCAAAACGGCTCTCCCCTGGCTTGGATAGAGTAGATGTCTGTAGATGTTGATGTGGCAGTTTTGGTCTCGACCAAACAATAATACCAAAACAAATTTCTACTTGACTGCGAAGACATAACAACAACCGTTTTTTTTAAACGCGGCCGATATAGACCCTGCCAAACCTAATGGCAATTAAATTGCCGCCGTAATGTTTTCTTATTTCTTGAGGAGGGGGGGGGGGGGGGGAATGGGGCGGTATTTTGCATAGCCACATTCAAGGCATGCGCTGCTGGGGCATACAGCTGTTTCTTCTGGATTAACTTCTCAAAAGAATTCAATATCAGCAAATAACTGCCAATGATACCCCCAACGTAAAGCCCAGTCCGATACGGGGCGGTTATCAGTGATACGCCAACGTAATGCCCAGTACGATACAGAGCGGTTATCAGTGATGCCCCCAACGTAAAGCCCAGTACGAGACAGAGCGGTTATCAGTGATACCCCAAACGTAATACCCAGTACGATACAGAGCGGTTATCAGTGATACCCCAAACGTAAAGCCCAGTTCTATACAGGGCGGCTATCAGTGATACCTCCAACGTAATGCCCAGTCCGACACAGGGCGGTTAACGAAATGGGAATTGCTCGATCGTGATTACAGTAAAGATTAAAGGTTTGAAAAAGCAGTGGTGATATTGATTTTGAAAATTTATAGGCATTGGCAGACATATTAAACGATGGAAAGTCAAAATGATGATGAGAAGCGCAGGGAATGGGATCACCATGAAAAAGTGTACAGTGAAAAAATCCTCACCAAATTCAGACTTAGGTCAAGCAATGCGTCAGTGATAACAAGAATGGTCCTATTCTGTTATATGTACAGTTTGAAATAAATATGATCGGTTATTGAACACTTATTAGTATTATATATGATCTTTTGCTGCTCAGCCAACTTTTAAAAAGCTCGCCCCTAAGAAACGCCCGCGTAAGAAAAAGATGACGGAGGACCTTGGCCAGGAGGAGGAGAGCGAAGGAGACAGAGTAATGGATAACGGCAACGCGACCTTCACCACTATAACAGATGACAAAAGGTCAGCTCCAGTCAAGAAACGCTTCTTTGTAGCAGCAAAGAACGGCAATGAAAAGTAGGTGGATGTACGACTAAAACGGATGTTATTTTTGTGATGTATTGAAGTTGCTCTCTCTCTCTCTCTCTCTCTCTCTCTCTCTCTCTCTCTCTCTCTCTCTCTCTCCCTCTCGCTCGCTCTATCTATCTATCTGTCTATCTATCTATCTCCCCCCTCTCTCTCCCTCCCTCTCTTTCTTTCTTTCTTTCTTTCTTTCTTTCTTTCTTTCTTTCTTTCTCACTATCTCGTTCTCTCCTCCTCTCTTTCTCCCTCTCTCCCTCCCTCTCTTTCTTTCCTTCTTTCTTTCTTTCTTTCTTTCTTTCTTTCTTTCTTTCTCACTATCTCGTTCTCTCCTCCTCTCTTTCTCCCTCACGTTCTCCCTCTCTTTCTTTCTTTCTTTCTTTCTTTCTTTCGTTCTGTTTCTCTCTCTATCTCTCTATCCCTCCTTCTGCAGCAGGGTTTTTCGGATTAGTCCACACGTTCGTGTGGTTTTATCGTCATCTCACATATCCAGTTAGAAGATGTAAAGCATTGTCCATTCGTTCTTCGATGAACCTCCTATGTTTACTTCTCGTTACACTTTCTTCCATTTCCAGGCAATGCAAAGCTGTACTGAAAGCAACCAAGAACGCAATAATCAGCCACAAACTGGGCTACGAGGACCATGAGTGGGCCGAGGAGATCAACGAGAAGGTCAAGAACGAGAACACGGCGCTACACGTCGCCTCCAAGCATGGTCACCTCGAAGTCGTGCACCTGCTTGCTGAGCGCGGGGCAGACATCGACGCCAGGTATCACCAGCGTGGGCTGTCATATAGCCTTGACATTCATAAAAACCGAAAATGGTGGGCAAATAGGAGTGTTCTTCACTGTCCAATACCAAATTACAAAATACCAAATAAATAAATAAATGAATCAATAAATGGCGTAGAGTGAACAGATCGTAATTTGGTCATCCGGTCACGCAGGATGTATATGACGTCTATTTCCATGAATGTCTGTCCGAAGTAGCGGGAAAAAAACTTGCGCACTCTTGAAATTACCATATGTTATGTATTTTCAAAGTGACCTGTCATGGCTACAATTTCCGATGAGCGATAACACAAGAAGGAAGTTTTGTGGTTTCGAATCCGACGTCTGTACAACGCTGATTTTTCGACGTCTATTCGATTTTCCAAAGACTTTTCATCGTTGCACCAAAGATGTCAGTTAGATGTCAGAGAAAGATGCGTTTTGGTTGTGCCAAAAGCAACGTATAAACAACGTTGCTTTCCCAGTGTCCATAAACGTTGCATCAAAGACGTTGGTAAGACGTTGATCTGTGGGTGCGACCAATCACAACCAAAGTACAACCAGAGTTGATGTTGTGTTTGGTCGGGTCAACGTTGCAGCCTTAAAGCAATGTTAGATCGACGTTGGAATGTTTACTAGGTGTGAGCAATAAAGTATAAACGTATTTTCTTCCTTGACTGGGGGTAACTTTTTGATCTAAAGCGTGACCATGAGTTCCCAGGTCAAAGGTCACACAACCTGTTTCTCGTTAACTGTTAAAAAAAAGAAGTTATTTCGGCCCCATTTTCAACCAAAGGTCACGCTAAACGAAACATTAATTGTTTTAATATTATACTGAAGGACAAAAGAAAGTTCGCATATAGTGAAAAATTGTATTGTTACTCACTTAATTGATTAGCTTCAAATTTGTACCAAAGATACCTCTCAGATATGCCACAATATAATCGAAAAATGGAACTTCTGAAGAAATTTTAATGAAAGTCACAAAGCGTCAAAGTCAGTGCAAATGCCGTTTTGAGTTTTCTTCGATTTACAATGTTTATAACCGTCACTAATACCGTGTGTGGTATCCATTGAAACGCAGAAGGGCCTGGATTCGACTATGCATTGAAGTTATCAACCTGTTAATTTTGTATTGAGGATATCTGTGCCAATCCTCAATCATTGCTTGCCTCAATATTCCGCGAGATTTTTTTTTTTTTTTGGGGGGGGGGGGTGGGTTACAGGCTCGAACTTGGCGATCCAGACGATCCCATAGATGTTCTATGGGATTCATATCCGGACTACATGCCGGCCATGGGAGCACAGCAACATTATAAATAAATAATCTCTACACACCCGAACAACGTGTGGGCGGGCGTTGTCCTGCATAAAAATGGTGCCGTTGTTTTCATCGATTAACTGTGTTTACATTTGCAGTTATATTGGATGACCACCTGCAGAATTTCATAATTTTTCATCATTGAGCTGGTACTGACTTATGTGGATTGATATGGTACCGTGCTTGAATGCCTACAAACCCGTAATAAATAACCACACCCGCATGAAAAAATAACAATGGTTATAACTTAAGATTACAATCTGATGCTAAAAATTTAAAACAATATATCCATAGGTTTTGGAGATATTTTTGGTTTTTATGTGCGAACTTTCTTTTGTCCTTCAGTATACAAAAAGGATCATTTCGAGATCGACAAATAAACAATACCTGTTACAATGCAGGGCCCAAAATCGCCATTCTACCCCACCCATACCTACCCCCTCCCGCCCCCTGCCCTATCCAGACCCCATCGCGGTCCCACAACACCGGGTCTAAGAACGCAAATGAAACGAGGTTGGGTAAAGAGTTAAGAAAACGTAATGGAAGCAGTTGATTGGGGGCTGGGAGGTGTGGGGGGTAGGGGGGCAGGGGGGGGGGTTGTTGCCGCTATCGCGCTTTATAACGCATAGATTAACCTATTATTGTACTCACATCCGCTTACATTGTAAGACTTCCTCAAGCATGGCGCATGAGTTTTCCCGATATTTAGAGCACAATTACGGTTTATTGAGGCCGGCGATCGCGTCCTCTTCTGCCTCATTAAGTGCATTTATGTATTTGGTAAAAGACTGACATGAAATTTAGCGATGCCTCTTCAGCAATTTACAAGGCCAGGCTTTGGGAACATATCATACAGTTATACTTGATACTCAGCACTGAATTGAGAAAATATCAAATCACCACTATATAAGCGATATACGAAGCCCACTAATCCGTTGTATCCTATCAAAAATTAAGTGCTTTTAATCTTTGGCCGGATCAAGACTTGGATCTGTTTGGCAGTCTAGCATTTGTGGGAGATCTGTGAAAGAGGTGGGGGGGGGGGGGGGGAATGGCAAGAACATTGAGTTCCAAATTATGTTTCTGACATCAGTTGCGACATACGATTATCTATGTCCATTATAACACTTCCAACGTGTTTTAAAAATAACTACAAAAGCAGAACTGATGTGCTCCTATAAATTAATTAGGTTCAACATAACCAACAACCGCCCAGTATGAGGTCCCACATATCCACCACCGTCCAGTATGAGGTCCCACATATCCACCACCGTCCAGTATGAGGTCACACATATCCACCACCGCCCAGTATGAGGTCCTACATATCCACCACCGCCCAGTATGAGGTCTCACATATCCACCACCGTCCAGTATGATGTCCCACATATCCACCACCGTCCAATATGAGGTCCCACATATCCACCACCGTCCAATATGAGGTCCCACATATCCACCACCGCCCAGTATGAGATCAAGTGGGCCCAGTAAATATGGCGACGTTGCATCAGTATTGGATAGACTTCGCATCCAACTTTCAATCAACGTCAGCTTTTGGCTGATTATCGAAATCGAAACAACGTGTACCTGACGACGTAGGATAGGCGTCGATTATCGGACGTCTAATCAACGTTGCGAAAAGGTTGTAAATGGAAGTTGAAAGAGCCATTCCTGAAATTTCCATATTTTACATCCTAATTTTGGTCTAATTTCGAAGTGACCTGTCAAGCCATTCACTTTGCGCGATAACATGATGAGGTTGTTCTTTGGTTATGGAACTCAATGTCTATACAACACCGATAATTCGACGTCTAAACAACGTCGATTTCCCGATATCTACTCAACGTTGCACCAAAGGCGTTGATTAGACGTCGGAGAATGTGGTGCTTTGATTACAACCAAAAACAACGTCAAAACAACTTTGCTTGGCCAACGTCTATTCAACGTTGTATCAAAGACGTTGATTATACGTTGATTTGTGGTCCAGATTGAATGTTGCGGTTCATTCAGGTAGATGTTGGAAGCTAAAAACGGCAATAACTTCCATTGTTACTTCTGTGGTTTGTCTTACATGAACAAAGCTATTCTCATTCGTGTGCTTTGCCCTCAGGGACTACCAGTTGGTGGTTGACTCTGTTATTACTCCTGTGTTCTGTTCTTTAAGACCATGTGAGTGAAACTATTCTCATTCCTGGGTTTTACCCTGAGGGACTATTGTTGATGGACTCTATTGTTACCCCTGTGTTTTTTCCTCCATGAGTGAAGCTATTCTCATTGCTGTGTTTTGCCCTCAGGGACTACTATTGGTGGACTCTATTGTTACCCCTGTGTTTTGTCCTACATGAACCCAAGCTATTCTCATTGCTGTGTTTTGCCCTCATGGACTACTGTTGGTGCACTCTATTGTTACCCCTGTGTTTTTTCCTACATGAACTCAAGCTATTCTCATTGCTGTGTTTTACACTCAGGGACTACTGTTGGTGCACTCTATTGTTACCCCTGTGTTTTGTCCTACATGAGCACAAGCTATTCTCATTCCTGTGTTTTGCCCTCAGGGACTATTGGTGGTGGACTCCTCTGCACTTTGCTGCAAGTTGTGGTTACGTCGACATCGTCAAGTACCTACTGGCCAAGGACGCCACTGTCTACTCTTGTAACATACACGACGTAAGTGAGGTTATGTGACGTATCTCGGTCCCTGCTCATCTAGTTGTTTAGACGAAGAAACAGAGATGTTTGATTGGTTGTGATGTTTCTTATCACCTCTTTGTGTAATAATCAAGATTGCTACGAAACTCTATCGCATTTGCAAATTCAATTCTGCAATAATACTTGCAGCACACAGCTTTTTAAAGTGAAAAAAATGATTGTCTTGTTTTAATTTTTGCCACAGCAAACTCCATTACATTTGGCGTTTGAAGGCAAGCATTGGGACGTTGCCAGGGAACTTATAGAACACGGCGCCAACATGACAGCCAGGTACGATGTGTCAAAGATATCTAACAGATCCCTGAGTATAGGTCTGTCCAGCAGATACCTGAGTATGGGTTCGTTATACCTTGTATACTGTGTCAGTACTACTCAGCAACACCATGCGTATGGGTTCATGATGTGACGAACAGTGTATCAAAGTTTCCTAGGAACACCCTCAGTACCGGTCCATTATGTAACGTACAGAGTGTCAAAGTTACCTCGGGATCATCAGTACGGGTCCATTATGTAACGAACAGTTGTAAAAGTGTACGGACCCATTATGTCTGGCACAGTGCACCAAAGTTACTTAACAGTTTTCTTGGGTCCCTTTGCCAGTTACTTATTCGTTAACAGGTGCAATGTGCCCATTAAGAAGTACAATGTGTTAAGTCATTAATAACTATCTGATCACGGGTCTGTTGTAACAGCAGAGGCACGGTTTCTGACGTCAAAATTTTATAAAATTAAATTTAATTTATGAGGCCTTTTTATATTGTAGACTTTTTCTTTCCTGTTACCTAACACATTTAATGTCGTTTCTATGTTGTTTTATATTCGTTATACATTGATCATATTTTCCTTATAAAGAGACCACCACGACCACACGCCACTTGTGTTCGTCAAGGACGTTGAGGTAGTGAAGCATCTACTGTCTTGTTTTTGTGTTGTTATATCTTTGCTGTACAGAGACAACAATGACCACACGCCACTGGTGATCGGCAATGAGGCTGAGGTGCTGAAGCATTTACTCTCTTGTTTTTGTGTTGTTATATCTTTGCTGTATAGAGACCCGATCACCACACGCCAGCAGTGCTCGCCAATGATGCCGAATGGAGAAGCATCTACTCTTTTGTTTCTATATTATTACATCTTTATTGTATAGAGACATCGTTCGGTGCTCGCCAATAACGCGGAGGTGGTGAAGCATTTACTCTCTTGTTTTTGTGTTGTTATTTATTTATTTTTTTTTTTTTGCTTTATAGAGACCACAACGACCACACGCCACTGGTGCTCGCGAATGACGCTGAGGTAGTAAAGCATCTACTCCCTGACTACATTCCTGTGCAAACATCATCGGTAATACATGGCTAAGCCAAATGGCTAGTTCCGCACAAGAACCTATGTCGGACACATTGTATGTCATGTATGTCATCTCATATCACGTGTGGGATGTAGTGTGACTGTGGCCTGTAGATTTCAGTGCCACGACGCTGTAGCAGAAAATGTCACTCCACAAGCCACAATGCGCTGTACACTGTTACTAATGTGTCAACCAGCAATACCTCGGTACCCGAGTACCCAATGGAAACTAAGTCGACAGTCACTCGTCTACTGCAGAAGTTCCAGCTGACGAACGACGCTACCGATATGTCACGGTCAGGAAGACCACGAGTCACAACACGAAGGGAAGACTGGTTGATAACGCGCACAGCTAATCAAAATCGCTTCCAAACGGGTGCGTTGCAGTGTGCTTACGTTGCTCTTGGTGCGTGTGTGTGTTCGTTTTAGGGTAGCGCGTGTGTGTGGAAGCTTTTCAGTGCATGCGTGTGTGCATGTGTGAAATTTAGTGAGGTTGAGTGAATTCCACTGAAGTTCAGTGAGGTCCAGTACAAAAGAATGAAGTTCAGTAGGATCGCACATTAGGTCCATGAGATGGGATGCGTTGAGATGGATCAAGATCAAGAACAGCCATGATGGACCAAGATGGGCGGAATTGGTTACCATATCCCAATGTGGGTCAAGTTGAGCCGTAATGTGACGAGACAGGCCATGATGTGTCACGATGGTCCAGATGACTCATAATGGCTCATAATGGACCAGACGGTTCATAATGGTAAAGTTGGGCCAAATTGGTGAACGTGGACCATGATGGATTGAGATGGATCATGAGGGGCCCAGATGGGACAAAATAACACAAGACGGGCCAAGATGAGACAAGATGGGCACATGGATCAAGATGGGCCGAATGGGTCAAAATGGGTCACATTTGTCAACATGGGCCGAGTTGAGTAAAAACTGACACATGGGTCAAGATGAGAATTTATGAACAGACATGTTGTGATGGGCCAAAAGAGCTAAGATGGGTAGGATTAGTCTTGAGGATCAGAGTTTGGTTCATCTAGATCCAAAAATGACACATTTGTTCCATCCTGCTCACCATGGCTCAATCCGACCCATCATGGCCATTCTTGTCTCATCAAGGCCCAGCTTTATCTTTTATGACCCATGTTGACCCATCAAACAAATTTTCGCCCATCTCAGCCCGTCGCTTTACATCATGGCCCATTTTGACTCATGTGGACATTTTAATCATTCTTGACTCATGTGGCCCGTTTTGACCCATGTGGCCATTTTAATCCATCTCGACCTATGTATCCCATCTTGACCCATATGGCCCATCTTTACCAATCATAGCCTTTCTTGATTCATCACTGTTCATGCTGACTCAAAATGACCCACCTTGGCCCCTCAAAAACCATCGCTGTCCGTACTGACTCATCTTGTCCTTCGTAACCCATCTTGTTCCATACTGACCCATCCGGCTCATCATGACCCCATGCTGACGCATCTTATTCATTTTTAACTAGTGTCATTCAATGTTACTTCACCACCGACAGACGAGCTGGTGCAAGAGCAGTCAGTGTCGCCACAATCAGCAGAAGACTTCATGTCGATGGGATGAGGTCCAGGATTGCTGCCAGGAAACCGTTCCTCAAACAACGCCATAAAGACTCCCGACGAGCATGGGGACAGCAAAAACCTAACTGGACTGGGACCCCGTGGAACTGATGTCTCTTTGCTGACGAGGCACGTTTTTACCGACATCCTGGTAACCGTGCACCACACGTGTGGCGAAGGCGTGCAGAGAGTCGATACGATCAAAGGTTTCTTATGCGCCAAGAACTGTACGGTGACGGGTCAGCCATGGTGTGTAGTGCCATTACATGCAATTTAAAATATGAGCTGGTTAGATGATACCGACATGAAATCCTTGAGCACCGGCCCTTAGCAGCGGCAGCTGGCGCTAGTCGTTTTGTGTTGGTCGACGACAACGCTCGTCCACACAGGGCGGTGTTGATTGACCAATACCTGAACTTACATGGAATTGAACGTATGGTGTGGCCAGCCAAGTCGCCAGACCTCAGTCCCATCGAACATGTGTGGGCCAAGATGAGGAAGCGTGTTACACTACGCCAACTGACACACCATACACTGCAAGACCTAAGGCGGTTGCTCAGAGAAGAACGTGACTTTCCTTCAGTACACGGCCTCCTAAATTGCATGCCTAGTGGAGGAGGGGAGGCAGACAAGTGTTTGAGCTAGAGGGTAGTAATACCCACTACTAGAGCCGCGTGCATAGCCGCAGTCACACTGCACCTGATACATGACATAGTAATTCATGATGTATCCGACAGGTGTTCTAGTGCGGAATTTATGACGCAATGTGTAGATCTAATGAACTCACCGGAAGTAAAATTCTTGGCTTTTAATTAGTTTGAATGACAACAACATTGTGAATTTCAATGAAAAGCAGATTTTTTTCGTTCAACTTTCTTTATAGTTGAGTGTTTCATCAAGATTGCTTGCATACTTTAATACCCAAACCCCCAAAGGCATTATTTGTAATGTGGCACAACCGGTGACTGAGCCTGCAAATCGCCTGTCTTCAACTATCCTTTCATTCCGAGATGTGAATCAGACGTTTATTTCACACTATTGTTGAGGTGTGATGGATAATTAAACATCTCCTGTGTTTCTAGTGCGCCATTAAATATTGATAAGCTTGTTACTTTTAAAATATAGTTCACTATTAAAATTTGTTTCATGTTTTCAAAATAAATAATAAGTAAGCAATGCGCCGAAACATAATATATAAATATTTAGCTAACCCCAAACAATGCAAAATAGTACGACTCTGACCCCATATCAGGTGACTGAGCAACCTGGAATTTCCTGATGAATAAGTCATCCAGTGAAGGATTCTGTACAACAGTATGTTCGTCGGAAACGCTATAGCTGTCCTTCAGAAACGTGATGTCTACTCTTTAAAAATGTGATGCCTCTCTTCAGAAACGTGATATCTGTCCTTAAGAAAAGTGATGTCTGTCCTTCAAACACGTGATGTTATCTCGTGAGAAACGTGATTTCTGCTCGTGAGAAATGTGATGTCTGCTCGTGAGAAACGTAATTTCTGTCCATGACGAAAAACTTAACGTTGTATATTACTTTCGCTGGAAGCTGCATCTCACCCTTATTTATACTTCGCACTTAAACGCACTAGAAATTTAGAAATGAACATTGAATAACCATGTTTTTGCGCATGCGTGTTGTAGCTTCTACAGGATACAGATCACATGGCCGACTTCGTAGCCATGGTGAAGGAACACTATAAGCATTGTCCTATTGTTATCATTCAGATTGCCTTAGATGTGGCACTGGACATCAATAACACGTAAGTTACTTCTTTCTTTATCTTAGTTCATCTTTGACAAACATCACGTCATAGTTCCCATTAGACATCCTGTTAAAAATGATGATCTGACCCGACGAGGCACCGTAGCTTCTCATTCTGTCATTGTTTTGTACTAACGCAGACACTCTTGAAGGCATATATGTGCTTACATACATATCGGGACACAAAAGAAACACAAATGTTTTAAATGGATTTTCGCGTCATTGATTAATACTTTGATGTCATATATATATATATGAAATTACTTCTGAAATTTTCCCTGCCTCACAATGAAATTTGTGGTGTTCGTGGAATCCATGGTATCCGTGGTATCCAGATAATAACTTTATTTCAATGGCAGTGTGGCATCGCGGTAGCATCAGTAATTCAGCAGTGAACTAGACCGCTTTTGCTAAATTACACTTGGGGCCACAACAATTGCGATTCTGAACTCTCAACCTCTTTTAGGCCCAACGAGTCGAAGATAAGCCTAAAATTGCTCTATCTCTAACCTTTTTCGAGATAATGGCACCCTCTCGGTTTTTGACTTTGACCATGACCGAGGAGGTCAAGGTTACCGGGGTGCCTCTAAAATATTGTCTTTTAGGCCAAAAGGGTAGAAATTAAGCTCAAAATTGCTCAATCTCTAACCGTTTTCTAGATAATGGCCCACTTCCAGTTTTTGACATTGACCTTGGCCGAGGACGTCAATCGTTCTCTTTAGGTCATGGCTAAAATAAACTAGGGGATTGAAAATTCCCAAGCGTAAAAGTGCGGGTTTTACGGCGTCGACTCGCCTCTCTATCAGTGAGTCAAAGTTCATCACTCTTCAGCAACTGGGAAAACCCAAACACTGCAGTCAACTTCGACTTGCACACGCGTGCTGTGGTGGCTCTCGTTGTAGACAGTTGGGCGATCAATACGCCTGGGCTGATATCATGCCAGTTCCTTTAACTGCGAAAGCAAATGTTTGCTTGCTTACAATTGCAAGTTTCAATGTCCATTTTCACATATTAAATATTAATGAATTTCAAAAAACATTAAGCTGGACCAACTATACTATGTCTCTGCCAAATCTGGTCGTCCTAGCCCTAACAGCCTCAGAGGAGTTTGCGTTTTTAATTTTTTTATTTCAATGTTCATCTTTGCATATAAAATACTAAAGAATTTCTAAAACAATTAAGCTTGACCAACTAAACATGCTATACTATGTCTCTGCCAAATTTGGTCTTCCTAGCCTTAGCCATCTCATAGCAATTCGCCTGACAAGGTTTTGGCGAAAAAGAGGAAACATACGGAAACACTTTTTCCAATGGCACGAAAACAATAAACTAGGTATTGGAAACCCCCAAGTGTAATGAGCTGAAAATATAAATGGCGAGACATAAATGGCGATTGTTGTCTCATAGAGAAATCATCAAGGCAATTATAGAGAGCGGCAAGTGGAAGAGTGCATTCAGCTACAGCATCAACAGCGGTCCTACAGGCAAGAGAGTCCGCAACACACCACTTCGGAAGCTTGTGAGGAAGATGCCAGAGCTCGCCGAACTAGTGAGTATTGTCATGCCAGTCAACGCCGAACTGGTGACTATTTTCATACCAGAACTCGACGCACTAGCGAGCATTTTCGTGCCAGAACTCGCCAAACTAGTGAGTATTTTCATGACAGAGCTCCGCGCACTTGTGAATATTTTTATACCACAGTTTGCCGAACCAGTGAGTATTTTTATACCAGAGCTAACCGAACTAGGGAGCATTGTCATACCAGAACTTGAACTAGTGAATATTTTCATGCCAGAGTATTTTTCTGCACTTGCCTCTTGGTGACGGGACAGGAGCCTTCGAGACAGAAGCCCACGAGACAGTAGCCACAGAAACCAGCGGTTTTATTTATTTTCTTTGTTTTTAACCAATAAAACTGTTAGGTCTTAGTTAAACAGATTTTATTCTGTGGATTACAATACAACTGCATTAATTGTTCGATACAAACCACGGGCTACGATCCACGGGCTACTGTCCACGGGCCACTGTCACGCGGGCTGCTATGCATGGGCTACTGTTTCCGCGGGCTACTGTCTCCACGGGCTATTGTCCACGGGCTACTGTCCACGGTCTACTGTCTCGCAGGCTACTATCCACGGGCTACTGACTCCGCGGGCTACTGCCCACGGGCTACCCTCTCGCAGGCTACTATCCACGGGCTACTGTATCGCGGGCTACTTACTCCGCGGGCTGCTGTCCATGGTCCACTGTCCACAGGCTACTGTCTCCGCGGGCTGTTGTCCACGGGCTACGGTCCGTGGGCTACTGTCACCGCGAGCTGCTGTCTCCGCTGGCTGCTGTCTCCTTTGGCTACTGTCTCCGCGGGCTCTTGCCCACCGGCTACTGTCCTACTATCAACAAGCTACTGTTTCCGCGGGCCACTGTCCTCTGTCTACTGTCCCCGCGGGCTAGTGTCTCCGCGGGCTACTCTCTGCGCGCTCTACTTCACCGGGCTGTACTGTGTCGCAGGCTACTGTCCACAGGCTACTGTTTCCCCGGCCTACTGTCTGTGAGGGCTACCGTCAACGGGCTACTGTCTCGCGGGCTACTGTCTCCGCGGGCTACTGTTCACGGTCTACTGTCTCGTGGGCTACTGTCTCGCGGGCTACTGTCTGCGTGGGCTACTGTTTACGGTCTACTGTCTCGTGGGCTACTGTCCTCTGGCTACTGTCACGGCGGGCTAGTTAGTGTCTGAACGGGCTACTGCCCACGGGCTACTGACCCGCAGGCGGCTGTCCATGGGCTACTGACTCCTCTGGCTGCTGTCCTCGGGCTACTCTCTCCACGGGCTACTGTCTCGCAGGCTACTGTCCACAAGCTACTGTTTTCGTGGGCTGCTGTCTCGCGGGCTCCTGTAAACGGGCTACTGTCCACGGGCTACTGTTTCCGCGGGTTACTGTTTCCGCGGGTTACTGTCTCAAGGACTTCTGTCCTAGACCTTGTCCCTTGCACTTCTTCATTCGAGTTTGCGCTATTACTTTTATAATTGTAACAATAATAATAATAATTATAATGGAAATAATGAGATGATGGTGATGATGGTGATGATGATGGTGTTTACTGTTTTGCCGGATATCATGGTGCTTTGGACCTGCCATCACCTCCTGGATGAACGGATGATAGTGTCGTTTGTGTGCTTAATAATTTTTCAGCCAATAAATAATGTTTTTTTCATGCTGAGAACAAGTGAAATACCTGTATTGTTTTACTCAAGGTGTTGGACAAATGTGTGCAGTTTTGTGAAAAGCATCCAAAAGATCAAGAATACTACGCTCTGTTTGACTATGAATTAATTGATGACAACTTCTCGGAGTTCGTTGGAACCGAAGACATGGCTCGCACGCTCGGTGAGCTATTTACTAAAAGAGATAAACTTGAAGCATAGATGGTTTCTTGGCTGAGAAACAACCAGTGACTACGTCACGAGTTTGTTTCTCGCGAGGAAACGATCTGTGCCAGAAGTTTGTCAGTTTTAAACCATAGTTCCACTGAAATACTAAATGTGTGTATAATAAGCGCAATTTCGCAGACTGCAATGATGTACCTCCGTGACCAGCTTAGGCCAAGTGCCTAAGGTCTAAAGCGCTGGCCAGCCAAGCAAGGCATCGTCTGTAGGACGTGAGTTCGAATCCCCTTACGCCCAGGTAACATGCTGAGACAAGGGATTTAAATGGACCTGACTATATATGTTCATATGCATTGCACTCTAATAGTTAGGGATCAAATACCGTAAAAGACTGGCAGCCCAAAGAATCCCAGGTGAGATTCATGTGTGCGCAGTCTGCTTAGTTAGGGTAACTCGCATGTGGACTGTATACCCAGATCGATAATCTGTACATAGTGTATATAATAATAGTAACCAAGTTCGTTCTTAGTGGATCTTAGTTAGCAACATTGTATAAATTCAACCTTCGGGTTGCAAATATAAGAAGAATAATTTATTTTAAAAAATAAGAAGAGTATTTATTTATAAATAAAAAATATGATAATTGTCCAAATTCTAGAGAAAACCAGATTGAGATCCCGATCTTGATGTCACCAGGATAAAATACCGGAATTTGTATATATTAACGGATGGCAATTCGATCATATTGAAATATCGGGATCTGCTCCATATTTAAAACAAATCGGGATAACTTTGGAATCACGTCCTTTAAATCTGGATTCCGAGGAAATGATAAAATTTTTACCAGAATCCCATGCTTTGCTTTTATAATGGAGACGCCGCTTTACAAAAGTCGCTAAGAATTTTTTCCAGAACGCTAAAACAGAATGTTAGAACAGTACTCAAGATAATATTAATGGTGGATTTATTTTTATAGGATATAGGATTCTGAAAATTCAGTGTACGAAAAACCTGTTGAACGCCATGTTCACATTTATTAGGGAATTATTGATATCAAGAATTAATTTTTGATATCAAAATTAGATTTTTTGATATCAAGAATTACTTTTTGATCTTAAAAAATCGATAATTTGATATCAAGAAGTAATTTGTGATATCTGTAATTGTATTTTTGATATCTCTAAATGCATTCTTGATCTCAAAAATAATTTTTGATATCAATAAATATTTAGAGATATCAAGAAATATTTATTGACACCAAAAATGATTTAATGATTTCTAAAATTGATTTTTTGAGATCAAAAATTCAAATCTTGATAGCAAAAGTGAAATATTTGAGAGCAAAATATCAATTTTGAGGTCAATAATTCATTTTCCTTTTATTGATATCAAGAATTTATTTCAGATGTACATTTCAGAAGGAGACTTTTTTAATTTGTATTTTGAAATCTGCAAATAATTTCTTGATCTCAAAATTTGATTTTTGATATCAAAAATCAGTCAATTTTTTAAATAAAAATTCAGAAGTACATATCTGTAAATGACTGGTCCTTGTATACAGAATCTTTCTTAAATTTTTTACTGTATATAAAAAGAAGCAATTCTTGCGATCAAAAATTGTGTTGTTATTATTGATCTCAATAATTCAACTTTTCATGTCCAAAATTTAATTGACGATTCGTTAAATTTATGTAAATGTGTGTCTCCCTTAAGATTTTTTAAGGTTGCAAATTTGATTTTTTGATCTGAAAAATAAATATTTGCCATCTAAAATTCAACTATTGATAGCAAAATATAAATTATTGAGATCTACATTGACTTCTTGAGATCTTTAATTATATTTTGATATCAAAAATAAGCACTAAATGTTAAAACGGCACTCCATAAAAACCTAGCTACAAAGGACTACAGTGAATAATATATATATGATGAACAGAGTGGAAAAGCTGTGATGTTTGACCTGTCTGGTAAACGAAGCGCGAATAAAAAAAGACTGGGTTGCAATAACAATAGGGGGACCATACCTTATAAATAGCACTTTGGGAGACCATTTGGAATAAATAATATATGGTTTTTAGCTTGTAATCAAGTGGCAACACACAAATTTAATTTTAAAACAAAAAATATTATATTCACTGTGCTATAGAATCATTCGTTTTTTGTTTACTGTGTAGTTTATAACGTTTAAACTCGCTAAGAATTAAGGAGACCTACTTTTGGTCTCCTTAAATTTTTGGTCTCCCTAATACTGTGGTTTTTAGCAAAAATGGTCTCCGTATTGCAGGAATTACACTTATATACTATTGTCAATGTGGTATATATGTATACCACATTGACAATAGCATACACATTTTCATTTTTGGCATCGAAGAGTTTTCGAGCTTATGATCACCCGAAACAGACACACAGTCGAACAAACAGAGAGACTCTTCAGAGTTCTTAAGACGTTGTTATGCAAATTAAAAACTGACGTCATCTTGGCGAAGAATTCTATGCAAAGACAATGGGTGACATCACAACCATGGTGTAAAGTAAAGAGATACAATAAGGAGATGTAAAAAGGCCACACAATTAGAGTCTATCCTTAGAAATACAATATTTTCATTGGTAAGAAAACAAATTCGAACTCCACGGAGGATTTGAAAATGTCACTCGAAAATTGATGAACAATTTGATGAAAAACGGATGAACAATTGAAGGAGCAAGTTTTTTTTTCATATTAGCGGTTAATTCAGTTGAGAAACTGCATAAAAACTTGTATTTTTGCTCCTGAAACACAAGTCAGCACAATTTGGCGCAAGTCTGAAATAAAGTGCAAATATTAGATGAAGGTTATAAAAATGAAATAACGCTTAATGTAGTAATATTTCGTTGATTTGAAACTGGTGCTAAATGGTGGCGTTTTACTGTTAAATAAATCGATCTGAAGTGCCGGCAGTGAAATGGTGACGTAATAGACAGTTTGCTGAAAGATTACTTCTGTGTGCTTGCCGAAGACTGAAAAGTAAAGAAACGTTTACGTCTGGGGGTTTATCAAAACCGTACTAATTAAAAGCAAAATGTGAAGCAAAATCGCTTCGGAAGCCTTCTTAAGCATAGAAATAATAAACTCACAGTGAAGGATGACCGTGGAAGAGGAACAAATGGCTCCTTCTGTCCGTTTATAGAGGAGGAGAGCGAAGCGGTGGACATGTTCCATGGGTGCGAGCAGGCGGACGTTCTACAGCTGTCCGCAAACCGACAGATGTATACGAACAGCTCAACCATCCTCAAAAACAACCACACGCTCATGGTGATGTCGAGTGAGAACCGAGACAGCCTCGTGCTACACCCGCTCTCTCTCGGTAAGTGCTGACGTGTGAGAACCGAGACAGCCTCGTGCTACACCCGCTCTCTCTCGGTAAGTGCTGACGTGTGAGAACCGAGACAGCCTCGTGCTACACCCGCTCTCTCTCGGTAAGTGCTGACGTGTGAGAACCGAGACAGCCTCGTGCTGCATCCGCTCTCTCTCTCGGTAAGTGGTGACGTGTGAGAACCGAGACAGCCTCGTGCTACACCCGCTGTCTCTTGGTAAGTGGTGACGTGTGAGAACCGAGACAGCCTCGTGCTACACCCGCTCTCTCTCGGTAAGTGGTGACGTGTGAGAACCGAGACAGCCTCGTGCTACATCCGCACTCTCTCGGTAAGTGGTGACGTGTGAGAACCGAGACAGCTTCGTGCTACACCCGCTGTCTCTTGGTAAGTGGTGACGTGTGAGAACCGAGACAGCCTCGTGCTGCACCCGCTCTCTCTCGGTAAGTGGTGACGTGTGAGAACCGAGACAGCCTCGTGCTACACCCGCTCTCTCTCGGTAAGTGGTGACGTGTGAGAACCGAGACAGCCTCGTGCTGCACCCGCTCTCTCTCGGTAAGTGGTGACGTGTGAGAACCGAGACAGCCTCGAGTTGCACCCGCTCTCTCTCGGTAAAGGTTGATGTGAGCATGTGCTTTGTTTTTCTCTCTCTCTCTCTCTCTCTCTCTCTCTCTTTCTCTCTCTCTCTCTCTCTCTCTCTCTCTCTCTCTCTCTCTTTATATGCATACATGTATGTAGTTCTCCCCTCTTTCTTATTCTATCTCTTTATATCCGTATATTTTTATTTTTGTGTATATTTTCATCTTGCTAAATCTTACCTAAACAGAAAACAAACACTATTTTTCTGAACTTATTAATTGGAATATGGAGATTGGGAATTATTAAATAGTATCTCATGCTATGTTTGATGTTTTAAGCAAAACAGAAGCTTAGTTAATGTATGACTATATGTAGTTAATGTATGAATGTTGACACGTGTTGTAGCTGTGATACGGCGCAAGTGGAGGAAGGTTTCCATATTCTATTACGTTTCTGTGGCCTCCTACACTGTGTTCCTTGGGTTTTTATCACACTTCATGCTTGAGACATTACCTCCTCACCTGGAACCACAGTAAGTACGCTACACCCAGCACCTGTAGTATGTCCAAGAGATATGAATGAAAAGCAAAGAAAATAAATGAAAAAAAAGAACTGTGCCATTTAAAAAAGGGGTGTACATGTAAATTGTCATCTAAAACATCATTTTATTATTATTAGTCCCCCGCCCCCGTGTAGCGCGGAGCGGGGGACTATAGTATTCGGGTCTGTCCGTTCGTGCTGTACCCGATATCTCAGCCGCTATTCAACCCTGGCTTTTGATTGTTGCTACAGTGAAAAAATATATATTGAAGTTGTGCGACGTTGCCTTATTTTTCGATTCGACCATAAAATGACGAAATGGCGACTTGTTGAAAATAGGCAATGTTTTAGTTTTTCTGTTGCCAACAGTGCAACTTTGTGCACGCGATATCTCAGCCGCTATTCAACCCTGACTTTTGATTGCTGCTACAGTGAAAATATATATATTGAAGATGTGCGATGTTCCATTATTTTTCGATTCGACCAAAAAATGACGAAGTGGCGACTTGTTCAAAATAGGCAATTTTTCTGTATTATTATTGTTAGCATTATTATTTTATTGTTATTGTTACTGCTATGGAACAGTTAATTCTATTAATCGTTTTCATATAGATTGCATTTTAATCAATTTTATTTGTTCGTATTTTTCACAAGTCTACATTTGATTGTGTGTGTGTTGCAAGGAACGGCACAAACAGCTCTAGTTTCTGCGACAAGCGAAATTTCCCGAAGTCCGACTTTGCAATGAATGCAGGCAATTTCTTGATTGTGTGCTGTGCCACAGGTAATTATTGTTATTCAGATTAACATTTTCTGCAGAATTTTATCATTAAATACCTGGTTCATTGAAAACTAATTTTCCTTAAGAAAGAAATTTCAGAACTTAAATTTAAGTGAACCTTTTTATGAAGGGCTGCTCCTTACGATGCTGTGCATGAACAAATATTCCCTTCACCTAAAGTTTGGCATGCAGTTGTTGAATTGATCTTGACAGGAATCATCATTGAACTGGTTCAGCTCATTTCTACCAAAGATAAATACGTCAAACAGCCGAACAACTGGTGTGATTGGTTCATCTACGTGTCAATCATCCTGATCGTGCTTGATTTCCGTCTGTGTGATAACGACGAGAGGAGGACCGTAAGTAGTTATCTGTTGTCCGCCCCCATATAGTATGTCCTACGGGGAGGGGGTCTGACATAGCGTGTGCGGGGAGGGGGGTCTGACATAGCGTGTCCGGGGAGGGGGGTCTGACATAGTATGTCCGGGGAGGGGGGTCTGACATAGTATGTCTAGGGGGGCTGATGATTGACAGACGGTATTAGTGGACGGGGCTTGACGTCATCATGACGTCACGATGATTGACTGCTGTAAAAAACTCGTTTTCCCCTTACTATTCGTATTTTAGAGAAATTTAGACCATATCAAAGGTCTATATTATTTTTGGAGAATTGTGACTTTGTCTTTAATATGACAGTGGCACTATTAAAAATCTTCCTGTTTAAAACGGACATTATTTTGTCATCGTCATGTGATTGTATTTACAAGAGTGCAAACGTGATTCTACTTACAGGAGTGGCGATGTGATTCTTATTACAGGAGTGCCAATGTGATTCTACCTACAGGAGTGCCACTGTGATTCTACTTACAGGAGTGATAATGTGATTCTGCTCACAGGGGTGGCAATGTAATTCTACATAGAGGAGTGCAAATGTGATTCTACTTACAGCAGTGTCAATGTGACTCTACTTACAGGAGTGCCAATGTGATTCTACTTACAGGAGTGGCAATGTGACTCTACTTACAGGAGTGGCAATGTGACTCTACTTACAGGAGTGATAATGTGATTCTACTTACAGGGTTGGCAATGTGATTCTATATAGAGGAGTGCAAATGTGATTCTACTTACAGCAGTGTCAATGTGACTCTACTTACAGGAGTGGCAATGTGACTCTACTTACAGGAGTGCCAATGTGATTCTATTTACAGGAGTGGCGATGTGATTCTACTTACAGGAGTGTCAATATGATTTTACTTACAGGAGTGGCGATGTGATTCTACTTACGGGACTACCAATGTGATTCTACTTACAGTAGTGCCAGTGTGATTCTACTTACAGGAGTGGCAATGTGATTCTACTTACAGGAGTGGCAATGTAATTCTATTTACAGGACTGGCAATGTGATTCTACTTGCAGGAGTGGCAGTGGAACCTTGGTGTTTTCACGACGTTTTTTGCCTGGATGAACTTTCTCATGTTCCTGCGTCGTCTTCCTCGCATCGGCATCTTCGTGGTCATGATTGAGAAGATCTTCAACACCTTCGCACTCTTCTTCAGCATTTTCTTCCTCTTCATCATGGCGTTCTCCATATGCTTCCGCATCCTGCTCAGCAATCAGGCAAGCTTTACGCGTCACAGTACGCGCCACGCATAATATCACGCGCTATGCATGATATCACACACAACGCATAACATACATAATATCACGCATCACGTATGAGATCATGCGCCGTGTATGATATCACGCTTCACGCATATCGCCAGCCACGCATATCGCCCGCCACGCATATCGCCAGCCACGCATATCGCCCGCCACGCATATCGCCCGCCACGCATGTCACACACTGCGTATGATATCACATTTTATCAGTTTATCAGTTTATGTCTGTTTTATACAAAAAGCACAAAAGTGTGGCAAAAAATATTATCACAATCGATAGCCAAAATACTACGAGCAATAAAAAAGATCTCCATTTTAAGATTTTTTATTGTTCCATAAATTATTTGCATTGTACTGCACTGTCTGTCTCTTTATTTCAGTCAACATTAGCACTTTTCACTACATGCCTGAAAACTTTGATACTGAATGTGGATAATGTTGTTTTTGTTTGTAGCCTGCAACATGTCGTTTCTATTGCGTGTAACAGCCTATTTTTTTTTATTGAACAGAGTCATTTATAGTCTTCGCGTTGTTTTTCATGGATTGTGCGCTTTGGTTATTAACCGCGAATTTACAATTAAGTACCCCTTAAAACGCTCGATATTTGCCCAAACTTTCTAACATTAAACGACCTCAAAATAACATTATAATGAAACATGAAATAGGGATACTATGCCATTACAGGACCCATTCTCAAGCTATTGGAAATCGTTGATCAAGACGTGGGTGATGATGATTGGAGAGTTTGATTTTAATGACTTATTCCATCCAGAGGATCCAGATGCTCCTGACGCAATCGTCTACAGCGGAACCACTTACGCCGTGTTCGTGGCCTTCCTCGTCCTTATGGCTATTATCGTCATGAACTTGCTGGTAAGTCACACCTCTGTTTGTGCACTATTTTCGTCTCTATATTATGGCTATTGTTTTCATGAACTTGCTGGTAAGTCACACCTCTGTTTGTGTACTATTTTCGTCTCTATATTATGGCTATTGTTTTCATGAACTTGCTGGTAAGTCACACCTCTGTTTGTGTACTACTTTCGTCTCTATATTATGGCTATCGTTTTCATGAACTTGCTGGTAAGTCACACCTCTGTTTGTGTACTATTTTCGTCTCTATATTATGGCTATTGTTTTCATGAACTTGCTGGTAAGTCACGCCTCTGTTTGTGCACTATTTTCGTCTCTGTTGTGAATATTATTGTCATGAACTTCTGTGGTGGTGGTGGTGGGGATGATGATGATGATGATGATGATGATGATGATGATGATGATGATGATGATGATGATGATGGTGGTGGTGGTGGTGGTGGCGGTGATGGTGGTGGTTGTGGTGGTGGTGGTGGTGGTGGTGGTGGTGGTGGTGGTGGTGGTCGGGATGATGATGATGATGATGATGATGATGATGATGATGATGATGATGATGATGATGAAGATGATCATGGTGGTGGTGGTGGTGGTGGTTGTGGTTGTGGTGGTGGTGGTGGTGATGGTGGTGGTAGTGATCATGATGAACGTCTCTTTTTACAGACTGGTTTAGCAGTTGGTGACGTTGAAGCCTTGAGAGAAATAGCGGAACTGAAACAGACCACTATGCAGGTGCAACAGCCCATTTCGCAGCAGATTTGTATTAATATAAAGCCACAAACGAAACACGTATTGTACCGGTGGTTTTTTCTCATAGTAGCTTAGTGTTTTGTTAATTCGTACTGTGTGTGCTGTTAATTCTGAAATGGAATTATAGTTTAGCACTCCAGTTAATTGATGCACATTTTTAAAGAGTTTATTTGTAACATAAACTGAAGTATAATAAGAAATATAGTCAACGAAAAAAATCTCATAAATCGTTAATTACTGTGAAAAAAAACTTTCAATAATTTTTTTTGTTTTGGGGAAATGAGTAATTTGTCAGTGACCGCAATAAAAAGCAAATGGATGTTGTTTTTTTAGTCAAAAGATAAATACAATGAAACAAAACCATCACTTCGCGCAAGCATTCAAACAAACAAGAGATATATCTGCAGCGTGCAAGCACAAGAAAAAAGTAACAGGTAACAGTACAAAAGTGACAGGAATCAATACAAATATGACGGGCATCAATACAAAAGTGACAGTTATCAATACATAAATAACAGTTATCAATACAAAAGTGACAGTAATCAATACAAATGCGACGGGTATCAATACAAAAGTGACAGAATCAATACAAAAATGACAGGTATCAATACAAAAGTGACAGGAATCAATACAAAAGTGACAGGTATCAATATAAAAGTGACAGGAATCAATACAAAAGTGACAGAAATCAATATAAAAGTGACAGGAATCAATACAAAAGTGACAGAAATCAATACAAAAGTGACAGAAATCAATACAAAAGTGACAGGAATCAATACAAAAGTGACAGGAATTAATACAAAAGTGACAGGAATTAATACAAAAGTGACAGTTATCAATACAAAAGTGACAGGAATCAATAAAAAACTGACAGGTATCAATACAAAAGTGGCAGGCATCAATACAAAAGTGACAGGAATCAATACAAAAGTGACAGGTTTCAGTCCCCATTCCAGTGCCTATAGTCAATTGGATCTTGCCTATCACTGGATATTGTTGGATTTTCAAGCTGGACTTTGCACTGGACGTCGAGGTCACAGTACCAACGAAAATTCAGCGCTGGTTCAAGTTCACGGTCCGCGCGGAGCGACTGTTTCGCTACAGGCCTCTGGGGATTCGCCGCTTCCTGTCCGAGATCATCGTCGGCAGCTACTTGTCCAAGCGGACCATCTTTGACAAGGCTCTAAGCAATAAACTGGTGAGCAATACACGCTAAATGACGCACAAGCGAGATTGTTGCGTGACTTCGGCAAATCCTGCAATACGATTGGTCGATTCCTGAGTCAGTAATTTTTCAATGTTGACCGGAACGCCAAGGTCGCTAACGTGGGTATTTTTTATCAAAACGCATTAAATCACGTAACAAAGCATATGTTGATTTATTTCGAGTCAGTGTAAAGATATTATTAACGAGTCATAAAAACGTTGACCCAAAGGTCAACATTTTTAGTGGTCAATAGTATCAGCTAAGGCTAACACTTGTTGTGTATGATATTATGTTAACTGCAGTCTATAACGGGCCTGTTATACGCCGACTGCAGTGTATAAAAGACCCTACTTTGCAAACACAGATAACTTAACATCCGTAAACACTTGCTAAATTTGTTTGAAACGAGATTTTTATATTCTATCTTGAGCACATATTATGATTAGTGTGCATTATCTCAAAGCAAAATAAAAAAGGATGAAAGAAAGAAAAGAAGAAAGAGAAAAAAAGGAAGAAAGAAAAAAATGACACAATTTTATTTTCTTACTTTATTGCTCTCTGTGCTGTTTTTCTCAAAGACGCTCGTGTTGACATCTTGATGTCTGTGACGTTTTCGTTTTAGGCTGCAGATTTAAGTGAAGAACAAGAGAAGGAGAAGCAAGGGAAGGATGAAAAGGACAAGAAAACGAAGCAAGAAATCTCCGAGCTCAAGTCTGAGATCATATATATCAAGACTTTGGTATGGAAGGATTTTAAAAATCTACACAGTTTGGAAATGTTAGAGTTTTAGAAAAATGTACTGTTGCTATTACGGTACCTGAATGTGCAGCTTTGACGTGTGGTATATCCTGTATACCTTATAAAATGCCTTACCTTCTGAACATTTTTGGCTTGAATTTAAAATGTTGTGTTCTTAATTCTATGCAGTCCAAAAGGTGGAATGTGTTACAATTTCATTTTTTTCTCAAAAACAACAGTAAAGTAAATACAGTAATGTTAGACATTTTTAATATTTGATATGATGTTTTTCTTTGGGGAGTATTTTATTGTCTGTGCTGTTTGTCTGTGTTTGTTTAGACCATGAATTTTATTAATGCCATTGGCGACGATTTGAGTGAGGTCAGGGCTGAAATGTCACAGCTGAAGGACCTCATGCAGGCAGTCTCAGCGCACGTATCCAATCAGCCACCGCCCCGGAGGAGGCTTCCAGAGCGTAGGAATACGATAGGCGGGCCGAGGAGGCGGGGCGATAGCGCGGCTGTCCAATCAGAATCATCCCAAGACGAGGACGACGCTGGCACTGGGGTTATAAGATAGCAAAATGCTGAATAAATGGCTGAAAAGCTTGCATATAGATGCGTAAGAAATGCAAGGACAGATTTAGGCCACTGTTTTTCAAAAATAGTCCAGAGACATGATTTAATAGTGACATGTAAAAGGCCAGAATACGAAACAGCGAAACACACTAGCGGACTTGTTATTATTATTAAATTATTATTAATTATAATAATTATTATTATAATTATCATTATCACTATTATTATTGTTTTTATTATTATTATTATCCCCCGCCGTCCTGCCGGAGATGTGGGATATAGAAATGCATTGTGTCCGTCCGTCCGTCCGTCGAGCCGTCTGTCCGTCCGTCAGTCTCCAGTTGTGTTTCCAGACTATATCTCCGAAACTAGTGGGCGGATCTAGTTCATATTTAGTATCCCAAATAATCAAGATATCTAGATGTGCCTTTTGGGGGTTTTGATCGGATCGAAGCCCATCTGGATCTGTATTTGGACTTAGAATACCAAAATTCGGATCTCAATGTGTACTTTGGTTCCAGACGAAATCTCCGAAACTAGTGAGCGGATCCTGTTCATATTTGATATTCGTAACAACCAAGAAATCTAGATGTGGCTTTTGGCATCTGGATCTGTAATTGGACTTAGAATCCCAAAATCCGGATCTTAATGTGTACTTTGTTTTCTAGACGAAAGCTCTATAATATTTGCCGGATTCGGTTCTCATTTCGTATGCGTAACAACAATATAGTGTAGTTGTGTGCGTTACTAATTACACCCACGGCGGGGGATATGACAATTACTGATTGCTCTTATTATTATTATTATTATTATTATTATTATTATTATTATTATTATTATTATTATTATTATTATTATTATTATTATTATTATTATTATTATTATTATAATGACGAATCATTTAAGATACTTAACAGACAATAAGGAATTTTTGAAAAATACCAATATTTATTACTGCAAAAATAATGACATTTTGTATAAAATATGGTTCCCTCTGAAGTATCTCAGAATTCAGATAGCCAGTTCCAGCCCAGAATACAGATAGCCAATTCTACCCCAGAAGTTAGATAGCCAATTGTACCTCAGAAGTTAGATAGCCAATTCTACCTCAACCACCATTGTTTAACAGTTTTGATATCTCTTATATTCATGAAGACTTGGTTGTTACGCAGAATGGTTTCCTGAGGCAGATAGGATTTATCTAGCCTAGTTTGTTAAATGGAGAACACATATTTCTGAGGATGCAGGAGCTTGTGTGTAACAGAACTGATACTGTATGGTTCTGTATGATAGAACATAAAATACGTAGCATTTATCGCAATTTTTGTAATCATACATTTCACAAAGGAAGGGTTCAAGTATCAAACAAGTGGGTCAGTGAAACTGTCTATGTCCCCCGCCGGCGTACAATCCCACTATTTGATTTTGTTAGGTTGGACTACAACCCTTAAGCAATTCGTATTATATTTGTGAATTTTAAAATTCCAGCCGGACCAATGTCCTTGGGCTGACATGGCTCATTTACAGTACCAATTCTTGTTACCACCCATACTACCTATGTGTGTAACATTTTGCCAATTGATCAAAAATGTAGGCTTGAGTGTGTTAACAAACTCATTCCAGTATGTAAGGGTTTCTGGAGTTCAGCCGGGGCAATGTCCTTGGGCCGATAGGGCTCATTTACAATACCGACCTCTATTGGTTCCAATACTTCCTATTTGTAAAAGATTTCAACAATCGATCCAGAAATGTAGGCTTGAGTATGTTAACAAACTCATTCAACTGAGTAAGGATTGGAAAAATTTGTGAAGTTCAGCTGGGCCAATGTCCTTGTCGATGCCCATATTTAATGCGCATATTATGTAAATTGTTGTACACTTATAGTACACGCGTATCTCGCAATGTATATTATACGTATTTATTAAACGTCACATTCATATGTATACCAAATGCATAGGGAAACGTCGTGTAAAATGCATTCCCCAGTATGCCTTACTTATATACATAGAATTTCCCGCTACTGAAATGCATCCGTAAATAAACGCATGTGTGTATTATAGTTTTGAATTCCCACGTAAAATTACAATAGAAGTCATTTGTTTATTAAACGTATATTTCACGTGAGATTTCCCATGTGGGCATTCCCATGTAAAATACACGTATATAATGCGTGAAAATTTCCATGCAGTAAATACATGGGAAAATATACGCATATTATACGTCTGGCAATGTGGACCTATTATCGCAAACCGGGAACAGCCGTCATTGAGCGATAATATATTTCCATTTTGCTAAATGCTGCATATTTTGGTGGAGGGATGCCCTTTTTCTGACGATAATAGAAAGTTAGACATTTGAATACCAATTTCACTAAAATTTCTATGCTGAAAATTGTGTCAAGGAGTACTTTGTAACTGCACTATAGTGATAAATGTTCACGTGCATAATACATATCGGAAAGAGTCTCAAACTCCTCTAAATCCCACGTAACTACACGGGAATTTGTGACTACACATAACCATACGTGGGTACACATAACCACACGGGGCTACACATAACCATGCGTGGTTAGACATAACCGTATACGGCTACACATACCCATACGTGACTACACATAACCATACGTGACTACACATAACCATACGAGACTACACATAACCATACGTGACTACACATAACCATACGTGGCTACACATAACCATACGCGGCTACACATAACCACACGTGACTACGCATAACCACATGTCGCTTCACCTAGCAATATGCACCAAGAACAAATCATGACAATCAAAGAACTGGAGAAAGCTGCATCATTTATTGCCAAAGTATTCTTTTCTATAAAAAGCACCTACTTGCTTCTTCACACATTTCAGCATTTATAATAGTGATCATACTGAAATATTTGAATCAGTATCCCTCGTTACACATAAAATGCCAGTGATTGAGGAAAACAGAAGTTTTGTTTCTCACCCGAATTCATAAAATAATAAACTAGGCCGCCCACCAGTTTCTACCACCAAAACATTTAGAGTTACCTGCAATTATGAATAGATGTGTCACTTATTATCCCCCGTGTATCGGAGCGATATAGTTTTCAGCTTGTCTGTCCGTCCGTTCGCTCTAGTGTACTATCTTTTGTCCAGGCAGTTACTCGAAAACTATTCATGCTAATGCTTTTTCGTTTTACATGCGGTTAATACGTATATTGAAGGTGTGCAACGCCGTGGTTGGGTTCGATTTGATGAAAATTTGTCAAAATGACAGTATTTTGAAAATAAACATTTTGTTTCAATGTACAAAGATATGATATTTTGTCCACGCAGTAACTCTATAACTATTCATGCTAATGCTTTTACGTTTTGCATGGGTTAATACGTATAGTGGAGGTGTGCAACGTCGTATTTTAGTCCAATTTGGTGAAAAACGGTTAAAGTGACAGTATTTTGAAAATAGGTAAAAATATACTTCGAATGTACAAAGATGTGACATTTTGCCCAGGCCGTAATCCCAAAATTATTCATGCTAATGCTTTTTAGCTTTGCACGCGGTTAATACGTATATTGAAGGTGTACAACGTTGTGGTTTCGTTCGATTAGATCAAAAATTGTCAAAATGACAGTATTTCGAAAATAGATAAAGCGCTTGTTCGATTTTACAAAGATTTGACTTTTTGTCCAGGCCGTAACTCCATAACTTTTCATGCTAATGCTTTTTTCGTTTTCCATGCGGTTAATAGTTATAATGGAGGTGTGCAATGTCGCTTTCTTTTTTAAATCGACTATAAATTGTTCGGCAATGAAGGGTTTTCAATTTCAATGAATTTACTAACATCCAATGACATTATGTGTTACACGGGGGATCCTGCCTCACTGAAGCTCTAGTTTCGGAATAAAATCTTCAATGATTTAGAAATCACCTATTGATACAACTGAAGAATCGATTTTTAGAATCTTATTCAGTAAACGATAGTGTTTAATCTTATCAATAACACTTTAATTTCGTGACAAATATTTACAACAATGTTAATGTATTGTGTTACAAAATGTATTGTGTTACAAAATGTATTGTGTTACAAAATTATCCCCCCTCCCTCTCCCCTCACCCCCCCCCCCCGCCGTCCTCCCCGAAGCCAGGCAACCAACATGCATACACATGCATACCAGAAATTATCGTGCTAACAAATTATCTCCCCTGCCCACCGCAGCCCCCCGCCCTCTTCCCCGAAGCCAGGCATACATACATACATGTGAGTACCACACATTACCTTGTTACGAAATGGAACCCTCCTTCCCCGTTCTCCCCCACCCCCTGCGCTTCGAACCTACAAGCCTACACATGCGAACCTTAAAAACAACCAGTCTTTTGAGATACTTCTAAGATCCAGTCCGTGTTGAGCAAAGTCACACATGCGGTATAAATATCATTCAAGGTCAGTATGTAGAATACTGATAGCCATAATGGTACTGCCGTCGCTCCCGGCTCTTGTGGTACTGATCGCCTCCTCCAGTACACACGGTGCCCCGGCCCGGCTTGTCTTCTCCTCTTCCAAGCATGCGCGATCTATCAACTTCCGGTGCACTCGAATCCACAAGGAAAACCCTGGCCTTCCTCATCTGCTTGGCACCGTGGTTCAGCGCCGGATGCACGTAGTACTGTACCACAGAATAGGGCTTTCTGGGATCGGCTGAGCCGTAGTGCGCCTCGCCTTTCTTATCGTCCACGCTTTCGCCGAGAAGAGAGCAACTGTCGAAGGACATTGGGGGCTGCTGTAGCACCATTTTCCAGGAAAGCGAGAGCGCTGCCGCCACGTATGTCATCACGTGTTTTGAGCTTTGGGCCTTGTTATCGATACGCCCTTTCCTGCAGCAGGGCCCGAGTACTGCCGCCACAACGTCCTGGTTAAAAACAAATGCACTAAGCGGATTCAAACAGCCTGTCAAATTAAAGCTTTCCCTTTAAACGCAAATTTTGTCAGAGTGATTTAAAAAAGCTCTGCGTTTAAAAACTCCCAGGAGAATCCCTCGCTACTCATATATGGGCAATACTCAAATGTTCCCTCCAGTACTTATATTTCGAGAGCTCCATTACCCTTGTGCGAACTATAAACAATCGTGAAATGGAAGTTCGGCTAGGTGATTCAGTTAGGAACAGTAAGAACAGAATTAAGAATACTTGACATTCTAAGGTCGATATAACGTCAATTCGAGGTTGCGACGTCAATCTGACCAAGCCACAAAATCAACTCTGGTGGTGATTGGTCGCAACCAAAGATCAACGTCTTATGGACGTCTTTGACACAATGTTGAATAGAAGTTGGGTAAGCAACTTAGCTTAAACGTTGCTTTTCGTCGCAACAAAAACCCCACTTTCTCCGACGTTTAATGAACGTCTTTGGTGCTACGTTGAATGGACGTCAGAGAATCGGCGTTGCGTTGACGTCGGACTAACCAAATACAACCTCATCGCGTTATCGTTCACCGGAAATGGTAGCCATGACAGATCACTTTGAAAATAGAGCGACGTGAAATGTGGGACGAAGGGATCATTATGACTGTATTGACGGCGGTTTCAGATTAATATTTTCCCGACGCCCATACAGCGTGGCTTTTCCCACGTCTATACAACGTTGGAACTTCCAATTACAACCCTTACGCAACGTTGATTAAAACATCGGATAATCAACGATAATCCAATGTTGAATGGGAGATGTTGTTTCGGCTTCCATAAGCCCTTAGAGCAAATTTGGTTAAGGGCTATATAAATGATCTTTTAATAATAATAATAATAATAATAATAATAATAATAAAAAACTAAAACCCGACGTTGATCCGACGTCAGCTGTGACGTATGTCCAACGTTGATGTGATGTCGCAATATCTACTTAGTACATGACTTTCCGGATGTTCTACGACCCAGTTCTTCTGTCTTATTACCGACCCCCTCTTTCTTAGTTCTTCTATGATGTTACTTTCCCAGTTTTACAAACTAACTTTAATAAATAATTGATTTGTGACAATTTAATCGTAAAGAATGATTTACCTGTTTTGATTGTAAAGAAAATCGTTATTTTTTTCTTACGCAGTTATAATTAGGCACTGGTATATTTGTGTCACTCATTGGTTTATTAAGTAATTAAGTTTAAAGTTCGCGATGGCTAGTTTAAATTAAAAACGAATCATTGACGAAATTACATTTATATAATAAAATGCAAAATATCATGGACAGCGATGGACTGTCAAAATTTGTCCGGATTTGCACGGTGTCGGGATTACTCAGAATAGGCAGCAAAATGGTTTGTTTTGCCTACGACATAAATTACTTTTTGGTTATCTGGGCTGTCTGCCCCCCCCCCCCCACCCTCATTTGTGCACAGGTACCAAAGATTTCCGGCTCTCCAGTGACCCAGCATTCTATGAGTTCATCATTAAATCTAATCACAAAATGTTTTAAGTTGAATTAACTGAATGAACAATTGAGTGAAACTGATCAGTTTGAGTTGAAAACAGAGAATTATCCCTCAGTCTGGAAATTACTGCCCGTTCAATGGAATCTGTATAACAGAACACAAGGAAACTTTATTTCTCGTTTAGTACCCTCATCCCCGCCCTCCGCAGCCCAGAAAAAACAATCCAAGACCCAAAAACCTCATGCTTAAAAGTAATGGAATAAAGCATGGGCAGGTTACTGGTATACAGCAAGGGGCCCAATACCACATAATTTCCCAATATATCCTTCAAAAAGATTTACATAATTAAACACTTGTGTTTGTTTTTTCTCCCCATTTTCAATTTCGATTAACGACCTCATTCAGTTAATTTCTCTGGAAATAAAAGATATTTAAAAATATAACGAACTTGGGACTGGACAAAACAAAAGTTACGGGAGTGGACAGTTTGCAAATAGAAGCAGTCTTGTTTGTTGACTTTCTTTTTGTCAACACAAGGGAGAAACACTAACAACGTTCTAATATCCTTTGTCTGAATTACGGGTTATTCACAAAGTAAAACGTACAATTAAGTCTGAAAGTTGTACCCGGTGTCCGGAATAGGGAGGTGTCTGAATTATCAAGGTTCTTATTGCATAGAAACCAACAGAAAATTAGAAGGGTCTGAAATATTTTGTCCGAATTAGGGAGTTATTCTCATCATACAAGTGTGTCCGGTGGCAGGTTGTACTGTACTGCTCTCGAAATAAGTTTTTTCGTCGAGAAATTAATGTTATTTCAACATATTAGATGAAAATTCAAAATAAAAGAAGTGGGCTGTTGGCGAACTGAGAACTAAAATTCGTAGAATAGGATCGAACAGGAACTGGTAAGTTCTTTCAAAGCGAACCTGCGCGAGTGTAGAGAAGTCCGGCTTGTCACTGTTCAACCTGTACAGCTTCGAGACAGCCACTTCGAAGTCTTTGTCAATGCCCTCTTCCTTGGTCTCGAAATGTCGTCGATCCTGTTAAGAAATGTCGTTTTAAGCAATAAATCACTATTGGTCAACCCTGAAATAGGACCACTTCCCATACAGGACCACCTCCCATATAAGGCCACTTCCTATATAGGACCACTTACCATATAGTACTACATCCTATATAAGACCACTTCCCACATAAGACGACTTACCATACAGGACCACTTTCTATATAGGACCATATCCTATATAGGACCTCTTTCCATACAGGACTACTTCCCACACAGGACCACTTCCCTTATAAGACCACAGCCTTTATAGGACTACTTGCCATGTAGGACTACATCTTATATAGGACCACTTCCCATATAAGACGACTTCCGCTATAGGAACACTTCCCATAAAGGATCACTTCCCATATAGGATCATTTCCCACATAGGACCACTTTTCATACTGGATCACTTTCAAATAGTTCCGTACTAAGTGACTTCCATTATGAAGGATTCCTCAGAGAAGAGAGCCAAGCCGGAAATCGTACTATAGTACTTCACTCCCGTTAAAGGTTCTATTTCCCGGTGTAAGGAAACGTTTTGACCCCCAAAATAAATCGACCGCCCCGGTCGATTTGTTTTGAAACAAACAGATCCCCCCCTGAAATGTTTTAACCTCTTCTTTTTGTTCATTTCTTTATTTATTTCCACATATGGCCACCTTATCAGTTTCTTTAATTGAAATAAAAACTATATCCATGAATAACAATTTATTTAGCAACTAACATCTACATTTTCAAACACGAAAACACTTCCAACACCACTAACATACAGTCACCAAAAATATGTCCAAGCTCAATAATGGCATTTCAAAGGCTCAAAATAATAATTTTCTACATCAAGAGGTAGAAAATGCTTAAAATAGTATTTAAAAACCAAATGCACCTGTTTTACTTCCATTTTATATTTAAACATGACTATTTGGAGGGGGTCATTTTATTACAGGGGAGATCTGTTTGTTATGGCGGGCTTTCCCAAAACAAATCGACCGGGGGGCTCTGTTTGTTTTAAAACAAATCGACCGGGGGTCGATTTGTTTGGGGGATCAAAACGTTTCCTTACACTGGGTTAACTTATGTCTCGTGGTAATTACGCCCCCTTCTGTTCAGAACTGGGAGGCGCTGCGAGGCCATGTTTATGTGCAGATCACCACCTCCACCCCCATGCCATGATTCAATAAATTCGTTTTTCCTTCATAACCCACATTCTGCGGATACCCACAGCGTAAATAGCGGAGACTGTACCCAGCAAACAACCGACGTCTTTTTTGGTTGAAAAAAGGTTGGATTTTGGTCGCGACGACTTCACAACCATATTCTGACCTATTATCCCAAAACCCGACTTTATTCCGACGTCGAGGGAACGTCGGTTTTCTGACGTCATTCCGACGTTGCAAAAACGACCAAAAAGCGATGAACATTATTATCGCTCACCGGAAATGGAAGTCATTTTGAAAAAGAGGAAGAAAAAACGTAATTTTTACATGAAAATTTTAGAATTTTGATGGAGCGTCGGTATTTTTCTTCCTAGATTGTAAGAATGTACATGGAAAATGCTTTCGTATGTATTTCACAACAGCAGTTGAATGATTTTCTATTAATTATATAACTTTAGTCAGTTTCAAGTCGGAATCCGACGTCGGTTCCAATTTCCTATACAACCTAAAACCGACTTAATTTCGACGTCGGATTTAGGTCGGAACCCGACGTCATTCTGACGTTGAAAACCCGACGTCGGTTCCATTTCATATACAACCAAAACCGGCACGTCACTCCGACGTCGGAAACGTCGGGTTACGACGTCGACCCGACGCCATTCTGACGTCTTCATGTTTGCTGGGTAGTATTGAAATACCAGTGCATGTAATGCCTGGCAAACTTGAGCTTATAAGGTTTATCAGATAGCAAGCTCTTCGTGCAGTTAGCGAAACTTAAATCTGATAGTTTTACGTGTGTTGTCGTGATTTAACAACAACAACAATAATAATAATAATAATAATAATAATAACAATAATAATAATAATAATCATCATAATCATAATTATAAACATAATCATCATAATCGTAATCATAATAATCATAACAATAATAATCATAATAGAAGAAGAAGAAGAAGAAGAAGAAGAAGAAGAAGAAGAAGAAGAAGAAAGACAAGCAATGCCACATGAAGGTGTTCTGGGTGAGGAATTGCTTAATGAGTGAGAAAGAAAGGATAAGAATTACCTGTGGGTGGTTAGCTGGGCGGGTGGGGCACATCGCCTGTCACCACAGATCCGTCAGAGAAAAAGACAAGGAGAATAACCTGTGGGTGGTTAGCTGGGCGGGTGGTGTACAGCGCTTGTCGCCACAGATCCGTCAGCGAAAAGACAAGGAGAATTACCTGTGGGCGGCCAGCTGGGCGGCTGGGGCACAGGGCTGATTGTTCTGCTTGCCGCCACAGATCCGTCAGGTTTCTTTTATAAAGTATATCCATCTCTTTGTAGCCTTCCTGCATATGGGAAAAAACAGAATGAAAATAATTGTGTTGTTTCTAAAGTGTGCGGATTACAATAAAGCTTAAAATGGCAATGTTTTGACACGATTGCCATGACTGAGGTGGAGGGTGGTGTTTATCTTGATCCAAGATTTTCCAAGGCAAGAAACTGCTGGTGAGGAGTCAAGCTCAGTGCTTTTTTGTATGTGTGTGTGTGTGTGTGTGTTTTCCTTGTTTTTTCTGTTTTTTTTTTTTTTGCTTTACTTTTTTCAATAAAAAATTGTGAAAATCTAAACAACAATTTCACAGAAAACGGCGACGGCCCAACATCTGTGAGCTCACCTCTCACTCCACAGCCCACCTGTAGAAACCGTTACGAGCGATTTCTGTTTTGTTTTTAAATGGGTTAAATCTTTGAATTTCTCTGTATTTTTGGGCATTCAATTTCAACTTTAAACATGGTTTTGTGATGTAATTACAGATGTTTTGATGCTATTTCCCAATCAGATTAGTAAGAACTGCCATTGCTTTAATGTATTGATGTATTTTAGGACCGGACAACCTGGTGGTTTCAAAGAATCCAAACACTGCTTTCCCTTACTGATTATAACTTATTTGTTTGAATTTGTGTAAAAGATAAGACATTATGCAACAGCCTTCCGCAGCCATCAAGGGTCTATGGGCGTGGGTTTCTATGTGTGTCGTATGGGTCATTATGTAAGTAAAATCCGTCAGATCTTTTGGTTGCCATAGTGGTCAAATTAGAGAAGTTTATTGGGTCAGTGATTCGGCCTATTGTTGTAGATTACTTTAGATACTGTAGCCAATAAGATCCCGAATTGGTGACGGGGCACGTGTTGCACTGGTCCGCCCTGGGGTAGAATTTGGGTATAAGAATATGTGATTTTGTCCCATCTGGAGTGATTCCGAGTGATTCCGAGGTAACGTCCTCGAGATAAAAAACACAGATAGAAAGAAGGTCTAAGTCCTAGAAGTGGACAAATTTAAGAGTCCCACAAGGGGGCAAGAATTGAAGGTTCAAACGGCGGACAAAGTAATAACGAGGTCCTAAAGTGAACAAGAAGTTGATGTCCAAAAGTGGACAATATTAAGATAGAAGAACTGCATAATTGTTACGTCCTAAAGTTGGACAGTTATTTAAGGCTGTTTATTAAGAATAAACACTGAGTCTCTAAGTGGATGAATGGGTGCTTAAAGAAACACGGATTTATTTTAGAAAGTTGTAGGAGGAGTCAAAATAGTTTTCGGTAAGCTATTGTTGTTTTATTAATATTGTGTTATTGCAATCACTTACCTGTATTTTAAGAGAAAAACGTAAAGGCCAGTATTCCAGAAATATGTCTGTACATTTCAGCGGTTTATTTCATTTGACAGCGATTTGTTTATGTATTGATACTTGTTACTTAATCGTCAGTTTAGGTAGAATTCTGGTTTAGTGAATAAGTGTCAAAGCCGTGCACCTGAGATTAATGTGTGACTGAATATGTGTTGTTTCAGTTACCGTTGATGACCTTTATAACTACGGTGAAGAACACGTCCATCAAGTTTTAACGATGGTGACGTACCAGTAGGTTTTCCTGTGGGGTGAACGCGTCGTTAATTGTGGGCAAGCGCACCCAGTGTGGACGAATAAGTGAATAAAGGATTTCTAACGCGTCAGCGAACTATTTTCCGTTTTATTCCTCTCCTCGCAACGCAGCTTTTCTAACACCACCCATCACGCCCGCCCCACCCATCCCCCCACATCCAACCCCAACCCCTGGATATGCCCCTGTGGCCTCGTCTGCATTAGTCCATTGATGTTTCAAAATCCTTCGACAAGTATAACATATACAGTTATTGTGGTTTATACTTCCTCATTTCGGTACCAAGTACAAGCTTCGCATCCATTTCCTCTTAAAATAGAATGACGATAACGACTTCCGGTTGGTGAGAAAGAGTCTCGCAAATTTGTGGAATCCGTTTTAAATGTGTAATGATCACTTAAATGTCAATCAATAATTACAACATGTCACTCAGGGGCTAAGTAATACTTATTCGAAAAAAGAAAGAAACACTGCACACGTTACACCAATACATACAAGCCAGAATTCCGCTGGTAATGCCAAACGGGCGGGAAGGGAAGGGGGGGGGGGGGGGGTTGGAGATGGAGGGGGGAGAGGGGGAGGGAGAAGGGAGGGGGATGGGAAGGGGGTGAATGAAGCACCACTTAATCATGATTTATGCCCAATTTTAGTGGTCAAGCCTTTAAAATAAATAAATAAATAAAAAGAATTATCCGAGAATGAAATAACCACATTCTGGCGTCAGCCAGGAATGAACAATCTAGGATTTTCCTTACCAGTGAGACATCCTGTAATTTTCTGGCATTCTGAGAAGTGTTTTTACAATAAAAATATAAGGGGAATTCTGTGTAACCCTGACCTCCCGTACAGGTCTCCCTTTCCACCCAATTAAATTAAAACTTTCGGTTAACCTCCTACTGCAGATTCAGCTCCCCCCCCCCCACATGCCCATCTACCATCTATTCTTTGCTGAAAGAATTTGTATTTTTATGGACAAACCTTATTCCAGCTTTATTTACACTCGTCGCGCACACTTACATATTATGCCCATCAAATTGTATTCAGATTTTTCAAATATCACATAAACAAGAGGTGCTTCACATACTAAACATCAAACTTAAATATTTTAGCGAATGGAAACCCAAACTAGACTCACGTCTATCAATAGACAGAGAAGTGTACACAAATCCTTCTCTTGTAGAGAGCTCCTTGACCACGCTTTCGCTGCGTAGTCGTCGAGGGCAGTCTTCGCATCCAGCCATTCGTTGCTGCATAACATCTCGTACTGCTCCAGGATTTTCATTGGTCGATTCTTGACCGCAATGTTTTCAAGGTCGCTCTCATCACGTGCAAGTTGTCGGTTCATCGAGGCCGAAAGTCTGCAAAAAAGGTTAAGACGTGCGCAATTCCCACCCACCACCCCCAAACCCTAAATGTAAAACTTCCAACGTCACCCATTCCCAATTACACCAGCGTATGCGCAAACCCTGAACTCCTCCTCTGTTGCCATGCTTCGGTACCTTACAGATCGCCCCTTCTTGCTTACAAGCTGGTCATAAACAAAGGCATTATCTGTAGGATTAAAACGGATTAATAGGATCAAAACGTACTGCAAAGGAACGGCCTTCACGTTGCCATCAATAAATGCATACGTGCTTGGTACTTACATCTTATAGGTCTGCATCGCACGCCCCCACTCCACCCCCCACCCCCCCCCCCAAAAAAAAAAAACAAAACAAATAAAACCGAAGCAAAAAAAATGCCAATAATTTTAGCGGGTGCAAGGGACTTAGTAGTAATTAGTAGTGGTTCACTGGGCGAGGAGTCACTGGTAATTTTTCTAGCCTTTTCCAAAACATACATTTGTTATTAGGAAAAAAGGCTGTCACACGACAGCTGGTGGACTCATAGAGCCAGCGCTTAGTTGAACCCATCAGGGAAACGGCTATTGATAAGCGTAACTTACTTGTCCAATAACGAGACCTTGTCTGCTTTGAGGCACGCGTTATTGTCACGGAGCGCCGCGTTCTCCGCGCTCAGCTTGTCCCTTTCTGTTGCCAGTGAATCCCTCTCTTTAGCCATCAGATTCTTCTCTCTTTCATACTCATCGTTCTTCTCCCGTAGTTTCTTCAGGTCATGTGACAAATCAGCCAGCTGGTTCTCTGTTTCAGTGTGGCGCTGCATAATACTGGCGCTTGCGTCGGACCTGTCGCCACGTCTGTCGTGTAAGACAACGGTTGTGCTGCTTGTCTGGATCTTGTTGTATAAAGCGTCTTGAGAAGTGATCCCGGTGTTCACTGCGCGCCTCTCTGTCGCCGCGGCTGTCCTCTCCGTGACGGCATGTCGTTGTTCGTCACCGCGACCATCAGGCGATTTCTCTCCCCATGTTTGTCTCACGTATGCACCATTTTGAGCGTATCCCGTTTGGAAATTTGCAACTGAACTGGGAGTTGCCATATCACGACTTCTTTCCCTCGAATTGTAGCCATTATCCGGAGCGTGGTTCGTGGACGCTGCGCCCGGCTGCTTATATCTGCGCATTTCCTCATCCTTGTTGTAATGTGACGGGATAATGCTGCCGCTGGCCGTTGCGTTTCGGTCACGTTCGGCATCTTCGTCACCATGCTGAGTTCTTGATGACGGCTTTGATGGCGGGCTTGTTACTGGGGTCTGTCCGTGCTGAAAAATGGAGTCAACGGCTTTATCACGGTCTTGATGGCTGTCTGCCTGGTTGGCCTGCGAGGTGTATTCTGTCATAGACCTCACCTGTACTGCGTACATACAGTCACCGCACTGAACCTCATAGTTTCGGTAACCGGAATTAGCAAACTTCCAGGTGTCCGCCACAAACTCGTAATGCCTGTGCCAAGTGTCGGAGAACGTTTGTCCCATGCTCTCTTCTACATATCCATTCGCAATCCAGTCTATCCATGCAACAAGTACATTCACAATATCGACCCATTTCTCTACAAAAATTGCCTGAAAACTGGCTCTCAGATATTCCCTGGTCATGGATTGAATCTGGGGTAGAGTTAAGTAGTTCGGTTCTCTTTTATTGTGTAACAAAAATGTCTTATATTTGCACTGGCCGAACTGCTTGTGTGTCGATTTTTGGCAGTTTGGGTCGAATGAACGTGCTCTTGACCATCTGGCAGTTATCATATAGTCATTCTGAATCCACTGATTTTCAACTTTCCGGACAAATTGTTGACCATCCTGATGCCCTACAAAGCACCCCTGATTTACGTACGAAATAACTGACTTCATGTATGTGCTGAAATCTTCACACAGTGACTTCCATGTATCATCTCCGTGATAATACGCCATGCCAGCCAAACTACTTGTCAAAAATCCGAAATATTTTGTAATATATCATTTAAAGAATACATACATGTTTATGTTCATTTTAGTTGTTAGCGTCTCCTTAACATTGTGAAATAAACCAAGAATGATAGTGTCTGCCGCCTTTCAGAAATCAGGACATTACACATTCATAAAAATAAAAGTACCCATAGCTTGCACATATCAACACAAAACATATTTCATTCTAAAAATAGTAACAAATCAAGTCAGTGGTTTCGATTTAGCCTATGATATGAGGTGTGTGTGCTCTATTATGGTTCAATGCCAGAAATAATGTATCAATATCTGAGGGAGTTCTTACACTGAGCAACGACTGACAATTTACAGTAAAAATACGGCAGATTGAAATTTTGTGCATTGTTAAAACAAATCACCCAATAAAAATTAGGGTTCAGAAAGGTGGAGGGGGGGGGGGTGGTTCTTGAAGGAGTTACAGCTGTTTGAAATTCCATGAAAAATAGAAAAGATTAGAAAAGATCACCCCTAAAAATTCGCAAGAATCGAACAGATCGTAATGATGGGGGGGGGGGGAGCGAGCGGGGAGTGGGGAAGGGGTAAATATGCGTCCTGGGAAGCAATGAGGTCCTAACTGGTTACCATGGTTGTCTATGACCCGAAGGTGGCCCGTACCAACTGGTTACCATGCGTGTCCATAATCCGAGGGTGGCCCGTACCAGCTGGTTACCATGCGTGTCCATGACCCAAGGGTGGCACGTACCAGCTGGTTACCATGCGTGTGCATGCCTTTTTAAAACGACCTCTAAATGCTAAGTGCTAAGTTTTAAAAAAAACCGCCTTTTCTAATTAAACGAGGGTGCAATTCCGAAATATCACCCCTTTATTGAACAAGCGGACTCCTGAATGAAAATTACCCTCTTTTTAAATTAAACTGCACCCCTTTTTTTGGTGTTGCCAAGTAGCTCGATCCCAGGGTTGTTTTACATATTATGTTATATTGTTTAACTTTAAGTGCCTAAGGCAAACCAAATGTTAATTTAAAGACATTTCCGTAAAACAGTATAGAAGCCTGGGACGGGAGGAGGCAGGAATAACTTGCCTCTTTCTCTGGGTAGGGGTTTGTACTAATTACTCTGATGTGATATGCACCTTTCACCAAGGCAGCACAGCTCCGTATTTGAGCGATGGTTTAGGGCTTTTACTATCTCTATGACTGCTGGGTCCGGAACAATTCCCGAAACGGACAGTTCACGACACGGACATTTCCCGACAGAGCAATTTCCGACAGGGCAACTGAGGACAAGTTCCGACTTTTGAAAAAAAAATAATAACAGAAAGAAGTCCTCATTTCGTTGGGAAACACGGAGCAGTGTATTCTGCACTGCCTCCTGGTTCTCATTAAAGTAGGGACGATTTGGAACTGCATTCGCGTTTATCGAAGCAAGGCACCTCCTGGGTCATGATCATTTCTGTATTTTAAGAGATACTAATCGTACTTTTTGTGGCCCCCAAATGTTAGATTTGGTATTTGCTAGCACAAACGGTTTAGCTATATTTATTTTTTTTTATTGTGTTTTTTTTTGTTTATGAATCATTATTCAGCAATTTGGAGACATAAATAAGTGATACACAAAGATTCATCTCGTCAGAAACGGCTACTTAGGCAGCGGTTAGGGGGGTAGGTGACAAGGCTAATTTCGGCCATCGTATCAGGGATTAAGAGGCAGAGCAGGCGCCTCGGGATTGTGCTAAGCTCAAATAAAAAAGTGCCAAAATTAGTACTGCAGTTTAGAACTTCGATTGCAAATGGGATTATAGGCACTAGTATTTATACCTTCAATACCTCATATTGTGGAGAACTGTAGATGCAGAAAGTGATTTAAAAATATTTTTTTGCCAAGTGTTTAATATTTTGCCATTGAGAAATAGGTTCTCGTTACGTTCATACTGGAAAGCGAGTTTTCTCTTCTTCTCTCTACAAATGATTTCCGCGGATCTCTTTAAAAAAACGCGGAATAGCTACAAGTTCGAAATTTTGGTATCCCGCCAAAACGTCTCCGCTCATAAAGTCCCCGGCAATAATTTCCCCGGCTATTCGGCCAAAACATCCCCAGTGAGAATATAAATAACAAATAAGTTTTTGAATTCTAATATCATTTTTTACTTAATAAAAAAAAGAGTTTTTAGGTTTTTAATGCCAGCGAGAATATAAATAACAAATAAGTTTTTGAATTCTAATATCATTTTTTACTTAATAAAAAAAAAGAGTTTTTAGGTTTTTAATGCTATTAGCCCGGTTGCCGACTGAATATTTCAGATAGCTGTGGAGTGTTTATTTGAGGATTACGGGAGTAAAGATCACAGAAACGACAAAACACACCCACATCCAATGAAACAGCCTATTTGTGTGAGATTAGGGATTATATTTCAATTTCGTGAATCCAAACCTGTAGTAAGTGATTATGGGTTGCAGGAATGACACAACACATCTTAAAAAACACTATATTTCTTGGAGATTAGAGATTATATCTAAACCTTGGTAATCCACACCTGGTTAAGGGATTAAAGATTACAGGACTAACACAATATGTTGGTTTTCAAATTTGCCTGGGATTTTTTGGCCGTTTTTTCAACGTTTAACGAAGAATTACTGGTGAGGTAAATCTTGACTTCAGATTTGCGAGTAAAGATGAATTCGATTTAGTATGAATAGGGCAACTTCTGCCAACCTGGATGACGTAATACCACTGTTGTTGTGTGTCATGTTGTCACGTTGTTGTGTGTCATGTTGTCACGTTGTTGTGTGTCATGTTGTCACGTTGCGATATGACAATATAACGGGAATTTGGGATTATGTGACAGCAGCTTGCGTATATTGTTGCCGCACTATTCAATAAAATGTCTTAATTGCATTTTGCCTTTAAAGCATGTAAAAACAATGTTAAGGTTAATAAAGCTTTAATTTAGGTTATCATTCGTTTTTTTTTTTTTTTTTTTTTTTTTTTTGCGTCACTTTGCCAACGACCACTTTGCCAATTTCCATTTTGCCAACCATTTTGTCAATTCGATTTTGGCAACAAAATAATATCCTACAGAATTCAATGTTTATTAAAACATAGTTTTTGAGTTGATTTCACACCTGAGGTCAAGGATAAGGACGCAATTTAGATTCCATGGATTCTCAGCCATGACTTAGGGATGTGGATTCACGAATATTTTCATGTCGTGTCTGCATACCATTCGACACCTGAGGTCAAGGATTAGGGATGTGGATTCGCGAATATGCCCAAGTTGTGTACACCCTCGATTCAATACTCGAGGTCGCGGCTTTGGGAAGCACATTCACGAAAGTGGAGTACGCTCTCGATTCAAAACCTGAGGTCAAAGATTAGGGATAGTAGTAGGGAAATGGGCGTCCGAAAACAGGAAGTGACGTCATCAGACCCCACTTCCCCCCTAGGGGTCGACTGTCAGAGGTGAGGACCCCCCCAGGGGTCGACTCTCACCGGTAAGAAAATCTGAGGACCCAACCCCCCCTAGGGGTCGATTGTGACCGGTAAGAAAATTTTGCGATTTCAGCATAGTTATCCGTTTCAGACGATTCTGAACAACTTCGGTTTTGAGGACCCCTCCCCCCCCCAGGGCTGAGAAAATTTTGTAATTTTAGCGTAGTTATCCGTTTCAGACGATTCTGAACAATTTTGGTTTTGAGGACCCCCCTCCCCCCCCCCCGGGCTAAAAAAATTTTGCGATTTCAGCATAGTTATCCGTTTCTGACGAATCTAAGCAACTTTGGTTTTGAGGACCCCCCCCCCCCGGGCTAAGAACATTTTGCGATTTCAGCATAGTAATATGTTTCAGACGATTCTGAACCATTTTGCTTTTGAGGACCCCCCCCCCCCCCTAGGGCTAAGAAAATTTTGCGATTTCAACATAGTTATCCGTTTCAGACGATTCTGAACAACTTCGGTTTTGAGGACCCCCCCCCCCCCCCACAGGGCTGAGAAAATTTTGTGATTTTAGCGTAGTTATCCGTTTCAGACGATTCTGAACAACTTTGGTTTTGAGGACCCCCCCGGGCTAAAAAAATTTTGCGATTTCAGCATAGTTATCCGTTTCTGACGAATCTAAGCAACTTTGGTTTTGAGGACCTCCCCCCCCCCCCCCCGGGCTAAGAACATTTTGCGATTTCAGCATAGTAATATGTTTCAGACGATTCTGAACAATTTTGATTTTGAGGACCCCCCCCTAGGGCTAAGAAAATTTTGCGATTTCAGCATAGTTATCCGTTTCTGACGAATCTAAGCAACTTTGGTTTTGAGGACCCCCCCGGCTAAGAAAATTTTGCGATTTCAGCATAGTTATATGTTTCAGACGATTCTGAACAACTTTGCTTTTGAGGACACCCCCCCCCCCTTGGGCTAAGAAAATTTTGCGATTTCAGCATAGTTATCCTTTTCAGATGATTCTAAGCAACTTTGGTTTTTATGACCCCCCCAACACCCTCTTACTTAAAATTGCGATAACTTTCGTTATAGTTGACTGATTTGTATGAAATTTTCACCATTTGATTCAGTGTTATGTAAACTTTTGTTATAAATAGTCATGGGCTACTTACGCAGCTGGCCGTACTCATATTTATAGCATGTAACCATTTTAACTTAAAACTGGGATAACTTTTGTTATACTTAACCGATTTCAATGAAAATGTCACCATTTTATTCAGGTTTATGTAAACTTTTGTTATAAAGTGATCATGGGCTAGTTCTGTATGCATTTTTACCGCCATTTTAACTTTGTAAAAAAAAAATTGGGATAACTTTAGCTATAGTTGGTCGATTTCAATGAAAATTTCACCTTTTTATTCAGTCATTTCCTGTGTTATTTCGCGGATGAATACTATTTAACTTCACCGTCAGATGTCTCTGCTGTACAGCAGTACAACTGTAAGTGAGACATTCATATACACAAGTAAAATTGTCAGCAATTTTAACAATTTTTGAACAAGTTACACACCATATTTTGATTACATGGAAGTAGTATAAAAGCATGAGTGAAACATGTCAACTAGTCAACTAGTAATACATTCTGTCAACAAGTCAACAAGTGGAGATTGTGTGACGAGAAAATACTTCACAATGTCAGCATTACTTCTTGACAGATGTATGACTATGGACGACGTCTTCAAAGTGAATTATACTAACTATGTGTTTTCAAAGCTTCCTACTTTTGAATGGGATTGGATGCAGCAAGTGAAGAATTTACATCTGCATTGGGAAGCTGTCGGAAAGACTATTCCAAGTGATTGTTTCATCGACTCGTTTCTACGTGACTGTGAAGATCTACATATACTATCAACTTATGACATTGATTTAACATTTATCATATCAACTTATGACATTGATTCAGCATTTATCAACGTGAATACAATTTGGGCAGTGGAGCTCATGTTAGTTGTAGCTGCAAGAATCATTTTACTTTATGATGATGATGTTCCATTGACGACGAATGTATCAGACCTTGTTCGGTTCAACCATGGACGAATTGAAGTGAATTCAAAGCTTTGCAAGAAGTTTGAAAGCTTGATTCAGCAGATGGTTGGGTATAAAAGAACGAACCTCAAAGGTATCAGTACATTTTAGACAGATGTGCAGAGACTATGGATGATGTGTTCAAAGTAAACTATATTGACTATGTGTTTTCATTACTTCCTAAATTCGAACGGGATTGCATTTTACAAGTGAAGAATTTGCATTTACATTGGGAACCTGTTGGAAAGGCCATTCCAAGAGATCGTTTCATCCACTCATTTCTGAGGGAATGTGAAGACCTGAATTTACCAGGAAACACCTATGACATTGAATCGGCATTTATCCACGCGAATACAATTTGGGAAGCTGAACTCATGTTAGATGTAGCTTATAGAATTATTTTACATTATGATGATGACGTTCCATTGACGACGAATGTATCAGAGCTTGTTCGATTCAACCATGGACAAGCTGAAGTGAATTCAAAGCTTTGCAAGTTGTTTGAAAAGGGAGCTGACTCAGCAGATAGTTGGGTATAAAAGGAGTGGACTCAAAGTCATCATTACATTGTGCAGCCATGGAGAAGACAAGCAGCTTTAAAATTAGTGCTAACTTAACCATTACTGTGGAGCATGGAGAATTTGGGCCATTTCTTCGCATCACACGTGGAGAGAGATGGCTTGCTTTATCACCATCCTTGTGGAAGATTGTGTTGCAGAACTTGACAAGATTACGCAACATTGGCTTCAAACTGTACTTAACAGAAACGAAGTGGCTTGAAGTCATTTCATGCCAAGACATGCGCTATGTGAGTTTTGTGCGCACATCGCTGTTTGAAGGGAAAGAATATACGCGTTACATCAACATGAATGATGGTGAATGGGAGACATTGCTTCAGGAAATCGAGAGCATAACCTCAACCTTATTGCCATGTACGGAATGCCATGGGAAGAAAACTCCTGTCAAACTGCTAAAGGATAATCGGATGAAGGTATCGAAACTATCCAAGGACAGACTGGCTGAAGTGCGATTGGAGAATATGAACGTGCAAAATCAGCTTGAACTTACGTGTGAATATTGCGGCGCTTGTGGATATGCCAGTGATTATGAATGTCACTGTCACAAGTACAATTGTAAGATGTGTGAACCAGACAACTTCTGTATCAAGTGTGGTTCGCTAACAGTATCACCTTTTTGAAAATCATTTATTCGCCAGCCGTCATAGTGTGCAGACGTGTCATATGAACATGTAGGATGGATGTAGAAACATGTTTTAAGGAGAAGTATGTGGACTACATGTTAACTGAACTGGAACGTTTTGGGTCTGTTCAACAACAACTACAACACTTTAGCATCTATTGGGAACTTGCTCATTTAGCGCTGAACTTGTCAAACTTACGCGAGGATGTCATCGAAGAGTGTGGTGACATTGACGGAGCTGAGAATTTTGATGTGGAAGCAGCATTTCACTTTGCTCGATTTGATCCAAGACTGTTTGATGAAGTGAGAGAGTGGTTAATGTATATTGCAGTATAATGGCGGACATCACATTGAAACAGTATATTGTGCAAAAAACATATTGTGAAGAAATGTTATTAGCTGTAAAAAAATTTGCATGTTTATTATGTCCTGCTTGTCAAAATGAAGAGTGTGAAGAACATACTTGCCATTTCGCAAGTGTCTATGCATATTGGAATGAAGCTAAATATTATATTCATTTAGATAAAGTGTTAGACAATGCCAACAAACGTTGTGAGAAGTATGGGTTAAATGCTATTACATTTGATGAATTAAGTAGTTGGTTAGTATGCATTGAAGATGAATGGACACCAATTATTCACAGCATTGTGTCTATACTTGATTTATAAAAACCTGTAACGTGTTTATTGGACAACGAAATAAAATGTAAGATATGTTGATTGAGGTATGAGGTGAAATAAAATGTAGCGTATGTGTACAAGTGCTTTTCATTTAGTGTTAACATGTCAACGTGGAAGGAATACTTAACCAATATTTACTTTAAACCTGGTCAACCCGGTGCATTTGCTGGTCCTTACAAACTTTATCACATATTAAAAAAACATGATCAACCAATTACTCATTCCAAAGTGAAGACATGGTTACAGAATCAAGATGCATTCAGTTTACTACAACCTGTAAAATATAGGTTTAAAAGGCAACATGTCATTACACGCGGTATTGATGACATGTGGGATATTGATTTGGCTGACATGGGAAACCTAGCCTCTTATAACGATGACACCCGCTTTTTATTAGTTGTCATTGATGTGTTTTCGAAATATTTGTGGGTGCAGCCAATACCTAACAAATCACATACCAGCGTCATACAAGCTTTCCAGAAGATTTTTCATGAAACACGTCGAAGACCACGAACTCTAAGGTCAGATAAAGGAACTGAATTTAAAAACAGATGGTGTAAGAAATGTCACTGCTTGAATTCAGTTCAGTATGTTTGTCACGGGGTGAACATTATTCTCGTCCCCCCTCCCCTACACACACGTGCGTTTTGTAATTGAATGATTTGTCGTGTTGTGTTCATTCGTCCGTGCTTAGCAATCGCCTGAGTATATAAACCGCGATTTTCGCGCCATTCGGCATTCGGCCGCGGAAAGTCAATAATTTTGTACCTGTGCTACTTTACTGTTTGGTTCATGTTCATGTTTAGCCGTTAAGAATTGGAAGAAAATAAACAGCGTTACAAAATGGATTGGCCGAATCATTTTTGGATTTTGATTCCTTACATTTAGTACAAAATTATTTAAAATTCTAAATTATGGTGGCAGACTGAAAGCTGAAAAATGGATATCGGAAAAATGAACATTGCACAGCTAAAAGAGGGACTGGCGGAAAAGGGCTTGCCAACGAAAGGGAACAAGGTGGAGCTTGTAAGGCGGCTACAAGATTATTATGAACACGTAGGGGTTCCGGAGGGTGCGGCTGCTGAAATCGCGGAGCCATCACAGGAGGCAAGTGGCGTTAAATCTGAGGTACGATCTAAGATACAGTCCCCTGTTGAAGATACAATAAAGCCAAGTGACAGTGCTTCCCAGGCTTGTTCCACAAGTAGTGTCCGTTCTGCTCGCGCCCGTGCCGCTGCTAAAAAAGCCGCTGCCCTAGCAAAGCTCAAGTTGTGCGAGGAAGAGGAGCGTTTGGCAGCTCAGTTGAAAAGGCACCAACTGAAGTCCGAGATAGCTGCTGTTGAAGCAGAAGAGCAAGTCCTCGCAATGTATGACGAAAATCCTGATCACGACACATTTCAAAGCGCGATTCCAAACCCAGTTACGCTTAACCCAGCAGCTGAAGCATTTAAGCCGCAATTAACACCTTGTGCAAACACCATTCCTTTCACGCAGCAGCAAATGATTGACGTTTTATCCTTGCCTAAGTCCGAGCTACTTACCTTTGATGGGGACCCGATGAACTTCCACATGTTTATGAACTGTTTCCACAGTAGTGTAGATTCTACCCAAATGAGTGATGTTTCTAAACTGAACAAGCTTTTTGAACTATGCAAGGGCAGGGCACTAAACGTCATAAAACCACGCGCGTGTATGCTGCCTGCAGTTGGCTATCGAAAGGCCAAAGAGCTGTTGATAGAGCGGTTTGGAAATGATTATGTGATATCTGAAGCATGGATATCGAAGATTACCTCAGGCCCTCCGATCAAGTCCGATAATGTGCAGGTGCTACAAGATTTTTTAGATGACGTTCGCAGCTGTACGGAAACCCTACGAGCAATGGGGCATTTGAATGAGGTCGATGCACGAGTACGCCTGGTAAAGTTGGTGAAGAGGCTGCCAAACTACCTTCAAAGTCGCTGGAGGAAGAAAGCCGTAGAACATCATGAGGCCCGTGGACAATATCCAGGTATTGATGCATTTTTGGATTTCCTTACCCTTGTGACCCGCGAAGTGAGTGATCCAGTTTTCGGTATAGGCGCTGAACAAAAACGCGAGAAAGGCAAAATGCAACCAAACAAGTCCTTGAGTTTTCAAGTCGGTGCAAGCAAGGCCAAGGCACCCGCTCAGCCAAGTCGAAAGTGCTTCATGTGTGGCGACTCGCATTATCTGAGCCAGTGTGAGAAGTTTAAGAAATTGCAAGCTTCTGAGAGACTAAAGTTTGTTAGAGAAAAGAAAATCTGCTTCAATTGTTTGAATGGTTCTCGACACGTTTCAAAGGAATGCAGGTTCGCCAAGACGTGTGGCATTGACGGTTGTTCCAGGAAGCACTCATGCCTGCTTCATAGTGCGCTGAAGAAAGACAACCCGCAAGGAGAATCGCATGTGAGTTCGACTTTGACTTCAGCCGGTGAGTCAACTTCAATCCGTGATACACTGAATAGCTCTAGCTGTGCACCCATATCTTTCAGCACGCAGGCACCAGAGAAGGCAAAGGTGTCTCTTCCTATTGTTCCTGTATACGTGCGGGCACAAGGTCAAAGATTGGGAGTGAAGACGTTTGCCTTGCTGGACACCGTAAGTAACCGCACATTCTGCTCCACAAAGCTGCAAAAACAACTGGGTGCAGAAGGTAAACCGACAACAATAATGCTTTCCACATTGAACAATGGCAAAGAAGTTGCTGTAGAAGAAATTTGTTTGACTGCATCAAACACGCAGAAGAACCGCAGTGGTAATGAGACAGTTACTCTTGCTAAAGTATGTGTGATGAACGATTTCCCGTCGCTTGTGTCAAGTGTGGTTTGCAAAGATGACATTAGTCAATTTAGCCATTTGAATGACTTACCGATATGCAGTTCTAGCACTGAAGGTGTGTCGTTGTTGATTGGGCAAGACAATCCAGATGGTTTAGTTCCACTTGAGGTGCGTCGTGGTCAGCCCGGCGAACCGTACGCTGTACGAACACCACTCGGTTGGACGGTTAACGGGCCTGTACGAAGTCAAGAGGAATCTTCGGATGCGTGCTTTCATGTTGACTGTTGTGCAAATGTCGATCGTGAGTTGAACAACCAAGTCGAGAAATTTTGGAAAGTTGATAGTTTTGGAACAACAGATGAATGCAGTGAAGTGTCTTTGGAAGATAGGCGAGTCGTGAAGCTGTGGGATACTTCAGTATCTATTGATAATAATCACTATCAACTTGACATACCATTCAGGCAGGACAAATCGAATTTACCCGATAATCGAATCCTCGCAGAAAAACGCCTTGGATATCTAGGCCGGCGCTTGAGGAAAGACGATGTGATGTATTCTAAGTACACTGCAGGCATCCACAATTTGCTGGAGAAGGGGTATGCTGAAAAGGTGGAGGAAGATGAGTCGACAACTCCAGGTCGAACTTGGTATATACCGCATCATCCCGTATTCAACCCTAAAAAGCCAGAGAAGTTAAGAATTGTATTTGACTGTGCAGCGTCATTCCAAAACACTTCCCTCAATAAAGAAGTGTTGCAAGGCCCGGATCTGACGAACACCTTAATTGGTGTATTGCTGAGGTTTCGCGAAAGCAAGATCGGTGTTATGGCGGACATCGAAGAGATGTTTCACCAAGTTAAAGTTCCACCAAAACACAGGGATGCCTTGCGATTCCTATGGTGGAGCAGAGATGATCCAGACGCAGCTGTCGATACTTACCGAATGACAGTCCATCTCTTTGGTGGTGTGTGGAGTCCAAGCGTGTGCAACTACGCACTAAAGCGAACTGCGGAAGATTTCCGGTCTCAGTTTGACTCAAGCGTGATCGACGCGGTGATGAACAGCTTCTACGTTGACGACCTGCTGCATTCTCTTGATTCAGTGAGCGAAGGAAAAGAATTGGCAACTGAGCTTCGACGCTTGTTATCGCTGCGCGGATTCAATTTGACCAAATGGACTGAATGTAAGCTCCAGAAAGGCTGGGATGATGCGCTCGAAGAAAACACAGTGAAGAAGTTCACCAGATGGTTGGAGTCGTTGCCGCTGCTGCAGGAGATTGAAGTGCCTAGATGTGTGGTCAATGTAAATAAGCGGGATATCAAAGTGATGCAGTTGCATCATTTCTGTGACGCAAGTGAAGAGGCGTACGGTACGGTGACATATCTGCGCATCGTTGATACTAGAGGTGAGGTCTGTTGCTCATTTCTCTTCGGCAAATCACGATTGACACCACTGAAACAAATCAGCATTCCGAGGCTTGAGCTGTGTGCAGCGGTAACAGCTATCCGTGTGAACAGCATGATGCAGCGTGAATTGAAGCTACGAGTGCAGGAAGTGTTCTTCTGGACCGACAGTAGTATTGTTCTGTATTATATCAAAAATGCTACTCGTAGATTTCAGACATTTGTAGCCAACCGACTTACAGTGATCCATGACGGTTCGAGAAGCGATCAGTGGCGACATGTCAGCTCGTGTAACAACCCCGCCGATGATGCCTCTCGAGGTCTTCCGCCAAGTGAAATCAGCAAAAGATGGCTGACTGGGCCTGCATTTCTGCACGTGGATGAATCTGATTGGCCAGAATCGAAGATTGATTTGTCGACGATCAAGGACTCCGACATCGAGGTAAAACGTGCAGCTGCTATCTGTGTTGTTGAATCGAAGCAAACAGATGTCATTGAAAAACTGATTAATCGCTATTCCGATTGGCATCGCCTAAAGAAAGCAGTAGCATGGATATTACGATTCATACACTGGCTGAAAAACAAAACACACGTTGCTAATGTGCTGTCACCGAATGAACTGAAACTCGTCGAAAAACGCATTGTGTTGTATGTCCAGATGAAGTGTTTCAGGCAAGAAATGAGCGATCTGTTGTCGCAACGCAGTGTCAAAAGAAGCAGTACGCTGTACTACCTTGAACCCTTTGTGGATGAAGAAGGGTTACTGCGCGTCGGAGGTCGCCTACGAAACGCCGTGGTTGCTGTCGAGATGAAACATCAGCTGATTCTGCCGCGAGATTGCCACCTGTCGCTACTAATAATCAGGTATTATCATGAAGTTAAAGCCAGGCATAGCGGCACTGAATACGTCCTGTCGATTCTCCGCACAAGATTCTGGATTACAAAAGTCAGACAACTTATTCGCAAAGTGATTCGCAATTGTGTTATATGCAAACGATTCTATGGCCAGCCAATGCATCAGCGGATGTCAGACCTTCCCAGTGATAGAGTAACGCCAAATAAGCCCCCTTTTGTCCATGTGGGAATCGATTGCTTTGGGCCATTTCTTGTGAAACGGGGCCGCACTCAAGTAAAAAGATATGGCTGTATTTTTACGTGCCTTGTTATTCGCGCGATCCACATCGAAGTGTTGCATTCGCTTGATGCAGATTCGTTTGTGAATGCACTGCAAAGATTCACTTCTAGAAGAGGAATACCTGAAATCATCCGCACAGACAATGGCACAAACTTTGTTGGTAGCTCCAAAGAGCTGTTCGAGGCCATACATCGATGGAATACCAGCCATAGTCTGCATAAACATTTGCAACACAAAGAGATTCAGTGGATATTCAACCCCCCTTGCGCATCACACATGGGCGGCGTCTGGGAACGCCAGATACGAACAGTGCGCAAGGTACTAAACGCTATTATTCGCAACACAGTCCTTGATGATGAACGCCTGTCAACATTGTTTTGCGAAGTGGAGTCAATTGTAAACAACCGACCAATAACCAGATGCTCCGAAAATCCGCAAGATGCGACACCCCTAACGCCAAATCATCTGCTTCTGCTGCGCGGCAATGAAAAACTGCCGGCTGATTTCTTTGACAAACACGATGTCTACCGCCGACGGTGGCGGCACGTACAGTATCTAGCAAACATGTTTTGGAACCGATGGATACGCGAATATCTGCCGACAATTCGACAGCGCCAAAGGTGGGTCGAGCCCGCGCGAGAATTATGCGAAAATGACATTGTACTGGTGTCTGATGAGCAAACGCCACGAAATATCTGGCCAGTTGCGCGAGTTTTACAAGTTAACAGAAGCAGAGATGGTCTCGTTAGATCAGCTGTTGTGAAAACAAAATCATCGAATCTGACCCGTCCCATCACTAAACTTTGTTTACTAGAAGCTTGTATAATTGATTAATTATTTGTACAAATGATTAAAATTTTCGTAAATTTAAGAATATTGTAATGTACACTTACTTCGGTAACATGCTATGCATCTTGCAGTCAGCTGAGACGATGTCCACAGACACAATTGAACATTCATTTTATTGTAAATTGTCCAATTATGGCCGTAGCTTTCTTGAATAAGTTCACTGCGTAATGTGTTTCTTATTATCCTATTAATATATCTTTTCATTATGGAATTCTATAATTTGATTTCATTTGTCATCTCTTTCGTAATACGTAAAAAAAGCTAATTTCAGTTCCAAACGCATGTTGTCTTTTCAAAGTTCACTCAATGAATGACAAAGTCCATTGCGTAAACGCCCAATGTCAGTACATAGCTATTGCCCACGTGTGTTGGTGAAACACGTGGTCAGTTACTGTAAATCACACCACTTCAATACCTATAGGCTATGCTGTACTAGTGTGGTTTACTTGTGTATTCACACGTATCGCTGGCTTCCGCCAAACAAACTTCCGGCACAAAAGTTCTATGAAAAAACTTTATTTTAGCCAAGCCACAGAAATAAAATAAAATGTGTGCTTGTTTCAAGCCGATTTGTGGAGCTTTATGTTTGCCGCACGCTTGCTGTATCATGCACGGTAACGCAGGGGAAATACTGTGCTCAGTTTCAACCCTCCCTCACGTAGTGTTATAGTTTGGAATATTGAACCGCTTTGCTACACGAGTTGTGTGAATGTATACGCTGCTGAATTCATTTGTGTCCCTGGTGGTGAATGCCAAGCATTCACGGGGCCGCTGTAAGAAATGTCACTGCTTGAATTCAGTTCAGTATGTTTGTCACGGGGTGAACATTATTCTCGTCCCCCCTCCCCTACACACACGTGCGTTTTGTAATTGAATGATTTGTCGTGTTGTGTTCATTCGTCCGTGCTTAGCAATCGCCTGAGTATATAAACCGCGATTTTCGCGCCATTCGGCATTCGGCCGCGGAAAGTCAATAATTTTGTACCTGTGCTACTTTACTGTTTGGTTCATGTTCATGTTTAGCCGTTAAGAATTGGAAGAAAATAAACAGCGTTACAAAATGGATTGGCCGAATCATTTTTGGATTTTGATTCCTTACAGATGGGTAAAAGCATTTTTGAAGAATGAGGGAATTCATGCTTATACGACAAAGAATGAAACTAAAGCCAACTTTGCTGAGAGAGTCATTCGTACTCTAAAGGGAATGATGTATCGATATTTTCTACATAATCAAACCTATCGGTATGCAGACATCCTTCAAGAATTGGTATACAATTACAACCATAGACCACATGGCTCTCTCCCTAATAAGTATGCTCCTGCAGATATTCGAAAGGAAAATGAATCTAAAGTGTGGAAGTATATGTATGTAGACAAATTGAAATTGAAACCAAAGAAGAAGAAAAAACCTTACAAATTTAAAATTGGTCAACATTTTCGCATTTCTCACTTGAAATATACGTTTCAACGAGATTATCATATAAAATGGACACAAGAAGTGTTCATTATCACACATCGTTATAAGAAGCAAGGAATACACTTGTATCGTGTGAAAGACTTTTTAGACGAAGATATTGATGGTCATTTCTATGAAGAAGAATTGCAAGCTGTTACAAAAGATATTGAATCCATCTACAGAATTGAACAGGTCTTGAAAACACGAAAAAGACGAGGTGTAAAAGAATTATTTGTCAAGTGGTTAGGCTGGCCAAAGAAATTTAACAGTTGGGTAAAAGAAACAGACATTCAGAAATGAAGCATCCATTCACATGTTTGGTCTCTGGACCTACAGGCAGTGGTAAAACTTCTCTGGTGAAGGAAATTCTAGAACAAAATTTAATTAAACCCTCTCCAAAAACCATTTTATGGCTCTATGCAGCAGATCAACCTTTGTACAGGGGAATGAAAGGTGTAGAATTTTACCAAGGCATTCCAGACGACATTGAAGAGCGCTTTAACCCGAAAAAACCAAACTTACTCATGATAGATGACTTAATGACTAAATGTCATAGTGATGAGCGTATGACACGCCTCTTTAGTGTAGGCAGCAGCCATCAAAATCTCAGCATTATTTTTATTGTGCATAATTTATTTCATCATGGTAGAGAAATGCGAAATATTAGTTTGAATACACATTACATCATTCTTAGTTTGAATACACATCATCATCATTCAAAAATCCTAGAGATAGTTAACAAATAAGTACATTAGCGCGACAAATGTATCCTGGAAAATCTCATTTTCTCATCAGGCTATCAAGATGCTACGAGCCTATCAAGATGCTACGAGCAAACCTCATGGTTATTTATTCATTGACTTGAAGCCGAAGACAAATGATCAACTACGTATTCGTACAGGCATTTTACCAAAAGATACACATTACGTATATGTTGATAAAGTAGTGCATGAACAAGAACCAAGTCACTTAACGATTCGCAGCCAAGATGTCTAAACGTATTCAAGCGAATCAACCTTTTCTTCATTTGCTCGCACGCAGTGGGCCTAAACGACGTAAAAACTTGTTAGAGCAAGCTACTAAGGAGGAATTAACTAGCTTGTTTGAAATTTGTTTGAATATATTGCGAGGACATTTACCCTTAAGCTCAAAAAGGTATAAGCAATTCAAGCGTGAGCGTCATACCCTTCGCACTCTAGCAGATAAGAAGATATCACTTCAAAGAAAAAAGAAGTTGGTTAATCAGAAAGGAGGATTCCTTGGAGCTATTGCTAAATTTGCATTACCTTTGTTAGCTCAGTTGCTGCTAAAATGAAACATACTTTGAAAATGGTCCTCATTCCTGAATATGAATATAAAATGTTGTTGGAAAAGAAGGGAAAAGATGGTGAAATCAAATCGAAAGTGAATAAACTTTTACGTGGGAAACGAACTCGTGAGAAGACAATGGAAATGTCTCAACTTCTTGGTCGTCATTTACGAACAATTCAATCACAACAACAACAACAAAAGTCTGTCACATCATCTGGTACAGCAAAATCAGAAAAGTCGCAACAGTTTCTAAGCTATTTTCAACCTATATATCATGGAAAACTAACACAACTTTTCGTAGAACTGAAGAAACATGGTACGAGATGGACAGATAAAAATGAACTTGTATTGAAAACTGGAGATGTCATTGAGAATTCCAACATTATTGATTTGTTGAAAGAAGCATTGGTTGCTACAAGAAGAAAAGAACGACGACAACCGCCGCAGGGGTGGAATCAGTTTATTGAGGAAATTGTAGACGCTAATATCCCAAAAGCTGTTTTTGGAAAAAAGACAACTCGTGAAGATATTGCAAAAGAGATAAAACAGCGTCAAGAAAGGTTGTTTCCAGAAGGATGGGAAACTTTTTAACATGGTTTAAACAGTAATGGTATTGCTGTAAAGACAATGAAAATAAAAATACTATTCCTGTAAAAATTAGGTGTGTAAGCGCTTGTTGTCAAGGAGAAGTAGAAGAAGTAGAAGCAGTAATATAGATCATGGAGACAGTAATATAGATCATGGAGACAGTGAAGACGACGTGAGCCAGACATAATGTATATACACATTCAGTCTATCTACATCACATAAACGATTTAGTCATCATGGAGTCAACAAGTTTTTACGTCACTTTGCCCAGCAATGCTAGTTTGAACTATTATTCTACTAATAAGGCGTCTAATTATCAAATTCGTTTACCTCGTACAATATATTTGAACGGAAAATATGAAGTAGCCTTAGCTGAAATTCAATACCCACACACATGGACGACAATGAGGCCAGGAATAGACTATACTCTGCATTATCGATCATCATCATCAGATGTATTTTATCCAGTTTATATTCCATATGGTTACTACAGAACCATACCTGAAATATGTACTGCAATAAATGCAGAATTACAAAAATCTATTGATGCAAACCCTATTTGGTTAAAGTATGATAAAATTAGTCGAAAAGTTTCTCTTATTTTAAAAGAGGAATATGATATTGTCTTTTCTACTGGATTAGCTGAGATTTTAGGATTTAAACCAGGTAGATGGTATAGAGAATCCGGTCCTGCTGAACATCAATCCGATGTGAAACATGGATTTTATACACTTTATGTGTATTGTAGTATTTGTGAGCCACAAGTAGTTGGAGATTATTATGTTCCTTTACTACGTTCTGTTCCCATTGAAGGGTATGATGGTGATATTATTATGAAAACTTATGAAGAACCTCATTACGTCACTGTAAACACATCCAAATTTGACACAATAGAAATGAATATTAAGGATGACACAGGTTATAATGTGTCATTTCAAACTGGGAAAGTGATATGCAAACTTCATTTTCGACCAAAAGCATTATGAAAGCATATAGACACGATCCGTCAGCATATCGCAACCATTTTCTTCGTCAAGTGGGCGGAGAATTACCAGGATTTAAAGGAGCACGAATACAATATGGAGATGGTATTGGTTCAATATTAGGATCATTGGCTCGCAAAGCTATTCCACTGCTTAAGGCAGGGGCTAAAACCGTTGCACCACATCTTAAAAAGGCTGCGAAAGATGTCGCGAAAGATGCTACAGGCCGAGTAGCTCAACGTGTGATTGGTGATGTGTTAGGAGGACAAAAGAGAGCACAACCTGCAAAACCTGTCAGAAGGCGAAAGGCAGCCAAACGGATAACATCAACAAAATATAAGAAAGATATTTTTTAAACATGTCTTTAATTCATAATAATTCTTGTGAATGTAGCCTTTCTCCATTAGAATGGTTTCACGTACCACCAACGCAAACTGCTGTAGTAAAAAGTTATAATGTGGACTATCAACCACTCACTACCATTAGAGAGGGCGCTCCTATAGAATTCTACATTCCTGCGAGTACAGAAGAATATCTAGATTTAAAGAACAGCAGACTTCATATTGTATGCGCTATTGTAAAGGCTGATGGAACACCATGTGATGTAGATGATAATGTATCATGTATCAATGATTTGTTTAATGGGTTATGGTCCAATATTGAATTGTTTCTAAATGATCGTTTGGTATCACATAGTAACAATACCCATGGTTATACCAGCATCATATCTCATCTCATTCATGACTCGGAAGAAAGTCTCCATTCTGAGCGCTCTCTGCGTCTCATCTATAAAGATACTGCCGGGTCAATGAATAGTCATGAGGTGAAAAGAGCTAATCATGAAAGATATGTATCAGGTTTTCATGTAAATGTTGATGGTGGTGAGGTAGCTCTGCAGGCAAATAATGGTTTACATAATCGTTATTTGTATACACGTCAAAGCCGTGAGTTTACGATCACAGGCGGTTTAAGGGTAGATTTGTTTGAGCAAGATCGCTATCTTCCAAATGGTATTAGTATGAAATTACGTTTACATAGACAAAAAGATGAATATGTATTAATGGCTGCAAATAATGGTTATAAAGTAGAAGTGAGAGATGCGTTTTTAACCATTCGCAAAGTGAGGGTTAGTCCAGGTATTCAGTTAGGACATGCAGATGCATTGATGAAAAGTCCTGCTAAGTTTATTATTACTAGAAAAGAGTGTAAAGTGTTAGCTTTTCCAGCTGGATTTCAATCTTTTGTGAAAGATAACATCTTTTTAGGCCAATTACCCGAACGTATTGTCATTGGACTGGTTCATAATGAAGCCTTTGCTGGAACAGTATTGAGAAATCCATACAATTTTGATCATTTCTTTCTGAACTATATGCAACTTTACACGGATGGTGAACCAGTCGTATCCAAACCTCTCAAACTTGAAATAAATCGAGGCAAATATCTTGATGCTTTTGAAACGCATTACAAATCGTTTGATAAATTGAATGGTGAGAAAAGTTCCATTATAAAACGGGAAGATTGGTCTAGAGGTTATGCTTTATTTTCGTTTGACTCAACACCTGATTATGATGGTGATGATCACTATGCCCTTATCAAGCACGGGAATTTGCGACTAGAAATGAATTTTGCTGGTGCCTTGCAAAATACAGTCAATGTTATAGTGTATGCTGAATTTGATAACATTGTTGAAATAAGTGCAAATCGTAGCATTCAATTCGACTACCAGTCATGAACACGAAGCAGATAGAAGCCATCCTATCCCATGATGCCGCGACAAAAGACTTGTTTCAAGGTGTGTTTGCCATGGATCAGTTACCATCTTTATAACGCGGTGCCTATGTCATCAACACAGACGATCATGATGAGCCAGGAGAGCATTGGGTGGCAGTATATTATGACAAAGACCCTGTAGAATATTTTGATTCTTATGGACTTTTACCTAAAGACAGTCGTTTAAATAAGTTTTTAAAGTTTAATTTCATGTATAATTCAGTTCCATTAACACCGATATCATCTACATGTGGATTTTATTGTGTGTATTATATAATTCAAAGAGCTCGAGGACATAGTCCTTTTGAAATCATTGATGTATTAAGAAGAAGTGATGGTGATTTTGTAGTTAAAGATTTTGTATATAGACATTATAAACCATTATTTTATTGATGTATATAGATCACTATGTTGTATTAGTTAAGGTGTGGTAAATGTCATTCATAATAGGTAAAGGATTTTGTATATAGACATTATTTTATTCATGGTGTATTAGTTGTGGTAATTGTCAATGTTCATTTATTATGAATAAAAACAAGGCAGTTCTATACAAGTTTTCTTTTTATTGTGTTATACATTATTTTTACATTCTTCTTTATTCAAAACATAGCATGAGGAATTAGCTACATTTCAAAACACTTATTTTACAAACCCATTCAATACATCGATAAACAAATGCCATTCATACCAATCTAAATTAATATATGTATCATAGACAACACATCCACGTTTGTAAATGCTATGAAAACTAGCATAGCACTGTCCATGACCAAACTTTATCATTTTAACATCTTCGTGTTCAGACAGTTTCAGTTCATATTCATGATCATTTATATCAATGTCCATCACCATAACACACATGGGATGTGTCAGCTCAATGGACTTGGTGCCCCGCATGAGTTGCACTCCTTCCTCTTTGAATTCAAGCGTCAGGTTCTTTCCAATCCAATGCTTGTAACAGAGCGTACCATTCCACTGTATTGAGGGTGATGTAGTCGTATCGTTCTGCAAGCTCGTCATCGAAATCGTACAAACACGTCTAGAGAGTTCTCAGTCACACGCACTTCTAAATCCTCTGAGAGTTTTAGAAGAAAGTCAGGTATCCTCAACTTCTCTAGATGGTCTTTCAACACGGATTGTTCGTCAGGGGATAGAATGATATACTTTCCAAAATGTCTTAACACAATGTCATCACATAAGTTTCTCAGATATGAGAATCCACGTGTAATTGGTTCATATTCCGATAAAAAGTCTTCCATCTCGTTCAACAGTCAGATCAACTATGAGCTGTCTTCTCTGCAAAGATCTTTTTATGCTCGGATGATGTCAAACAGTGGATGTTGTATAACTTCTAGGAATCGTAAGACTGCGCGCCAATTCCTCATATCAAAGTAAATCATATCTGTATATGGTGTATCTGGCACAACTCCCTTATAATCTGCTGGATAATCCTGTAAAAGATTTCTCCAAAATGTCACGCGTATGTTAGAATCATGTTCAGTCACAAACACTTCCACTTTATTTTCAAGTCTGCGTTCAAACCCAGATTCAAGCGGTATGTTTTTAAAGTCTTTCCACACTTCTGGTTTAAACCGATGATAACTTGTTCGAGAACCTATTATGACTTCATTCCTCTCATTTACAGTAAGGTAAGCACCATTCTTAAACATGCATGCATTCATGATTTTTCACCTTGTTATGCGCTGTCTTCTTGTCTGCGAAGCCTTTTATCCACTTCTTTCATTGCTCCTTCAGCATTTTCCATTCAGGTATTGTCAGCAAAATTATTTTTTCGTAGGACGGTTTCTTCCAGTCCCCTCATCTCTCAGGTACTTGCGAATGTTTACCACTCCTTCATTGCTCTGTTTCATAATCCTGATATACTTTCCATTTCCTAGAGAAAGCATTCCATCCCACGACTGTGGTGTTGGCGCCGTCGTCGCCGTCGTCTCCACTTTCAATTTCTTGATTGTAGTTGTAGGATTTTTCACTTTTAAGTCTTTCACTGTATCTGCAAGAGTATCCATATCAGTTGCAGATCTTTTACGACTTCCACGTTCCATGTTCACGCTTCAATGTTCACACCTCAAATAACTCTTACGTTGGAGGACCTCCCCCTTTTATAACGCTGCTTTGTAATGTCCATGCGCCAAGGTGGAATAGCCATCATTCAGCACGTACCGCTTGTCGTCATATTGAGAAAGGGCTACTTTCTTCAACTTCTCCGAAAAAAGCTGGTGGTCATGACTTCGAATAATGTGTCCTGTAGCCATCGTTTGAGTTTTGTTGAGTAAACTGTCTCTGTTCTGCACATGTCGCATACGTCTTTGACAAGCTCGAGTGATGCCTTTAGCCTTATGTTTTTCTTTCCCGCCATACATCAAACTGTACATTTTCGGTCTGAGTCCAACAAATTCTTCAATGGGGATACCCGCCGTCTCATCCTTCATTTTTCCAAGCACTTTTTTGTTCACGTTGGAATGTAAGAAATGATCTGACGGATAGTCACTTGTGTCAAACAGGTCAGCATCTTGCTGCATATCTTTGTAGATATCTTCCGTTTCTATGTCATAGCATAGACTGTCGGTGTCGCTGAACAACAACTTGGCATTGGGATACTTGACCATGATGTAATTGTAATGAAAGTTGCACATAAGCACTTTGCTGAGATCGAGAATGGTGCAACCAACTTGAATGGGCTTATCAAGAAGCAAATCCACTTTGCGTAAATGTACGGCGGTCAAATCTTCGTTGAAAATTTTAAATTTGTGGAAAGAAGGTTTAGCCACAAGTTTCTTGAACCGCTTTTCTTTGTGAACAAGTTCGACATTGATTCGCTTTCTCACATTTTCCATGGTTTTACCAAACACAGAATTATTCATGAGTTTGAAGAAGTCTTTCTCAAATGGGTTCTGGGCCAATTTTCTCTTTTCCGTGTTCAAGGTAATGTATTTCTCCAACCATTTGCTCTGTTCAAACATAATAGCACGGTGCACTTTGGTAACTTTCAACCCCAGTGAGACGTACTGCTGCAAATTCCTATAATTTGCACATATTTCTTCTTGTTGTATAGGTTAGGTATGAGTTTTTCACCAGGTTTGCCTTTCATGTTCAGATCTTTCCGTAACCTCTGACTGTACTCGGACAATTCTTCTACTTTGACGCATTTCCGTTCTGGAGCCACTGGGTAGTGATTATGACGATCATGGATTGAATGTGGGTATTCTAAATCCACTTCTAAAATGTACCCAATGTCGTCATCTTCAGCCACATCCATGAAGTCGAGGGATTCAGGCTCACTCACCCACATAAATCCACGTCGCGGCATGCTTTGCGACATGGCCCAGCCATACAGGTTGTTTGCGTCCAGGTACATCAGGTAGTTGTTTGGCATCTCAGAATTGTAATTTGACACGTAGGGATTATTTGCTTTCGCGTACTTGTGCGTGATCACAGATATTCCTCCACGTAGGCCTTGTTCAACCATTTGGTACATATCAATGTCTGTGATCAATTCCAACTTCACCTTCGTCGCTTTTAGCATAGCATCCCACGACAGTCCTGGCGCTGTATAATAATGGGCAGGATCCAATTCATATGTGTTAAGGCATACTTGACGAAAGTTTTCAAACACGTCAGCCAGCAGCAGCACATCTGATTTCAGGTACAGGTCATGGTATTCACCGAATGTGGTACACTTGAATGTATTCCACACCTTCTGCGCATGCGCATAATCCTCGTCGCTGATGTCTTCTTCACTGAGCAGACTGTAAAACTTGTCCTTGGACGGCAGTTGTGTTTCAACAAACTTGGATGACTCATCCACGTAATCATAGGGGTACACTCCCTTTCTCAGCAGTAAATCTTGTTGGTCACTATCGTGAATGTGAGACGTCATGTTGTAGAAATTGTCTTTCCCTTCTGCCGCAAGATTGGAGACTAACTTCTGTAGAGAGGTACTCATAAACTGAAAGCTGTCTGTTAATTTTAGATTGCTCATGGTGAATGCAATATATTTCTCAATGGTGTTGGGAATGACTGTAATCGTTTCATTTTTAAACTTTCCAATTTCGTCCATGATCAGGTGACTGTCATAGCCTCGCAAATTGTGGAAAAACACAGGAATGATAAAAGAATCTTTATCCCCCTGCTTATCCTTTCTGAGTCGAAATTGTAAATTGCATTCACTATGCGCTGCTCCGCGATATTTACCATTGATATGATCATGATCTCTCACACGATCTGCTCCTAGAGGCTCATGACAAATGTAGCAATCGATGGCGTTCTTAAAATTCTCTTGATCCTCATGAGTCATCACCATATCTACAGGCAACTCTAAACCACGCACAATACGGTCACGCTCGTTGACCATATGGTCTAAAAAGACTTTTACAGCATCGTCTCCTCGATACACGACTGGTGCGCGTGTTTCATATTGACTGACAACCACATAGGCAAAGCTGTTTGGACGATGATGTTGATACTTGTCTCCTTCATGCTTTTTCGTGAAACATTCAAAGTCTGCATAAATTACAAACGGTGCTCGCTGTTGTTTAGCCACATTCTTAAACTTGATGAAAGGTTCCTTGGGAAATGATAAACGTTGCGCTCCATGCTTGCCACAGACTTCACGATGTTCATCTAAAAGATCTTGTCGTATAAACCCGTGAAGACAGTTGAAACAATAAAATGCTGTACCATGATGCTTTGATCGATAAGTCATAAGTCTGCTGAAATTCTTGATCAAGCAGTAATGCCTTTTCTTACCATTGCTAATCATAAGTAAATTAATTTCTCTTGCACTGACGTTTCGACTAAGTTGTATTGGAACAACTACATCATGTTCATATCCAAAAACGTTGATAGACACATAATTCTCCTTTTCAAATTCTGGAATGTCCGTAATAGGTGTCGGAAATGTCATGCCCTCTACCTTTAATTCCTTCTCAAATGGCTTGTAATGATTCACGCGATTTGGATTGCTCTTGGAAGGGTGAATATTAGCCAATACAGACCATAAGAAGCACTTGTTGTCATCATTCTTAATGTTTATCACACCCTTTGTTTTCTTTACTTTCTTCGGCAGTGGGATAAAACTGTTCGCTTCTAGAGGTGCTAATGTAGCTGTATGTACTTCAATGTACAGTATATTATCCAGAAACCAGCCAGAGCCTTGTCGCTCATGTTCGTCAAACTGGGTAAACAATTCTTTATAGGCTGTTGGTAAGTCCTGATCAATATCCACTGGATTGTACGCTGCATACGTTGGACTGCTGATAAGTGCATTATCCAATTGTTCTATCATGATACCTTCTGCATTTGGTGTCATTTTCTTGAAGCGAGCATGCACTACAATGTACCATTTCATTCTATGTTCTAAAGTCTCCAGCAAATGTGTCTTGATACGGTTCTCTTGCTGTCGCATTTCAAGCAGTAAATCTGTTCCATTGTCGGGCTCAAAACGTTTCTCCTGAGCGTTTTCACCAAGACTAATTCTTCTGCCTTTCCCTACTTGCCCCGTCTTTTGCCTCTTTACAGTTTGTTCTTCGTGAGGTGGAGTGCATGTATGCGCATCAAACACATCCATTGAGGGAAGTATTACATTGCATCCATGGCAGAAAACTGAACTCGGTATGAAAATGCCATCTTGCTCCATCTTTCGTCTCTTTGCTTCATTCTGTCGATCAAGCTCTTCAATGGCACGTTTCACAACAGTTGTCATCTCATTTTCAGCGCATGTATGCGACTCCAACAATTCCACTGATGGAAATGTTGCATAACACTCATGGCAAAAGACTCGTGAGTCTGAACTATCAGCCATTGTTGCTGTCACATCAATTGCTTGAACTGAAATGCTTGAAATAGGTTCTCATACAGCCCCTTTTATACCACTCAGACTTCGTCAAATTGACTCAAATTGCAAAATGTCTACAAACCAAAGTTACCCAGAATGGCCTGAAAGATATAACTATGCTGAATCGTCAAATTGTCTTACCCCTAGGGGGGGTCCTCACCTCTGACAGTCGACCCCTAGGGGGTCCTCACCTCTGACAGTCGACCCCTAGGGGGGTCCTCGAAACCGAAGTTGTTCAGAATCGTCTGAAACATATAACTATGCTGAAATTACAAAATTTTACTAGCCCTGGGGGGGGGGGTCCTCACCTCTGACAGTCGACCCCTAGGGGGGGTCCTCACATTTTCTTACCGGTGACAGTCGACCCCTGGGGGGTCCTCACCTCTGACAGTCGACCCCTAGGGGGGTCCTCACCTCTGACAGTCGACCCCTAGGGGGGGAGGGGGAGGGGGGTCTGATGACGTCACTTCCTGTTTTCGGACGCCCATTTCCCTACTACTAGGGATGCACTGTGCGGGCTGGGTGACCGAGTGGTTAAAGATTGCCAGCCATGCAGTTGTGGTTCTGTAGCCCGGGTTCGAATCCCGCTCGTGGTTAGGAATCATGACAATTTGCATACCCCCAAAGGATATCGGTGGGCCTATATAGTCCTTTATTGTTAGGCGTATGTGCCAATAGATAGGGATTTCAGAGACACTATATGGGCACGTCGAAATTATAATAATCCTGACAAAAAATTGTAATCAATAATTATAAAAATGCATGCGCACATTTGAGCAGGTTGTCTGAAAAATCGGTACATAAAAACTCATTATTATTATTATTATTATTATTATTATTATTATTAATAATAATAATAATTTGTATAGAAGTGTGGAACAAACCGGCAATGAAACATATGAAAAATAGAAATTCTTACTACAAGTCGTGAAGGTCAAAAAGTGTGCCTAGATGGCCATATGTACACTAAAAAAAAGTTGAAGTCGGGACTGGATTCGATGGTGTTGCGTCAAGCGAACCAGTCATAAGTGTACCGGTTCAGTGACTACCGACGTCAAAATTACTGCGGTACACGGTTCGACATTTTTGCATAAAGAAAAAAACCTTTTTTATACAAAAAATATTTTGTTGGCAAAATGGAAATTGAAAAAATGGCCGAGGTGTCTTGACAAAATGGAAATTGACAAAATAGCAGTTGGTAAAGTGGTCATTGGCAAAGTGACCGTTGCCAAAACGACGTACACCCGAAATATTTAGGCAAAAGATTCCTTAGATGCTGTGTTTTATTGATAACAATTTTGCACAGCACATCACCGATTACAAAGCAGGAGTAGCCTTATCAAGCGGACCAGTGAACAGTTTGTGCTTACAGTGTGTGCTTACAGAAACAGTCATTGTTTGTGTGACGTGTTGCCCGAAGTAAGAAAAGTGCGGGCTAATGGTAGGAGGGCAGGAATACATAGCAGGATACTGTATTGCATTCTGTCACCAGTTTTCAATTCCCTCCCTCTTTCTCCTCTTTTGGGCTCAGTTCGGAATGTTAGAGTGTATTCATATTAGTTTTTTTATTTATTTATTTATTTTATTATTTTTTTTTTTTTTGGGGGGGGGGGGTGGTCTATATTCTTTACGGCCTTCATCCGAACATCGTTTTGGCTTTGGCAACTAAAAGCTCCCCTCTCCCAAGTTTATTTTAATTGCGCTGACTTATCATTCGCATTAATTCCTTAAAGGTTTTGATTTGTACATATGTCAACAATGAAGAAAATTTTATACGTTTCTAAGTCTATCACTTCGCTCAGAAGCAGCGAATACCGCTCTGGTTTGGCTTAGATTTCGGCCTGATTTGTCTGATTTGGCCCACAGTCTGGTCGTCGTGTACTTTAAATAAATTAGAAAGACTACTCGTCTTAATTTTTAAACACGTAGTGGTCAATTCAAATTCGGTCAATCATAGGAATAATAACACAGGAAATAATTCAACTTAATTCAATCGACACTAGAGCCCTAATTAAATCGACACTGAGGACCTAATTAAATCGACGCTGACTAGCTAATTCAACCGACACTCAGGACCAGAACATTTCGAGAACAACACAGAAATCAACATCATATTTATTCGCAAAGCACACAGCTAAAAAGAGGCAAAAGCATTTACTTTTTCTACAAGAAGAAAGCTAATCACTCTTACACATTTTGTCTGTCTTTAAAAAGATATGGCGAACTTATTCATTCATGCAAGCACATATATGAAACATATTACATTATTTAGAGTTAATAACTTTAAATAGCTGACAAATACATAAAATTTGTGATATTAAAACAGTTTAAAATCCCACTGTATCAGAAAACCCCATACTCTTTCACAAAACACACACTATATCACGAAACACTGTACTCCTTCTGCAAGTAGAGATTATTCTAAAATTGACAACATTCCACCGGAAGATGGCGTTTCCTTCGCACAAGAGAAACCTATCTCATATTGTCTGCAACATCTTTTTCCACGTGGCACTTCGCCAATCCAATGCATAACGATCCTATCCCGGAGAACCTCTTCCACAAAACCCTTATCTAACCGAAACTGACAACCTAATACCACAGCGCTCTTATCAAAGGAACCTCTCCGCAACCCTGCGTCACACCGCTCTTATTTCAGGAACACTCCCCTCTGTGCCCTACCACTCTTATGTCAGATGCACTTTTTTCTGTGCTACAGCACGAAAATCTGAGAAAGCATGCCCCTGCCAAAGCAGCACGTTAATCCGTGCCACGACGCTCCTATAACAGGATCACGTTCCTCCATGCCAGAATGCTGTTATAAAAGGAGCACGTTTACCCTTGTCACAACGCTCTTATAACAGGAGCACGTTCCTCCCTACTGCAACAACGTTATCTGAAGAATCCTCCCTTAATCCCGTGCCACAGTGCACTTTCTGCCATGCATGACGTTATTATCTCAACAGCACTTTCCCCTTGTCACACCCTAGCCTATTATCACAGAAGCACCCCCTCGCCCGTATCATAAGCTAGGCTCTTATCCCAGAAGCACTTTCCCCCGTATCACAAGCTAGGTTCTTATCTCAGGAGCACTTTTCCCTCGTATCACAAGCTAGGTTCTAATCTCAGGAGCACTTTTCCCCCGTATCATAAGCTAGGCTCTTATCCCAGGATCACTTTTCCCCCGTATCACAAGCTAGGTTCTTATCCCAGGAGCACTTTCCCCCCGTATCACAAGCTAGTTTCTTATCTCAGGAGCACTTTTCCCCCGTATCACAAGCTAGGTTCTTATCCCAGGAGCACTTTCTCCCCGTATCACAAGCTAGGCTCTTATCTCAGGAGCACTTTCCCCCCGTATCACAAACTAGGCTCTTATCTCAGGAGCACTTTCCCCCCATATCACAAGCTAGGTTCTTATCTCAGGAGCACTTTCCCCCGTATCACAAGCTAGGTTCTTATCCCAGGAGCACTTTCTCCCCGTATCCCAAGCCAGGCTCTTATCTCAGGATCACTTTTCCCCGTATCACAAGCTAGGCTCTTATCTCAGGAGCACTTTCTCCCCGTATCACAACTAGGTTCTTATCTCAGGAACACTTTCCCCCCGTATCACAAGCTAGGCTCTTATCTCAGGAACACTTTCCCCCGTGCCACAACACGGTCTCTATGAAGCACCACGGGATGCACATAATACGCTATCTTCACCCTGGGGCCTGGAGCCTGTGAATTTATAGCCAACTCGTGCTGCTCAGGGGTGTAAGTGCTCCCCTCCGCCGACAGAGACATCATAGGGAGCTGCAGAGCCATTTTCCAAGCAATCACCACACCATCGTGCAGATATCTCTGTATTTGGGGATCATCCCAGATTTTCCTGTCTAAGCGTATGTTTTGAGACACTTGGGCTTTCACATTCTGCAAGCAACAAATTAAATATATAACTAAAGCTTTCAAATCCGCATTGAAACTTGTTAATATTACCGCATAACAGTTATGACATATTTATCAAGAAAGAACCGCGGCCGAATTCACAAAAAATAACTGTACAGTTACCAGATTCCGTTAACCGCTCCTATAGCTAACAGAACTTTTTAAAGTTGATTTATAATTTTTTTTATATATTAAAACAAATTCTTATTCAAATTATTTGCGTAATTTAGCTAAATCAGCTCATTTCCCTTGTGTGTGTACAGTTGACTTTTGTGAATACTGGGGCTGGCGCTTGACTCCAATGGTACTCTATTGGAAACTCGGTGGTTTTCGACGTGTGCGAATCGCCAATAGGTCATTTGCACTTTGAAGCGGCAATATTGATGGGAAAGGAAGGGGGAGGGTGCGATGCGCGGAGTGCGAGGGAGCGGAGTCAGTGGCCGTGGGAGGGAGGGAACGAAGGGAAGGAGCGATGCGAGGAGTGAGGGGCCGTGGAAGGGAGTGGGGTGGGAGGGAGTGGGCGGTGCGTCGAGTGCGAGGAAGTAACGCTGTTGGAGGGAGCGGCGGGCAGAGGGCGGTGCGCAGAGTGCGGGGGAGTAACGCTGTGAAAGGGAGGAGGCGGTGCCTCGAGTGCCAGGGAGCAAGCCTGTGGGAGAGGGGGCGGGGAGGGGCGATGCACAGATTGCAGAGCGGTGCCGTGGGAGGGAGCGGATGGGGAGGGGACAGTTCGCGGAGTGGGAGGGAGCGGGACCGTCGGTGGAAGGGGCGACGAGGGGGAGGTGCGAAGAGTGCGGGGGAGCGGGGCCGTGGAAGGCAGGGGGTGGGGATTACTGAATCTACCTGCTTAATGCCTGCCAGGTCCTTCTTCTCCAGCCTCATTTTGAAGTATTTTGACACTGCCACTGTCAAATCTTCTGGCATCGACGGCATGTCACCAGGCTGTGACACCTGATACAAGATAATCCACAGAATTATTGCCTTTCCGTTCTCTTCATCAGCTGGGGAAGTGACTTCCTAGGTTTTTTTCAATTCGGGTTTTGATCTTCAATTTATAACAAATTTCACTTGTTGTTTTAGGGGGTTTTTTTTGGTATCTAGGGATAATCGGCCTAATGACAGTTGATCTAGCGACAAATGATCTAACAATTGTTTTCAGATCAATTGGCGTGGATTCGTGTTTTTCTCTGTGGCAAATCTCCGTCTTTCCGAAATGAGCATATTAAGCGAAAATACAAATGATTCCAAAAGTTTAGAGCTTTTCGAGGGATATTCTTATAATTCGGTGTAATTTTAATCAGATTCTTGACCACGCACGTCCCCATTATTTGCAGCATAGGCTGGTTCCCCCGTCCCACTTTAATAACTTATCCCACAAAGGCTTTGAAGTTAGAGCAAACAAACTTTACCCCAGATCCGCGTTGACCTCCAGTCTGTACCGAGTCTAGGGTGGCCCTTATTCCAGAATAAGCTCTATAGGCTTCATCCTTTGAAAATTTGGATGCTTCCTTAAAATGAAAAAAAGGATTGCATGAACAACTTGCACACATGCTACTATACGACACTACTTCCTGCTTGTGGAGGTGGGGTGGGAGGGGGCACTCACGCACAGATTGTTAACTATGCATATCAATGAGTATTTTAAAAACGCGGATTGCTAAGTTTGACATAACACCCGCCAGGAGTTGATTCATCGCCCCGCCCCCCCACCCGCCAGAAGTTGACTCATCATCCCTCCAACCGACAGGAGTTGATTAGCCCCCCACCCCCACCCGCCAATAGTTGACTCATCCATTCCCACCATCCAGGAGTCGATTTATCCCGCACCAGCAAAGAGTTGATTCGCCCCCCACCCCGCACCCGCCAATAGTTGATTCATACCCCCTCACCCACCAGGAGTTGATTCATCCCCCTATCCGCCAGGATTTGATTCACCCCCACCCAAGAGCCAGGAGTTGATTCGCCCCCACCTCCTACCCGCTAGGAGTTCAACTAAGTTCAGCATTAATTTTCTTCAATCCTAAAGCACATAAAGATTATGTTTTTATGTTATTTCCCCCTTTTTTAGGGCAGGGCGGTCTTTTAACTGCTCAAGCCACTTCCATAATGTTGTTAACTGTTAAAAAATAATTTAGCTTATGCTGGTTATACTTTTCTCTGAACTAACATGTTTTAAAACTAGAACCTCATTTCGCTAACGAAATGTTAAACACTTGTCAAAAATTATATCGCAAAAATATTTCCTTCAATGGGTTTTTTCTTGAATAATATATTACAAACAACAAAGCTTGAATACGTCTTATAAGCCGAGTAGTGTTTGGTTTTTGTTGACGTAAGGTTTTATTGACTGATCAGGCATACGCCGTGTTATCTATTTACGCAGTGAGAGCTCGCACAAAGCTGGGCAACTGTGTGTTCTGTGCCATTCGTTAAATGCACCGCATTTACTTGCAAAAATACACTCTTTTCACATGGCGTTTCAAACAAGAAAACGAAATCGAAGGCGAAAATAAAAAGTGTCATGCACACGTTCGTATAAAGTTCTACTTAAGTTTCGTGGCCCTAATGCCCGTAGTGCCAGTGGAGGAGATGACAAAGAAATCCGATCACTGTCCCCCGTACGAAGAAATAACCGATATTCCACCCGTAAATGAACCATATTGTGGCCGTAAAATGAAGTTTATGGCTTGTTTAGACCCAGACACGTAAATTAGACCAATAATCCGGGTCAAAATGTCAAAGTTTTGATTTAAAATTATCACCCATAATTTTAAACCCATAATCCGGATCATACTTACATTTTTTCACCCATAAACTTTTTTTTATTTTTAATGAAAGTAACTTGGCAAAAAATAAATAAATAAAATCATGAGTACAGTTAGATATGGTCTTGAATAATAGATATCCCTAGATAACATTTTTCCGCATAATAAAAATTAAAAGCCGAACACATTAATTTCGTTATCATCATGCATTGCTTCGAAATGGAAATTTTACGAATTCTTGCAACCCTTCTCCCACCCTCCGCACTCCCCCTCCCCAACTCTTATTTTTCTTTGTTACTACTATTTACAATGGTGACAAGTAAGAAGTCGTCGTGGCCGAATCATCTACATCGTCGTCATATCGTACAGTTTGAGACTAGATCGATTTTCATCGTCGCCTAGCGTTGATTTAAGTTTAAATCAGTTACATCGTCGCCATATCGCCCGGTTTGAAACTAGATCGATTTTCATCGTCGCCTAGCATCGATATAATAGGAAATCAGTTAAACCATCGACAAATCACTCGGTTTGAGACTAGATCGATTTTCATCGTCGCCTGTCATCGATTTTATTTTAATTCAGTTCCATGGTCGCCATATCGCTCGGTTTGAGGCTAGCTTGGTTTTCGTCGTTGCCTATCATCGATTTCAGTTCAGATCAGTCATGTCGTCACTATATCCACCGCGTTTGCTAATATAGTGATTGTCATCGTCGCCTAAAATAGATTTAAGTTAAATAATTGGCGCCTCAGCTTGGGATCGAACTGGAGACCTCTCGCATGAAAACCGAAAATTCTACTCATTGCTCCCCCTTCATTTTTCCCCTTTCTTCCCCATTCTTCCCCGCGTTGACAGACGAATGTCCCCCAGCTTGTGGCCGAGTGGTAATCGCGGTTGACTGGAAATAAGAAGATTGATGGTTCGAATCCCACCAAGACCAATATTTTTTTTCTTAAGGATGGCTGGAATATGGGTCATAATATCACCTTCATCTGAACTTCTGGTGTTAAATTTTGGGTTATTTTTATGGCCATAACGGGAACATTATGGGTCTTCGACTAATTTCACTCATATTTTGGGTCTTGGCTTGAAATTCTGGTGTAAAATTCGGGTCATTCTTATGGCCATAACGGGACATTATGGGCCATAATAGTGGGAGAAAATACAGCCATAGTCTGAGTCACAATATGGGTCTGTTTTTGCGTACGGGCAAGAAAAAAGATACCAATGGCTGATCGCACAAATTCATATAGGCCTGTCAAGTGCTAGATTATGCAGAAGTGTAAGAATAACAGTCTGTAGAGACACCCATACCACGAGAATGTCGCAAAGAATCCGGCAGCTGTCGTCCTCTCTGTATCCTCTGCCGTCCAGCGCCGTCTTGGCATCGAGCCACTGATAGGAGCAGAAGTTAGCGTACTGCTCACACACAGCGGACGGCCGGCAGGGGTCGCTGACGTTCTCGAAGTTCCTTTCATCCGCCGATATTCTTGTATTCATCATTTCAGACATACTAAAAAACGCACAAAATGCTGTAACAGACTTAGACTTAGTGAAATAAGTATTAAAACTTCTCCCAACACTAATGCTGTTGATAACAAATAATAATAATAAAATAACAATAATACATATAAATAATAATAATAATAATAATAATAATAATAATAATAATAATAATAATAATAATAATAATAATAATAATAATAATAATAATAATAATAATAACAAGAATAATGGTAATAATAATAGTAATGATAATAACAATAATAACAGTAGTAATAGTAATAATAATAAAAATGATGTTCTACTATTTATGTCATTAATTATAAAGACATCAGCTTTATTGAAATCTTGGTTGTTGACAAAACTGTTCTTGGTTTAGAAAGTAATACAAGAATTATGTGCTTAGAGTTTAACCTAAGTCACGTGAGGGATGTAAAAACCCGTCATAGCCGGGTCCGAAAAGTGTGAGTACGAGATCGGCCCTGGGTCGGGGGGGGCACTCGATTCCCATTGGCTAGTATTCGTGTCCATGACTTGTTAGAACGATCCCAAAATAGAGAGTGATAAGTTATAACCAAACGAGGACACCCTTGTAGATTTCACCCCTGAAACGTGGGGTGTTCAATTTAATTAAAAAAATACCTTTTCACCAAATTATAAATTTATGTGAACAGGCACAGCTAAACCACGCGTTACTCCAATCATTGAACGAAAACTAGACAGACAGCGTGTGTATAATTTTTAGGTTTCCCCTTTTTGTTGGACGTTCCGAAACACCTTCCCACCCCACCTCCTTTTTGTGGTTAGCACGCAGTATTGACTGAACATTACTACCCTTTTATCGTGTACCGAGTCTCTCCTAAAAATACCCCCTTTCTCCGAGTTTTTGTTTGTTTTTGGACAATCACGGTCATACACATACCGAATGCCCGCCCCCGTCCCCCCTCCTCCGGGCAAATCGGTCGAACTGATTGCAAATAAAGCAAATAACTACACTTACGAACGGACGAGATCAGCGTTCTTCTTCTCCAAACTTTCCACAAGCCTCTTCAACAGGTTTCGTTCTTCCTGTACCTTCATCATCTCAACGGCAGCGTGACCGCCTTGCCCCCGAGCCGCGTATCCCCCCTGTGCCTCCTTCCTGATTCCGGGTGGAGAAGCAGTCAACTGTTTGAAGTCGCCGCCATCGCTGAGCGCTGGTCCCCATGAGTTCTCGGTCATCCCTGCCTTATTCACCGCCCCGCTGCGGTCCATACCAGGCATACCACCTCGTCCATGATACTGGTCGGTTACCGATGCCGCCTGTCCGTGGGTAGGTCCTGCGTGGCCCCTTGTATGGGCTGTTTCGTCTTTGACAACTTTGCCGTTATCGCTCATGAGTAGATTTTGGATGCGAGTCTTGCATAGGGGCCAGCTTTCTTCAAACCCTACAATTGCCTCTTGGATCTTCCTGTTGCGATTCGCTGCGCTACCAAGTGAATTTTTTGCTATTTTGAGAGCTTCGTAAAATTCATCCAGAAACGTTGCTATTTCACGCAAACTGTTATGACCTTGATGTGTTTTTTTACATGACTTTATCTTGTCTTTGTAGCTCGGCCAATGATTGATAAACTCTGAGAGTGTATTTTTAGTTCTTTCGATGAGATTTGAACGCTGACCAGTGAGAGTGTTCTGTGCCTCTTTCAAATTGGGGTGAATAATGCTGAGTTGAGCTGATATCCTTTCTAAGTCGACATCAATCGGCGTCTGCTCTCCCCCTCCAACATAGTCGATCTCTGATTGGTACATTTTAATCTGCTATGCCTCACTTTGCTTTGAGTGTTAATGTAACCGTATGGGAGAATGTTAACTGTCAATCAACAGACACGTCACTCACTTAAACCTCCCCCATTAAGAGAAAAATAACAGCGACAATTAACAAAATGGACAAGTTTTATAAAAACTGAAATCAAGCATTGCTAAGCAAAAGTATGCAGTCAAGCAAAATGTATCCAATCTTTTAATTTATCTGTTTGCCAAGAAGAACTGGTCGCTGTTTATCTTCTTGTGTCTGAATTCTCTAGCACCCCGTAGATAAGATAGTATTGATTACGAGTATCTATTTGCAATGTGTTATACAGGTTAGTCTAAAACGAAAGTTGTGCCACGCTAAAAATAGGGGAAAAAAGTAACTTGTAGGTTAAAGTAACACTCAAAAGTGATCGTTGATAAAAACATAATTTTTGTGTCGCGGCTGAACTAATACGGCCATAAATTTGCCTATTTTTGCGCAGTAAACACCAATATCTGTCTTTTCTTTCTGAAGTAGAAGTAAAGTTGGTGTTCTTGTTTTTTGGATGAGTGCTGTCATATCAGCATATCATTTGGGACGATGACACCTCGTATATTGTAGTAGCTGAAGGCTTTTCATGCTTCACCCTTTTTTCAGACAATTGAGAGAAGGGTATAAATATCCTGACATGGTCATTCCCATTTTATTCAAGCAGAAACATCATCAGGTTTTATTTGTATTTTATTGATTTATTTATTTTGTTTGACGTTGGGTTTTGGATGTTCTACTGCTGAACTGTACATAAGGCTCAGTGAAGAGGATTCCGTGAAGTCCTAGATTTCCAGTCACCCACACGTCACTTCCTTCCCTGGAATATACAGAAAAACATGACATAGAAGGGGGAGGCTTTTCACAGGGCAGACAATTGGGCTGGGGCTTTTCATCCTTGTGGGGGGGGGGGGGGGGGTTGCCTGGGACAGGGGTTTGTTGCCGGGGGAGTTGTCTGGGACAGGGGGGTTTCACCGGGGGTTGGGTTGCCTGGGGCAGGGCGCTTTTCACCGGGCGAGGGGTGTCTGGAAAATGGGGGGGGGGCTTTTCACGGGGAGGAGTTGCCTGAGGCAGGGGGCTTTCACGGTCGGAATTGCCTTTGACAAAGGGCTTATTACCTAGACCTACGAATTACACATGTACTCTTAAAACGCTGTTGTAGGAGTACAGCTAAACAGAACCGTGGATAGGAATGTTTGAATGTTTATGATGTTGGGCTCAGGATGGCCGGAGATATCACATCTAAAGGTGGAGAACGCAAATAGGCTTTTAATCGTTGAAAGGGTATCAAGAATAAAACAACAAATTTACATCTCAAGGCACCGACCGTATTCAGGAATTCTTACTTGTCAACGAAGGGGTCGGACCGTATTCAGGAATTCTTACTTGTCAACGAAGGGGACGTCGAAGTTTACATCAGTAACCGATATCTCTAAAGGGGGTGCCTTTTGGTGTTAGATGCATCTTCCTAAAATTTCTAGATTTAGGGTCAGCTTTTCCAGGAGCTGTTAAAAAATACACTCGATGGGATTGTCTGAAAAAAAGCTTATAACGAAAATTGTGATTAATCAACCGATGTTTACTGCGATAAATGGAAATAGAATTGCTGTAATAAAAAGCCAAATGTGGAACATGTTAAAATGAACTGATTCAGATAAAGATGAAACCTCCCACGGTTTTTTTTTCAAAATGGACAGAATCGGGACGACTATCTTTATCTTTTAAAAGCTAGAAAGGCGTGTTAAGGTGCAAAATCATTCGCTTTCCAGTTGACGACATTGACGACATAAAGTTGTTCACCACAAAAGTACTCCGGGGAACTGGGCAAAATAAAGAGTGAAATGAAAAAATGATTTGTCATCGTCTCATATCAAGATCCATAATACGCAGCATTTTGACACTGATTAAAACGACTGCATTTGATTGCTTTGATTTTATATTTGGAACAAACGACCACGCTCTTAACATCATTTGTATGTCAGCAAAGTGGTTTATCTACACTTGTTGCTTTTATAGAAAACCCTTTATGTTGAAAGCATTTACAAGAGGCTAAAACGTAAGAATCCGACCGGTCGCAAATCACATGAGAAGAACACAGTTTTATATGAAATGGAATAAATCCATTTCTATTTGAAGCTTTGGCAACAAATTACCTGGCTGTGTATATTGAGGTTTGTTGACAGAGCTAAAGAGCATCAATATTCATGCTCTTTGACAGAGCAAGGGTTTTGTGCATAGAAAATAATATTTACGTAAATTTAAACTGAAAAAGAATTATGTATGTTCCCAAGCTGAACTGTAATCTATCTGCGAATGGGACATGGGTGTATGTGTGGGTGCATGTTTGGTGGAATGTGCGTGGGTGTATGTTTGGTGGGATGTGTGTGCGTGTATGTTTGGTGGGATGTGTGTGAGTGTACGTTTGGTGGGATGTGTGTGGGTGTATGTTTGGTGGGATGTGTGTGGGTGTATGTTTGGTGGGATGTGTGTGGGTGTATGTTTGGTGGGATGTGTGGTGGTGTATGTTTGGTGGGATATGTGTGGGTGGGTGTTTGGTGGGATGTGTGTGGGTGTATGTTTGGTGGGATGTGTGTGGGTGTATGTTTGGTGGGATATGTGTGGGTGTTTGTTTGGTGGGATGTGTGTGGGTGGTTGTTTGGTGGGATATGTGTGGGTGTATGTTTGGTGAGATGTGTGTGGGTGTATGTTTGGCGGGATGGGTGTGGGTGGTTGCTTGGTGGGATGTGTGTGGGAGTATGTTTGGTGGGATGTGTGTGGGTGTATGTTTGGTGGGCTGTGTGTGGGTGTAAGTTTGGTGGGATGTGTGTGGGTGGTTGTTTGGTGGAATGTGTGTGGGTGTATGTTTGGTGGGATGTGTGTGGGTGTATGTTTGGTGGGCTGTGTGTGGGTGTAAGTTTGGTGGGATGTGGGTGGGTGGTTGTTTTGGTGGGATGTGTGTGGGTGGGTGTTTGGTGGGATGTGTGTGGGTGGGTGTTTGGTGGGATATATGTGGGTGGGTGTTTGATATGAACTGGGTGGGTGTGTTTGGTTGCGGTGTGTGGGTGTGTGTTTGGTGAGATGTTTGGGTGTATCTTTGTTGGGGTGTGTGGGTGTTTAGTGGGACGTGTGTTGGTGGTTGATGGGATTGGGTGGGTGTGTTTCTGGTTGGGATATGTGTTGGTGTATGTCTGGTGGGATATATGGGTGTATGTCTGTGGGACGTGTGTGGGTGTTTGATAGGAATGGTTTCTCAGCTGAATTGAATGGGAACGAAGGGTGACGGAAGGAGGAGTTAGGGAGGTAGGGGTGAGGGATGGAAGGATTAGAGAGGGAGTCATGGGGGAGGGAGAGACTTGGGGTGGGAGGGGTGGGAGGAGGAATTGGGGAGGGAGGGGCGGGGAGCGAGGAATTGGGTGAGGATAAAAAAAAGCGAAAAGAAAACAAAAGCAATCTGACTACGACCCTGAGGCCTAAGCCTTGACGAATAGAGATAATTTGCATTGATGTAATTTGCATTGAGATATATATATATATATATATATATATATATATATATATATATATATATATATAGGAGGCAGCCTTGTGTGCATTACCGATCCAACTTGTTTCTGACGTGATGTATAGCATACAGCCTCGTGTACAGTACCGATAACTCTTGACTCTGCCTCGATCTACAGTAGGCACCCTTGCGAGCAGGACTGAAATGTGACTATTCTGTAAATAAGTACTGCATACCGGGAGATACACAGTGGTCGAAGTGCCCCACGGCATGATGTACCTGGGAAGAGATGGGCTTTTACCCTTGGAGGCGGATGGAAAGAAAGAATCGGCCAATTCCATGCTGCAAATGCGTTAACAGCAACAGAGCTGTGAAAGGCTGGTCTAGCGCTGGATGACCACAGAGCCCTGAAGTTTGCGATCAGTTGGTGCATGTGGCTACTGGAGGCGTAGGACCAAAAATAAAAAACTACCACGCGACCACATGAATCTCCTAAAATACAACAGATTGACGACAGACTCTGATGACCGGAAGTGATGGTAATCGGTATGCCAAATCGCTGATTATGAGCGGAAGAGCCACAAAGATGATTAAATTATTCTTTGACAACATAAATCGAGTCACATTTCCAAATGTGTCAGAATAACAACTCTAGAAATTTATTTGTCCAGTACCGTTTTATTTGTGCAGCGAAGACAAGTTTCTCCAAAATGAATATATTAAAACCTATTCAGAAAATGGAAATGAAGGGATTCAATCAGCACACTGCAGTGGGGTGCAGTGGGTGCCGTTAGAGTCCGTGGGGTGCAGTGGGGTGAGGGTCCGTTGGGGTGCAGTGGGGTGGCGTTAAGGTCCACCTGGGTGCAATGGGGTGCCGTTAGGGTCTATTGGAGTGCAGTGGGCGCCGTTGGGTCAATTGGGGTGCAGTGGGGTGCCGTTAGAGTCCGTGGGGTGCAGGGGTGCCGTCAGGGTCCATTGGGGTGCAGTGGTACAGGGGTATGATGTCCGCTTTTGGCGCGAGAGATGTCGAGTTCAAACCCAGTTCCAGGAGCAACATTTTTGTCCCTCGCATGCCAGGTTCTGTGCTCTTCATTAACAGGATGCCCGCCTCCATTGACCCAGTAAACATTGTATCAACGCTGGATAGACGCCGCGCCAGGCGTCGGATTGACGTCGGGGTTTGGTGGTTTATGGGAAGTCGAAACAACGTCTGCCTTCTGACGTTATTATTATTATTATTATTATTATTATTATTATTATTATTATTATTATTATTATTATTATTATTATTATTATTATCATTATTATTATTATTATTATTATTATTATTATTTCATTTAGACAAGTCTAGCGCCAATAAATTTTCTCATGTCTTAGATATTTTACTAAATGCAGTAAGAAATTCTGTTGTGAAAATTCAATTTCTAAAAAGTATTACCTTCAGGAGAAGTTTTAATACTTTATTCACATAGTATTCCAGCCAAAATTCTACCAGTAATTCTTTTAGAGCAGTCAGGGGGGAGGGGGAGGGAGGGGGGAGGGAGGGGAGGGAGGGAGGGAGAGGAGGGAGGGAGGGGGAGGGAGGGGGAGGGAGGGAGGGGATGCTGTGGCTTCTTTACCACGTTTGTACAACATCCCGCTTACTGTGGTACTAATTCAACTTATTTAAAAGTGAGTTCATAGCCCCAACCCTTCCTCCCCCACCCTCGCTCCCCCCATCCCTCCCTCCCACATCACTCCCTCTCCAATCCCTTCGTCCCCAATCAATACCTCCCTTCCCCCTCGCTCTCTCCCTTTTCCACCTCTCTCTCCGCAATCGCTACCTCCCCTATCCCTCCCTCTCCCAGTCGCTCCCTCCGCCCCCACGACTCCCTCTCCAATCCCTCCCTCCCTCCCCCACCCCTCCGCCCCCAATCCCTCCAGCCCCACCCCTCCCTCCCCCAATCCCTCTTTCACCCACCCCCTTCCTCTCCAATTAAACTTCTTGAAAGTTCTTGCAATCGAAACTGTCTCATAAGTTCCCCAATTATAGAGTTTCTTACAATAAGAACTAACCAACAAAATTAAAACAAAATGGAAATTTCCACGCGATTTCAAAAACAAAAAAAAAACATAAAGAAACGAAGCAGCACTATTTATTCATCAAATTATGAAAATGAGGAAACAGGAAGTAGCTCTCTTTACTCGAAAATGCTCCCACATCAAGCAATATAGAGATCTGTTAACACAATACTATACAATAGCGGGAAGATTGTCTTAGCGAATAACAACTACAGTGTATCCACATCATAAGGTGGGATCTAGAAACGGGTGGGGGGGGGGGGGGGGATGGAGGGGGAAGGGAGGGGGGAGTGGGGGGAGGGTTAATTTGGTTGCATATGATTGTCATTAAAACGCTTAGAATTTCACCAGTTTCGTTATAAAAGCAAGAAATTTGAAATCACGTATTCCGTGATTCCACAAAGAGGAGGGAGGAGGGGAGGGAGGGAGGCTTCGCGTCCAAGGACAAGCTGAAACCAAAAAATCGAAAGGGTCTGTCTAATTTTCGTTCTATGTGTGCAGTAGAGTAGAGTATATATATATATATATATATATATATATATATATATATATATATATATATATATATATATATATATATATATATAATGTATTACAATTTGGTGTCTTTGTTATTAAATTTTACATTCGGCGTCTGGGGGGTGGGGGGGGGGGATTTACCAAGGTGTCTACGGTTCAAAAGAACCATTTTGAATGTCATGGGCACGCATGTTAACTAATATGTATGGGAGTGCTTCCCCCCCCCCTCCCTCCCCCCTCCCACTAGGACACTTGATCGAATCATGTACCTCGACTTAAAGCGAAACTACTAAAAATAACTTGGCACAGTTAAGGTTTTCAATGTGTCTGCTTACGATTTAACACTGTATAAAACGGCTTTGTAAAGGTGAATATCGCCGGATAAAAGTAGCAATCGCTTTGAAATTTAAGAATATAATGTTCTGAAGTGATCAACATGTCTGAGTCGGATTTTGAGAGGCTCCTCAGAGCCATGATGGCAATGCAGACTCGCGCTCGCAGCGCCAGAGCGCCTTCTGGCGGCGAGGTGCAGCGCCTGCGCTCAGATTACGTCATGGTGGCAGCCATCGATTTTGGAACAACCTTTTCCGGCTACGCGTTTTCCTTTAAAAAAAGCCAGGATTCTGTGATAATGAACAAGAACTGGGGTGCTGGATTGGGGTAAGATTATTTATTCCATTGTGTGAAGATACTCCGGGGCCCTCCTTTACACTTCAAAAATATGTGCACACTTTTCAAATCGCTAAGCTTTAGTTATAGGACTTTGTCTAAAGGAGTGCGGTCCCGCTACACCTACCCCTCCGCTACACTCCCCCCTCCTCCTCATCTGCACCCCCTCCTCCGTCACACTTCCCCCTCCACCGCTACACCTCCCCCTCCTAAGCTACATCTTCCCCTCCTCTGCTACACCTCCCCTTCCTCGGATGCACTCCCTCCTCCGCTACAGTTCCCCCTCCTCCTCTTCTACACCCCTTCTCCGTTACACTCCAACGTCCTCCACTGCATCTCCCCTCCTAAGCTACATCTCCCCCTCCTCTGCTATACCTCCCCCTCCTCAGCTACACCTCCCAATCCTGGGCTACACCCCATCCTCCGCTACACCCCCCGTCCTCCGCTACACTCCCTCCTCCGCTACAACTTCTACTCCTTCGCTACACCTCCCCCTTCAGCTACATCGATTCCTTCCTCCGCCACAACTCTCTCCTCCGCTACACCGCCCTCCTCTACACCTCCCCCTCCTCCTCTGCATCAGTAGGAATAGAAGGAGAGAACTGGACCACCTCCCCCACCCCCTATTTACACGTTTCAGACTATTCTGAACATTTTTTTTTTACCTCCCACCCCCTCCCCCATGGGAAAGTTCATAGGACGGACGAGAGAACTGGGCCAAGCAAAAAGGGAGAATGGATAATTGTAGTTCCCTATAAGTATAAATATTTCTGATACTCAATAAAATAAAAAAAAACATGTATGATACTTTTCAACTTTTTATTTTTTTTTCAAACAGTACTTGTCTATAATGCATAATAATGATACAATACTTAATTATAATACATAATATATGATATATGGTTTACGGGTGAAATAACATCTCGCCAGGCATTGCCCATAAGAATGAAAAAAAAGAAAATGAAAGATTTACGGATGAAACACCTCGCCAGGGGCCGTCCGTTAGAATGGAAAAAATATAAAAATGAAAACTCTAGGGGTGAACTAACACCGCGCCAGGGACCTTAGCTTCTTGCGATTCCATATCTGAAGAACGTAGAAACTGCGTTTAAACCTCAAAAAAATCAAGACATACATTTAATAGTTTTATTGATAAACCTTGAAGACAGCGCTTAAATTAATAACAATATTACAAAGTTTAGTCAAATAAGTCTAGTGTTCTTCATCTATTTCACTGTTCCACCTCACTGTCCGTACGACGTTTTTCGTCACTGCTGTCATCTTCCTCCTCCTTATCTAGAATCTCTTCAAAGAATGCAGTGTTTTTCCTTTTAGCCTTTGAATACTCACAATGTTTTTCATCAACAAAGTAATTAAAGTCTTCTAAAATGTTTTGATAATGTTCGCTTTGTTCTAGACATTGGGTATAGTTGAATAGCCTCATAAACAGTTGTTTTAGTCGGCGCTTATAACTTGCTCTTTCAGGCGCATCTTAAAGCCCTTGTTCTTCATATTCTAAAACCTTTTCTTGAAATTTGTCATCATGGCCATGATATACTTCTTGAACCATATCATGCCTAACAGAGTCTCTTTCTGACTCACTGTCAGAACTGCTGTCATCGCCACTCTCGCCACACTGCTTCATATGCATGGATAAAGCTTCTTCAATGTTGTATAAAGCACCACATTCTATACAGGCATGTGCATTAATTTCAGCTATATTGACTCCTTGACATTTAATAGAAGACTCATCTAGAGTTTCTATGAAAGGCGTTTATTGGGTTTTTCATATCTATCTTCCATTCTCCATTCACTTCTGAAGTGTGTGCTTGTTTTAAATGCCTTTAAAGACTTTGTGGCTAATCGTAAGCTTTCGAACAAATGTTGCAATCATGCATCCTTTCGAGTCCACATCAACTTTTCAAATGATAAAAAAGTCTTTGAATGTAAATATATGATGACAGCAACAACAATGACAAGAGCAACAACAACAGCAACAAAAACAACAACCGCAACAACAATAGTAACAACAATGGCAGCAACAACATCAGCAACAACAACGATGGCAACAACAACAATAACAACAGCAACAACAGCAACAACAACAACAATGAAAACAACAACAATAACAATAACAACAACAACAACAACAACAATGGCAGCAACAACAACAATAACAACAACAACAACAGCAACAACAATGGCAACAGCAACAATGGCAGCAGCAGCAACAGCAACAACAACGATGGTAACAGGAACAGCAACAATGGCAGCAACAACAACAACACAAATGGCAACAACAACAATGGCATGCCTTCTCCATTCCTACCTGATGAAAATATTCATTCAAATATTTATGGCGCATAAGGACAATGGAGCAACACAAAAATTGTTGATGAGCAAAGCTGCTAAATCTCCTCTGGCACGTTGTGCCAGGTGCTTTCGGGTGCGAATTATGAAAGAAATGATGCATATTTTGTCAGGGCCTTGTATATACCTCAGTCAATCAGATTTGCAGTTCCTCGCAAATTCTATTTTTGTGCAACAATGGAATGTATAAGCAAACCACCGAAAAGAAGCAATCTGGTATGCCCATCTCAATCGTTATATTATGTTTGGATTCGGCGTGCAATTTCGACTCGCATGAAGTAAATGAGTTACTTACAAGGGGTTTGATTCCAGACTAAAGGGACGTTTTCGTGCAGCATTTAAGACTTCGTAGATGTTGACTTGAAGTAGATTACAAGAAAATAAACATCTTCAAACGCATTTTGGTTCTTTGTTGTATGCTAGTAAGGACTGGAGATTGGTTTTCTTGCAATAAATTTAGACTATCTATCACATAGACATTGCTCATGCCAAATGAGATAAAAAAGTGTGGACATTGTTTTTCATCGTTGGCACATTTCGTGTTTACGCAAAATTATTGGCGTGTGTGAACTGCAGTAAAATGCTTGCTGGCTGTTTCGCTTAAGTATTATTCATACAAATTGTGTAAACCGAAAGTAGTGTGGAATTGTTAGATATGGGCCATTAAATGATAACAAACGCGCATTTTGTGTCTCATTTGTAGAATTATCATTATTGTAAAATTAGATATTTATAGAATACTTTCAAGTTCATAATAGACCTGGTGTTCAGTTTTAATCTAATGAAGAGAAAGCGTTCTTTGCAAATATTTCTGCAAATAAATTAGTTGCATTATTTTACATTATTACAGTATAATACAACGTAATCTTTAATAATTGAAAGTATAACTTGGAATGTGAGTGCTAAAAATATATAAATATTTAAAATGTGTGCACAAAATATTTTGCACAATTTATTTTCAAAGTATGTAGCCTAATATGTAACAATAACAATGAAAATTAAAATATGAGTTTTACATAATATTTATGTCCTATGAATTTGCAAAATTGCTTAGCAAAAGAACACCGGTTTAAGTTGTTTATAAGAAATGTAACGCCAAATTTGCATGTTTTATGAATAAAAATTATGACCAATATTGGAAGATTTGATGTATTGTGCACAAACAGTTATAAAGAGTGTTTTATATTTTGTAGTTTATAATTAAACTTTGGAATAAATGCATGTTTATAAAATATTTTGTTGTTTTTACTTTCTTTATTTATGCAAATGAACATTACTTATTTTACGTACAAACAATCATACCAATTTTGAGATGCTCATTTAAAGTGCTTCTTTAATCATGATAATGTTTGAAATTTTGAAAAGAAATTACACTATAAATGCATGGATTTGCATACATTTATGTATGTTGTGCACTTTTTGGCTATTATTACATACAATACAATACACATCAACGTTCCCATTGTTCCAATTGTTAAAAAAGGTTCATTATTGAAAGGTATTTCACATAAATAAAATTATCGTACGTGTAAGCGTAACTCTACCTTACCTTTTGTAGCTCTACTTTCGTAAATGTTATTTAACTTTTGTAAATGTAACTTTACTTTTTTAAGCATAACTCAACCTGGCTTATGTGTAACTCGAAGTGTTTGAAATTCTGCAGACTTTCTTCATAATTCTTCTTTGTAGCTGAACTCTGCCAGAAAATAACTCGACAATTAGCTACACAGACTTCCACCTTGGCACAGCATACCCGGAAGCTAGTCCGCTGTACAGATTTCTCACCATTTGTATAAAATCAGACTCTCTGTCTCCCCCACCACAGGTTCGGCTCGTACAAGACACCGACGTGTGTGCTGCTGGATCCAAATCAAAAGTTCAAGGCGTTTGGCTTCGAAGCACAGCAGGAATACGCCGCTTTGGTGGATAACCAGGACAGAAGTCACTACTTCTTTGAAAAATTCAAAATGAAACTGCACAATAACAAGGTGAGTTATCTTATAAGCTATGCAGTCACAAGATGAGTTATCTGATAAGCCATACCACCTAAAGGTGAGCTATCTGATAAGCTATACAACCACAAGGCGAATTATCTGATAAGCTATGCAATCACAAGGTGAGTTATCTGATAAGTTATACAATAACAAGGTGAGTTATCTGATAATCTATACCATCGAAAGGTGAGTTACCTGATAAGCTATACCATTATAAGGTGAGTTATTGATAAGCTATACAATCACAAGTTGAGTTATCTGATAAGCTATACAACCACAAGGCGAATTATCTGATAAGCTGTGCAATCACAAGGTGAGTTATCTGATAAGCTATACAATAACAAGGTGAGTTGTCTGATAATCTATACCATCACAAGGTGAGTTACCTGATAAGCTATACCATTATAAGGTGAGTTATTGATAAGCTATACAATCACAAGGTGAGTTATCTGATAAGCTATACAATCACAAGGTGAGTAATCTCTGCTGCTGGAAACGACTTACTTTTGAAAAGACACTAAGAAAATATTGTTCCAGCAACGTGCGATACGCGTCGCATCCGACGTCGGATCAACATCAAATTTTAATTCTGAAAGTCGAAAATACGTCTATAAATATGCACCAAGACAGTTGATTGTGTGACATCTAATTAAGGCTGCAAAAACTTGGTAAATGGTAGTCGAAACAACATATGCATCCCGGGTGTGACTAGAAAAAAAGTAACAGACTGTCAGAGTGTAGGATGAGAATGCCAATGCTGAGCTCTTGAACAATTCGGCTAAACTTCTCAGAACCCTGAGGTTTTGAAAATGTATTTAACTCTAAGCATTCTTGGCGCATCATTACACAGTAGTAACAGGAGATCCGTTATCCGGCACCCTCTCCTCGCCGTCACTTATCTGTGTATGGCTGATAAAACGCACAACACGAAATAAACATAATACAACATAATAATACAACATAATACAATCTATGGCAATTTTAGCGATGAAAATGCCCAAAGGCTGGTTTACCTTTTAAAAGCAGGGAAGGAGATGGTCTGGAGTTCTCTGCATGATAATTTTCTTCTTTTTTTCAATGGGTGACGTCACACATTTTGCATATAGGGAAAGATATTCGGTGAAGAGGGTGGGGAGAGGGGTTGGTAAAACATTTCGAAATATTTGCACACTTGTTTTAATTTAGCGTATGTACTTTGTATAATAACTCTTATTTATTTCTATTTTTAGCTGTTGACACGTAACACAACGATCGACGCGACAAACGGCAAGTCTATGCCTGCCATCAAGGTCTTCGCCATGGCTCTCCGATACCTCAAGGGTCACCTGGTATCCGCAGTGTCCGCGGCAACTGAAGGGTAAAGCAAAGACTGTTTATTATTATAAGTATGTGCCTCGCAATTGTGCTCATGACTACAAAAATTACATTTTCGTAGTTCTGATCAATTTTTTAGGATGCACGTCTCTAACTAGGAAAGATTCAGTTTTAGATCTAGGCGATGGAGATAGCATGGAAAGTTTACTTCTGTAAACGAATGACGCAGAAGAAAAAAATACGTTTCGTAATATATCGTAATCCATGAGTAAAGCGTGAAGTAAACTTTCTACTTAAGGTTTCCTATCGTCATTTGTAACCCTTATAACATACCACGGTAACGTTGTTTGTGTTGGCAGATCGGCGGCTGAAGATTTGATCCGCTGGGTGTTGACGGTGCCTGCGATATGGAGCGACGCCTCAAAGCGCTTTATGAGGGAGGCCGCATGCGAGGTAATGGCTATAACAACAGCCGAAGGTGATGGTTTTAATTTTTAATCAATATTTGATAACTGACTGGACAACTGTTGACCAAAATGCTGCTGAGTTGGTCTAATTGGCAGTTTAACATCCGATGTAAAATTACCAAGTGAAAGCTATAAAAAAGCTATAAGCTACAGCAGAACCTTAGAATTAGACCACCTCATAAATAGAACCACCTAAGCACCGCCTAAAAGAATGGACCAAATAATGGACCAGCTCTGGAAAAGGACTACCGGGGGTTTCCGAAAAAAGCCCAGAGCTTCTATTTGGAAACTGGCTAATTTCAGGCGCTCATTTAGAAACCAAATAAAAACCCCGGGGCTTCTATTAGGAAACAGTTTCCTAATTAGAGCCCTGGGGCTTCTATTTTTAATATGGAGGAGGGGTGTCAATAGGTTTTTGTTGGAAAAAAGAAAATTTACCATCAATCTTTTAATAAAGCGCTACATGCTGCGGATATCCGCACAAAAATAACAAAACACACAAAAACAACAGTAGCTAAAAAAGTCTGGTAATGTGTCCTGTGTAAAACACGAATGCCACTGAAAGTGCACAACCTACGCACGGTGTTTTCTACACTGATCACTGGTAATCAAGTTCATCACCCGATCCGAACTCCACATCCATCTCCTCGGTGACCTCAGTGACCATAGGTCTGGCGTCGTTTTCCGGGTTGTTCTCCAAGAGTTGGCGCAACCTGTGGTTGTGCGCATTCACTGGCACAGATTCGCCACCTGCTTTGACGCAACACAACTGGAACGGTCTACGGATGGCTTCCGGATTCTCTGACTGTTTTTTAATGTCGCTGACACGAAATCCACGATCTTTTGATACGACGGCCGTTTGCGGCATCCAGATGGAGTGTATTTTTTCTCCCCGTTGATGGACCAGTCATTCCATTCCTCGGTCAGATGCTGCTTAAAAACAGGGTTTATACCATCTGTGACGTCAAGCGGTTGTAGCAGTGGGGTGAACTTCGGTGGTACAACTTTGTGGACAACGTTGAGCCGTCTAAACGCGTCTTTGTCGGCATCAGTTGCGTGAGCACGGTGGCTGTCAAGGACCAAGGAGCTCGCCGAGGTGGAAAATAAGGACCCATCCGGGAAAACACCTCATCTATCCAGTCTACCATCTGAACCTCATTCATTGAGCCACCTTGCGACACAGTCAGTTTCGCATTGTCGGGCAAATTCACAGCTGGAGCCCGTTTTAAACCTTTCAAAATCACGTATTCTTTGAGTACACGACTGCTGGCAGAGATACACAGTGTTGTGGTGAAGCGTGTTTTGTCGGTGTCTCGGCCATATTAAAAATATGGTTCGCGTCGTATCTGGAGGTTGCGGTCTCGAGGCCTGAAATATAGCCGCCTGCGATGTCTTCTTGTCCGTGGCGTGTGATCTTTCGGTTCCTACAGAACATACAAAATTTTAACTGCAATTTGGTGCGGTATCCAACATTGAAACGATAAATTAATTGCAATTTAGTGAGACACTCAACATCAAAATGATAAATAAATTGCAATAGCAGAAATCTGTGATTAATTTCCGCATTCGACGATTAACGATTCAATATCAACGAATTTTTTACATATTTCTTTCTTGATTTAATTGCAATTAAGGCATCAGTTTGATCATTTTTAGTCAAATTCAGGTATTTCTGTACACCAAAAAATAACTAACACTATGCCTTTGCCACGGCAAAACAGGTGAACTTTTTACTGAACTAAACAGAAGACTCGATATGCATTTCGACCTTGGGAGCCTCTACCTGATTTTCTATCGGTTTGTAATTAACAACATGTTTCTTATTTCGCTCGTTCTGAAACCACTCAAACAAACGTTTCTCAAGATCAGAAAGCTTAGGTTTTCTTCCTGCTCCAGGCCTACGTCTAACTTTACGCCTGTCGTCCATGTTTTGAAACTCAAATTGATTTTTTTGCCAATTTCGAAGCATTATGCGATCGATTCACAACTCTTTGGAAGCCTTGTGCAGGCTTGAGAACTCATTTTTACGCGCTTCAAGATCTCCAATTTTTGTTCACTGTGTACGACTTTCTGTTAGTGCTAGCCATTACCGAAGCAGTTGTTTGAAACTGGTGATATTGACGAAAACTCCACCCATTATAAAGGCATGTGGTGACAAGTACTCAGCCCGGTATTTTTCCGCCAATACTCCAGAGTTAAGGTGGGAGTGGGGGAGTTGCCTTGTGCGAAGCACAGGATTAAGCAACGGCGCAGAACATGTCTAGGGGCTGCCTCACATCAAAGGATTAAGTGCACCGTGTCGGCATTGCGAGTAAACACGAGTTCGAAAGACTTGCAGGGAAGGAGGGAGGCTTAAAGTAGGAAACGATTTTTCAGGTCTTTATTTTAACTCCAAATAAAAGGCCCCAGGCTTCTATTGGGAAACAGTTTCCTAATAAGAGCCCCAGGGCTTTCATATTATGGGGTGGGGCTTCTTTTCTGAAACTCCCGGTACTTTGGCGTACTCCCGATAAGTGGTCTTATTTCCGAAAAGTGGTCTTTTACTTCGTAAAAGCTTTGAATTCGCTTATCTCTACTTTTAGATGTGTTCCCTTCCGGTTGTGGCTTATCACGCAATAGAATTGAGTTTTTTTGTTGCAGTTAGAATGGGTCTATTCCACTCTCCATCCATCGACCAATGAGAATGAAGGAATTCTCTGATATTACGTCATTGAAAAATAGGTCATTCCCTTTAAGCGTGGTGTTACCAACATACGCCATTCTGTGTGCTCCGCTAATTTGTGGAAAAGGGGAACTTGTCTAAGATGCGATTTTGTTTATTATCATGTATTTATTTACTTTGGACTAATATTATATTATTTTGATAAGTTGGACAAGTTGGATAAAATTAGTTCGTGTGACTAACATTTTCGGCACTTGTAACTTCGGTGTGGGAGTTTACACGTTACGGTGACGCCTTCTTTTGTCCCGGGAAGCGTGTCTCTCTTCTCCACCAGAAGCTGCAAGGTCGAGAATCATGTATTGGTTCCTTTGATCCGTTGAATAAAGCTTGGAAGTGAGGCTCTAAGTATTAATACATGTGACTGCGTCAGATGCTCCCCCCCTAGTATTGGACTTAGAGGGAATGACCTGTTATGCCAATGACGTAATTTCAGAAAATTCCTTCATTCTCATTGGTCGATGGATGGAGAGTGGAATAGATCCATTGTAACTGCAATAAAACAATTCGAGTCTATAGCGTGATAAGCCACAACCGGGAGGGAACCCATCTTAAAGTGGAGAACGCGAATTACGTTTTTACTCGTAAAAGCTCGTTTTAAGAAATAAACCGTTAGTTATTTCCGATAGCTGGTCTTGTTTCCGAGGTCATTTTGTGTGTTGAAAGTCGAGATGAATTTTAAGTGAAATGCAGGGTCCAGTAATACCCATGCAATGAAGTCTGTTTTTTATGTTTCTTTTTAACTCACTCAGCTAGAAAGTTTTTCTGGCATCTCTGGCCACTTAATGCCACATGCAGTTGCGTTTCACCTTGTTATGCTGTCGTGACAGGCTGGTCTGATCGATGACGTGGACTCGGGCCGTCTGCTCATCGCCCTCGAGCCCGAGGCGGCCTCGCTTTACTGTAGAAAACTCACCATCTCGCAATTCGTGGGCAAGCCAGGAGGCTCCGAGCTGAAGATGGGGACAGGCACTAAATATCTCGTCATAGACGCTGGAGGTGTGTTTTTGTATGAGTTTTACGACACAAAAACCGTGAATCACTGACCTGGCGTTCATACGTGAAGCGTTATTGCTGTGTTGTTGTTGTTGTTGATATTGCCGTGTTGTTGTGTTGTTGTGTTTTTGTTGTGCTGTTGGAGCATGTTGTGTTGTTGTTAATTGCTGTTTACCTAAACAAAGCTTTTTATAATGCAAGAACGTTCAAACCATTTTTTTTTTTGGGGGGGGGGTGCCAATATTTACGAATGTTACAGCATTACTGTGACGTTTGGCCCGACGTTCGCTTGACGTTATTCGATAACTTTAAGCGCCATGCAACATGTCGTATCATTGATGTTTGATTGTAATCATGTGTGTTTCGAAAATGCCTTCTTATTTCCGCGTTGTGAAAACTAAGAAAAAGGAAATAACGAGTTGGGGTACGGTATTTGTTGGGCTATCTGTTAGTTCACGCCGCTGTATCTCGTGACACTACTAATTCCGCCTGTACCACTACCACAAACACCCACACCCAAACACCCACCCACCCACACACACACACACACACACACACACACACACACACAGGCACGCGCACAAACACACGCACACACACACACACGCACGCACGCACGCACACCCGCATCACCCAAAGTCTGGTAAATAAACTGCATCCTGTCTTTGTCTTTGTCAAATGGTTAGATTTTAGGATGCGTCAAATGAACTTCTGAAAATAATTTGTATAAATTACAAGCGATTTCTGAAGAAAACATTTACTTTGTGTTCAAAAACTTGATGAAAGTAAAAAGCAGGTAAGACAGGCCCTGCTTTATGGCTGATGTAGCAATCGCTATCTATAACATATCCATTCTACCACTTTTCTGTTTATAAAGTCCAAATAGTAATCTGGGTGATTTTTGACATACCTGATAGGTGGCACTCTTGACGTCACTGCACATGAGATCCTGGAAGGGGGTGACGTCAAAGAGCTGCACTTTGCCACAGGAGGACCTCTCGGCGGTTCACGAGTTGACGAAGCATTCTCGAAGCTCATGAGCGAAATATTTAGCCAAGATTTCATAGAATACTACAAGACCTCCTGCGCTTCGCAGTGGCTTCAAATCATCAGTGATTTCGAACGGAAGAAACGAGCTGTCTTGGCTGAAAGCGATGCCACCACAAACATCCAGCTCCTGTGGGATTTCGGTACTAAATACCAAAGCCAGAAACGCCAAGGCGTGGAAAAGGCGTTTGAGAAATACAAAGATAAAGGTGTGAAGTTCAGTAACGGCCAAGTTTGCATCAGCGCTGACCAAACCAAGTCTCTCTTCAACCCAGTCGTCTCTGGAATCGTCAGGCACTTGAAGGATTTGATGAAAATGGACAAGCTCAAACAGATCAAGTACTTCTTCCTTGTCGGAGGTTTCAGCGAGTGTAACCTGGTGCAGAAAGCTATTTTTGATCATTTTAAAGGTGTCAAAGTGCTGGTTCCCGAGGAGTCCAGCTTGGCTGTGCTGAAGGGTGCCGTAGCCTTCGGCCACCGGCCCGATGCTATATCAAGCAGGATTTCGGCCAGAACCTACGGGGTAGGATACACGTCTGAATTCATTCCAGGACTCCATGACAAAAATAAAAAAATTATGATTGATGGTGTACCACATGTCAGAAATCTATTTGAAATATACGTAAGAAGGGGACAGGAAGTGAAAATGGGCTATTGCAAAGTATCGAAATTCAAGCCCGTTCGCGCAAACCAAGACGAAGCCAACACGGAAGTGTACAGTGTTGACAGGGATGACGTCACCTATGTCAACGAGCAAGGCGTCGAGCGCCATGCCAACATATGCGTTGATTGGCCGGGACATGGAACTGACAGAAGCATTGAGATTAGCATGACATTCGGCGGCACGGAAATACAAGTGGATGCCACGTGCCAACCAGGAAACCGTCACACTCGCACCAAGGTGGATTTCTATGTCCAGGATTAAATGCGGAACGATTATCTATGACGAAATAACAAAAAAGTCGATTGTTTTGACAACATTAATATCAAGTATATACGTTAAGATATTCCACTATGCAGGATATGTATGACATCAATTCTAAAAAATATTTTTAGACAGTAGACGGCAAAAAACTTTCAAATTTTACGACACTTCAATTTTCGAAGCGACCTGTCATGGATTCAATTTCCAGTAAGCGAAAATAGATTTAAGCTGTTGTTTGGTTGTGACCCCGATATCTATAAAATGTCGATTTTCTTATACACCAATATAACATTTCTTGTGCAGTGTCTTATGGGCCTAAGGGGTCGAAAATGCTCTAGTTCTAACGGTTTTCGAGTTAATTATCGGCTTCAGTTTTCCACATCAGACTTGAGCGAAAAGAACAAAGTAGCCACAATATCTCTTGTGTAACTTAATTTTGGCCTGATGGTTGAACATCTAACAGTTTAAGAGATAAATGTTAACTTCCGGTTTCGATCTTGATTTCTCAGATAAAGGCCACCGAGGGTCGAAAATCAGCTTAAAATTGTCCTAACAGTTTTCGAGATAATAGTCAGCTTTCGGTTTTCGATGTTGACCTTATCCGAAAGGATAAAGATCGCTGAGATCATCACTAACGCTTTTCGAGTAAGATCGCATGATCAATGACTTTTACTCTCAAGATCAAGCGCAAGGTCACTAGGTTACTACCTAATTAAACCGTAAATGTGTTAGAACACCGATTTTAGCATTATTCCTTGCCGATTGCTTCATATATCGTTTTGACCTCACTGCGACCTTGACATCTGAGGTCAAAGTTAAAAGACGTTGCTTGTGCCCAGTTTTACGTGTGTCAAATTTAATCGTGCCTTAAATACACTGGGAAGAGGAGAGTGTTTCTGGAAACCATCCAAATGTAAAAATATCAAGCCATCGGGACTGGGCATTAAACGGCACGAACGGGCAACACCCAAACACCCTTTCAATGCATAAAGTCCCGGCTGGGGGGGGGGGGGTAAATCCCTACTTTTATAGTAAAGTGGTAAAGACAATAACTGTGGTCCTGTTCCTATGATAGCAGCACAATATACACATATGCTGCAAGGTTAACGATTCCCTGTTCGTCCATATATGCCCCCCCCCATCTTTGCGCCACTTGTGTCAGCTTCCTGTCATGGTCAAATTCGTCAAACACTGAGATCACTTGCCTCCTCTCCTCCAACCTCCACCACATCCCCGCCATGCCCCAACCAGTTTATTCAGTGTGGAGAAAGGCCATTTTTATGACGGCCTCTCACATACAAATATTTTTCAATCACTATCTCTCTTGGAGATCTTACGAAGAGAGGGCAGTCGGCGAGGCACTGGGCATTTGGGGGGGGCGGCGAGGCAGTAGGGAGGACGGAGGGCGAGGTACTGTGGGACAAACGGCGAGGCAATGGGGGAGGGCGGGCTTTGAGGAAGTTGATGGGGGCGTACGGTGAGGCAGTGGAAGCATATTGGGAGGCACTGGGGGACACACGGCGAGGTATTGGAGGGGGTACAGACGTAGGGGTGACGCAGTGCGGGGAGGGGGTGGGGGTGCAGCGAGAAAGTTGAGTGGCACTTGGTGCGGACGGCAATACGCTAATGGAGGGGCGGATAGTAACGCACCCAAGTGGAGGCGGACGGCAAGGCATAAGGGGCGGATGGCGAGGCATAAGGGGCGGATGACGAGGCAATGGGGGCGGACAGTGAAGCACTGAAGAGAGGGGGTGGAAGGCAAGGCACAGGAGGGAGAGGCCTAGGCACAAGGGGAGGGGGGCAATAATGAGTTGAAATTTAAACGTTCGAACAGTCCCATCCCGCTAATCCCTCAAGAGCCAATTAAAGTGGGAAAATTCAAAATATTACGACACTGCAGTGATATGGTATTCCTTTTCGGAGTGAGTTAAGAGATGCCCAAGAGGCGCAAGCTCACTCGTGCTTGTTGAGAGAGGGTGCGAGGGAAAAGTGCGCTAAGCGTTGATAACGCGAATTACGCCTTTACTCATAAAAGCTCGTTTTGCAAAATAAAAAGACAGTTTTACTTCGCAAAGAAAACTTGGAAAAGTCTGGAGCAGGGGATTCTGCCATTCTGAACCGGGCGAAAAAGCTCGTACATTACGCTAACACGTCACCGATAGAGGAGTGCTGAGATTAAATCTAAATAAAAAAAAACGCCAAACTCAGTTCTCCTTTTTAGTGATCAAATCATTCGCTAACCGAATCCAATGTATAGTCATTCATAAAAAGAATAATAAAATGTAAAAAACACGCGCGTTGTCTGATTGAGTTACATGTTAACAGACTAACAGACACCTGCCCATTCCCCTCCTTCCTCCCTTAGAATGGATCCCAAACCTCGATCACACCATCGAGACGAGGTTTTAATAAAATCAAACTTTTTTTTTAAATTTACGCGAACAATGGTAAATGTACTGGATTCACTAAATAAAGATACAGGAAAAGCAAAGAAATGCACCTGGACTCCGTCTACATATAAATTAAACCAATGGCACACCTCTTTCGAGCTGAATATGATTACTGAGATAAAATTATCTCTCAAACCAACTGCAAATTTCTGATTTTTAGCAGAAAGACCCTTTACACGTACGACTGAAGTGTTTATAATTCAATAGCGATTTAAATAAAATATGAAAATCGAAAAAAAATCTCACTTCCCCAATCCCAACCCACTACCGTCCCCACCCCCACCCCCATCCCGCCCCTTACCCCTGTGGCCCCAAGAATGCAAAAGAGAGGTAAAGAGGCCAAAGTTAGGTCCACAGGACCAAAACGGAGAGAAGACCACAAGACAGTTCTGGAATACATAATGTCAAATGAAATGGCTGAAAGAACAGGCACACAACATGACACTGGTCTCTTCTAAAAGACTGTCAGTAGATGGAGGATGCATGTGACCCATTTCTAGGGCGTCCGCTTCTTTCCTTTACGTTTCCTTTTGCTCTTTTGAGGTTCTCTACAAGCCAAGTAAACCTAATATAAAATCTCTATCTCAGCTGATATAAATGGATCGAGGGAAAATACACCCATAAACTGGAAATCATCATTTCAGATAGTACGTAACAAAAAACTTCGGTGTGAACAAGCTGCTTGATGTCTCAATGAATGTCTGACAGTCTCTCTTACACGATGGGCTTTAACTTTACATTCATTCTGTTTGAGTCCCTTAGAAATGATTGGAGCTTTCAAGAGACGCAGAGCTCTGACGCTACATAGAGACCAGATGTGACCCCTCTGACTACTCTGGTAGGGCAACGTTACTGAAAGTACTCATTCCTTGGGTCTCAATGTGTGTTTTGTTCATGAAATCCGTCCTAGGAATAAGGACCACCTTATTCCACTCACTATTCTCTTTCTTGACTTCTGTTTGCAAGATAGCATATTTTGGTGAAAATTTCTGCACATTTTAGGTAGCGGAGGACTAAAGCTAGGTCTCATTGGTTTGACTTAGTACGTGGAATATTTACTTTAAAGTGTCTGAACAGCTGTTATAGGGCTGGGTCTTCCCCTGGATCAGAGCTGGTCGTAGCTCTCAGTCTGGAGCCGATGGCTGCCCGATAGCCCTCTAAGAACACGACGGTGATGTGACAATCAGGAAAATCAGCTACTACTGCTCTCAACGCCTGAAATGGGTCGATTTATTCCTCGGCGAGCAGTAAACCTATGATGTGCATTGCTTTTGGCTACATAGCGTTTTCTCTACAACCTGTTTAGAGAAGCTTACCTGCTAAGAAGGTAGAGTTAGGCGTCGTAGGTGTAGGTTTAACAGACCGAGGGGGAGGGTTGGGGTTTCGTGGTCCCAGTATGGTTGTGACATTAGGTTCTCGTGGCACGGTATTGGCACTACTTTCACTGATCGGCAGTAAGGACCACGGGATCTCTGGTGCCCAGGAGTCTATTAAGAGAAACATGCCTGAAATAACCTCCACTATCCTTTGCATAAGATAGCTGTCGAAGGCATATAGCACTTCGCTCGTCGGCCATGGACAATTTAGGGTGCCTGTTGTCCACACTCGCTGATCTGGATATGGGGAGACAAACATTGGACACTGTGTTTTCAAAGAATTGGCAAACAGGTCCAGGGTTTCGGGCTCATTGGGAACTGCCACGCTAACCAAAGGAGTGAGTATTTGGCTTGCAGCATTCTGTATGGATAGCCTGTCCTGGTGCTGGAGACAAGGTCTGCTAGGTCATTGAATTTCCCTGCTAAACAACGGAAACTTTCATCATGTGACCATGGTGCAAATGACAGGATTTGACATGACAAAGGTGGGAGGGGGCGTTTTGTGCCTCTCTGCCTGTTGAGGTACGCCAGGGCCGTCGAGCTGTCTAGAAGAAGTTGGACACGCTTGCCCTCTAGTTATGTGGATAGTTTGTTCAGAGCTGTCAAAACCACTAGCTTCTGTCCGAAAAGCTAGAGCAGCAATTAGATGAGCAATGTAAGCAATCTACGCTCAATATATCTACACTAAATAATGGGAAAGAACTCACCGTTGGAGAAATCAACTTGTTTCCTACAATTACCCAGAAGAATCGCTGTAGAAGTGAGACTGTGGTACTGTCAAAGGTTTATGTGATGAACGATTTCCCGTCGCTTGCATCAAGTATGGTGTGCGTTGATGACATTAGCAAGTTTAGTCATTTAAATGATTTGCCTATACCCAGCTCTGCGAGTGAAAGCGTGTCCTTACTCATCAGCCAAGACAATCCGGAAGCGTTGGTCCCGCTGCAGTTGGGTCACGGTCGACCTGGAGAGCCCTATGCTGTGCGCACACCTCTCGGATGGACAATGAACGGCCCTATAAAAGGTTCAGATGAATCATGGGGGATGTGCAATTATACTGACGTGTGTCATGTTAATCCAGAAAGGGAACTAAGTAGACAGGTTGAGAAATTTGGGAAAATTGACAGTTTCGCTACAAGAGACGAGTGTGCTGAAATGTCGATGAACGACAGAAAAGTAGCTAGCGAAGCTTTGGGATTCTTCCGTAACGCTTACTGACAATCACTGTCAGCTTGATATTAATTTCAAGCAGGAAAAGCCAAATTTTCCTGACAATCGAACCCTGGCCGAAGAGCGTCTCAGCTATCTGGGTAGAGGTCTGATGCAGGATGATCACTTACACACCAAGTACGCTGCGGGCATTCACGATTTGCTGCAAAAGGGCCATGCCGAGAAAGTTGAAGGTGACGCGTCGACGCCAGGGCAAACGTGGTATGTCCCACATTACCCTGTCCTTTTAATGTAAACAAGCCAGATAAACTCAGAATTGTATCTGACTGTGCAGCGGAGTATCAAAACACCTCTCAAAGAGGTTTTACAAGGTCAGGACTTAGCAAACAAGTTAATCAGTGTGCTGCTAAGGTTCAGAGAAAATAAAATTGGCTTGATGGCTGATATCGAAGAGATGTTTTATCAGATCAAAGTAACTCCGAAACATAGAGATACTCTCAGGTTCCTTTGGTGGAGCAACGACAATCCACGACAACAATGCGAGGAATGACCGTGCATATTTTCGGCGGAGTCTGGAGTCCAAGTGCTTCCAACTATGCGCTCAAGCAAACAGCAGAAGATTTCAGAAGCGAGTTTGATTCAAGTGTCATCCATTCAGTCATAAACAGTTTTTATGTAGATGATCTGCTGCATTCTGTAGTTTCAGTTGGCAAACGAAGGAAACATTTTGTCGAGTGACCTTCGACGTCTCTCATTGCGAGGATTCAACCTTACCAAGTGGGTTAGCAATAGCCGAGAACTGCTGACGTCAATCCCGCAAGAAAACCTATTAAAGAAGATACAGAATCTAGACTTTCAGAATGACACATTACCTGTCGAGCGTGCACCCGAAGTAGAATGGATCACGGACCGCGATGTATTCGGCTTCAGTGTCAAGCCCAGGAATCCAAAGTTCACACGCCGTGGTCTCCTCAGCATAGCAAGTGCAGTGTATGATCCGCTGAGTACCGGGGGTTTCCGAAAAAAAGCCCAGGGCTTCTATTTGGAAACTGGCCAATTTCAGGCGCTCATTTAGAAACCAAATAGAAGCCCCGGGGCTTCTATCAGGAAACAGTTTCCTAATTAGAGCCCCGGGGCTTCTATTTTTTTTAGATAATGAGGGGGGGGGGGGGGGACTGTCGATAAGTTTTTATTGAAAAAAGAAAATTTACCATCAATCTCTTATTAAAGCGATAAAAGGAAATCGGCACAAAAAATAACAAAACACACAAAAACAACACTAACTAAAAAAGTCTGGTAAAATGGGGGGGGGGGGGCTGCCTTGTGCGAAGCACAGGATTAAGCAACGACGCAGAACGTGTCTAGGGGTTTGCCTCACATCAAAGGATTAAGTGCAGAGTGTCTGCATTGCTAGTAAACATAAGTTCTAAAAAGACTTGCAGGGAAGGAGGGGCAACATCACGCCGCCCGTTTCAGTACTCAGCCGGTTATATTTCCAGTAATACTCCGGAGTAAAGGTGGCAGTGGGGAGGGGGTGTGTGTTCGCCTTGTGCAATGCACAGGATTAAGCAACGATGCAGAACATGTCTAGGGATGCCATATCAAAGGATTAAGCGCACCGTGTCTGCATTGCGAGTAAAAACGAGTTTTAAAAAGACTTGCAGGGAAGGAGGGGGCTTTTATTAGGAAACGATTTTTTCAGGTCTTTATTTTAACTCCAAATAGAAGCCCCGGGGCTTCTATTGGGAAACAGTTTCCTAATAAGAGCCCCGGGGCTTTTATATGGGGGGAGCTTCTTTTCGGAAACTCCCGGTACTGTGTGTCCGTTTGTACTCAATGCCAAGAAGCTGTTTCAAGCTGAATATAAGCTACAGAAAAGTTGGGACGACCCATTAGAAGAAAGTACGGTAAAGCACTTTAACCGATGGTTGAGGTCGCTTGTGCTGCTACGGCAAATCGAAGTTCCAAGGTGCATGATTAGCGCTGAAAGGTTAGATGTTAAGGTGGTTCAGCTGCATCATTTCTGCGATGCAAGTGAGGAGGCCTATGGCACAGTCACATATCTGCGTATCATTGATGTAGACGGCAATGTCAACAGCACATTGGTGTTTGGAAAGTCGCGATTGTCTCCGCTGAAGCCGATTAGCACTCCGTGACTAGAGTTGTGCGCAACGATGAGAGCTGTACATGCCAACAGCATGATGCAGCGAGAACTTAAGATTCGAGTGTGCGAGGTATTTTTCTGGACAGACAGTAGCCTAGTGTTATACTAAATTTTTATTATTGTTATAGAAACATTTATATAGCCCGTTCATCAATATTAGTTCGAAGAGCTTTACAATATATAACAATGACCACATAATAGTCAAAATTGATTTAAAACATTACTAAAGTGTGACTAGAATTAAACATTCTTAAAAAATTAAATATAATCACTAATACTGAGATAAATCAACAATTGAATGCCTTGGTAAAAAAATTAGTTTTAAGCTTCTTCCTAAAATCAATAATGGTTGCAGCATTTTTTATACTTTCTGGAAGCTGATTCCATAGAGATGGTCCTTTGCTATTAAATGCTTTTGAGCCAGAACAAGTTCGACATTTCAGCTCATCTGAGAAAAGTTTTGATGATGACCTTAGAGTGCGACTGCATTTCCTAACACTGATAAGCTCAGAAATGTACTTTTAATGAGTTGAACATCAAAACCAGAACTTTAAACTTAATGCGGTACTCGATCGGTAACCAATGCAATTGATAAAATAAAGGAAGGCTATTCTGTCTGTAATCAAGTCTGTATATAAGCTTTGCAGCATATCAATAATGTTTCGCGTAGGTTTCAGACGTTTGTAGCGAATCGGCTCACAGTCATTCACGAAAGTTCCAGAGTTGTCCAATGGCGGCATGTAAGCTCAGGTAACAATCCAGCTGACGATGCATCACGAGGACTCAAGCCGGAAGAAATCGGTCGAAGATGGCTGAATGGTCCAGCATTTCTACAGGTGGACAAATCCTGTTGGCCAGAATCTAAAATTGACTTGTCAACAATCATCGAGTCTGACATCGAGGTAAAACGTTTGACTACTTCTTGTGCCACTGAGATATTGCAGGGGCAAACAGCTGCAGATGATATCCTTGCTTATTATTCAGACTGGTTTAAACTCAAAGGAGGAGTTGCCTGGATTTTAAAATTCATTTCATGGCTACGAAACAAGAAGGCAAACGTGGTTAAAGTGTTATCATCCGATGACTTACAAGTTGCCGAAAATTGTAAGATATGCGCAAGCAAAATGTTTCAGGAACGAAATGCAAGCTAAAAAGAAGTACGCTGTACTCACTAGAGCCCAGGCTTGACAAACAAAGATTGCTGTGCATCGGCAGTCGCTTGCGTAATGCTGTTGTTGCGATAGAAGGTCATATTACCGAGAGACTGTCACGTGTCATTGTTGATAGTGAGGTACTGTCATGCAGTCCGAGCACGCCATTGCGGCACTGAATATATTTTTTCAATACTTCGTACGAAATATTGGATCCCCAAGGTCTGGCAATTAATTCGCAAAATTGCAAGAAGTTGTATTGTCTGAGGCTTTATGGACAGCCGATGTTTCAACGAATGTCAGACTTGCCTACTGACAGAGTAACTCCAAATAAACCACCTTTTGCGAATGTAGGGATTGATTGTTTCGGTCCTTTCCTGGTTAAACAGGGCCGCGCTCAGGAAAAACGATGCGTTTGAATTTTACATGCCTCATTATTCGCGCCATACATATCGAGATGCTAACTTCGCTGGATGCAGACTCGTTTGTCAACGCGTTGCAGAAATTTATTTGCAGACGAGGTGCTCCGCAAGTCATCCGTTCTGACAACGGAACGAACTTTGGCGGTGGTTCGAGTTATTCGAGGCCATGTAGAGATGGAATAACACTCATAAATTACATACCAGTCTACAGCACAGAGAAATCAAATGGATCTTTAATCCGCTTTATGCATCCCACATGGGTGGAGTGTTGGAGAGACAGATCCGCACAGTGCGCAAGGTCATGAATGCTGTCATCCGCAATGCCGTTTTGGACGATGAGCACCTCTCTGCATTGTTCTGCGAGGTCGAATTTGTTGTCAATAACAGGCCCATAACGGGGTGCCCGGATAGTCCGAACGATGTTTCCCCGTTAACTCCAAATCATTTGTTGCTTCTGCGTAGCACAAACAAACCGCCGATTGATTCGTTCGGCAAGCACAATGCATACCAGAAAAGCTGGAGTCACGTGCAGTACTTGGCAGACATGTTTTGTTCTCCCTGGGTACGCGAATACCTACCAACTATTCAACAGATTTAAAAGTGGTTGAAATCCGTGCGAGAATTGCGAGAAAATGACATAGTTTTGGTGGTTGATGAGTCAACGCCTCGGAATATGTGGCCTATCGCCCAAATAATGAAGGTCAACAAAAGCCGAGATGGCCACGTCCGATCTGCTGTAGTGAAAACACAATTATGGAATTTTACGCTACCATTAACCAATTTTTGTCTACTAGATGCCTGCAGTGATTAATTTGTGGTTATATTTGTAAAATGGGGCGAGTCCAGCGCCCTCATTAAAAGGTGGTGAACACCTACAGGAAGAAAGAAGATTGTTAATTTTTAAGTTAACTAGCTGATATACTTACCTTACTAATTCTGAATTCGTCAGCCAAGATGTTGTCCACAAGCAGAACTACAGTTGTGCCTGTAATTTCTCTTTTAAATGTTCACATTGTAGTTTGGTGTCTCGTTTATTACCTTATAATATATATTTATGTTTAAAATATATCTTGTTAATACGTAAGACTTTAGTTTAGTTGAACTTCAAATTGTATTGTCTGTCCACCACAAATTTGGTGTTCACCATGTGCCCAAACAGCCACGTGGTTAGTTACTGTAAATCAGGCCAGTTGCATACTCATATACCCGCATATTCTTCTTTGCTGTACCAGAGTACAATTTAAGGTATCACTGGTTTCCGCTAGACTGACTTCTGCCATAAAGTTGTATGAAAAAACTTTATTTTAACCAAGTCACTAAAATAAAAGTCCAACAGGCTTTTTACTAGACGGCTTTGTGAACTTTTAAGTCATGTGTCAAGTACGTTCTTACCAGGGTAAAACAACCATATCTCTCTCACCCTCAAACCCCTCTGCGGTAGAACTGTATTGATATATGCTCTATTATGATGCGTGAATTCTTTCCACGCGCCTGAATTCTATGCTTGTGCTTCCTACAATGTGGTGAATTTTTCACATTCAAGGGGTCGCTGTAAGAAATGCAAGACGAGTCATTTAATAAAAAGGGCGTTCTGTGTAGCGCACGGAATTTATTTGTCAGTGGATTGAAGTTCAGGTGTGCGGCCAAATTGTTCGTCATTATTTCAAGGTTTTCTGTAAGGCAGCATTCAGTTATTTGACATGCTATTTGACGGGTGGTCTGTGATGTGAAATGGTTCACCCCTTCCTTTCCCACAACTGATATTTTAAAAGATTAGGATATCAATTATGTTTAGTTCACTCGTGTTTGACAGTTCTCCTACTACGTAAGCATGGATTTTCGCGGCATTTGGTATTCTGCCGCGGGATCCCAATAGTTTGTACCTGTTTAAATCTATTTGAATCTTTTAAACTCTGTTTAGACCGGTATAAAGGTGTTTAAGATCTGCTCGTGTTGATTTTGAAGATGGAAAGAAATAAAACAGCGTTACAAAACTACCGCGGCAGTTTCAATTTGGCCTTTGATTTATTACATGTCTAATTTGTAAATGTGTTAATGATGCATATTTCTATATATGTGTCTACATGTTTAAACGTGAAAGTGATATCTAAAACTTTTTGATTTTAAAATAAATTCCATTCACTTCTTTATTGTTAACCTAAGGCATGTAAGCTAATTATACACGAGCTTGCTAAATGCATAGAATTGCGATAAGGGTTGAAGGGTGTTGACTTATACAGATTAGGAGGTGGCAACAGCAGCGGCTGATTTAGATTGGACAGTTGTAACAGGCTTATGATTAACTGTTGGGAGGGCGATGGCCCGTTGGACATCGTATATGAATGATTATTAAGTTCTGTGCTTAAGGATGATGAGCTTGATGGTGATGTGTATTGTTGGTTATTACGTGCGCTGTTCTGTGTGATATGTGTTGTACTTTGTGACGGGTGCTGCAATTTGTGCCGTGTGTTGTACACTGTGACGGGCTCTCTATCTATGTTCAATATTCTGTGCGCTATGACGTGTGCTGCATTATTATTAATGTTATTATTCCAGCATTTTTCTAACAAGTTTCTAAGAGAACATAAAAAGGTACAATAAGGACTAGATTGGTAAAGTATGTAGTCAGGATATATTCCAAATCAATGTGATCATATGAATGTAATTATAATACAAAACTAAAAGCTTTCCACAAACTGAATGAATTGCGTGCTGCTAAGAGTTGATGTGATGCAGTTAAACATCGCAAGATCTTTTGAATAGAAATGTTTTTCATTTTTTTAACATGGCAGTGTTTCGAATGTCAGATGGGAGCTCATTCACATTCGTGGATCGGCTACTTCAAAACTGCGATACCCAGCTGTAGCGTGGTTCGACGAGGAGGTTCTGTGTTTATGAGCGGTGGATCTACGAGGTTGGTGATACTTTAGAAGATCCCGTATGCAAACCGGTGGTAGACCATGGATGCTTTGTAGACCATAGTGATAATTCTTTAATCGATACGTTCTTTAATGTTCCGCTATTTCAGGCATATAAGGAGTGGTGTGATGGGTCAGTTCGTGCGGCACAGGTGATAAAATTCGCAGGGTCAGTTTAAACTCTTTGTAGCTTATCGAGAAGGAGAGTTGGTGAATTAACATACTTTTGCAATAGTCTAGTTTCGAGATAATAAGGCGTGTACAATTTCTTTTTCGTTTCCCCAGTTAAATATTTCCGCATGTGTCACAGCAGGTGGTTGCGACACGATTTGACCAACTCGGAGATATGTTTTTCAAGCGACGGAGTATCGTCTATGTTTACGCCGAGATTTGTAGCACACTTAAAAGCCAAAACTGAAACATCTGCGACTCCTCTAATCGAGTTGTTCCGAGCATTTTTGCTATGTTCGGAACACATAGCGAGGAATTTGGTTTTCGACGTATTTAGTTTGTTTTGTACATCCAGGCTGATACATGTGATATAGCGTTTGCTAGCCACTTAAGTGCATAGTTAACCACAAGTTTCGATCTGGGATTCGCCGCCTTCTACCCCTGACTTCCACACCTGACGTCAGGGTAGAAATGAAATGCGATAATCCATAGGCGTGCCAATGTTCCATCAGGGCATTTCTCATAGGCTTGGGGTCCCAGTTTACTGCAATGTTGGAATTAGCATACCAGTCTTTGGGGTGGAGAGAGCTATTTACAATGACTTGTTGAGTTCTATCTTTCAAGAAAGACTCCAGCCAATCTAGCGCCACGCCATCAATGTCTTGTGAAATTTTCATTCGTGGAAAATATCTTGTGGTCTACGATGTCAAATGCCGTAGATAGGTCAAGAATTGGGATCATCACTATATCTGCTTTGTCTATTTCTTTTAACATGTAAGTAATATCACCATGTGATAATTTTTTACTTTAAAAAATTACAAAAGCAGTTGTATCTTTCTAAACCTAATTTTACCCGCTTTTCATGAATGTACAGTCTATTTTTCCTAACACGTGACGTTTTTTCGTAATTTAACATTTAAAACTTTTGCTGATATGGCCATTTTGACTATTGCTGTCTCTATAAATTGATCTGTACACCTGACGAGAAAATAATACTTAACAGAATCACACTTCTATGACGTATTAGGACTATACATGTTGCTTTTTTAAATTTAGAGCATCGTGTCTCGCTTTTTTTGTTTGAAAGCTCATGATGTTTCTCTTTGTAATGTCTAATGAAAGTCAAGGAGCATGTGTGGTTGATATTTTCCTTTGTACCGCTTCTTCCTGTTGAAATAGCTTAATGAAAACAATTGTTATCCTCTTCACTCACATTTTCAAGTCTGAGAAAAAATTATGGTACTTTCAGGGGCATATTGCAGCCCGAATTCCTGTAAGCGATCAACAAATTTTCCTGATAAATTCCTGATACTTTTCTGCACGCTTTTCATCCAGAAAAATTAACAAATTTCTGTTCATAAATTCCATGTGGCCCGTTCATTATCATTCATGAGTTGAATAAACTGTTGATCAGCTAGAAGTCAACTATTTGTGGTCCAGTAAAGACATCTTCTTTAATTTTCACTGCACTTATTTTAAGAAATTTCGCCCCGCAGGTGGTCAGAAAGCACACCTTCTTTGTCAAAGGCTTCGACAGGCTGCTTAACTAAACCACGTTTTATATGTAACGGGGTGGGGGGTGGGGGTGGGGACGAACTTTTTCGTTGTCTACTATGGCCTTACGAATCCTATAATTTTGCATAAGTTCTGGATCGCTTTGGAGCTATTCACACATAACGTAACGCTTTTTTGCCTTGACTTAGCAACATCGTTTAATTTTACTTTCCTTTTACGAAAACACAAAGTTTATACTCAGTTTGTGACAGCCAGGTACTGGTATACTTGACCTACTCATAGGATGATCACACTCAGCTGCCAGTCTCTATCAAAAAATAGATTGCTGCATTACATAAAAACGTGACGTGTAGGGATAAGTTGGATGCAAAATTCGTACTCACTAGGAAGAATTACACCAAGGACAGGTGTTTGTGTTCTTGTAATTTTTTGGTGATCACACAGTGTATTCTGAAAAGAGCGGTTTAGGTGCTATGCTTGATTTTATATCCCGATTGCAAAGATTCGCCTAAATTATTTGCTAAAGAATGTTTATCCAGCTGGTTTATCATGCCTTACTCTATTAGCTTTGAGATGAACGACAAATTTGCGACGGGACGAAATGACTTTGGTTCAGGTGGGAGATTAGGTCTTTTATGCGAGGAGTTACGATTGCATGTTTAAGGTCATTAGGCATTCTTCCGTTTTAGAAAGACATGTTTATTATATCCGTTAGTACTTGTGCTAAATCATTAAGGCATGTTTTACTATATTTGTTGAGACTGGGTCTAACAAGCGCGAGCAGTATTTATTTGGACACTGTTTATCATCGTCTTGTCTTCTTCAACATCAGGAACTCGGAAATTTGGCAGCATTGAGCTTATTACTGTTTCGTCGAAACTAAAACATTCAGGTGATGTATTCGGAAATTCAAATTACGGATTTTGTGGATTTTACTTATGAAGTAGGTGTTCAGTGAATCTGAAAATTAGGAAGGCGAAATGTCATCCGAAGTTGTACTGAATGAGTTTAGTGCAAAAGATTCTTCACTTTCCAAAACATCTTTCTTTGATCATTTCCTACTTTGGCAATGGGAGCAGTATTGTGTTCTGTTTTGATCTTTTGGAAAAGTTCTTTCAGTTCGGTTTGACATATCAGCATATCTTTAAGAGTGGTATTTAAACGTTCTTGTTTATATCTCCTCGGAAGGAAACGCTTTTCTTGATTTGCTAAATGAATTTCCTCCGAGTATCATAGTTGCTTTTTCTATACTATTTTATCTAAAAGTTTACTTTGACATTGGCTATATTGTTGCACTAACTTATCTAGATCGGCGGAAGCCCTGAATTGTGCATTCTACGGAGCAGTGATCAGAGATCAAGTCACAAATACGTACTCCTTCAATTGCGATTTGTTATGTTTTGGTGTTATTATTAGATCTAAGGTATTGCCACCGATGTGCATTGCGTATTTTGACAGGTTGAGACCATGCAGTAGTTCCATGAGGAGCTTGGCATTTTGTCGGTTGCATGGTTACATGAATGTTCAAGTCACCAAGAATGACAAATAGTATAGTTTTTGCCGTGCCGTGTTCTGCGCGCAATGACACGTACTGTGCTTTGTGAGTATAATTTCTGTTATAAAGTGTGTTGTACTTCATGACGAGTGCTGTTTTCTTTGCTGTGGGTTTACGTTTTGACATGGACTGTTTTTGTGCCGTATGATGCATCTTAGGTTGTACCTTGTCGTGCTCGATACTATGTACCGTGAGATGTATGGTATGACGTGATTAATGGTATGACTAAACCCTTTCCACACGCTGTACCTTTTGATGTACCCTGTACTTTGCTTTGTTCAACGTATGGCATGATGTGTATTGTGCTTTATGGTGTATACTTAATTACCCGTTTACCTGCTTACTTTACTTAAGCTAATTGAAATCGGATTTGGAACAATGCGTGGTAGTCAATATAAAGTGGGCAAACATAATGTTTTGTGTCACTTATTTTTTAACCTACTAAATTCTTTTCAAACAGCTGTGGGTTTTGAGTAGCTACACTCAATACATAAGAAATGTTAAACTTATTTTTCAACATCTATTTTATAACTTTTTATCAATTAAACATACTATATATCAATTTTATAACATGATTGGAAACTGACAGGCAATTCTAAATTGCTTTCTATTGAAAAATCGGTTTTCAGTTTTTCAAAAAATGTTTATATCAATAATAACCATGATTCACGTACAAAAACACTTAGATACACAGTCATGTTTTGAAGAGCACTAATAATTTTCAGCTGACCTGATTTAACAGGATAGTACTGAAAACAGAGTAATACTGTAACCAGTCACCTGGCCGTTGACAAATAGAATCAATTCCTTGTCTTAAAAAAGAATAAAAGAATTGGATAGGATAAATTGCGTAATGATAAGTCATGGAAATAGACTGAAGTAATATAAAAGTATTAAATATAATATGGAAAAACGATAAAAATTAGTTCATTCGTGAAATATACAACACAATACCACATCATACAATGTTCATGTAACAAAAAATATGGTAGTCGATCTATTCAATTTTACTTTCTAATCAATTCACACGTCTTAACTAAATAGTTGAAATGTTGAATTTTTATACTACAAGTTTATTTCTTCAGTAGTATTTCATAATTAATACGCCGTTAGCGATGTAGTGCTGTTACACAGTCTGTATACGCTATGTCTGCTTTTGAAAAACTGAAATTGTGTTTTTCAAAAATTCAGTTCATTGAAACGCCTTGTTGGAAATATATGGGCTTAAAATATGAGGATGGATCTGCTCTACCAAACCTGCAAATGCTAGATCGGGAAGGTGGAGACGTTTTTATTAAAAATACACAGATTTATTTCCCTCCCCCTCTATTACAAAGACCTTTATATATTTATATTGAGCAAAGGGAACGTTTTGCTGTCTGGAGCACAAAACTGTTAATATAATGAAATAAACCAAGGGGAACATTTTGTAATCTGTTACAAAATAAATGGCTCAAAATAGGTTTACGATGGTTTTATTTGGAGTTCATTGATTCAGTTCTATTGCACATGAGGATATTTTATGTACCAGGCTCTCGAAGCTTACTTCTGACCCAGATTTGTTATCTTGCATTTGGGACAAAATTTTAAGTTTGTTGATTGCACTCAGGTTATACTCTACCTGAAACCAGTAAAAATATTTTCCTGGACATTGCTTGTAGGGACCCGTGTCAACTTCTCAAAGTTGTGTGTTATGTTTAATTCGCAGTGCGTTGGTGAAAAACTAATACACACCTCAGACAAAGAATTCCATCATATAAAACATGTGTGTTAATACCTCCATAGAAATCGTGTTGAGGGAATCACTAGAAGAAAAATAGGAGAGGAAAAAAGAGAAACTATATGTATGAACCGTTCATCCCTTGATGTAGTTATTCATCTCAACATGGAAGCCCTTATGGGCGTTGTCTCTGACAAGTAAGTGCATGAGCTTTACTGTGTGACTCAATTTACTGTGTTCACAACCACACTGGAGTATCCATGTCAAAACGAAGGAAAATAAGAAAGCAATAATGATGGCTTTGCAAATACGATGCGAGATTTACAGGTGCCACATGTGATAATAATTTTGCTTGGTTGGTGGCGATTTCGCTGAAGAGCAAGAAGGATATACCTCCAACTGCGATTATGGATATACCATGAAGCACTTGAGACGCATATAGATTACTGTGATCCAGATGCTTGTCAAAAGGAGGTCAGTGCATTGACGAGCAAGCGGGTACCACTGTAACTGACATTATACAGGACGTACAGTTTATCACTGTACTGAAGGATAATGATTATCGTGGCCTTAATCTCGTTGAGCATTGGAATGTTTGCACTTATGATCCTGTCGTAATTTATTTTAACTATCTACACACTGGTTACGACGGTGTTGCATACCAAAGCATCATAAACGAGTGTGGGCTTGGTATTCACGAATGCCAAAAAAAAAAAAAAAACAGTGGATAACTTTGTCAAACATTAATTGATTTTTGTTCTTTTAATCTGTGTTACAATAATGCTGCCTGAATCAAAGTACATAAAATATGTCAAGGCATCTGTGCAGAAAGAGTTTGTGGGAATCACTTTGTTGTCGCACGTGATTACTCCAACAAACCTCTCATGTCATTAGTACTAACAACCCTTACAGTCATAATGGGAAAAATGAAATTGATTTGATTGCAATTAGGTATACTGAAAGGCTAGCTACATATGACAAATGCGATTTATCCGTATTTTACTTTAACGTAACACACCAATTTTTATGTCTTAAACACATATACCAAACAATATAAGCATTTTTCAAACAGTAAATATCTGCCTGTTCTAAAAATTACTCATTGGTACAGCTACTAGACACAAATTTTATATTTAAATTGAGTGGTTGGAGCCATTCTTATCATTACGCCGATAAGAACGTGGTTTCTTCAATTTTCCAATAGCTTTTTTATCAGCTTTTAAACAAAACAGTAATAGTTCACAAAATTAAGCTAAAATATAGAATGCAGATATCAATTTAAATAAACTGTAGCAACTATAAATAATATTTTAAAATGGTATTTAAAACAAAACCATTGATTATTAGGATGCATTTCATCGCTCTAATGAAATGTGACTGGAGACATAGAAATAGTCTTGACGGGTACTAGCGGTTTGTAGCCGGCACTGAATATAGGGATAGCGCTAAAGATAAATGTTTGGATCTTAACGGTCATTTAGCTGCTGTCATGGATGAAAGTGAAAATAAATTCCTAGTCGTCAACAGAAGGCCAAGACAGGACATTGGATTGGATTATACGCCCCATCATGCAATGATAAGTCATGGAAATGCACTGAAACTTGGTCTTGCTTGGTTTAACTTGGAAAGTAACTGCCAAGCAATAATTTGCGAGGACGGTCGTAGGGACCGTGTTGTCATGGCATTTGACATACAAAATTCTTCGGGCAAGTGGCGAAATATGAAAGAGGAAAGCCAGATAAGCTACATGTGTGAAGTATAGAACCCTGTAATTCCTATCAACACGGAGGCATATGTGATGTCGTCGTTGACAAGGAAAAGCTGGAATTGGAATGCAAATGTGCTTTCAAATATTCTGCAGATTTAGATGAAGATATCGAACCATGCAATTCGAATCCATGCCTTCATGTAACTTGTGTATTCGATGACCATAGATACACATGTGACTGTAATACAGGATATACTGGCGTGAACTGCATATCTGTCTTTTATTACTCAGATCCATGCCAAAATAGAGGACAGTGAGAAAGCAATGAGATGCGTGATATACAGGTATCACATGTGAAACAGATATGAAGGTGACTGATGATGGCGGATATAGCGGGAAACACTGCAAGACCGATATTAATTATTGTGAACCAGATACTTCTCAAAATGGAGGTCAGTGCATTGAGATCAAGATGGCTACTACTGTAACTGTACTCCTTGATATACAGGGGAACACTGCGTGACCGATATTGTGACTTCGACCCTGGTGAGCCCGGTGGTGTTTGTAGGAAAGATACCCAGGACTTATATTGGAACTGCTCCGGTACTAGTGGCGAGATAAAGACATGCAAGACCGATGTAGACGAATGTGACCGCCGTGACCTGGAGTAAGACATGCAAGATCGATGTAGACGAATGTGACCGCCGTGACCTGGAGTAAGACATGCAAGACCGATGTAGACGAATGTGATCGCCGTGACCTGGAGTAAGACATGCAAGATCGATGTAGACGAATGTGACCGCAGTGACCTGGAGTAAGACATGCAAGACCGATGTAGACGAATGTGACCACCGTGACCTGGAGTAAGATATGCAAGATCGATGTAGACGAATGTGACCGCCGTGACCTGGAGTAAGATATGCAAGACCGATGTAGACGAATGTGACCGCCGTGACCTGTAGTAAGACATGCAGGACCGATGTAGACGAATGTGACCGCCGTGACCTGGAGTAAGACATGCAAGGCAAATGTAGACGAATGTGACCGCCGTGACCTGGAGTAAGACATGCAAGTCAAATGTAGACGAATGTGACCGTCGTGACCTGGATGAGTGTAAGATTTCGACCCTGTGTTAACACAGAGGGAAGTTATAACTGTTCGTTCTACTCTGGATGTACAGGTCGTTATTGTAAAAATTTCACATCATGAAAAGTCTGAAACTCTGATATTGACTAATATTAGACGAAAACGTCTTTATATAGTTGCGTTCCTAAGTTACAAATATATTGGCCAGAATTAGTAGTGAAACTACTCCTAATAAATCTGTTCTTCAAATTTACGTTTTTCTATTGATTAATTCTCCATGAGGAACTTTGAAATAGTTATCCAGCATGATTTAACGGTTTCCAACCAAACTTAATCGCTTTCGAAAATATATATTTTTACGCTTTTCTTGCAAAGTAAAAGAAGCATGGATATGTTTTGTTTCGATATGTTTTGGCAATTATGTTTCAAAATTTCGCACATTTAACTTTAACCTTTAATGTTGTTTCATTATTAAGTACGGAAACTGCCTTTGATTGAATACCAACATACTTGCGTATTTTGTTCTCTTAAACTTATTGGCACGGTCATTAATTTATCATATAAAAATTACATGAAAACATGAAGACAAAAAAATTGTACACGGAAAATGAAAGAGGAAAACCAGAATAACTCTATATGTGAAGCGTATAATTCCTGTTCTGGTGATCCCTGTCAACATGGCAGGACATGTAATGTAGTCACTGACAAGAAAGAAGCTAGTATTTGAAAATATACAAGAAATGATTGTATTGTATACTCAACAACAAAAGAAACGCCGAATAATTTTCGTGTGGTTTTTTTGCGTTTTTGGCGATTTCTGGGAAACTTGTGTGCGAACTTTTTTCTGTAATATTTTTCTTTCTTTATCCTTTATGTGGTCTGTTGGTGGCGGCTTAATTACCCTAACACCTTGGTCAATTCAATGAAGTGGTCGTTTTGACACCTTTTTCCATATTAGGCAACATGTGTTACAATGACCCGTACAAACTGAAATGCATAGTAAAGACAAGCTTAAAAAGGGATAAAAAACGTTAAAATATTGAAACAAACTCAACGGAAAAACCATGCCACGGCTCTCACAAATTGGGTATGCTGGACAGCGGAAGGAGCCGCGCTGACGTCGCGCACCACTTTGGTGTTAGTGAAAGTACAGTTCGACGCCTACGAAGTCGTCTTAGGGACACTGGATCTACTCGCGACAGACCTCGGTCAGGTAGACCACGTGTTACTACTCCCCAGGAGGACCGCTATATTCGGGTCTCACACCTACGCCAGAGATTTATTCCAGCGACAACCACCGCCGGAGCACTCCCAGGACGTCAGGGCAATCGCATCAGTGCCCAAACAGTGAGGAGACGGCTTCATGAACACGGTATTCGAAGCCGGCGCGCGTATCGCGGAATGCCCTTAACCGGTGCTAGGCGCCAAGCGAGGCGTCAATGGGCCATGAATCATGTGCGCCTCTACGTTACCACAGCTACGCCAAGCCCTCATCGAGGAGTGGCATCGCATACCCAGAGTCGTAATCCAGCGCTTGGTGACCTCTATGAGGCGCCGGTGTACGGCGGTGATTAACGCGAACGGAGGCCACACTCGTTATTAGGCACTTTAACTCGTCATTTTGTGAGGCACTTTTGTTGTGTTAAATGAACCGTGACTATCTTCTGTAAAGTGACTAAAACTGTCTAGAAGTATGCTATAACAACTGCCTGTTTGATATATGTAACATAGATTCCAGTTGCAAATTTAGGAAGATAGATGTGGAATTTCTAAGAATCGGCGTTTCTTTTGTTGTTGGGTATATTTCAACAAAATGAATAAAACGGTAACAGCAATAGATAAGTGTAAATGAAAAACGTAACGATATCATTATATGTACCATTCAAAAATAATTAATAATAATCACGATTATTGATCAAAGTAAACAAGATGGAGCATCTTTTTAGCATCTTCTGAGCATTCCGCTGTTAATTATAATTTTCTTTACTTTTTGCCCCTTATTCGTGTTTTTTTTTATCAAAGGACTAAACCAAAAAAAAATAGGATCAAAATTGCCAATGAATTGTTATAAAATTTATAAAAATTCAAAAGCTTACAGTTTGTCGATGATTTTATCTTCTCAAAACTGCACTTGACAGCTGCAGTGTTAAATGGTGTCCATTTAGTGCTGGACAAAAAAATCGACATTGGTGCGAGTGTGGACGTTTCCTGGTTGGCACGTGGCGTCCACTTGTATTTCCGTTCCGCCGAATGTCATGCTAATCTCAACACTTCTGTCAAGTCCCGTTCCTGGCCAATCAGCCTCAATTTTCGCGTGTTGTTGGACGCCTTTTTCGTCGACATAGGTGACGTCATCACTCTCACCGCTATACACCCTCGTCTGCGCTTTATCTTGGTCTGCCTTCAAGGGAAGGAATGTTGATCCATTGCGATAGCCCATCTGGACTTCTTGCCCTTTCTTGACGAAAACTTTGAATACGTTTTTGACATGTGGTACACCGTCAATCATGACTTTTCTACGTGCGTCGTGCCTTCCTGGAACGAACTGGGCCGTGTGTGCTACACCGTAGGTTCTCGCCGAAATCCTGCTGGAAATAGCATCAGGCCTGTGGCCGAAGGCTACGGCTCCCTTCACCACGGCTAGGCTTGCTTCCTCGGGGAGAAGCACTTTGACACCTTTGAAGTTGTCAAATATGGCTCTCTGTACGAGGTCACACTCACTGAAGCCTCCCACCAGGAAGAAGTATTCGACGTTATTCAGCTTATGCATTCTCATCAATTCTTTCAGGTGCTGGACAATTCCATCAATGACTGGTTGGAAGAGAGACTTGGTTAAGTCAGCTTTAAGCGCATATCGCCATTACTAAACGTTACGCCTTTGTCTTTACTTTTCTGTATTGCCACCTCAACACTTTTACCCGTGACTTTTTTATATTTAGTACCAAAGCCCCATGTGAGCCGCAAGTTCATTGTAGCGTTGCTATCAGCCTTAACAGCTTTTTTCTTCATCTCAAAATCACTGATTATCTGAAGCCACTGGGAAGCGTGGTTGGTCTTGAAGGTTTTCATGAAGTTTTCGCCGAATATTTCGCTCATGAGCTTGGAGAATGCTTCGTTAACGCGCGAACCTCCGTAGGGACCACCTGTGGCGTAGTGCAGCTCTTTGACGTCACCCCTTCCAGGATTTCATGTGCAGTGACGTCAAGAGTGCCACCTATCGGTCACAATCATAAGCATAGTAAGTATTCACAAAGAACAGCTTCATTCAGTTTTTACTTAAACATGAAACAGAAGTAGGGGAGAAACGGGGGTTCTGGCGCAGTCAATCATCGTGACGTCATCAATCACGTGATCAATTAAGTCAATTAAGCCAATTAAGCCAATTAAGGCTTACTATATACCGACCCCCCCCCCCCCCAGCCGGCTGTCGGGACAGACCCTATGGCAAGAAGTGATGACCTCCCCCCCCCCAGGAGACATACTATGTACCGACCCCCCCCCCCCCCTAGCCGGCTGTCGGGACAGACCCTATGGCAAGAAGTGATGACCCTCCCCCAGGAGACATACTATGTACCGACCCCCCCCCCCCCCGGCGACCAATATCCTGTCAAGTCAGCTTAAGTTGCATCAGAGGGGTATATAAGGGATGAGCACCCAGCAGTGACAGTCATATCGGTAAGTGGAGAAAGGAAGTAAAAAGTTACACACCACAATTGGTTTACATCACAGTGGTATATAAGGGATGAGCACCCGACAACAACAGCGACAACTATTTCGGTAAGTGTTTATTGAAACTTTATAAATAAAAAGTGAACTTTGTAAACAAGATTTGTAAACAATCTTTATAAACAAACTTTGTAAACAAACTTTATAAACAAACTTTGTAAACAAATTTTAGTTATTTGCATAATTGAAACTCATTGAAACTTTGTTAACAAACTTTGTAAACAAACTTTGTAAACAAACTTTGTAAACAAACTTTAGTTATTAAAACTTTGTAAACAAACTTTATAAACAAGATTTGTAAACAAACTTTATAAACAAACTTTGTAAACAAACTTTAGTTATTTGCATAATTGAAACTTTGTAAACAAACTTTAGTTATTAAAACTTTGTAACCAAACTTTAGTTATTTACATAATTGAAAATCATTGAAACTTTGTAAACAAACTTTGTAAACAAACTTTATAAACAAACTTTGTAAACAAACTTTATAAACAAACTTTGTAAACAAACTTTAGTTATTTGCATAATTGAAACTCATTGAAACTTTGTAAACAAACTTTGTAAACAAACTTTGTAAACAAACTTTGTAAACAAACTTTAGTTATTAAAACTTTGTAAACAAACTTTAGTTATTTGCATAATTGAATCTCATTGAAACTTTGTAAACAAACTTTGTAAACAAACTTTAGTTATTAAAACTTTAGTTATTAAAACTTTGTAAACAAACTTTAGTTATTAAAACTTTGTAAACAAACTTTGTAAACAAAATATGTAAACAAACTTTGCATAATTGAACCTTTGTAAACCAGTTTGAGCAAGTTACACATCATCAGAGTGGTATAAAAGGAAGAGTGAAACGTATATTTTACTTCATTTTAGTTCTAGCAACAGCAACAACAACAACGATGGCTACGATGGCTACTGTCATGATTGTGATGTGACACATACATGTAAACCAGCTAGGATGAAACGTGCTCGTGAAGAGCTTGTTGGGCAGATAGAAGCCAAGAGACGAAAGACCTTACAAGATGGTGTTGAAAGACCTGATCCGTTCCTCTGCGGTGAATGTGTAAAGATATTCGCATCTATGGAAGCATTTGACACACATGTATGCAGGATGGAAGAACCAAAGAGAGTACAAGTTGGGAGAGGGAGAAGAGTGAGTCTTGGTGAAAACGCACAGGAAAGACGGTTTGAGCCTGAAGATGGATCGGATTTGCTACTTGAAATGCGTCAACAAGAGAATCGAATCAAGGCACATTTGCTAGAGACGTTAAACCATGGCATGGAATGGTACATTGTGGTACATGCACGCTTCAAGAAACTGACACCAAATGCTGAAGGTGTTATGGTAGAACACGTGGATAAAGCCTTCATCAGTAGTCCAACATATGCAGCATACAATCCAACGGATATTGAGCAGGACTTGCCAGAAGCCTATAAAGAATTGTTTACAAGGTTTGATGAACATGAGCGACAAGGCTCTGGCTGGGTGTTGGATAACATATTATTCATTGAAGTGTATACAGCGACGTCAGCGCCACTGGAAGCGAGCAGTTTTATCCCACTACCGAAGAAAGTAAAGAGTACAAAGGCTGTGTTAAGCATTCAGAATGATGACAACAAGTGCTTCTTATGGTCTGTATTGGCTCACCTTCACCCTTCAACAAACAGCCCATACCGTGTGCATCAATACAAGGCATTTGAGAACGAATTGAAGGTGGAAGGCATGACATTTCCAACACCGATTACAGACATTCCAAAGTTTGAAAAGGAGAATGATGTGTCCATCAACGTGTTTGGATATGAACAGGATGTAGTTGTTCCGATACAACTGAGTCGAAACACCAGCGTGAGAGAAATCAACTTGCTTTTGATTAGCAATGACAAGAGAAGGCATTATTGTCTCATCAAGAATTTCAGCAGACTTATGGCTTATCGATCAAAGCATAAGGCTGCAGCATTTTATTGTTTCAACTGTCTTCACGGGTTTATGCGACAAGATCTTTTAGACAAGCATCGTGAAGTGTGTGGCAACCATGGAGCACAACGTTAATCATTCCCCAAGAAACCTTTCATCAAGTTCAAGAATGTAGCCAAACAACAGCGAGCGCCGTTTGTGATTTATGCGGACTTTGAATGTTTCACGAAAAAGCATGAAGAAGTTAGGTATCAACATCATCGTCCAAACAGCTTTGCCTATGTGGTTGCGAGCCAGTTTGATACACGTGCACCAGTCCTGTATCGAGGAGATAATGCCGTGAAAGTCTTTTTAGACCATATGGTGAATGAGCGTGATCGTATTGTGCATGGCTTGCTACAGCCAAAGGAAATGGTCATGACTCGTGAAGACAAAGAGGATTTCAAGAACGCCACAGATTGCTACATTTGTCATGAGCCTCTAGGAGCAGATCGCGTGAGAGATCATGACCATATCAATGGCAAATACCATGGAGCTGCACATAATGAATGCAATTAGCAATTTCGACTTCGAAAGGATAAGCAGGATGTGAAAGATTCTTTATCATTCCTGTCTTTTTCCACAATTTACGAGGCTATGACAGCCATTTGATTATGGAAGAAATTGGAAAGTTCAAAAATGAGACGATTACGGTCATTCCCAACACCATTGAGAAATATATTGCATGAGCAATCTGAAATTTACAGACAGTTATCAGTTCATGAGTACTTCTCTACAGAAGTTGGTATCCAACCTGGCAGCAGAAGGGAAAGACAACTTTTATAACATGACGTCCCACATTCACGATAGTGACCAACAAGAGTTACTATTGAGAAAGGGAGTGTACCCTTATGATTACGTGGATGAACCATCCAAGTTTGCTGAAACACAACTGCCGTCCAAGGATAAGTTTTACAGTGTGCTCAGTGAAGAAGACATTAGTGATGAGGATTATGCGCATGCGCAGAAGGTGTGGGAGACATTCCAGTGTACTACATTTGGCGAATACCATGACCTATACCTGAAATCAGATGTGTTGTTGCTGGCTGACGTGTTGGAAAACTTTCGTCACGTATGTCTCAACACATATGAATTGGATCCTGCTCACTACTATACAGCGCCAGGACTGTCGTGGGATGCCATGTTAAAAGCGACAAAGGTGAAATTGGAATTGATTAACGAGATTGACATGTACCAAATGGTTGAACAAGGTCTACGTGGAGGAATATCTGTCATCACACACAAGTATGCGAAAGCAAATAACCCCTACGTAGCAGATTACGATCCCACGAAACCAACCAACTACTTGGTGTACCTGGATGCAAACAACTTGTATGGCTGGGCCATGTCGCAAAGCATGCCGAAAAGTGGATTTATGTGGCTGAGCGAGCCAGAATCCATTGACTTTATGGATGTGGATGAAGATGACGAGATTGGCTACATTTTAGAGGTGGATTCGGAATACCCACAATCTATTCATGATCATCATAATCACTATCCAGTGGCTCCAGAACGGAAATGTGTGAAAGTGGGAGAATTGTCAAAACATAGTCAGAAGCTACGGAAAGATCTGAACATGAAAGGCAAACTTAGTGAAAAGCTCATTCCCAACTTGTGCGACAAGAAGAAATATGTACTTCATTATAGAAATTTACAGCAATATGTCTCACTGGGATTGAAAGTCACGAAGGTGCACCGTGCCATCATGTTTGCACAGAGCAAATGGTTGGAGAAATACATCTCCTTAAACATGGAAAAGAGAAAGTTGGCCAAGAACCCGTTTGAGAAAGACTTTTTCAAATTGATGAACAACTCTGTGTTTGGCAAAACCATGGAAAATGTGAGAAAGCGCATGAATGTGGAACTTGTTCACCAGGAAAAGCGGTTCAAGAAACTTGTGGCCAAACCTTCATTCCACAAATTTAGAATTTTCAACGAAGATTTGACCGCGGTACATTTACGCAAAGTGGATCTGCTTCTGGATAAACCCATTCAAGTTGGCCTCACCATTCTCGACCTCAGCAAGGTGCTCATGTTCCACTTTCATTACAACTACATCATGACCAAGTATCCCAACGCCAAGCTGTTGTTCAGCGACACCGACAGTCTATGTTATGACATAGAAACGGAAGATATCTACAAAGACATGCAGAAAGATGCCGACTTGTTCGACACAAGTGACTATCCCCCAGATCATTTCCTGCATTCCAACGTGAACAAGAAAGTGCTTGGGAAAATGAAAGATGAGACGGCAGGCATTCCCATAGAAGAGTTTGTTGGACTTCGGCCGAAAATATACAGTATGATGTATGGTGGGAAAGAAAAACGTACGGCCAAAGGTATCACTCGCGCGTGTCAAAGACGTATGAAACATCAGCAGTATAGAGACAGTTTGTTCAACCAAACGCAAACGATGACAACAGGACACATCATTCGAAGTCATGACCACCAGATTTTCTCGGAGAAGTTGAAGAAAGTGGCTCTCTCCCTTTGATGACAAGCGATATGTGATGAGTGATGGCTATTCCACTTTGGCGCATGGGCATTACAGTATATAAGGGGGAGACACTTCAACTTTAGAGTTAGTTGAGGTGTGAACACTGAAGCGTCAACATGAATCGGAAAAGATCTGCAACAACGGATATGGATACTCTTGCTGATACAGTCAAAGACATGAATGTGAAACATTCTGACAATACCATTAAGAAATTAAAAGTGGAGACGACGGCACCAACACCACAGTCGTGGGATGGAATGCTTTCTCTAGGCAATGGAAAGTATATCAAGATTATGAAACAAAGCAATGAAGGTGTGGTGAACATTCGCAAATACCTCAGAGATGAGGGGACTGGAAAAAACCGTCCGACGAAAAAGGGTATCTTGCTGACAATACCTGAATGGAAATGATGAAGAAGCAGGTGAAAGAAGTGGATAAAAGGCTTCGCAGACAAGACGACAAGTCCTAACAAGGTAACAATCATGAATGCACTCATGTTGAAAGGTGGTGTTTACCTTAAAGTAAATGAGAGGAATGAAGTGATGATGGTTTCTCGGACAAGTTATCATCGGTTTAAACCTGAAGTGTGGAAAGACTTTAAAAACATACCGCTTGAACCTGGGTTTGAACGCAGACTTGAAAATAGAGTGGAAGTGACGGTGACTGAATATGATTCTAAAATACGTGTAGAAATCTGTAGAAATCTTTTACAGGATTATCCAAAGGATTATAAGGGAGTTGTGCCAGATACACCATATACAGATTTGATCCTCTTTGATATCAAGAACTGGCGCACAGCCTTACGATTCCTAGAAGCTATACAAAATCCGCTGTTAACATCATCCGAGTATAAAAGATGGAAGACTATGTGTTGGATTATGAACCCATAACATATGGATTCTCATATATGAGAAACTTATGTGATGACATTGTGCTAAGAAATTTTGGAAAGTTTATCATACTATCGCTTGACGAACAATCCGTGTTGAAGGATCATCTAGACAAGTTGAGAATACCCGGCTTTCTGCTTCACCTTTCAAATGATATAGAAGTGCGTGTGATTCAGAACTGTCTAGACATGTTTGTACAATTTCGCCAACATGACGAGCTTACAGAACACTACGACATCATCACCGTCAACACAGTGGAATGGAACGCGCTGTTGCAAGCATTGGATTGGGAAGAACCTTATGCTTGAATTCAAGGAGCATGGAATACAACTTATGCGGGGTACCAAATCCATTGAGTTGACACAACATATACCTGTGATGGACATTGACTTAGAAGAAGGATATGAACTGAAACTGTCTGAACATGAAACCCTAAAGTGATAAAGTTTGGTGATGTGCGTTATATGAGCTTTCATAGCATTTACAAACACGGATGTAATGTCTATGATATCTATATCAATTTAGATTCTGATGAATGGCATTCATTGATGAATGTATTGAAAAATGAATGTGATTGTAAATAAAAGTTTGTAAATAGACTTTGTAGTTAAGAGTTTGTAAACAGACTTTGTAGTTAAGAGTTTGTAAATAGACTTTGTAAATGAAAGTTTGTAAATAGTGTAAATAGACTTTGTAAATAAAAGTTTGTAAATAGTGTAAATAGACTTTGTAAATAAAAGTTTGTAAATAGCGTAAATAGACTTTGTAGTTAAGAATTTGTAAATAGTGTAAATAGTGTAAATAGAATTTGTAAATAGTGTTTGTAAACTTTGTAAATAGAGTTTGTAGTTAAGAGTTTGTAAATAAACGTATGTACAACACAATAAACAAGACTGTTTGAAACTTGGTTTTGTTTTATTTAACAATTAACAACAACTTAACTAATATAACAACAACTTAACTACAACTTAACTACAACTTAACTACTACAATAACAACAACATTAATAAAACAACAACATTAATAAAACAACAACATTAATAAAACAAAGACTTATAATGTCTATAGACAAAATCCTTTACAATAAAATCACCATCCTTTCTTTTTAATATATTCACAATATCAAACATACTCTGACCTCGAGCTCTATGTAATATATAATATACACAATAAAAACCACATGACGATGATATTGGCGTTTGTAATGATATAGAATTATACATATAGTCATTTCTTAAAAATATGGCTAAACGATCAGCGAGAGGTAACAGTCCATAAGAGTCAAAATATTCTACAGGGTCTTTGTCATAATATACTGCCACCCAATGTTCTCCTGGTTCATCTTGATCGTCTGTGTTGATGACATGGGCACCGCGTTGTAAAGATGGTAACTGGTCAATGGCAAACACGCCTTGAAACAAGTCTTTGGTCATGACATCATGACTCAATATAGCATCAATCTGCTTCGTGTTCATGATTGGTAGTCGAATTGGATGCTACGATTTGCACTGCTCTCAATAATGTTGTCAAATTCAGCATAGACGATGACATTGATGGTAGGTTGCAAAGCTCTAGCAAAATTCATTTCTAGCCGCAAATTCCCATGCTTGATCAGGGGAAAATAATCATCACCATCATAATCCGGTGTTAAGTCAAACGAAAATAAAGCATAACCTCTAGGCCAATCTTCCCGTTTTATAATGGAAATTTTCTCACCATTCAATCGATCAAACGATTTGTAAAGCGTTTCAAAAGCGTCTAGGTATTTGTTCTGTGGAATGTCAAGCTTGAGAGGTTTGGATAGAACTGGTTCACCATCCCTGTACAGTTACATATAGTCCAGATCAAAATGTTTGAACTCATATGGATTCCTCAATACTGATCCACCAAAGGCTTCATTATGAACCAGACCAATGACAATGCGATTTGGTTATTGACCCAAAAAGATGTTATCTTTCACAAAAGACTGAAACCCTGCTGGAATAGCTAAGACTTTACATTCTTTTCTAGTGATGATGATCTTGGCAGGACTTTTCATCAATGCATCTGTATGTCCTAACTGAATACCTGGACTCACCCTCACTTTGCGAATGGTTAAAAATGTCTCTTTCACTTCTACCTTATAGGTATTATCTGCAGCCATCAATACATAATCGTCTTTTTGTCTATGGAAACGCAATTTCAAACTGATACCATTCGGAAGATAACGATCCTGCTCAAACAAATCTATCCTTAAACCACCTGTGAGCATAACATCACGGCTAAGACGTGTATGCAAATAACGATGATGTAAACCATTGTTTCCTTGCTCAGCTAAGTCACCACCGTCAGCATTGACATGGAACCCTGATACATATTGTTCATGATTGGCTCTTTTCACCTCATGACTATTCATTGACCCAGCAGTATCCTTGTACATGAGACGCATAGAGCGCTCAGAATGGAGACTTTCTTCCGAATCATGGATGAGATGAGAGATAATGCTGGTATAACCATGAGTATTGTTACTATGAGAAACCAATCGATCATTCAGAAACAATTCAATATTAGACCATAATCCATTAAACACGTCATTGATGCAAGAGACATTATCATCTGCGCCACAATCTGTTCCATCGGCCTTTATAATGCGGCATACAATATGAAGTTTGCTGTTCTTTAAATCCAAATATTCTTCTGTACTCGCAGGAATGTAGAATTCTATTGGAGCGCCTTCTCTAATGCTTGTGAGTGGTTGATAGTCGACATTATAACTTTTCTCTACAGCAGTTTGCGTCGGTGGTATGTGAAACCATTCCAATGGAGAAAGACTACATTCACCCGAGTGATTATGAATGAGAGACATTTTTTTTCTTTAAAAAATATCTTTGCGATGTTTTGATGTTATCCGTCTGACTGTTTTTCGTCTTCTGGCACGTTTCATCGGTTGCACGCGCTTTTGTTCTCCAAACACACGTTCTGCTACTCGGCCCGTAACATCTTTCGCGACATTCTTTGCAGCCTTCTTAAGATGTGGCGCAACGATCTTAGCCCCAGCCTTAAGTAGTGGAATAGCTTTACGAGCCAATGATCCCAGTATTGAACCAATACCATCGCCATATTGGATTCGCGCTCCTTTGAATCCTGGTAATTCCCCGCCCACTTGACGAAGAAAATGGTTGCGATATGCAGACGGATCGTGTGTCTAAGCTTTCATATTGCTTTTGATCGAAAATGAAGTTTACAGATCACCTTTCCAGTTTGAAATGGAACATTATAGCCTGTGCCATCCTTTATAATCATCTCTATCACATCAAATTTGGATGTGTTTACAGGAACATAATGCGGTTCTCCATAACTTTTCAGGATAATATCTCCATCATGACCTTGTATCCCAACAGAACGTAGCAAAGGCACATAATAATCACCAACAACTTGTGGTTCACAGATGCTACAGTACACATAAAGTGTATAAAATCCCTGTTTCACATCCGCTTTATGTTCAGCTGTGCATGTTTCAGTATACCATTGACCTGGGATAAATCCTAAAATCTCAGCCAATCCAGCGGAAAATGACACTTCAAAGCCATCATTTAGAAATAGAAACACACGTCGTCTAATTTTATCATACTTTATCCGAATAGGTTGTTTCGGGTCATCGGAGTTAGTCGCTTCTTCATTCACTGCCTGGCCTATTTCTTGTATGGTTCTATAGTAGCCATAGGGAATATCGATATGCCAAGTGCTAAGTGTATCTATTCGCCGATACTGGATAGAATAGTCCATGCCATGTCTCATCGTTGTCCATGTATGTGGATATTGAATTTCAGCTAAAGCCACTTCATATTTTCCGTTCAGATAGATGGTTCGAGGCATACGAATTTGGTAATTCGAAGCCTTGTTGTTGGGAGAATAGTTCATACTCGCATTGCTAGGCAAAGTAATGTAAAAACTATTCGACTCCATGATGGGGAACTAAATGGTATAGGTGCGTTGACGTTGTCTATATACTTCACGATAGCGCGCGCCATTCAACCAAGTATGCAAAGTCTCATCCTCTTTTACATGATCTATAACTTCTCCTTCACAACACGCACTTGTACATCTGATCTTCACAGGAATAGTTGTGTCTTGACAACAACATAACTCTTTCAACCATGTTAAAAATTTTCCCATCCTTCAGGAAACTGTCTTTGTTGACGTTGTTTCATTTCTGTTGTAATGTCGTCACGAGTGGTCTTTTTACTAAACATTGTTTTTGGAATATTAGCATCAACAATTTCCTGGATAAACGGATGCCAGCCATATGGTATGACTCGTTCTTTTCTTCTTGTCGCCACCAATGCTTCTTTCATCAAATCAACCATGTTGGAATTTGTGATAATATCGCCTGTTTTCAACACAAGTTCATTCTTGTCTGTCCATTTCATACCATGTTTCTTCAGTTCTGCTAAAAGTTGTGTAACTTTTCCATGATAGATAGGTTGAAAATGACTTAAAAATAACTTTTCAGGTGATGATGATGATGAGGGCTTTCGCTGCCTAGACTGACTTGTTCGTAAATGACGACCAAGAAGTTGAGACATTTCTATAGCCTTTTCACGTGTTCGTTTCCCACGTAAAAGTGTATTGACTTTTGTTTTGATATCATTTTTCTTTTCTAATAACAGTTTGTATTCATATTCAGGAATGAGGACCATTTTCATAGTATGTTTCATTTTAACAGCAGCTTGGCTAACAAGGGCAATGCCAATCTAGCAATAGCTCCAATGAATCCTCCTTTCTGATTAATCAACTTCTTTTTTCGTCGAAGAGATATCTTCTTATCTGCTAGAGTACGTAGCGTAAGACGTTCACGTTTAAATTCCTTAAACCGTTTTGAGCTTAAGGGTAAATGTCCTCGCAATATATTCAAACAAATTTCAAACAAGCTTGTTAATTCCTCTTTTGTAGCTTGCTGTAGCAAGGATTTACTTCGTTTAGGCCCACTACGTGCAAGCAAGTGAAGAAACGGTTGGTTCGCTCGAATACGTTTAGACATCTTGACTGCGAATGGTTAAATGAGTTGGTTCTTGTTCATACACTGCTTTATCAATATATATATAATGTATATCTTTTGGTAAAATGCCTGTACGAATACGTAGTTGATCATTTGTCTTTGGTTTTAAATCAATGAATAAATAACCATGAGGTTTGCTGGTAGCATCTTGATGGGCTTCTATGAGAAATTGTGATCTTCCAGGATACATTTGTCGTGCCAATGTACTAATTTGTTGACTGTCTCTAGGAGTTTTAAACAGAATGATATAATGCATATTTCGAATCTCTTTCCCGTGATGGAATAAATTATGCACAATAAAGATAATGCTTAGATTTTGATGACTGCTGCCAACACTAAAGAGACGTGTCATTCGTTCATCACTATGACATTTCGTCATTAAGTCATCAATGATAAGTAAGTTTGGTTTTTTCGGGTTAAAACGCTCTTCAATGTCATCTGGAATGCCTTGGTAAAATTCCACGCCTTTCATTCCCTTGTACAAAGGCTGATCTGCTGCATAAAGCCATAAAATGCTTTTTGGAGAGGGTTGAATCAACTTTTGTTCTAGAATTTCTTTCACCAGAGACGTTTTGCCACTGCCTGTAGGTCCAGAGACCAAACATGTAAATGGATGCTTCATTGTTGAATGTCTGTTTCTTTCACCCAACTGTTAAACTTGTTTGGCCAACCTAACCACTTGACAAATAATTCTTTCACACCTCGTCTTTTACGTGTTTTCAAGACTTTTTCAATTCTATAAATAGATTCAATATCTTTGGCCACTTTCTGCAGTTCTTCTTCATAGAAATGACCATCAATATCTTCATCCAAAAAGTCTTTCACACGATACAAATGTACTCCTTGCTTCTTACAACGATGTGTGACAATGAAGACTTCTTGCGTCCATTTGATGTGATAATCTCGTTGAAACACGTATTTGATGTGAGAAATACGAACATGATCGCCAATGTTAAATTTGTGCTTCTTCTTCTTCTTAGGTTTCAATTTCAGTTTGTCTACATATATATACTTCCACACTTTTGATTCGTTGTCTCTACGAATCTCGGCTGGAGCATATTTATCAGGAAGAGAACCATGAGGTCTATGGTTGTAATTGCACACCAAGTCTGGAAGAATGTCTAAGTAACGGTAAGTTTGATTATGTACAAAATACCGATACATCATTCCCTTTAGAGTACGAATGACTCTTTCAGCAAAGTTGGCTTTGGTTTCATTCTTTGTCGTATAAGCATGAATTCCTTCTTTCTTCAAAAATGCTTTTACCCATCTGTTTTTAAATTCTGTTCCTTTATCTGACCTTAGAGTTCGCGGTCTTCGTCGTGTGTCATGAAAAATCTTTTGGAAAGCTTGTATGACGCTGGTATGTGATTTATTAGGTATTGGCTGTACCCACACATATTTGGAAAACACATCAATGACAATGAGTAAAAAGCGTATGTCATCATTATAGGGAGCTATGTTTCCCATATCAGCCAAATCAATATCCCACATATCATCAATGCCACGTGTAATCACACGTTGTCTTTTGAACCTGTATTTTACAGGTTGGAGTAAACTGAAAGCATCTTGATCCTGCAGCCATTTCTTCACTTGTGAATGTGTGACTGGTTGATTATGTTTTCTTAAGATGTGATACAGTTTGTAAGGACCAGCAAATGCTCAAGGCTGTCCAGGTTTGAAGTAGATATTGGTCAAGTAGTCTTTCCACGTCGACATGATGAATGAAAAAACACGTCTGAACAGAACACGTTTTTATTTTATAACCTCAACCAACATCACTTAACTAACATAGTAACTTAACTAACATGTATTTACAAATCAAGTATAGATACAATGGTATGAATAACTGGAGACCATTGGTCTTCAATGAACACTAACCAATGACTGAGTTCATCGAATGTAATAGCATCTACACCATATTTCTCACAACGTTGATTTGCATTCTCTAACACTTTATCTAAATGAATGTAATATTTAGCTTCATTCCAATATGTATAAACACATGCAGCATGACAAGTATGTTCTTGACACTCTTCATGTTGACAAGCAGGACAGACTAAAATATGCAAACTTTTGTACAGCTGATAACATTTCTTCACAATAGACTTTTTGCACAATATATTGTCTCAATGTAATGTCTGTCATTATGCTGCAGCATACAGCGCCCTCTCACTTCATCAAACAGTCACTCGAGCAAAGTGATATGCTGCTTCCTGCTTCCTCAGCTCCGGCAATGTTTGAGTCTTCACTCCTTACACAAGTTTGTCAAGTTCAGCATGGAATGAGCAAGTTCCCAATAGATGTGGATATGTTCCAGTTGTTGTTCAACAGTTCCAAAACGTGTCAGTTCACTTATCATATAGTCCACAAACTTGTTCTTGAAACATGTTTCTACATCCATCCTTTACATCCTCATATATGTGTTAAAAACACGTCTGCACACCATGACGGTTGACAAGATAATGAAAAAGTCTCACCACAATAGTTCTAACAACTTTCCCATAATATTCTGACCAGGATATTCAGATGACACTTGTTTCACACCAGCTCCCCACCAATGATCATACGTTGCTTCCACTAAAGTTTTGTCTTTACATTCTTTCAACTTTCAACAATATACACTAATTCCATTTGACTTGTAAAACATCTTGCATTTTCCTTCTCTTCACTGGTAAGGACATGGCTTTATCCCTTTAGCAATACGTTTTGCTTCATATCCATTTCTACATGAAGCAATGGCTGAAGCAATATCTGGACGGTGATGGAAAACTGCTTTCTCATATTGATATAACGCTTCACTTGAGTTGAACACATGTCCATACTTTTCAAGTCGTGTTGGAAACATGTTTGAAAGAACGTCCTTGTGACCGCTGAATAGCACAAGATTCTCCATGTTGACTTTGATTCTACTGTTTTATTCTGACATGTTGGTTTCTTCCTGTAATAAAATATCTTTTAATATATTTGCTGCCTCTTCTATCATGTTCTTTCTTTGTTTACGTTGAAACCACTCACATAAAACTAAATTTGCTAGTACGAAAAACATTGTTATCAATTCACTATGTTGTTACAAAGATGTTAAAACGTTTTTATATCTTTAAAGTTACCTGACAAAGCTGTTCTGTTTCCTCTTCTTTGCAGCAATCTCTCAAATAGTCAACCACGGTGAAACACACTTCCACATCAGTGCGAGCAGAATAGAACGCAGAATCAAAGTCAAAGTCAGGATCCTCTTCTATTCCAATTTTATAACATTCTTCAAGAAATCTTGAATGTAGTTCAATCACATCAAGACTGTGATGTACAATATCCCCCAAAAAGCGTCTAAATGATAAAGTTGATAGTCTGGAGTGCCACAGCAAGCAAGTTTAGCAATCATCAAGTCAACATAAGCCTTTTTAAAACATGCGTCCATCTTGTTTCAGTGTCACTTTTACTCTGCTTCACTGACTTTAAGTACTCCACACTTGCCCCAGAAGTTGTTTGGTTCACACAACTTGCAATTATACTTGTGACAGTGGCAATGATAATCCTCCACATATCCACAAGCACCGCAATAGTCGCAGGTAAGTCCAAGTTGATTTTGTACGTTCATGTTCTCCAACTGAACTTCAGCCAGCCTTTTCTTGGATAGCTTTGACACCTTCATCCGACCATCCTTTCGCAGCTTGATAGGATTTATGACACGACATTTCGTACACGGTAACAAGACTGAGTTAATGTTATCCATCTCCTGAAGCAATGTCTCACATTCACCAGGATCCATGTTGATGTAATTCGTACATCCTAGTCCGTGAACCAGCAATGTATGTGCAAAAGTTATATAACGCATGCCTAAGATTGAAATGACTTCCAGCCACTTATTTTGCGTTAAGTATAGTTTGAAGCCAATGGTGTATAAATCTCTAAATCTCTCACACACAATCTTCCACGAAGATGGTGATAAAGCAACCCAAATCTCTCCACGTTTGATTCGTAGAAATTGTCCAAATTTTCCATGTTGCACAGTAATAGTTATGTTTGCACTAATTTTAAAGCTGCTTGTCTTCTTCTTCTCCATGGTTATACAATGAAATGATAACTTCACCCCTTTTATACCCAACTATCTACCCAAACATATTACAAAGTTTTTAAATCCACTTCAACTCATTCATAGTGGAATCGAACAAGTTCTAGCTTCTACTTTGCTTCACAGACTTTAAGTACTCCACACTTGCTGCAGAAGTTGTTTGGTTCACACATCTTGCAATTGTACTTGTGGCAGTGGCAATGATAATCCTCCACATATCCACAAGCACCGCAATAGTCACAGGTAAGTCCAAGTTGATTTTGTACGTTCATGTTCTCCAACTAAACTTCAGCCAGCCTTTTCTTGGATAGTTTTGACACCTTCATCCGACCATCCTTTTGCAGCTTGATGATAGTTTTCTCACCATGACATTCCTCAGATGGCAGCAAGGCTGAGTTAATGTTGTCCATCTCCTGAAGCAGTGTCTCCCATTCACCATCATTCATGTTGATGTGATGTGTGTATTCTTTCCCTTCAAACCGTGATGTGCGCACAAAACTCACATAACGCATATCCAAGTATGAAATGACTTCAAGCCACTTCGTTTGCGTTAAGTACAGTTTGAAGCCAATGTCACGTAAATTTTTCAAGCTCTGACAAACAATCTTCCACAAAGATGGTGAATAAGCACACCATTTCTCTCCACGTGTGATGCGTAGAAATGGCCCATATTCTCCATGCTCCACAGTAACGGTTAAGTTAGCACTAATTTTAAAGCTGCTTGTCTTGTTCTCCATGGCTGCACAATGTACCGATGCCTTTGAGTCCACTCCCTTTTATACCCAACTATCTGCTGAGTCAGCAAACATCTTGCAAAGTTTTGAATTCACTTCAACTCGTCCTTGGTTGAATCGAACAAGCTCTGATACATTCGTCTTCAATGGAACATCATCATCATAATGTAAAATGATTCTTGCAGCTACATCCAACATGAGCTCCACTGCCCAAATTGCATTCGCGTTGATAAATGCTGAATCAATGTCGTAAGTAAACGGTAAATGTAGATCTTCACATTCATGTAGAAACGAGTGGATGAAACAATCTCTTGGAATGGTCTTTCCAACAGCTTCCCAATGCTGATGCAAATTCTTCACTTGCAACATCCAATCCGATTCAAAAGCAGGAAGCTATGAAAATACATAGTCAGCATAATTCACTTTGAAGACGTCATCCATGGTCTCTACACATCTGTGAAGAAGTAATGTTGACATTGTGAAGTTTTCTCGTCACTCTTCCTTTTATACAACTTTAATGGTATATGGTGTACAACTTGTTCAAACTTATTCAATACTCGTTCAAAATTGTTGACTCAGCAGAATGTATCACTAGTTGACATGTTTCAATCATGCTTTTATGCTACTTCCATGTAATCAAAATATGGTGTGTAACTTTTCAAACTTGTTTAAAAAAAATTGTTGACTCAGCAGAATTTTACTTGTGTATATGAATGTCTCACTTACAGTTGTACAGCTGCACAGCAGAGACATCTAGCGGTGAAGTTAAATGGTCTGCCAAATGGTATTCATCCACCAACTAGACCTGAAATGTCATAAAATGTATTCTCTCACATACAGACAGACATGTTTTGCTTCATTTTATAATATAGGATGGCCATTAAAAGGGCCGAAATATATTAGTATATCAGCAAGTTGGATTCCTGCAGCGGCATTTGTACTTGTAGTACTCCTGCATCGTAAATGGTCTTCCCGCGCACTTGAACGGATGGCTGTCGCAATAGCTCTTCAGCTTCAGAGTCATACCACACCACCAGCAGTCATTACATATTGGTCCTGGCCCAGGTAGCGTCCTCGCAAACCTGTACCAGAGCAGACCACCGCAGGTTTTACAGCAAAAGCGCTGCGGTGCATTGTGGTGCACCGGACAGTTGTGTGACTGTCCTTCATATTCCAACCTCACGCAGCACTTGTAGCATTGTATAGTCACTTTCTTAGTAGCTGATGTGTTGTCCATGATGTGTCTGACGATGTCTGACGATGTCTAAGCCTCGAGACGTCGCACTTATATACGATTGTATCATGCTGAATCGACGATTTCATCATGCTGATTCTGCACTCCTGGGGGGGGGGGGGGGGTCGGTACATAGTATGTCCTGGGGGGGGTCGGTACATAGTATGCCCTGGGGGGGGAGGTCCACACTTTTTTACCATAGGGTCTGTCCCGACTGCCGCCTAGGGGGAGGGGGGAGGGGGGGGTCCGTACATAGTATGTCCTAGGGGGGTCATCACTTCTTTACCCTGACTGTTGCCATGGTTACGCCGTCTATGACGTCACTAGGGCCTCACAATGATTGACAGGTGACAGCGGCCTTAATTGGCTTAATTGACTTAATTGACTTAAGGGGGGGGGGGGTTGGTACATAGTATGCCCTGGGGGGTGAGGTCCACACTTTTTTACCATAGGGTCTGTCCCGACTGCCGCCTAGGGGGAGGGGGGGTCCGTACATAGTATGTCCTAGGGGGGGGTCATCACTTCTTTACCCTTACTGTCGCCGATTCCCCTGGCCCATTATACTTAAATGGGGCATTCCAGCAATCCTTCTAACCCTTACATGTGGAGTGCCTCACAGGTTAGCAAGGAGGAGTCCCAATTTTAAAGTCTTAGCTATGACCGGACCGGGTTTTGAATCCACGAACTTCCAGTCTCGAGGCGGGCACTAACCACTAGACCACCGAGTCCAGTACAAGGCCAGTACAAGAGAAAAAATTCGGATCCGTGTCTCAGTGGACAATAAGATGACAATGCATACACGTGTGACTGCGAATCAGATGACAATGGAGACACGTGTGATTGCGAATCAGATGACAATAGAGACACGTGTGACTGCGAATCAGATGACAATGGAGACACGTGTGACTGCGAATCAGATGACAATGGAGACACGTGTGATTGCGAATCAGATGACAATAGAGACACGTGTGACTGCGAATCAGATGACAATGGAGACACGTGTGATTGCGAATCAGATGACAATAGAGACACGTGTGACTGCGAATCAGATGACAATGGAGACACGTGTGACTGCGAATAAGATGACAATGAAGACACGTATGACCGAATCAGATGACAATTGAGACACGTGTGACTGCGAATCAGATGACAATGGAGACACGTGTGACTGCGAATCAGATGACAATGGAGACACGTGTGACTGAAAATCAGGATATGCAGGAATACACACTGTGAATATCTGTGTTCTGCCACTCGGATCCATGTCAAAAACGGAGGACAGAGTGAAAGCAATGCCGGCGGATTTAGATGATATCGCATATACTGGATTTTTTCTGGGCTCGTTGTGAGCTATACATGGCTGATGACAACAAACCTCTCGTTGTTGCTACCTCCATTTTAATAACACTAATAACCCTGACACTCATAATAATTTTACTGATTGTAGCAAGGAATAAAATGTCATTTCATTGCAATGGACAGAGAGAAGAGCAACGTGAAGACGACCAACACATGGGTGCCACTGGCATCAATAAATAAGCTGAAATCAATCCGTTTGTAGGACAATGCAACCACGACAAGCTCCAAAATGGAGCTGAAGAGGATGTGTATCCTAAAACTGATCCGCCAAATTTAAGAAATTCTTTGACCGAATACGAACCGAATGAGAACTGCATAAAGGACCATGTTGGGCTGAGCTACAAGAAAGAAAATGTTATTTATGTTAAAACTGATCTAAGTAAATCAAGTTGCATGAACCTAAATACCAGAGCACTTGAAACAGCAACTTCAACGCTGGCTGAAGATAACGGCATACCCATTATTTAACACAGTAAGAACTCTCAATAAAATTAATTGCCGTATATTATATTATGATTCGCTATTGTTTAAACATTATTTTTTTCTGTAATAAAATACAAGCAAACAATTTTTCCACAGTTGCAGGTCAAATAAAACGGATGGCATGGATTGTTTCGTAATGCGTGGATTGGCCATTTGTAACTGCTAGGCGCCGTGTTAAGAATGAAGGAATTTTAATCGCATATCTCAACTTGTATACAGTTGGAGGTCTCGATATGAAAACTTCAGTATGACTTCACATCTGGCTATATTTCATACAGTAGAAGCTGTCAATAACATCACTGAATGGATGTCATTAGAATAAATTATTAAGGCTTTGATAACAGAGTAACTTATAAACTAACACCCATAAGACTTACGAACTAAGGTGTCTGAGCAATAAACGAGAGTACCCCACATGACGCAATATTTCTTACGTTTTCTGCGTAACGCGGTATTCTCCAGTGTAGTACGTACGTGGCGGGATACTTGATAGTGCAGTACATATCGCGCTTTTGCTGTTGTCCCACGTGACGCGATATTTGCTATTGTGGCAGAACATTGTTATTGTTGTCAATGACGCGACATTTGTAGCATGTAAAGCGATACTTCATTGTTTTCACAAGCCGAGAAATAATTTGCAGTGTCGCACATATTGCTATCCTTAACAGTATCGCATACGTCACGGTTTTAGACAATGTCGCATGTGATGCATTTTTTATCACATCCTCGTGAGTTTTTCTCCTCTAACAACAATCTGGGCAATCATTACTGGAAAAAAGACGTGCAATCGTTCATATGAAATCAAGTTGCCAAGAAGACAGTTTCCTAGACATACGTAATTAAGCATTGATATATCGGACCGGTATACACGAAACGCTCCTAATTTGGTTGCTTTCGTAAGCGTCCCTAGAGGCTAATAAATTCGTCATAGCAACAAAGTAGATTTTCGGAAGTGATGCTTATACGTGCCGGACTTTAAAAAAATGTTTATTTTTTACTTAGCATCCGTGAGAAATTTTCTCAGGCGTTATAGGTGTTATACCACCAGCTCTTAATTTTATAATATGGTTTAACAGTTCCCAACCAAAATTATCAAGCTTGCTCTGATGGATTTCAGCAATAACTATTTCATATGCTTCTATTGAAAAATAAACGAAACGGAAATATTTTCTTTATATACAAGATAACGAGGTTGCTACATGCAAAACCGACATAAGCGAGTGTGTGCTTGTTCTTCACAAATGCGAAAGAGAGACGTATACTAACAAGGATGGAAGTTATAGCTATTCATGTACCTAAGTCCCGTGGTGACTTCCTAGTTGATATTTCATATTTCCCAATTCCTATTTCCTATTTCGTATTTCCTAGTTCCTATTTCGCATTTCCCATTTCATATTTCCTATTTCCTTATTCCTTTTTCGTATTTCATATTTCGCAATTCATACTTTCTATTTCATATTTCGTATATCCTATTTCCTATTTCATATTTCACATGAGACATATGGTATAGGAAATAGGAAACACGAAACAGGAAATATGACATAGGCAATGTGGAATATGAAATAAGAAATACTAAATAGAAATGAGAAATAAGAAATGCGAAATAGGAAATATGAGATAGGAAATAAGAAAAAGGAAATATGAAAAAGGAAGTATGAAATAGGAAATGTGAAGTATGAAATAGGAAGTATGAAATAGGAAATAAGAAATGCGAAATAGGAAATAGAAAATAAGAAATAGGAAATACGAAATAGGACGTATGAAATAGGAAATGTGAAATATGAAATAGCAGTATGAAATACGAAATAGGAAATACGAAATAGGAAGTAGTAAAAAGGAAATGTGAAATATCAAATACGAAATATGAAATACGAAGTGGGAAATATGAAATAGGAAATAGGAAATAAGAAATACAATTGTAACTATCTTATCCACTATTAGCGTGTAAAATTTGAAATAGAAATAAGAAATATGAAATAGGAATTACGAATTAGGAAATGAGAAATATGAAATGCGAAATGGGAAATATGAAATAGGAAGTCACCACGGGGCTTTGGTAACATTGCAACCTGGCTACGCTGCTCGCTTTGTCAAACGCAAATTGATTTTTTGTTCTTTGCATCCGTGTTAGAACAATACTACTTGCATCGAAAAACATTTTCACTGCATCATCACCTGTGATGAAAAATTGTCCGGGAATCACCCTGAGCACTACCTCGCATATACAACAAACCTCTAATGATGGCAAACAACCTGAATTTCATTAAGCACTAATAACCTTTTCTTTTACAAAGATTTTCATCTGCTAGCAAGGAATAAAATTCATTTTAGCGTAAAGCAGCGATCGCGCAGACGGCCATCGTAAAGACAACATTGTGGTAGATGTGTATGCTGGTGTGGGTAAGAAAAAACTCGTGAAAATTGAAAACCATGTCGTATATTATATTATGATTTGCTATTGTTTTAAACATTATTTTTTCTGTAATAAAATACAAGCGAACAATTTTTCCACAGTTGCAGGCCAAATAAAACGGATGGCATGGATTGTTTCGTAATGTGTGGATTGGCCATTTGTAACTGCTAAACGCCTTGTTAAGAATGAAGGAATTTTAATTGAGAACTGGCAAAAAACAGTGGATAGCTTTTAGTAGCTAGCAACTATTAAAACGTTCGATATTGCAAGGAAAAACTAAAATTGATTCGATTGTACTTACAACACAGAAAAGCTAACCTAACTAGAGTCTGGTTGAAATCTTCTGTCAGTTGTCGGAATGTCAAGATTTTTACCAAATTTTTGCACTGGATGTACATACATTTTTGCTGACAGACACTGTCCATTCGGGAAACATGGTTACATATACTTGTTTTGTGAAACAGCTGGCAAAAACTGCAACAGACTTTTGCTACACAGAGCGATATTAAACTAACAGAAATACATTTTACGCCGTCACCCATCCAAACACCATACAGGTCCGATAGCGCATAAGAAATATCCCAATCCGCGTCGAAATTAATGGTAATAAAAACAGCAAATCCAAACACCATCCCATGCGTCGATCCATGCTTCAAAAGATTTAGTGATGCGTCTCCGCCTTACCTGTGTTTGCCAATTGAATATAATGTCTATTATTGTAGCATTAGGATGTTTATATCTCAACATTTGGCAAATATCTTTACCAAATAATCTAAACATTTATTTCCAACAAGTACATCTGTGCGTGTAATAAATAATGCTCGCTGATGTAAGTAGTTGATAAGTGGGCGTACTAAAACAATATATAATGGGTATACTAAAAGAGTAACGTCATAATGACGTCATGACTGTTTTACTACGCTCAGGGGCATACTAAAACAGTGGCGTAATAATGACGTCATCATGACGTCACAGGGATGGCGGGCAGACGACTCGACGCGGACAGATGCGGACAGACGCGGGAAGACGTGGACAGACGGACAAACTGGCAGACGGGCAGACGGGCAAACATTTTTTCTTCGCACACAAGCACATACCAACACCATGACTCAGTTAGTGTTTCATTTCGTAAGCCTCCTAGGTATTTTAACCCCAGATGGCAACTTTTTTCTCAGTCTCTGTTTCTCTCTCTCTCTCTCTCTCTCTCTCTCTCTCTCTCTCTCTCTCTCTCTCTCTCTCTCTCTCTCTCTCTCCGCACGCACATGCCAACACCATGACTGAGTTAGCGTTTCATTTCGTAAGCCTCCTAGGTATTTTAACCCCAGATGGCAGCTTTTTTTCTCAGTCTCTGTTTCTCTCTCTCTCTCTCAGGACGCACATACCAACACCACCACTGAGTTAGCGCTTCATTTTCATAAGCCTCTTAGGTATTTTAACCCAAATGGCAACTTTTTTCTCAGGGATGACAGACAGACTTACGGACAGACGGACAAGACATTATTTTAAGCATTTCCCACACTCTCATGGATACACACACACCAACGCCATGACACGAATAGCGCTCATTTCTTATCAGTGGGTGGTCCTAAAAAGGGCCGATGGTCTTTTCCTGCTACCGGCCTCGGTTTAGAAGAACGCCACGATGTTTTGTATCGATCTTGCGCATGCAGTCATTTGTTGGCCGTTCAACATGTAATGATCGGTTCGCAGTCCACATGTAAAATACCTGAGGGTATACTGATGTTGCAGAGCGGTATGGTACGTCCAGATAGCCGCACAGTAGAGACAGACTGATGTTATCACCCTGTCGGGACTGATCATTCATCCGCAGCCAATGCAGAACTCTAGATCTTGCTGCAGAAAATATCTCCCCCAGGCTGGGTACTCCTCCTCTTCTAAGCGGGACGGAAGCTCCTCCCCAAGTATGGCCCATCTAAAGTAAGCGTGGCGGTAGCGGCCGTCCTCGATGTTCCGTAGCCGTTCTCCTAACATAACCCTTCTATTGAAGAAGACTGGAATGCACAACACCGTGGCGTGATCCGGGTTCGGCAGCAGGTGAAAGAAGCAAACGCGTTCAGGCGGGTACACTGGCAGCGTCACTGGCAGATACACCTCAATGATGTCACTAATCGTCAGTGTGTGGTCGATTGCAACAAGCAACTCCATCTTCACAGTTTAAAGCAGTAAGCGGTTGTGAAGCTCAACTGAAATGACAAGCCACTCAGCACGAAGTTACGAGCACATCTACAGCATCTTGAGGAAGAAGTGGTTATGTGGTTAAGTGATAACGACAACGACGATGACGACAACGACGACAATGACGATGATGACAATGACAACAATGATGACGACAACGACGACAATGACGATGACGGCAACTACAACGATGATGACAGCGATGATGACGACGACAAAAAGCATCTCAAATCTAAATTCGAATCGAGCAAAACTATTCCTGTTACTGAAGAAGATGTCACGCTGCTGAAACGAAACTTTTGAGCAGTGAATACTCTAATCGATTGCGACATTTTATGGCGGTTATGTGAAGAAGGCTTTTTCGACCAACACACGTACATATACCTAACGGAAGAACTGAATACTGTCATTCAGCTTATCTACATGCTAGAAGGAAACCTAGAGCATGTTCTCCGAAACCATGACCTGACGTTTTGTTCAACTTATTAGAAATCTTCATGAGGAACTTTTTAAGACTTTATGTCTACCAGCGTCAAAGTGTGTTGATGAGGATCGGTATTCAAAATGTGCAAAGGTTATGCTACATGGCTTCAAATACCTTGAAGAACGCATTAAGGTGCATGACATGATGGCCTACCTCTATGAAAAAGGACATTTTATCATGCCAATGCTCTTTGAATGTAAAATTAATAGTTGCAAACGAGGAGACTTTCTAGTAATCGTCACGAGACAATCTCTAACGGACGGTTTGCCAACAACCTTTCTTGATGGTTTCAACGAGATCACTCGGCGATTTTGCAAACATCTCATGGAAACATACATGTAATGCCCATATAAAAGGAGTGAGGTGCGAAGTGAAGTCATTATTCATCGCGCAGCCATGGAGAAGACAAGCAGCTGTAAAATTAGTGCAAACTTAACCATTACTGTGGAGCATGGACAATTTGGGCTATTTATTAGAATCAAACGTGGAAAGAGATGGCTTGCTTTATCGCCATCCTTGTGGAAGATTGTGTGCCTGAACTTAACAAGATTACGTGACATTGGCTACAAACTGTACTTAACGCAAACGAAATGGCTTGAAGTCATTTCATACCAAGACATGCGCTATGTGAGTTGTTATGCATACATCACTGTTTGAAGGAACAGTATACAAGTATTACATCAACATGAATGATGGTGAATGGGAGACATTGCTTCAGGAGATGGATAGCATCAATTCAGCCTTATTGCCATGTACGGAATGTCATGGCAAGAAAACTCCTATCAAGCTGCAAAAGTGCAGCTCACTAATAGTATCTGCAGAGTAAGACTGAGAGTCATTTGTTTACCAGCCGTCATAGTGTGCAGACGTGTTTTTCCCAACTGTTATATGGATATGTGAAACAAGGATGTGTGTAGAACTGGCGCGCTTTGGATCTATTCAACAACAACTGCAGCACTTTGACATCTATTGGGAACTTGCTCATTCCACGTTGAACGTGCCAAGCTCACGTGAGGATTTCATCAAAGAGTGTGTGCTTTCAAACATTGAATTGAGAGAGTGGTTAATTTATATTGCAGTACAATGACAGACATTACATTGAGACAATATATTGTGCAAAAAACATGTTGTGAAGAAATGTTATTAGCTGTAAAAAAGTTTGCATGTTTAGTATGTCCTGCTTGTCAAAATGAAGAGTGTTCAGAACATACTTGTCATTCTGCATGTATCTATACATATTGGAATGAAGCTAATTTTTTTTATTCATTTAGATAAAGTGTTAGATAATGCAAATCAACGTTGTGAAAAATATGGTGTAGATGTTATCACATTAGATGAATTGAGTAGTTGGTTAATATACATTGCAGATCATTGGACTCCAATTATTCACACCATTGTATCGATACTTGATTTGTAAGATATGCTGATTGAGTTGTAAGACAAAATAAAATATAAGATATGTTGATAAAATAAAATGCAAGATAAGTTGATAAAATAAAATGCAAAATTTGTAGAAAAAAATAAAATGCAAGATAGGTTGACAAAATAAAATGTAAGATATGTTGACAAGTGTTAATCATTTAGTGTTAACATGTCGACGTGGAAGGACTACTTACCAATACTTACTTTAAACCTGGTTAACTAGGGGCATTTGCTGGTCCTTAAAACTTTATCACATATTAAAAAAACATGATCAACCAGTCACACATTCCAGAGTGACGAAATGGTTACAGGATCAAGGTGCCTTCAGTTTACTACAACCTGTAAAATACAGGTTTAACAGGCAACGTGGCATTACACGTGGAATTGATGACATGTTGGATATTGATTTCGCCGACATGGGAAACATAGTTCCCTGTAATGATGACACCCGCTTTTTATTGGTTGTCATTGATCTGTTTTCCAAATATTTGTGGGTGCAGCCATTACCCAACAAATCACATGCCAGTGTCAAGGAAGCCTTTCAAAAGATTTCTCATAAAACACAAAGGGATTGATGTATCGATATTTCCTACATAATCAAACTTATCGCTATATGGACATCCTTCCAGACCTGGTGTACAGTTACAACCATAGACCTCATGGCTCCCTCCCTAATAACTATGCTCCTGCAGATATTCGAAAGACAACGACTCTAAAGTGTGGAAGTATGGGTATGTAGACAAATTGAAATTGAAACCAAAGAAGAAGAAAAAACCCTACAAATTTAAAATTGGTGATCAGGTTCGCATTTCCCACATGAAATTATCATATAAAGTGGACGCAAGAAGTCTTCATTATCACACATCGTTGTGAGAAGCATGGAATACACTTGTATCGTGTGAAAGACTTTTTGGATGAAGATATTGATGGTCATTTCTATGAAGAAGAACTGTAGAAAGTGACAAAAGATATTGAATCTGTCTGCAGAATTGAAAAAGTTTGAAAACACGTAAAAGACGAGGTGTTAAAGAATTATTTGTAAAGTGGTTAGCTTGGTCAAAGAAGTTTAACAGTCGGGTTAGAGAAACAGACATTAAAAAATGAAATATCCATTGACATATTTGGTCTCTGAACCTACAGACATTGGTAAAACTTCTCTCTAGTTAGGGAAATTCTAGAACAAAAGTTAATTATACCCTCTACAAAAAAACATTTTATGGCTCTATGCAGCAGATCAGCCTTTATATAAGGAAAAGTGTAGAATTTTACCAAGGCATTTCAGATGACATGGAAGAGCGCTTTAACCCGAAAAAACCAAACTTACTCATCATTGATGACTTAATGACCAAATGTCATAGTGATGAGCGTATGACACGTCTCTTTAGCGTTGGCAGCAGTCATCAAAACCCAAGCATTATTTTTATTGTGCATAATTTGTTCCATCATGGTAGAGAAATGCGAAATATTAGTTTGAATACACATTACATACTTCTATTTAAAAATCCTAGAGACAGTCAACAAATAAGTACATTATCGCAACAAATGTATCCTGGAAAATCTCAATTTTTCATAGAAGTCTATCAAGATTTTACCAGCAAACCTCATGGTTATTTATTCATTGATTTGAAGCCGAAGACGAATGATCAACTACGTATTCGTACAGGCATTTTACCAAAAGATACACATTACGTATATGTTGATAAAGTAGCGTGTGAACAAGAATCAAGTCACTTGACCATTCGCAGCCAAGATGTCTAAACGTATTCAAGCTAATCAACCTTTTCTTCACTTGCTCGCACGCAACGGGCCTAAACGACGTAAATTCTTGCTACAACAAGCATCTAAGGAGGAATTAACTAACTTGTTTGAAATATGTTTGAATATATTGCGCGGACATTTACCCTTAAGCTCAAAAAGGTATAAGGAAGGCAAGCGTGAACGTCATACCCTACGCACACTGGCAGATAAGAAGATATCACTTCAAAAAAAAAGAAGTTGGTTAATCAGGAAGGAGGATTTATTGGAGCTATTGATAAATTTGCATTACCCTTGTTAGCTCAATTGCTGTTAAAATGAAACATACTTTGAAAATGGTCCTCATTCCAGAATATGAATATAAAATTTTGTTAGAAAAGAAGGGAAAAGATGGTGAAATCAAAACGAAAGTGAATAAATTTTTACGTGGGAAACGAACTCGTGAAAAGGCAATAGAAATGTCTCAAGTTCTTGGTCGTCATTTACGAACAATTCAGTCACAGCAACAACAACAAAAGTCTATCACATCATCCAAAGCAGAAAAATCAGAAAAGTCACAACAGTTTCTAAACCATTTTTAACCTGTTTATCATGTAAAACACTTCCAGCAGAACTTAAGAAACATGGTACGAGATGGACAGATAAAAGTGAACTTGTTTTTAAAACGGGTACTGTCATTACAAATTGTAACATTTTGATTTTTTTAACGAAGCATTGGTTGCTACAAGATGAAAAGAACGACGAGAACCACCACATGGTTGAAAACAGTTTATTGAGGAAATTGTAGACGCTAATATTCCAAAAAGACAACTCGTGAAGATATTACAAAAGAGATACAACGTCAACAACGGTTGTTTCCAGAAGGATGGGAAACTGGGATTAAAGAGTTATGGTGTTGTTGTTGTAAAGAAAATAAAAATAAAAATACTGTTCCTGTAAAAATTAGGTGTGTAAGTGCTTGTTGTCAAGGAGAAGTAGTAGACACTAATGTAGATCATGTAGATGGTAATGTAGATCATGTAGACAGTATGGATGACGTGTGTGAAACATGAAGTAATGTATATACACATCCAGTCTACCTACATCGCATAAACGATTTAGCTGTCATGGAGTAAACAAGTTTTTATATTACTTTACCCAGCAATGCTAGTATGAACTAATATCCTACTAATAAGGCTTCTACTTATCAAATTCGTTTACCTCGTACATTATATTTGAAAGGAAAATATGAAGTATCCTTAGCTGAAATTCAATACCCACACACATGGACGACAATGAGGCCAGGAATAGACTATACTCTTGATTATCGATCATCATTTGAAATATTTCATCAAGTTACCATTCCATATGGTTACTACAGATCCATACCTGAAATTTGTACTGCAATAAATGAAGAATTGCAAAAATCTATTAATGCCAACCCTATTCAGTTAAAGTATGATAAAATTAGTCGAAAAGTTTATCTTATTTTGAGAGATGATTATGATATTGTCTTTTCTACTGTATTAACTGAGATTTTAGGATTTATACCAGATAAATGGTATAAGGAATCCGGTCCTGCTGAACATCAATCAGATGTGAAACATGGGTTTTATACACTTTATGTGTGCTGCAATATTTGTGAGCCACAAGTAGTTGGAGATTATTATGTTTCTTTACTACGTTCTGTTGCCATTAAAGGGGATGATGGTGATATTATTATGAAAACTTATGAAGAACCTCATTACGTCCCTGTAAACACCTCAAAATTTGATACGATAGAAATGAATATTAAGGATGACACAGGTCATAATGTTTCATTCATACTGGGAAAGTGATATGTAAACTTCATTTTCGACTAAAAGCATTGCGACGGTCTACACACACGATCCATCGACATATCGCAACAATTTTCTTCGTCAAGTGGGTGGGGAATTACCAGGATTTAACGGAGCGCGAATACAATATGGAGATGGTATTGGTTCAATACTCGGATCATTGGTTCGTGTCATAAGTTTGTGTAGATGTTTGCTAGCACATTTTGCGGTGTGTATAATCACTTGTGTACATTAGGACACTATTTGATATATGTTCATTTTACACACCATAATCTGTTTATACTTACTACGTATATATTGTTATGAGCTTAAATGTTACATCACAATAAAATTCCTGACATGGTGTCAGATGTCAGATGCGAGTTTCACTCGTGTGGGGTTACATGCAACCACCACGGCGAAGCGCTCATACGCAGCGATTCTCGAACGTAAAATTTTCACTCGTGTGGGGTTACATGCAACCACCACGGCGAAGCGCTCACACGCTGTAAATATTTTACTGCTTTCCACTCGTGTGGGGTTACACAGAAAGAAGAAAGACGAGGGAACAGTCAGGCCAGACGAGGAAACATCCACGTTGAGACTCGAAGATGGCGGACAAATTTAAGCACCCATCTATGGACTGGACAAGTGCTGGTGATCTGCATCGACGTCTACAGAACTTCAAGCAAAAGTGCGAACTTATCTTCGATGGACCCCTCGCAGACAAGGACGAAGCATACAAAGTGCGCATGCTGCTTCTCTGGTGTGACGACAAAGGACTGGAAATTTACAACACGGCGACTTGGACAAACGCAGCTGATCGCTTACGTTTAACTCCAGTATGGGAAAAACTCGAAGCTTACGTTACGCCACGCAGCAATCAGATTCTTGCTCGTTATCAGCAACGATGTCTCAAGCAAGGCGACATGACGTTTGAAGAATTTGTGGTACAAGCGCGCTCACTCATTGACGACAGTGGCTACCACGCAGATGTACGTGACGAATTGCTACGCGACACTGCAGTCTTTGGTCTGAAGTCTGACAAAGTGCGACGTGACGCAATTGAAATCGGCAATGATCTCACGTACCAACAAATATATGACCTCGTATATGACATTACAGTCATCTATAAACCAGGAATCAAGATCCCGGTTGCAGACGCACTGTGACGAGTATGTGTTCCAGCCACAAAGCAAACGGAGAGCAAAGAAATCAACTTCATTTCTGACATCAAAACGCCAATTGATCTGCGGAGAATCAGAAGCGAGAGTATCCAGGACTCCACTCTTAACATGTTGAAAGACACAGTATTCAAGGGTTGGCCAGCTCTCAGAAAGCAATGTCCCCAGGGAATCTTGGATTACTGGAACTTTCGATGTGATCTCGTAATTGAAGATGGCCTTGTAATCAAAGGTAACAGAATAGTCATTCCAACGTCACTACGCAAAGAAATCCTGCAAGTAATCCATGAAGGCCATCAAGGAGAAACAAAGTGCACTTTACTTGCACGTGAATCAGTCTTCTGGCCAGGAATCAACAAAGACATTAAAGAAATGGTGCAATCGTGTGCGATGTGTGCGAAACATCAAGTAGCACCCGAAAGACTACCACTCATGCAGCCGGATTTGCCAACACGACCCTGGGAAAAACTGGGAACTGATTTGTTCAAGTTCGACGGCAAGCGATACATCATGGTCGTCGATTACTATTCACGATACCCAGTTATTCGCCAGCTACCGGATATAACAGCCGAAACTGTATGCCAAGCTTTTTAAAGTGTGATTGCTGAATACGGTCTACCATCAACGGTAGTTGCTGATTCTGGGACGCAGTTTACGAGCGAATTGTTCCGACGCAGATGCAAAGAGGCAGGCATCAAAATACTGTACAGCTCACCATACCATCACCAAACAAACAGTGTGGCAGAACGCAGTATTGGTACCATAAAACATCTGTGGAAGAAATCTAGCAACAACAGAACGACAGCACTATGGATGTACCGTGTCACGCCAGTCGACAACGGCATGCCTTCACCATATGAACTCTTGTTTGGTCGAAAACCCAAGACACTCCTGCCCTGCAGTAATACTTTGCTTCTGTCACGTCATCCCGAAAGTGACAAACACATCGTTGCCAACGATAAACGACAGATGCTCCAGAAGAGGCATTATAACGCTGGTACCGACGTAAGGGTGTTGAAATCAGGTGAATTTGTCGACGTCTATAACACCTTACACAAAGTGTGGGAGCCAGCTACCGTAGTCAACCAACCAAACCCGGATGCAGAACCAAGGACTTATATCGTCTAAAAGGGCGAGAAGCAGTACCAACGGACCCGAGGACACATTCGCCCAAGAAAAGCCCCAATGCCCCCATTATCGCCAGTGAGGGCTAGCAGAATTCAGACGGCCGCACCGTACCCGCCTGTACCTGCACCGTACCCGCCTGTACCCGCACCGTATCCTCCTGCAACGCCTCAGACACCACCACTCGAACAAGCCAGCCAGCCCGCGCCCCTCATGCCAATCCCTCCAACTAGGAACATTGATGTCACAAACAATAATGCATCAAATCCTTATGTGACACGTTCTGGTCGAGTTACGACGGCACCGTTCAAATATAGTGCATAGACTGTTGTATGTAGACTATTTAATTGCCTATTTGTAAATAGAGGGATGTCATAAGTTTGTGTAGATGTTTGCTAACACATTTTGCGGTGTGCATAATCACTTGTGTACATTAGGACACTATTTGATATATGTTCATTTTACACACCATAATCTGTTTATACTTACTATGTATATATTGTTATGAGCTTAAATGTTACATCACAATAAAATTCCTGACAGTTCGAAAAGCTATTTCACTGCTTAAGGCAGGGCTAAAATCGTTGCACCACATCTTAAAAAGGCTGCAAAAGATGTCGCGAAAGATGTTACAGGTCGAGTAGCACAGCGTGTGATTGGCAATGTATTAGGAGGACAAAAGAGAGCGCAACCAACAAAACCTGTCAGAAGGCGAAAATCAGCTAAACGGATAACATCAACAAAATATAAGAAAGATATTTTTTAAACATGTCTTTAATTCATAATCATTCTTGTGAATGTAGACTTTCTCCATTGGAATGGTTTCGCATACCCCCAACGCAAACCGCTCCAGAAAAAAGTTGCAATGCAGACTATCAACCACTACCTACCATTAGAGAGGGTGCTCCAAGAGAATTTTATGTTCCTGCGAGTACAGAAGAATATCTAGATTTAAAGAACAGTAAACTTCATATTGTATGCTGTATTGTAAAGGCAGATGGAACACCGTGTGGTGCAGATGATAATGTATCATGCATTAATGATTTGTTTAATGGGTTATGGACCAATGTTGAATTATTTCTAAATGATCGTTTGGTATCACATAGTAACAATACCCATGGTTATACCAGCATTATATCTCATCTCATTGATGACTCGGAAGAAAGCCTCCATTCTGAACGCGCTATGCGTCTCATCTATAAAGATACTGCTGGGTCAATGAATACTATTGAGGTGAAAAGAGCTAATCATGAAAGATATGTAACAGGTTTTCATGTAAATCCTGACGGTAGTGATCTATCTGAGCAAGGAAATAACGGTTTACATAATCGTCATTTGTATACACATCTCAGTCGTGAGTTTATGCTCTCAGGTGTTTAAGAGTAGATTTGTTTGAGCAGGATCGTTATCTTCCCAATGGCATCAGTATGAAATTGCGTTTACATAGACAAAATCATGAATATGTATTGATGGCTGAAAATAATGGTTTTAAAGTAGAAGTGAGAGAGGCGTTTTTAGCCATTTGCAAAGTGAGGGTTAGTCCAGGTATGGTATTCAGTTAGGATATGCAGATGTATTGATGAAAAGTCCTGCTAAATTTCTTATTACTAGAAAAGAATGTAAAATTTTAGCCATTCCAGCTGGATTTCAATCTTTTGTGAAAGATAACATCTTTCTAGGCCAATTACCAAGACGTATTGTTATTGGACTGGTTCATAATGAATCCTTTGCTGGAACAGTATTGAGAAATCCATACAATTTTGAACATTTTGATCTCATCTTTATGCAACTTTACTCTGATGGTGAACCACTCCTATCCAAGCCTCTCAAGCTTAACATAAATCAAGACAAATATCTTTACGCTTTTGAAACTCTTTACAAATCTTTTGATAGATTGAATAGCGAGAAAAGTTCCATCATAAAACTGGAAGATTGGCCTAGAGGTTATGCTTTATTTTCTTTCGACTTAACACCTGATTATGATGGTGATGATCATTATGCTTTCTTATCAAACATGGGAATTTGCGGTTAGATATGAATTTGCTGGTGCCTTGCAAAATGCACTCAATGTTATAGTCTATGCTGAATTTGATAACATCATTGAAATAAGTGCAAATCGCAGCATTCAATTCGACTACCAGTCATGAACATGAAGCAGATAGAGACCATACTGTCCCATAATGACGCGACAAAAGACTTGTTGTAAGGCGTGTTTTCCATGGACCAGTTACCATCTTTACAACGCGCTGCCTAGGTCATCAACACAGACGATCATGATGAGCCAGGAGAGCATTGGGTGGCAGTATATTATGACAAAGACCCTGCATAATATTTTTACTCTCATGGACTTTACCTAAAGACAGTCGTTTGAATAAGTTTTTAAAGTTTAATTTCACTTATAATTCAGTTCCAATGCAAACACCAATATCATCTGCAGGTGGATTTTATTGCGTGTATTATATAATTCAAAGAGCACGAAGGCATAGTCCTTTTGAAATCATTGAAGTATTAAGAACAAGTGATGGTGATTTTGTTGTAAAGGATTTTATATATAGACATTATAAACCATTATTTTATTGATGTTGTATTAGCTAAGTTGTATTAGTTAAGTTGTTGGTAATTGTTAATTTTATTATGAATATTGTAAATAAACAAGACAGTTTTATACAACATTCTTTTTTATTGTGTTATACATTATTTACATTTCAACAATTATTTTACATTTCAACAAATCTATTTTACATTAAACTTTTATTTCACAAATACCTTCAATACATTAATAAACGAATGCCATTCATACAAATCTAAATTAATATATGTATCATAGACATTACACCCACGTTTGTAAATGCTATGAAAACTAGTATAACACTGTCCATTGTTAAAATTTATTTTTTTTAACATCTTTGTGTTCAGACAGTTTCAGTTCATATCCATGTTCATTCATGTCAATGTCCATTACCATAACACACATGGGATGTGTCAACTCAATGGACTTGGTACATGAGTTGTACTCCTTCCTCTTTGAATTCAAGCGTCAGGTTCTTTCCAATCCAATTCTTGTAACAGAGCGTACCATTCCACTGTGTTGAGGGTGATGTAGTCGTAACGTTCTGTAAGCTTGTGATATTGGCGAAATGTACAAACACGTCGAGACAGTTCTCAGTCACACGCACTTATAAATCCTCTGACAGTATAAAGAGAAAGCCAGGTATCTTCAACTTCTCTGGATGGTCTTTCAACACGGATTGTTCGTCAGGTGATAGAATGATATACTTTCCAAAATGTCTTAACACAATGTCATCACATAAGTTTCTCAGATATGAGAATCCATTTGTAATGGGTTCATAATCCGATAAAAATTCTTCCATCTCATTCAACAGTCAGATCAACTATGAGCTGACTGCTTGTCTGCAAAGTCGTTTTTATGCTCGCAAGATGGCGAAGAGTGGATGGTGTATAGCTTCTAGAAATCGTAAGACTGCGCGCCAATTCTTGATATCAAAGTCAATCAAATCTGAATATGGAGTATCTGGCAGAACTCCATCATAATGCTCCAGAGAATCCTGTAAAAGATTTCTCCAGAATCTAACACAAATGTCAGAATCATGTCCAACCACTGACACTTCAACTTTATTTTCAAGTCTACGTTCAAACCCAAGTTTAAGCGGTATGTTTTTAAAGTCTTTCCACACTTCAGGTTTAAACCGATAAGCAGAACTTATTATCACAGAACTTATTATCACTTCATTCAAATTATTCACAGTAAGGTAAGCACCACCGTTAAACACGAGTGCATTCATGATGACAATACCTTGTTATGAGCCGTCTTTTTGTCTTCAAAGCCTTTTATCCACTTCTTTCACTTGCTTCTTCAACATTTTCCATTCAGGTATTGTCAGCAAAATACCCTTTTTCGTAGGACGGTTTCTTCCAGATCCCTCATCTCTAAGGTACTTGCGAATGTTCACCATTCCTTCATTGTTTTGTTTCATAATTTTAATGTACTTTCTATTTCCTAGAGAAAGCATTCCATCCCACGACCGTGGTGGTGTGGGTGCCGTCTCCACTTTCAATTTCTTGATGGTAGTGGTAGGATTTTTAACTTTTAAGTCTTTAACTATATCAGCAAGGGTATCCATATCAGTTGTAGATCTCTTACGACTTCCAAGTTCCATATTAACGCTTCAATGTTCACACCTCAAATAACTCTTACGTTGGAGGACCTCCCCGTTTTTATAACGCAGCCTTGTAATGTCCATGCGCTAAGGTGGAATAGCCATCATTCAACACGCATTGCTTGTCGTCATATGGGGAGAGGGCTACTTTTCTCAACTTCTCCGAGAAAAGCTGGTGACTGTGACTTCGAATAATGTGTCCTGTAGTCATCGTTTGAGTCTTGTTGAACAAACTGTCTCTATACTGCATGTGTTTAATGGGTCGTTGGCAAGCTCGAGTGATGCCTTTAGCTGTACGTTTTTCTTTCCGACCGTATAATAAACTGTACATTTTCGGTCTGAGTCCAATAAACTCTTCAATGGGTATGCCTGCTGTCTCATCCTTCATTTTCCCAAGCACTTTTTTTGTTCACGTTGTAATGTAGGAAGTGATCTGACGGATAGTCACTTGTTTCGAACAGGTCAGCATGTTGCTGCATATCCTTGTAGATATCTTCAGTTTCTATGTCATAACATAGACTGTCGGTGTCGCTGAACAACAACTTGGCATTGGGATACTTGACCATGATGTAGTTGTAATGAAAGTTGAACATAAGCACTTTGCTGAGGCCGAGAATAGTGAAGCCAACTTGAATGGGTTTATCCAAAAGCAAATCCAATTTGCGCAAATGTACGGCGGTTAAATCTTTGGTTTGGCCCCGAGTTTCTTGAACCGCTTATCCTTGTGGACAAGTTCAACATTGATTCGCTTTCTCACATTTTCCATGGTTTTGCCAAACACAGAGTTGTTCATCAGTTTGAAGAAGTCTTTCTCAAATGGGTTCTGGGCTAATTTTCTCTTTTCCGTGTTCAAGGTAATGTATTTTGCTAGCCATTTACTCTGTTTAAACATGATGGCGCGATGTACTTTGGTGACTTTCAGCCCCAGTGAGACATATTGTTGTAAATTCCTATAGTGAGGCACATATTTCTTCTTATCCCACAAGTTAGGAATGAGCTTTTCACTAGATTTGTCTTTCATGTTCAGATCTTTCCGTAGCTTCTGACTGTACTCAGACAATTCTTCAACTTTGACACATTTTTGTTCTGGAGCCAATGGGTAGTGATTATGACGATTATGGATTGAATTTGGGTATTCTAAATCCACTTCCAAAATGAATCCAATGTCGTCATCTTCAGCTACATCCATGAAGTCGAGAAATTCTGGCTCGCTCACCCACATAAATCCTCTTTGTGGCATGCTTTGTGACATGGCCCAACCATACAAGTTGTTTTCGTCGAGGTACATCAGGTAGTTGTTTGGTATCTAAGAATTGTAATCTGCTACGTAGGGGTTATTTGCTTTCGCATACTTGTGTGTGATCACAGGTATTCCTCCACGTATGCCTTGCTCAACCATTTGGTACATATCAATGTCATTGATCATTCCAACTTCACCTTTGTCGCTTTTAACATAGCATCCTACGACAGTCCTGGCGCTGTATAGTAGTGAGCAGGATCCAATTCATACGTGTTGAGACACACTTGACGAAAATTTTCAAGCACGTCAGCTAGCAGCAGCACATCTGATTTCAGGTACATGTCGTGGTATTCACCGAATGTGGTGCAGTTGAATATATTCCACACCTTCTGTGCATGAGCATAATCCTCATCACTAATGTCCTCTTCGCTAAGCTGACTATAAAACTTGTCCTTTGACGGTAGCTGCGTTTCAGCAAACTTGGATGGTTCGTCCACGTAATCGTAGGGGTACATTCCCTTTCTCAGCAACAAATCTTGTTGGTAACTATCGCGAATGTGAGAGGTCATGTTGTAGAAGTTATCTTTCCCTTCTGCTGCAAGGTTGGATACCAACTTCTGTAGAGAGGTACTCATGAACTGAAAGCTGTGTGTAAATTTCAGATTGCTCATGGTGAATGCAATATATTTCTCAATGGTGTTGGGTATGACTGTAATCGTTTCATCTTTGAATTTCCCAATTTCCTCCATGATCAAATGACTGTCATAGCCTCACACATTGTGGAAAAATACAGGAATGATAAAAGAATCTTTATCCCCCTGCTGATCTTTTCTAAGTCGAAATTGTAAGTTGCATTCACCATGCGCTACGCGATATTTGCCATTGATGTGGTCATGATCTCTCACACGATCTGCTCTTAGAGGCTCATGACAAATGTAGCAATCAACAGCGTTCTTGAAATTCTCTTTGTCTTCCCGAGTCATCACCATATCCTTTGGCTGCTGTAAAGCACGCACAATACGATCACGTTCATTCACCATATGGTTTAAAAAGACTTTTACGGCGTTATCTCCTCGATACATAACTGGTGCATGTGTGTCGTACTGACTAAGAACGATATAGGCAAAGCTGTTTGGACGATGATGCTGATACTTGTCTCCTTCTTCATGCTTTTGCGTGAAACATTCAAAGTCGGCATAAATCACAAAAAGTGCCCGATGCTGTTTGGCTACATTCTTGAACTTGATGAAGAGTTCCTTGGGAAATGATAAACGTTGTGCTCCAAGTCTGCTGAAATTCTTGATGAGGCAGTAATGCCTTTTCTTGTCATTGTTAATCAGAAGTAAGTTGATTTCTCTCGCACTGACGTTGTATCGGAACAACTACATCTTGTTCATATCCAAACACGTTGATGGATACATCGTTCTTCTTTTCAAACTTTGGAATGTCAGTAATTGGTGTCGAAAATGTCAACCCTCTACCTTTAATTCTTTCTCAGATGGTTTTTGTATAGTTTCACGCGATTTGAGTTGTTTGTTGAAGGGTGAAGGTAAGCCAATACTGACCATAAGAAACACTTGTTGTCATCATTCTTAATCTTTATCACACCCTTTGTTTTCTTCACTGTCTTCGGCAGTGGAATAAAACTACTCGCTTCCAGAGGCACCAACGTAGCTGTATGTACTTCAATGTATGTACTACAGTATGTTATCCAATACCCAGCCAGAGCCTTGTCGGTCATGTTCATCAAACTTAGTAAATAATTCTTTATAGGCTTCTGGCAAGTCCTGTTCAATATCTGCTGGATTGTATGCTGTATATGTTGGACTGCTGATAAATGCATTATCCACTTGTTCTGTAATAACACCTTCTGCATTCGCTGTCAGTTTCTTGAAGCGTGCATGCACTACAATATACCATTTCATTCCATGGTTTAAGGTCTCCAACAAATGTGTCTTAATAGGTTCTCTTGCTCTCGGATTTCAAGCAGTAAATCCGATCCATCCTCATACTCAAACCGTTTTTCCTGCGCGTTTTCACCAAGACTAACCCTTCTACCTCTCCCTACTTGTCCTGTCTTTTGTTTCTTTGAAATATGTTCTTCATGAGGCACATTTTCCATCTCAGCTGCTATGCATGCATGTGCTTCAAACGCATCCATAGATAGAAATTCCACATTACATTTCATACAGAGTACTGGACCGTATGGCCAAATGTCCTCTTGCTCCATCTTTCGTTTCTTTACTTCTTTCCCATGCTCTTCACGAGCATGTTTCACTATAATTTTCTTCTCAGCTTTACTACATGTATGTGCCTCAAACGCGTCCATAGATAGAAATTCTACATTGCATTTCATACAGAGGACTGGACCGTATGGCCAAATGTCATCTTGTTCCATCTTTCGTCTCTTTACTCCTTTCCCATGCTCTTCACGTTTCATCTTAGCTGGTTTACATGTATGTGCTACAAACAATTCCAGAGATGGAAATGTCACATTGCAATCATGGCAGACGACTGATGTGTCTGAATTAGATGTCATTGTTGTTGTTACTGCTGAAACTGAAATGCTGAAATGTAATCTCAGACATCCCTTTTATACACACACACACACACACACACACACACACACACATAGAATTTGCGTTCATTTCATAAGAGAGGATGGGCCCTTAGAAGGGGCGAAAGTTTTTTTAGTAAGTTGGCTCTTCACCAATCTGTTGGGTTCCCACAATCGCATTGGTATCTGTAGAACTGTTGCATGGTAAACGGTCTTCTTGCACACTTGAAGGGGTGGAAGTTGTAATATGACATGTTTTTAAGTGTTACGCCACACCACCAGCAGCCAGCGCACGGTTCTGGTGCAGACAACGTCGATAATAATAGGAGCCCACCAGCAGTGCGGTGCGTTATGGTGTACGGGACAGTTGTGAGGCTGTCCTTCGTATTCTAACCACACCCAGCATTTGTAGCACTCTGTTGTCTGCGTCACTGCCCTGCCGTTGCTCATCACTGTGTATGTCTTGTTAGTTGAAGTCATCTTGCCGGTTGTTTTGGGAAATGTGGCGTTTAACCCCCATTTATATACTGCTTTTAAGCGGCTATCCTCACAGTGTATGCCGCATGCATGCCTCGGAGGAGAGGGGGAGGGAGAGGGGGTTTCCATGGTACATGGTACATAGTGACAAGCTAGCCTCGTTTTCAGGTAGTATCGTTTTCAGGCAGCACCAACTCGATTCACTCAGTTTGCTTTTGTCTGTTGGCTGCTCAGCATGAATTTCAAAGCCGAGTTTTTCAACGCTGAACGCAGGCAGAGGGTTTTCTTCACGGATAAGGATGTCAACCTCTTTGAGGAAATTTATATTGAATATCAAGTCTTTGTGCTTGAAAAGTGGAGGCAACGACAGACGGCTACCACCCAGGAGCCCAACCGTTTTGACAGGGTCTCCAGGACGTCGTGCACTTTCTGAACACTGTGGAGAATGTACGATTCTGTGAGTTCTGCGGCTTTCTGATTCCGCAGGGCGTCACAACGCATGAACAGAGTTGCGCAGGGGCTATGAGGTCCGAGCATCATCAATGTAGTGTTCTGGGCAAGCACACAGGAGGAAGGTTGGCTGCAAGGAAAACAGCGAAGGCAGCGGCACCAAGAACGAAGAACCAAGACCTCCACGACTGCTCTTTTCAGAGCGGCCACCCACCAATACGAAATAAGCGCTAAACATGTCATGGTGTTGGTATGTGTGTGTACGCATGAGAGCGTGGAAAATGCTAAAAAATGGGGCTTTTTATACCCCTTTAAATTTAAGAGGGTCTCACAGGTAGGCTCCAACCATGTGGCTATGAGTCCTATGCTTAAAAAAGTTGGGGAGCTTGTAGGTTTGGGGAGGTGTCTGTCTGTCTGTCCGTCTTCGATTTATACCGCCTTTGAATTTAAGGGGTCCTCATAGGTGAGCTCCAACCATGTGGCTATGAGTTCTCTGTTTAAAAAAATTGGGAGGTGTCTGTCTGTCATGTAAGCGGCTATCCTCACAGTGTATACCGCATGCAGGCCCCGGGGGGATAAGCGACTATCCTCACAGTGTATGCCGCATGCAGGCCCCGGGGGGCGGGGGGGGGGGGTAAGCGGCTATCCTCACAGTGTACGCCGCATGCAGGCCCCAGGGGCGGTTACTCACATGGTGGTTTTAAGTCGATCTGTATGACTGGGTCTTGCTGGGACTGGGTCAAAATACCTAGCAGGTGAGCTCCAACCATGTGGCTATGAGTCCTCTGCTTAAAAAAGTTGGGGAGCTTGTAGGTTTGGAGAGCTGTCTGCCTGTCTGTCCGTCTGCCCGTTTGTCCGCATCTGTCCGTCTGTCCGCGTCTTTCCGTCTGCCCGCGTCGAGCCGTCAGCCCGCCAACCCTGTGACGTCATTATGACGTCATTATTACGTCACTGTTTTAGTATGCCCGTGAGCGTACTAAAACAGTCATGACGTCATTATGACGTCACTGTTTAAGTATGCCCATTATATATTGTTTTAGTACGCCCACTTATCAACTACTGATATAGCCATGAACTTTATCTTTCAAATGACGGATTGAGGTCGTTCTTATCATTTCATCTTACCGATAGGAAGGTCGTTTCGTTAATGGCCTTTTAGTATCACCTTGTCTTAAAAAACAACGTTAATAAGTCACAAGGTTTATCTGGTAAATATAATAAAAATATTAAAATAAGTTACTTTAGCAACTCTAAAACTTTGCTTGAAATGGAATATATAACAAAAGCGTTGATTATTGGGATGCATTTCATTGTTCTTATAAAATGTGACTGGATACATAGAAATGGTACTGAGGAGTACTGCCGGTTTGTAGCTGGCACGGAATACTGGGATCACGCTAAAGACAAATGTATAGATCTTAACAGTCATCTAGTTACTGTCGTAGATGAAAGTAAAAATGAATTCCTCGTAGATATCAAAGAATCAAAAGAGGGGACATATTGGATTGGACTTTACACGGAATCGTGTAATGGTGGTGATGAGATATGGAAATGGACTGAAACTGACGAAAGTTCATCTTGGTCAAACTGGGATAATGGCTACCCAAAGCAAATTTGCGAGATCGATCGTAGTGACCGTGTTGCCATGGTATTTGACACATCAAATTCTTTGGGCAAGTGGCGAAACCTGGGAGACAACTGGGAAAACAGAATGGACTACATATGTGAAGCTTACAGCCCATGTTCTAGTAATCCCTGTCAACATGGAGGTACATGTGATGTGGTCATTGACAAGGATACGTTGGAATTTGATTGCAACTGTGTGCCCGATTATGCAGGAGAATTATGCCAGGACTGGGTGGAGAACCCATGTAATTCAAATCCGTGCCTTCATGGGATGTGTGTATCCGATGACAATGGAGGGGAAAAGGGTTACCACTGCAACTGTACTGCTGGATATACCGGGGAACACTGTGAGACGGATATTAATTATTGCGGCCTCGACCCTTGTGAGCATGGTGGTGTTTGTAGGGACGATTACCATGACTTTTATTGCAACTGTTCCGGCACTGGTTACGAGGGAAAGACATGTCAGACCGACATAGATGAGTGTGATCGTGGACTTGATGAGTGTAAAAGAGGGGTTTGTGTTAATACCGATGGAAGCTATAATTGTTCGTGCTTCTCTGGATTTACGGGTCGTTACTGTGAAACGAAGATCAATTTGTGTTCCACTGATCCGTGTAAGAATAGCGCTACATGTGTTGAATGGCATGGTCATTTTCGCTGCATCTGTGATGGGAATTTTTTCGGGACTCGTTGTGAGCTTTCGGGAAATGACTATAAACCCTTACTTGTGATTGTTTGCGTTTTACTAGCACTAATAGCTATTACACTCATTGCAATTTTTTTGTTTTTAGCAAGGAATGAAATTCCATTTCATTGCAATGGTGAGACAGAACAGCAACCTAGAGATCACACAGATGGCACTTGGGGGGGAAACGGAACAAAACCACAGGGAACAAAACGGCGGGTCTATCAATAACCAAAATGCAATGATGACAGCATATGGGCGCTCCAGGAAACGATCATGCTTAATACAGTAAAAGCATTGGATAAGAGGGTGATTGATAAGACTAATTAAGCGGTCCATTGTTGTTAAATTCTAAGTAGACCCTATTTTTAGTTTTAATCCTCTTCTGTGGAGGATTTAAATGCGAACATTATGTAGCACATTTGAAACCACATATTCTTCTTGAATGCGTTTTCAGTTGGCAATAATACTAATGCATGTTAATATGGTGTGAATGTATGATATATAAACGAACGAAACTTAATGAAACGTTTCCAAGATGATACAAGTTTAAAACAACACGTGCTTTACCGATTTTCAGATAGATAATATACAGATTGCTAATCTATGTAAACGTGTTGTGCATGATGCGCGGAGTGATAGTATCTAACAGGACGCGATCCGTGATATTGTCCTCCATGAGGAGAAACTTGAACAATGTGTGTGTAGCATGTGTAGCGATTCTTGTCAGTATCGCATGAGGTGCGAAACTTGCCAGTGTTGTTTGTGACACGGAAATTGGTAGTGTCTCGCGTGAACTTATACTTACCAGTGTACTACGTAAAGTGATAGTATAAAGTGTCGCACTTGACGTGATTCTTGAGAGCGTTGGACGTTAACCAACAAAGGCGGAACAAAGACGGGTATTTTATTATATGACGCTGTCTTTGATGGTGTCGCACGTTGAGCTATGCATGACATACTAGTTGTCTACATGGGACGATATTAGCTGGAATCGAACGTGGCGAAATAGTTGTTAATCTCCTACATGTCGAGATACTTTTTAGTGTCGTACACTGCGAGACACTTCCTAGTCTCCTACGTGCCTCAGTAGTCGATATTGTGGTACGTGGAGAGACACTTACTAGTCGCCTACGTGCCTCGATAGTGGCTACTGTCGTACGTGGTGAGAAACATAGTGTCGAAAGCTAGTGCTATTGGTAAAGCCAATATTGGTAGTGTCACCAATAAAGTGACACTTAGTAATGTTGCATATAAAACTTCCGTTTATGCTGTCGAATAAATTGACGTACGTATTGCATACCTTTACCGTGTCATATCTGTTGCGATAATTGACAAGAACGTATATAACGGAGCACTTTATAGTACCGCATTAGTGTTGCTACCTAGCAACAATTTACTAGAATTTTTATTTATTAGAAAGAGCCATTTTATTCAATCGTTCATATGATGTTTAAAACTTCATTTAAAATGTCATTTAAAAATAATTTGATTTGAATCTAGTTTCGGGGTGACCGGTTTAAAAAACAGTTTGACAAGCATACAAATTTTATTTTTAGATAGTTTTCAAGCAACAAAATATCTAGATCGGTATTCCAAGTTACTCCTAATATTAAGCACCATTACATTGTATACAAAACAAAATTTTATCGGACGTTTTTCGTGTGTTGTAGTCATAATTATCAAATATGGTTTAGCAACTTCCAAGCAAAATTATCGGGTCTACTTTTATGACATGCAGCAATAATTATTTCGTATGTTTTTGCTGAAAAAATATAAGAAACATGAAAATTTTCTCCTTAATTTTTTAATTTTATATTGCTATCTAAAATTGTTGGCTTACCTGATTTAATAAACGTGCCAATACATCATGCTTTTTGCAATTATATATGTCGCTTATTAAACTTTCATATTGTTTCGACATTAAGTATGGAAATTGCCATGAAATAACACCATTTTAATTCATTTGACGTGGAAACGCCAAATAAACATTTCTAGTCTCCTACGCGCTTTGGTAGTGGATAGTATCGTACTTGACGAGAAACATTGTAGTGTAAAATTCTAGGATTGTATGTAGAGGCAATATTGTTATTGTCACCAATTAATCAACACTTGGTTCTTTAGTTTTTTAGATAGTTTTCAAAACCACAATGTACCTAGACCGGTATTCCTCCTAAGTTCCTCCTAATATATAAATAAAATTACACTGCATTCAAAACAAAATTTTATCGGACGTTTTTGGTGTCTTGTAGTCATAATTATCAAATACGATTTAACAACTTGTCGGATGTACTTTAATGACAATAATTATTTTCAATGTTTTACTAAAATATATAAGAAACATGGAATTTTTTCATTAATATTTCACATTTACATTGCTATTTGAAATTGTTGGTTCGCCGATTATATAATAAAGGTGTCACCCTTATTTTTTGCAATTGTATATGTCGCATATTAAACTTTTACATTGTTCCAACATTAAATGTGGAAATTGCCTTTGAATAAACACCATTTTTTATTCATTTGATCTTGCAATCATGCTGCAGTGAGTTTCTGCTACAGTGAGCTACTGCTGAAGTGAATTTCTGCTACAATCGGTACTGCCACAGAATTTTCTGTCACAGTGACGTTATAATAACAATGTTACAATGGAGATGGTACTATATATTGACGTCTCAAAACGATGTAGTCACGAAAGCCATAGTGACTCGACCAGATACCAGACATCTGATGTCTGGACAGGTGTCTAGATAGATGTTCAATTGTTTTTAATATTGACAGCCAGGTATGCAATAAACCTGTAACAATTTTAACTAACGTTTACAACTAGACGTGTAACTTGATGGAACAATAAAATTTTCAGCAAAGTGTATAAAAAATTGCCTAAATCTGTTGAATTGAAAAGTGCTAAATTTCAGCTGATACTTTAATGCTTACAAACATGTATGCCATTAGCCTGTGACAATTTTGTGCAAAACCTAGGCGTGTGCTTAGAAGAGACATTTAGAGCTTCATCAAAATCCCTTGGAAAATTCGTTGAAAATGTAAAGTATAAATTTCAACTCTTGTTTTAGTACTTACAGCCAGGCATGGGGGTGCCCTGTAACAATCTAATGCAAACACTAGACGTCTACCTGGATCAAACACTGAAATTGTCATTAAAATCCGTTGAAAACTGGTACAAATGAATTGATTTTTCAAATTAAATTTCAAATTAAAAGTAATGCATTTTAACTGTTATTGCAAGGCATGCAGGCACCTACGAAAATATCCTGAGAACATTTTATACAGAAAATTACATATATTTCTTTGAAAAAGACTATACATTTTTACACAGCTGAACCATCACTTCACCTTGCATGGGGCTGGGACTAAGTAACATTTCCAGGCATCTGTACGAACACCTATCTAGACACCAGTTGTCTGGGGCCTCGATGAGATGTTAGTGTTATTATGACGTCACTGTTGTGGTAAAAACGATTGCGGCAGAACCGACTGCAGCAGGAAAGCACTCTAACAAAATGTCCTTCTTTTCATTTCTTTTCTTAAAGGGCCGCTTAAATATCGCTCAAATCGTAAATAATCATATTTATTATTAAATGACAACAATATTTGATGCCTTTCGTGCTCCTTCGCTTAAGTGTAATATGTTAATATTTAACAAGAGTAAAAACACACCATGTTGAAAATTGCTTATTACTCACTAGTTACTTTGATTTTGACATCTTAGTAGCAGAGAATTAGTAGCGCTATTTTTTTCTTCAAGATAAATTTTCACAACTGCTTATTTAGCAAATAAATAAAGGAAACAGTATAAGCATCTTTCACCATGTAGAAGCCTTTATGCCAATACCTTGCATAAAGCACACTCTTTGGTTCTGCAGCTACCAACACCTTATCTTTCAATTAGAGGATTGAATCACTTCTTGTTATTATACGTCACTGATAAGAAAGTATTTTTTAAATTTATTATAATTTTTTTTATTTAATTTTAATTTTATTTTATTTTTAATTTTTTGTAATTTCAATAAAAACATTGTTTGTCACTTTATTTAACCTTATCATTCATAACATTAAACCACCATATATAATATAATATATAATGTTTATTTAATTAAATAAATGTTATTTATTTCAAAATAGAATTTATAACAAAAACGTTGATTGCTTGGGTGCATTTCACTGTTATTATGAAATGTGAATGCTACTTAGAGATGGGACTGAGGCGTACTATCGATATTCAGCAGACACGATATCCTGGGATGACGCTGAACGTAAATGTTTGGGACTTAACGGTCATCTGGTTACTATCGTTGATGAAGGTAAAAATAAATGCCTAGTCGATAACAAAGGGTCCAGACAGAGCTCACATTGGATTGGATTATACACCCCGTCATATTAAGATGAGTCATGGAAATGGACTGTAACTGAACAAAGTCTTACTTGGTTTAACTTGGACAGTAACTATCCAAAAACAATTTTCGTGGATGGTAGCATGGACCGTGGCATTTGACAAAGAAAATTCTATGGGCAAGTGGCGAAACATGTACGACTCATCTAACAACAGGCAGTGCTATATGTGTGAAGCGTAGAGCCGATGTTCAAGTGAGCCCGGTTAACACGGAGGCACATGTGGCGTTGTCGCAGACCAGAAAACAATTGAGTTTGAATGTCACTGTGTTCCCGATTATAATGGAAATTTATGGGAAGATATCAACCATGTAATTCGAATCCATGCCTTCATGGAACTTGTGAATCCAATCACAGTGGATACACGTATGACTGTAATCCAGGATATACCGGAGGAACCTGCGAACCTGACACGGATCCATGCCAAAGTGAGGGTCAGTATGAAAACAATGATGATGCCTTCGTTTGTCAATGCGATGCGGGATTTACACGTACCACGTGCGAAATAGATCGTAGACTATTGTAAACCAGACGAGTGTAAAAATGTAAATGGAAAAACAAGTGAGATATACATGCAACTGTGAAGGTGAATATATCGGCTAACACTGTTAGACGGATATTGGTTATTATTACCCAGATACTTGTCAAATTTGCGGGGAATGTATTCAAGAGCAAGAAGGGTATAGATGCAACTATGTGGCTGGATATACCGTTGAAAGATGTGAGATGGATATTTGTTATTGTGACCCTGACCCGTGTGAGCATGGTGACGTTTGTGGGGACGATTCACATGACTTTCACTGCTCTGACATTGGTTACTGGGGTTAGACATGCAGGCCGGCGCGAATGTCATCATGGCCTTGATGAGTGCATAATCGGGATTTGTGATAATACCGAGGGAAGCTATAACTGAGCGTGCTTTCCTGGTCTTACGGGTCGTCACTGTGAAGATGTGTTGCAGAAAACGAAAATTTCAACTGACTCTGTGACGAAAATTTTTCTGGGGTTCGTTGTTGCTACCTGCTTCTCATTGATATTAATAATAATTTTATTGATTGTGGGAAGGAATAAAATTCCATTTCATTGCAATGGAAAAAGAGGCAACATAAAGACAACCAGTGCACAGATGGCACTGAGACAAATGCCTATGCTGAAATTAATCCAGTTGTGGGACATTGTAAACACGACAACCACATAAGGGGCGCTGAGAAAGATACGTATGCTGAAATTAATAAGCAGGATTTACGAAATTCTTTGACTGAATACAACCAAATAATGAAGACAACGTTGAGCCGAACCACAAGAAAGAAAGTGTAATGTATATCTCAGTGAATTAAACGACACCGCCCATGCAAAGCTGCATGAACCTTGTTATCAAAACTGCTGAACACAACTTCAGCGCTAGTTTAAGATGACGGCATTTCCAGTATATACTACAGCAAGAGCCATCGATAGAGCTAATTACTGATGATGAATAAGACTTATTAAGGATGATCCTATTTTATACAATTGAACAAATTATAAAAAGGTACGCACTGAAAATAGAACAACCTATAAAACTAAGACCCCTATTAGTAGATCCAAGTAATTGTCTTATTTTAGCGGTCCAACGATGTTTTAAACACGTTCTATGGCTGTACTTTCAGGTTTTGCTGTCTTTCTAGTAGTGTGTTAAAATGAGAACATTTTGTAGCACACTTGAAACCACATAATCTTCTTGAATGAACCGTTTCAATTAGTAATTTGACTTGCACAGGGTGTTCTTCCGCCCAAAGAAGTACGATAGCTGGAGACTCATCATAGACCTTACACGTTAGAACGAGAGGTCGGTCACACCAACGTTCAGGATGGACACGTCACTACACATCCGCAAAACTCTAGGGACAAGGGATGTAAGCCACGTCAATAGACCTCTCGGACGTCTACCTGCACATTCCTACACATGTGTCCCAAGCATTACAAATACTTTGCTTTCATGTAGAGAACAGGAGGTTCTCTGACTGGGCGCTACCGTCCCCGGCACCCTACGTCTTCACCAAATCCATGCGAGCATTGGAGACCTGGATTACGAGAATGCCATTGACCGAACGCAGGTCTGAACAGAGAACGAGTACAGCACCAGACACTCTAGTCAACAAATGTCTCGAGTTGGGGCTCCTGGTCAGGCTGGACAAATCCAAGCAGGTAATTGTGTTTCTAGACGACAAGTTTATCCTCTTGAAGGGCCATGTCTTCCTCGCGGGCCTCCAGCGTCTACAGACACTGATACATTCCGTTCTGGCCCTCAAACGCCCATCCTTTACCATAGCGGAGATACTCCTGAGGGCGGTTGGTGGTGACAGAGAAGACAGCGCCGCTGGGCCGCAGGCCCCTTCATGGGCTACCAGCGAGTAGTAAGACAGACGCCACTACAGTCAGCTACATCACGAAACAGGGCGGCACGAGGTTGAAATACTTGATGCAAGCAACACGACAGGTCTGGGAGATAACCGACAGCCTGAACGTCACCCACACGACATCCCGAGGGAGAGGAATGTGTTAGCAGACATGGCGTTAAGGACCGGTCTAATGCTGCCACGGGAGTGGGAATTAGCTACCGGCATCTTCCACTTGATATCCACCAAGTCGAATCTGGGGCCACAGGTGGTCGACCTGTTCGCAACGAGACTTAATGTGAAAACCAAACAGTGTTCAGACCCAGTGGCGATAGACTGCGCGGCGCTTATATCCCAGTGGCCCCCGACAACATTGTACGCTTATCCTCGACCTCAATCCTTGAACGGTTGGCGTCGAGACTGGCGAGGGAGCTGAGATTCAAGATATGGCTAGTGGCACCAGCGAACCCAGCATTACCGATCTTTCCCCTCCTGCAAAGGTGGTTGGACACACCTCAAATACAGATACACATGCACCCCCGAGCTACTGATACAATCCCACTTGGGGGTTCTGGCACCCTTAACCCGCGACGATGCAAATTACACTTGCGGATGCTGCAAAGCAGTGGTTGAAGACACGGGGGTTTTTTAAGAAAGCGATCGCACGTACACGTCAAAAATCCACTAAACGGTGCACGGATCACAATGGAAAGTGTTCGAGCGCTGGTGCTTGGTAAACTCTAAAGACCTAGTCACGGCCACAGCACCTCTTTTAGAGCACTTCCTAATCCATCTTTTCGAGGAGAAGAAATTGGCGGTCCGAACCATCGAAGGTTGACGTTCGGCGCTAGGAGCAGTCCAAAAACCGCCTCAGGCTACTATCCCGACCTGGGCCAAATAACTGAAAAATTTCAAAATTCAGAGGATCCCCTCTCCACTCCCTCACCCTCCCTTCCCTGTTAAGCACATCGTTCAGTGGGATCTCAAATTAGTTCTTAATTATTTTTAGAGTACGGTGTTCCGAAAAGAACAACACACCTCGCTACGAAAACTTTTTTCTTTTTCTTTTCTATCGTCAGGCAAACGACCGAGTAAGATTCATGCGCTTAGACCAAGCGTTCCTCACATACACCCAAAACAAGCCTATGATTCATAAATCGAGGGCAAATTTTCTTGGTAAAACACATATAGTGACTCACGGCAAGGGCACAGTCAGAGAAATCGTGCTCCCGCAAACGGGGTGGGAGGGCCAAATTCTCTAACCTCTACTCCGTCGACTCTATTCGCAGGTACGCCTGATTATCTTTTTTTCCCCACGCTATATTGGCAAGCCCACCATCTCTAATTATATTCACAGGGCAGTGGTGTCGACCTACGAGTTTCACGGCGCACGATGGGTCGGTGGGCCGTGACCACAGCGCGCAAACACACGAAGTGAGGCAGGTAGTCAGTCCCCTAAATCCTTTATTAGTTTCCATTTACAGGACTATACGAAGAACTCAGAGCCACAGCTTTACCTGTGTCGTTCGTTGCTGTGGAATCTATAATCAATTAGTAACGGTTTCCCACTGCTTGCGTATTGTGTCGTTCACAAACTGACTTTTTGTTGAGTAGAAATGTGTAGCTGTTTAGTTAAATCGAACCAACAGTTACTTTGGTCATCCCGCCTATTCCCACCAAAGCGGCGCCCCCTCCCGGCTCTCAGTGATCCGGACGAAAAATGAGTCACGTGATGTGCAGCAGTATAAGCATTGGGTTACATATGACACCCCTTGGGTTCCTCGGAGTAAAAAAGTTACTCAGGTGAAATTTTTGACTGGCTTTCAGTTCAGTCAACATTTCAACTGTGTTTACGGGTACAGAAAAGTTAGGAGGGACTTTCCAAAGCGTTGGTTCAGTTTTACTACACAGCTACACATTTGTACTCAACAAAAATCCATTTAAGTGAACAAAAATGTGCTTACTTTTAATCAATTCGAAAATAGTTCTGTTTTGCACAACTATTATTGACTTTGCAAGTGCAAATGTGCCGCATGCTTATTAATTCTCGATACGAAAAATATATGAAGTTTTTTTCCTAAACTACAATTTTCCAGGTTGACCAAGATCTCAGTTTAATCGATTGGCGATCATTATATCAATAGGATGGTCAGTACAAAAAAGACGTATAAAATGAAGCACTATTCGTATATGGTCATTCTGTGTAAAGAGTCCTTTCGTTAAATGCCTAAAACTTCCAGTCATTTCGTGAAATGCCTAAAATAATTTATTAATTAAATGGAATACGACCAACTTAAACAGAAATTGTTAGTTTCGAGTCCCTTTTAATCCGAGAGCTCTATAGAAATTTTCTGAGTTTGATTGACATCGGAGTTGTTTTTATTAGTGCTGGAGACCAATGTCAAACTAACTACGTTGAAAATTTGTCGCTTCAGAATCATTAGCGGCGCTTCGGCCAATGTCGTCGCTTTGGTCATTTTCGACGATTGTGTCGTTTCGGTTACCCTTTGCTGCTTCGGTCGCCGGCTGCGCTTTGGTGGCTTCGGTCACTATCGTTGCTTTGGTTATTTTCTACGATTCGGTCGCTTTAGTTATGCTATTTGTACAGTCCAGTCTTGACTGCTTCTTTAATCATATTTAGTTGAATATTTATGGAAATGTCAAGTTCAGATGTTCTAAGTTGATCATGTCAAACATCTAAATGTGCTTGATATTTCGGAGCAACTCGCTGCGACAGTAGTAAATTACCTTAACTGCCAAGGTCCATGCTCAATTGCTGTCCATTGAGCAGTCAAAATTGCAATTAAAGACAAGCGATGATTTCGGGAATCAATACTAATTACATTTAAGGCAGAGTTGTTGACAAGCCATTAACTACACATAGCCTGTTCATCATATTCCGCGCCTGGTGTAATATAGATTAATTGTAACTTAGTCCTCAATCCAGGAGCAGGTGCTCACGCCCAGCCGTCGTATTCACAGATGAAGATTGCACAGTTAACCAATTCGGTTAAGTTCTAAGCGGAGGTCTGTAATTTTCCAAAGTTCGCCTGAAATCCACTTAAAAGACTAGGCATCTGTTTGCTAGATCAGCTGATTTACGCCACTGAGAGTACAGTTAACTATGCAGTTAACTTTCATGAACACGAGACCAGACAATCACCATATTTAAATCTTTCATAGATTGCCTAAAATGTGTCTGGGCAATCTGTGTAATGAAGCACCCTTCTTCATAATGTTTGTTTAGTTTGGGATGAGGGCGTCCCTTATTTTTGCTCAGACAGGCCTCAGTACCATCCCACCTTCTCCAACAAAAAAGTGCTTTTTCTTATTTAAAAAAGAATTGTCTTTTGTAATGTGGTGCCTCAAACCTAAGAAAGATTTCACTTTGTACAGCTCTGATGAATTTGCGTTTGCTTCAAATATTTTAACCATCGTTTAGTTGTTAAATAATAATTTTATTTGTTTTTAAACTTACCGCGGTGTCACTGTGTAATGGTGCTCAAATCCTTTTTCTGTTTTCCTTTGCATCTATTGGTTAATAATTAGCGAACAGGGAAGTGGGGGGGGGGGGGGGGCGGAGCACAGTCTGTAAAACTCCGGGCAACTGAGGGATATGATGCCTTTTGCTTGCTTTCGCCCTATATATACCCCTAGAACCCATAGAAGTGCTCTCTGATGTTGGGGTCAAAAGTAAATAAAAAAATGTTCTTCCTACCCCTACTATTTCTGGGTGATACTTTGGGCAAATTGCAAATTGTAATGCGTGTTGTTGAACGAAAAATATTGTCATTGTTTCGTCAATTAACAATTTTCAACAAAAAAGTATCACCCAAATTTTAAATATAAAACAATGTGTTTTATTGAGGCTAGAGACGAAGTCCCTATGCGCTGTGTTTTCCTTCGCCGCCTTGAATGTTTAATAATGGAATAATATCTGGACACTCGAATTCCTTCGTAGTTGCTCGCTACATTGTCCTCGGAATGATAAACGATTGGCTCACCCCTCTTATATTTTCTATTTTCTTATATTTTCTTGTTATATTGAAGGCGTTATACTGAAAGAAGGAAAAAAGTGCAAAAAATGATTTTTATGTGTTGAATTTAGAGGACATGATACTACCTGTTCTTCACCCACAAGTAGCAGGAAAAGGTCGATCTTGGCACAGCACTCACACACTTCAAATTTCCACACCTTTCTTATTTTTCAACCCGATTTCTACACTAAAATCAGTTTCAACACTAAAATCAGTTTTGCACATATGTTTTTAGAAACATTCAACACGTGGTTGTACGTCTTTGAAAAACAAAAACAGAATGATCCATAAATATGATCCAGAAACTCCATATCCTAAATCGCTGAAACAGAATCACGTTATTCCAGAATCGCCGCGCATAAAACCGTCGTTTTTCTACTAATCGAAGATCGTGCGCTTAATTACCCACCTCAAATTAAACAATGTGCTGTAGTGGGTCCTCTGGATAACAAAGCCTCCGATCATAGACCATGCGGTTGGGATGCTTCCCCCTCCTCAGAAAAAAATACATATATCGAAAAAAAGTTTAAAAGTGGGGCATCAGCCCCCTCCTCCCCCCACACACAAACACACACATAAAATTCCTAGATCACGCAAGGACCGCTTTCTTAGGCCCTTGCCAAACATATAAAGCTATTTGAAATTTAAAAAAGAATCTATTCATTTCTGAAGGGGATTGTTAATTAAAAGGTTCCACAGTCAAGGAAATGTGTAAAATCCGTTTCAAACATGCAATAATGTAAAATTTATTATTTGCTTTTCTTTAAAATTTTCACCACCCCACCCTCACCCTCGCCTCCTTTCTGTTAAAGGTCTATCAAAGTTTGAACGAAGTTTGTAAATGTTCGTTTATTTAAATATATATATATATATATATATATATATATATATATATATATATATATATATATATATATATATATATATATATATATGTATGTATATATATATATGTTGCAGGGAATCTGTGAAATTAGGGATTTCACGAAATCCCTAGTGGATTCGTGTAATAACTTGCTAAATCAATTTCGATGTTTTTATTGAGAATTTTCATGTTTGACATGTAATATTTCACCAAAATTAATAGTAGGTTTTGACTAATATACTCAAAGCACTCGATTGCCAAACTTTCATTTATAAGATACTTCAGTACCTGAATTTAGCGATATTTTTTATCATATGTAACGTCTGTCACATTTCACGCCAAATTCTGTTATTTTGGATGGTAATGTTGTAAATTCCAATTCCTTTCGATGTGAAAAGGGATACACAGTTTTGAAGAACTACTTAATAGCCTTCCTGAATGGATAATTTTTCAAAATAGTTTTATAATCAATATGAGCTTATTCATTACATGAATTCCCTAGGGAATTTCATGAAATCCCTAATTACACAGATTCCCTGTAACATATATATATATATATATGTTATATATATATATATATATATATATATATATATATATATATATATATATATATATATATATATATATATATATATATATATATATATATATATATATATATATTGTTATGCATAGTATTAGCTTCATTCACCTGTTGATAATTTATTTTTCATACAGTCAAACAATCGAATTACAAAGATGCAATGAAACGAACTGATAAAATAACAAAATTAGCAAACCTCAAAGAGTTTGGTCCGGCCTTCCAGATAGTCACTGTGTATATAATCAGACAAAGCTCTGGCGACGGGATACCTCACCATGACTACTGATTTGATAGCTGTCATTGATAGCCTGGATACTTTTTGCTGCGGTAGAGGTGTGGAAATAGGCTGGTGTCTTTTCCATCGTAAGCTGGCCAGGAACCGTCTCAGGTAGGCTGTTTCTGTAATATTCCAGACCTGAAAAAGAGAGTATACTTAGCATTGCGACTGGTGTCACACAATGCGTTCCCCTCTCTGTCTTAATATTTATAATAACTGTGGAAATTCTGGCAAGTATATTTAAGAAAAATTAAGGGATAAGAGACATAAGTAGGGGGAAAACGAGAGTACCTGCTATGTGTCTACCCTACCTCATTTTAAGATTTTGGCGTCCTTACACTTTTCAGACCATTCTGAATAATTTAGGCTTTTTTACCTCTCAACCCCCGACATTTTGAGATTTTTGCGTATTTACACGTTTCAGACATTTTTTGGGTTTTTTTTATCTCTGACCCTCCGTCTCATTTTGAGATTTTTGCATATTTACATGTTTCAGACACATCTGAACATTTTTTCCCTCTGTAACCCCCCCCCTCCTTCAGTTTAAGATTTTTGCATATTTACACGTTTCAGACAATTCTGAACATTTTTTGGTTTTTGACCTCTGATTTCCCCTCACCTCTTCAGTATAAGATTTTTGCATATTTACACGTTTCAGACAATTCTGAACATTTTTGGCTTTTTGACCTCTGACTCCCCGCTCCCCCCGGATATCATTTTCTCACATGGCTAACTTCAACAGCGCATAACTTTAAAACTACATGGTCGATTTGAACCATTCTTTCACTAAAACGTTCAGTAAGACTTTTTCACAAAATGATGATGAGGCTATATATGCTTTGTCAGACCATGTTTGAATCTTTAGTGGGTAAAATACACACCTAAGCGTATAAATATATAAGTGTTAGCTTTGAGTGTTAACAATGTCAACATTACTTTTTCATCGTTGTGCAGAGACCATGGATGGTGTCTTCAAAGTGAAATATACTTACTATATGTTTTCAAAGCATCCTGCTGTTGATTCGGAAAAATAATCAACTTGGACTTACCTGTGGCTATTGTGGTGCTTACGGATATGTTGAGGATTATAAATGCCATTGTCACAAGGACAATTGCACGATATGTGAACCAAACAACTTCTTCCGCAGGTGTGGAGTGCTTAAAGTCTGTAAAGCAAAGTAGAAGCCACACTTTGCTGTTCAAGGCATACCGAAAAGATGGACTTATGTTTTAAAAAGGCTTATGTTGACTTTATGATTGCTAAACTTGCTTACTGTGGAACTCCAGACTATCAACTGTACCATTCAGACGCTTTTTGGGATGTTGTACACCACAGTCTTGATGTGATTGAACTGCATTCAAGATTTATTGGAGAATGTAATAATTTTGAATAGAAGATCCTGAGAACTTTGACTTTGATTCTGCGCTCTATTCTGCCCGTACTGATGTAGCCGTGTTCTTTCGCGTAGTTGATTATTTTAAGAGATTATTGCAAACAAGAAGAAACTGAGCAGCTCTACACAGAGCAGGTAAGAGGACCTTTTTTAAACAACTTTATAGATATAGCAACAACTTTCTAACATCTTTGAACATATAACAATGTTTTTCTTTCTAGCAAATTTAATCTTATGTGAGTTGTTTCAAAGTGAACATCACGTGGCATTGATGACATGAGGGATATTGATTTGGCTGATATGTTAACCACAGCTCCCTATAATGATGAAACCCGCTTTTTACTCATTGTCATTGCTGTGTTTTCCAAAAATCACATACCAGCCTCATACAAGCCTTTCAGAAGATTTTCCACAAAGCACATCGAAGACCACGAACTCTAAGGTCAAATAAAGGAACTGAATTTAAAAATAGATGGGTAAAAGCATTTTTGAAGAAGGAGGGAATTCATGCTTATACCACAAAGAATGAAACCAAAGCCAACTTTGCTAAGAGAGTCATTCGTACTCTAAAGGGAATGATGAATCGGTATTTCCTACATAATCAAACTTACCGTTATGTAGGCATCCTTTCAGACTTGGTGTACAATTACAACCATAGACCTCGTGGTTCTCTTCCTTATAAGTATACTCCTGCAGATACTCGAAAAGAAAACAAATCTAAACTGTGCAAGTATCTGTATGTAGACAAAATGAAATTGAAACCGAAGAAGAAGAAAACCTACAAATTTAAAATTGGTGACTATGTTCACATTTCCCACATAAAATATGTGTTTCAACGGGATTATCACATAAAGTGGACGCAAGATGTCTTCATTGTCACACATCGTTGTAAGAAGCAAGGAACACGTTTGTATCGTGTGAAAGACTTTTTGAATGAAGATATTGATGGACATTCAAAAATGAAGCATCCATTTACATGTTTGGTCTCTGGACATGCAGACAGTGGTAAAACGTCTCTAGTTAAGAAAATTCTAGAGAAACCATTCCCTCCCTGTGGTGTTGGCGGGGTCTCCACTTTCAATTTCTTGGTGGTGGTGGTGGTGATGGTGGTGGTGGTGGTGTTGGTGGTGGTGGTGGTGGTGGGATTTTTAGCATTTAAGTCTTTGACTGTATCAGCAAGAATATCCATATCAGTTCCAGATCTCTTACGATTTCCATGTAAACGCTTCAGTGTTTACACCTCAAATAACCCTGAAGCTGGAGAGTCTCCCCCTTTTATAATGTCGTCTTGTAATGTGCGTGCGCCAAGGTGGAATAACCATCATTCAACACGTATCGCTTATCACCATATGGGGAGAGAGCTAATTTCCTCAACTTCTCCGAGAAAAGCTGGTGGTCATGACTTCGAATGATATGTCCTGTAGCCATTGTTTGAGTTTGGTTGAACAAACTGTCTCTATACTGCTTATGTTTCATGCGTCTTTGACAAGATCGAGTGATACCTTTGGCCGTATATTTTCCTTTTCCACCATACATTAAACTGTACATTTTTGGTCTAAGTCCAACATACTCTTCAGTGGGGATGCCTGCCGTCTCATCCTTCACTTTTCCAAGCACTTTTTTGTTTGTGTTGGAATGCAGGAAATGATCTGGCGGATAGTCACTTGTGTCAGCATCTTGCTGCATATCGTTGTAGATATCTTCCGTTTCTATGTCATAACACAGACTGTCGGTGTCGCTGAACAACAAATTGGCGTTGGGATACTTGGTCATGATGCAATTGTAATGAAAGTGAAACATCAGCACTTTGCTGAGGTCGAGAATGGTGAAGCCAACTTGAGTGGGTTTATCCAGAAGCAAATCCTTATAACGCAAATGTACAGCGGTCAAATCTTCGTTTAAAATTTTGAATTTGTGGAAAGAAGGCTTGGGTACAAGTTTCTTGATCCGCTTTTCCTTGTGGGCGAGTTCAACATTCATGCGCTTTCTCACATTTTCCACGGTTTTAATAAACACAGAGTTGTTCATCAGTTTGAAGAAATCTTTCTCAAACGGGTTTTTGGCCAATTTTCTCTTTTCCGTGTTTAAAGTAATGTATTTCTCCAACCATTTGCTGGTGCACCTTAGTGACTTTCAACCCCACTGAGACATATTGCTATTATTGCTATAATAAAGCACATATTTCTTCTTGTCACACAAGTTGGGAATGATCTTTTCACTAGGTTTGCCTTTTATGTTCAGATCTTTCCGTAGCCTCTGATTGTGCTCTGACAATTCTCCAACTTTGATACTTTTCCTTTCTGGAGTCACTGGGTAATGATTATGACGATCATGCATTGTATGTGGGTATTCTAAATCCACTTCTAAAATGCATCCAATGTCATCATCTTCATCCGCATCCATGAAGTCGAGAGATTCTGGCTCGCTCACCCACATAAATTCACTTTCTGGCATGCTTTGCGACATGGCCAGTTGTTTGCGCCCAGGTACATCAAGTAGTTGTTAGGCATGTCAAAATTGTAATCTGCTACGTAGGGGTTATTTGCTTTCGCATACTTGTGCGTGATCACAGATATTGCTCCACGTAGACCTTGTTCAACAATTTGGTAATGTCAATGTCATTGATCAATTCCAACTTCAACTTTGTCACTTTTAACATAGCATTCCACGACAGTCCTGATGCTGTATAGTAGTGGGCTGGATCCAATTCATGCGTGTTAAGACATACTTGACGAAAATTTTCAAACACATCAGCCAGTAGAAGCACATCTGATTTCAGGTATAGGTCATGATATTCACCGAATGTAGTACAGTTGAATGTATCCCACACCTTCTGCGCATGAGCATAGTCCTCATCGCTAATGTCTTCTTCACTAAGCTGACTGCTAAACTTGTCCTTTGCTTGTTGATGTGTTTCAGCAAACTTGGATGGCTCGTCCACGTAATCATAAGGGTACACTCCCTTTCTATGCAGCAAATCTTGTTGGTCACTATCATGAATGTGGGAAGTCATGTTGTAGAAGTTATCTTTCCCTTCTTTCCCGTCAAGGTAGGATACCAACTTCTGTAGAGAGGTACTCATAAACTGAAAGCTGTCTGAAAATTTCAGACCATAAGAAACACTTGTTAACTTTATTCTCAACGTTTAACACAGCCTTTGTATTCTTTACTTTCTTCGGTAGTGGGATAAAACTACTTGCTTCCAGAGGCACTAACGTAGCTTCATGTAATTCAATGTATAGTATGTTATCCAACACCCAGCCAGAATCTTAGTAAATAATTCATTATAGGCTTCTGGCACGTCCTGTTCAATATCCGCTGGATTGTATGTTGTATATGTTGGACTGCTGATAAATGCATTATCCACGCTTTCTGCATTCGCCGTCAGTTTCTTGAAGCGCGTATGCACCACAATATACCATTTCATTCCATGGTTTAACGTCTCCAACAAATGCGTCTTAATACGGTTCTCTTGCTGTCGCATTTGAAGCAGTAAATCGGATCCATTCTCAGACTCAAACCATTTTCCTGCGCGTTTTCACCAAGACTAACTCGTCTGCCTCTCCCTACTTGTCCCATCTTTTGTCTCTTTGCAGATTGTTCTTCATGAACCACATTTTCCATCTTAGGTGGATGACATGCATGTGCCTCAAACAATTCCAGAGATGGAAATATTACAGTACATCCATGGCAGAGGACTGAATCAGGTATCTCAATACCATCTTGTTCCATCTTTCGTCTCTTTGCTTCATTTTTCCGAATAAGCTGTTCAAGAGCACGTTTCATCTCATCTGGTTTACATGTATGTGCCTCGAACAATTCCAGAGATTGAAATATTGCATCACAACCATGGTGAGTCTAAACTAGTTGTCATTGTTGTTATTGCATCAATTGCTTGAAGTGATATGGGTGAACTGTGCGTCTCATCCTTTTATACCGCCTAGAGTGCACTGCAGACACATTTATCGGTCAAGCAACCCAAGCTTGTGTTATGCCATAGAGCTAGACTTTGTCAATCTGATATTCATCCGCCAAATAACACTTTCAAACTACTTTCGAGGACTGGTGGGTCTAAGCTAGTTGCCATTGTTGTTGTCGCATCAATCGCTAGAACTGATATGATGAAATGTGTTCTCAGACATCTCCTTTTATACACCCACGCAGACTGATTAGCACCATTTCGTAAGAGAAGATGGTCCTTAAAAGGATCGAAAGTTTTAGTAGTTGGCATTTTACCAACATGTTGGGTTCCCACAGCGGTATTGGTGCTTGTAGTACTGTTGTATGGTGAACGGCCTTCCTGCACGCTTGAAGGGGTGGCCGTTGCAATAAGTCTTGCTTTTAAGTGTTTCGCCACACCACCAACAGTCTGTACACTCCGGTCCCGGGCCAGGCAATGTCGCTGCATACTTGTACCACAGGAGGCCACCCCAGTTCTTACAGCAGAATCGACGCGGTGCGTTGTGGTGTACGGGACAGTTGTGAGGCTGCTGCCGCATATTCACACCCAAACTTGTAACACTTTGTTGTTAGTGTTACTGGACGGCCGTTCCTCATCACTATGATTGTCTTGTTAGTTGAAGTCATATTCGTTATATAGAATATATTGCGTCACTTCGTCATATTGCGTCATATTGGCGTCACTTCCTGTTCCAGAACTCTCGTTTCCCCCCTTCTGACAGACAAGTTGGTGCTGCAGAAACTGCCGTAGAAAAAGATAAACCTTTTAGCTGACAACACTACCATACTATTAGAGGATATTTTGTCAATTCAAAATGCGTTAAACCTTTTAATTATCTTCTGCTATGTGTATGGCTGAATTTTTATTTCAAGTTGAAACATAATACTGTTAAGCATGGATAATTAAAAACAAGCAGAGGCATGGGTTAAAACAATAAAAAGTATATACCGAACTTAAGATACCACCATTAACAACATAAAATACAGAGTATATATGAATTAACAATTCCCGTAAGCTGCTCTTAAAGAAAAGTTTCTAACAACTTCCCAAAATTGTGATTACTGGTGCAACTCCTAATATACTTTGGCAAACTGTTCCATATTTTAGGAGCAAAGTTGACAAATGGTCTGTCTCCAAACTTGATCAATGTTCTGTTTATATAATAATTATATTACAACAATACAATAAACAGATATTGATTATTTTGATCGGTAGAACTTGCCAACATTTTCGAAGCGAATTTTGTGTTGACTTAAAACTAGTCAATATACAAGTAAAACTTTGCCTAAAGCTGGATGGTCGTACGGGCCGAACTCGAAGAACAAATCTGCTTAATGTGACCGGTTTGGAAGAATTCAAATTATGGAAATCTATTCTTGGAACTAAAACGATGAAGCGAGTACAGTATTTGCGTGAAAGCAAATTGGATAGCCTACACAGCCTATAAAGACACTATATTTCTTTTAAAAAAACGTAATTTGAAGGCACTTATTTACCACGTAAAGGAATATAAACAATCAAAGAGCTTTAATTTCATGGTCAGATATGGCGAAAGGCGGTTTCTTCTTTGGCCATCCACAGAGGGCTGTACAAGCGTTATGAATATTTATTAATCTTCTTCAAATCATCTCAAAATCGTTTGTTCATTATCCAGCAATTTTCAATAAAACATTTGATTTATTGACTAGCTCTCCAGCAGTCAAGTCACGCGATTATGCACGTCAAATGAGGATAAAGTCACGTGATAATACAAGGCACGTGAAAATACAAGTCACGTTAAAATACACGTCATGTGACAAAATCCACCTGTGATAAAGCGAGTCACGTGATGAAACAGATCATGTGATAACGGTAGTCACGTGATGGTTTAACTCACGTAGTAACAGAATCACGAAAAATCGCAAGTCAAGAGACAAAACTCGTCACGTGATAATACAAATCACTTGACAAAACACGTGATATTAAAAGTCACTTGATTATACACGTCACGTGATAATACACTCCCGCGATTTACGTCGTAATGGCAATGATATGATAATGCAATTCACATGATAATATAAGTTAGGTGATTATACAAGTCACGTGAGAATAGAACATGTGTTCAAAATTCTTTTCTACTGGCTTAATAAGTCCTCCTAGACATAAGGTCAAAGTAATGTAAAGAGTGATAAAACCTGTCATAACTAAGACTAAGCGTACTTTACTAGTCCGAAAAAGTTATTTTCTTAATTCAATGTGTTGTTTAATCATGTGCCCTTTCGTAAAGTTCATTCTCTTCAAACACAACGTCTTCGATTTCGTTTTTGCCATTCGAATTACATCCAGGATTCGTGTCCTTAATTTCCGATGAACTCGCGCTGCTCGCTTCGTAAACATCATTGTCAATCATAACGGTGACTTCAGTGACGTCATTCCGCTCATCAGGTGACCAGGAAAGCTGTTTCTCTTTGCGCCAATTATTGATATCCTCGTAATAATCGCTGCTTTCCGGTTCTGGTTTTTGACCCTCTGGATTCGTGACGTCATTGGCGGTATGATGATTTGATTCGGCTTGCGTAGCAGCGGCTTGTCTGGGCGGTGATCTCACTTTATTCACCACAGCGTACTGGGGCCCGTTTTCATCTACCTGATCTCCTTGTGCTGTGATACCTGATCAAACAAATACAGACTCTCGATAAAACCAAACGAAAGAAAAGGCCCTGTCTTTGTGTCACCACATATGTTTATGCCTCCAAATCAAGCTGTAATACATGTGTCAATATTAAAGGCATGAACGCCTCCTAGCGGATGCTCCGTTACAGACCCATCGCTATCACAAAAGCAAAATTATGACCACCTTCGAATAAAGACGAATTAAGAATTTTCCGGAGGGGACTTCTTTTAAAGGTAATTGCCTGGGTATCAAGATCGATTAAGATTACTTTGGTAGTTCCCAAGATGGCTTTATTTCAGTAGTCACACTATAACATCAATAAATTGAAATATAAACTATATAAATAAAACAATAATTTGTTGGTATATGGTATTTGTTTGTTTAGTGGCATAGAATGTTTTTATGTTACGTAAATTCATCAGTTATCATAATATACTCTAATTTGCTTTAATTAAGTTCTTATACACAAAAAACCTGAACACAAGCCCGGCATTGGGGATTGATCAAAAGTAATCTGATTTCCGGGATCGTCATATTTAGAATTTTCTTCATAATAGAAATAACCAAGATCCAGACTCCCTAACTGGAAACTGGGCCTATCTGTAATTGGTCCCATTTGCGAGGTGGTCAAACTTCCGGGGTTTTTGTTCTATCTCTAAGGTGGTCAAATTTCCGGTTTGTCCGAAAACCGGGGTTTTTGTGCTACTGTCAGATAAACCCCATTTGTGGGTTAGCCGATAATGAAGCTAGTCCATTTTACGGGTTTGGCGGATCCGCAGGTTCTCGTCCTATAAATAGGCTGGCCCATTTTACGTTTTCAGCCAATCCAGAGGGTCTCGTCATATAATTAAGTTTTTCTGTTTTACGGGTTCGGCCGATCCTGAGGTTCTTGTTCTTTAATTAAGCTGGTCTATTTTCCGGGTTCTGCTAGTCCCGAGATTCTTGTATTGTATTTGAATTTGATGTGGTCCATTTACGGGTTCAGCCGATCCTGAGGTTCTTGTTCTTTAATTAAGCTGGTCTATTTTCCGGGTTCTGCTAGTCCCGAGATTCTTGTATTGTATTTGAATTTGATGTGGTCCATTTACGGGTTCAGCCGATCCTGAGGTTCTTGTTCTTTAATTAAGCTGGTCTATTTTCCAGGTTCTGGTAGTCCCGAGATTCTTGTATTGTATTTGAATTTGATGTGGTCTATTTACGGGTTCGGTCGATGCCGAGGTTCTTGTCCTTTAACTGGCGTGGTCTACTTACGGGTTGGACCGATCCCGAGGTTCTTGTTCTGCAAGTGGGATGGCTTTCTTTTCGAGGTGGTTTGAGACCGGGCTTCTGATGTTTAAACTTTAGTTTTTACCTGTCTTCTGGCTACTTCTCTCCTCGCCTGCTATAGTCAGGTGAACTTGATGGTTTTCGATGCATTCATTTGTCACATAGCGCACATGGTCTTCTGTTACACTGTCATTAGATGGTTGCATCAAACCTTCCCGTCTGCCCCTTATTAAAACAAAAACATAAGATTTATTTACACACATGAGAGTGCACTATGGTTATTTTGATGGACCGCTGGATCTCTAAATTAAGACCACTTTTTTCGCTACCACTATAAAAATTTTTGGAAAAACAGCTACAAATTAAGACCATTTTGGGTCAGAACCGATTGTGGTCTTATTTTAGAGAAACAACTATATATAGATAATCGAGCAGTCAAATTACTGGTGCACAATTTCAGGAATTTATGATCATGTTTATTCATAAAAAAACTTTGAGGCAAGTTAGGAGTGATTTGTTGCTGAAAATGATGAAGCTTTGACGATCAGGTCGGAACCAAAGTGTTATTGCCATGGTTACGCTTACCTACGCTTTGCTATCACTACAACAGCAATAATCACCCCTAGCACCACCAGTATTGCTAAAACTGCGATTCCTGATAATAAATATAAACAAAATACTTTCTCAAATATGTTTTACATTAAATATATTCACAATATTTATTTTATGGAGCAATGCCTATAAAGAAATATTGAATCAGCATTTTTCTGAAAATTACTGTCTCATTTTGACTACGATTTTTGTTTAAATAAATGATTGTTAAGTAAGCCGAAATAAGTTAGCTACTTGCATAGAGAGCTGAAAATAATAGCGACAGAGTTACCATGATTTTCGAGCTTGTAATTTCACATGATTGTAAACAATACTCAACCAATGATAAGAAGGAAACGCTTGACATCTTGAATACTTGAATAGCTGTCAGTGCTTTCATTGGCTGGAAGTTCAGATGCATTCTGTAGTATTTCAGTACTAGATACTGCCTGGTTTGCTGTGGTATACGTCGGTTCCCTCTCGGATACATCGATGGTTCGTGTCTGATACACAGATGTCGGTTTTATGGATTGATACCCGTCGGTTGATCTCATTGGCTGTTCAGTTGTTGGCTGCTGATTTCTCCATGGATCTAGTATAGAGTCGTTCCCGCATTGTACCGAGAGTTGTATTTGCTGCAAGACTACAGACATTAAAAATCAATACGTTGCAGTAGTAGGAAAATGGATGTTCTAGGTCACCGCAACCCCCCTCACCCAACTAGGCAGGAAAATTTTGCGATGTCAGCATATTTACCCGTTTCAGACAATTTTGAGCATTTTTGGATTTTACCCCCCCCCCCCCCCCCCCGGTAGAAAAAATTTGCGATTTCAGCATATTTATCCGTTTCAGACGATTCTGAATATTTTTATTTCTTCGACCCCCCTCGGAAGGAAAATTTTGTGATTTTGCATGTTTATCCGTTTTAGGCGATGCTGAACATTTTTTATTCTTTTTGGTTTTATTACTCCTTCTGACCACTCAACCGTGGGAGATTATTTTGCCATATGGCTAGCATGACAACTTCAACAACGCTGATTTGAAACATTCTTTCACAAAAACATTTAGCAATACCTGGTTGGTTGTTGGTTGATTGGATGTTAGTGTTGGTTGGTTGGTTGTTGGTTGGCTGGTTGGTTATTGTTGGATGTTTTTTTGTTGGTTGGTTGTTTGGTTGTTTGCTTGGTTGGTTGGTTAGTTGGTTGGTTTGTTGGTTTGTTGTTTGAAGATGGGAAGTTAAAATGTGAGGTAAGTGAAATTCTTTGTTATGTATGTTTATTTTTATATATTTTTTTCTTTGGGTGGTTATGTAGGAAGACCGCGCCGTTCAAACAAGCCCATTCAAACATGTAGTAAAGTTACTTCTAAACATATTAGGACATAGTGTGTCCAACCTCGAGTGTGACATCTCCCTATAGAGCATAAAAGGCACTAGTCCTCAGACGTAACAAACAGTCTGTATCAAAATACTGAAGAGTGAACATGTCTGCAGTGAGTGAACAACAACTACCACCTATGGCAACGCCTGCAGAAAGTCTAAGGCAATGCCTATGATAATGTCTTAGGTGAAGTCACTACCAATGCAGCAGCGTCAAAGGCGACCACATATTAGAAAGATAAAAAGAAATTACCAGAGTTACCAGCTACGACGTCACCGTGTAAAAATCGAAAAATTAAGAGATGTATTAACATAATATGTATGATAAATATTTTTGTTTTTATCTTAATTGTGCATAAGTGTAAATATTTGTAATATTCAATAAAAAACACAAATGATATCTTTTCAACTTTTTATTTTTCTCACACAGTAGTTGACTATAATACATAATAATACAATACTATATTATAATACATAATATATGAGATATGGTTTACGGGTGAATTAACACCGCGCCGGAGACCTTAGCCTTTTGCTGACTTCATATGTTTAACATCAAAAGCAAGACATATATTAATACACTTAAGTACACAACGCTTAAGTTAATAAAATATTACAAAATTTGTTGATTTATAAAGTCTTTATTATAAAGTTTAGTCAAATAAGTCTATTTTTCTTCATCTGTCGCACCTCACTGTCCATGCCCTTTCTTCTTCACTGCTGTCATCCTCCTCCTCATCCTTATCTAGTAGCTCTTCAAAGAATGCATTGTTTCTCTTTATAGCCACCTTTAGTGCCTTTGAATACTCATGATGTTTTTCATCATCAAAGTAATTAAAGTTCTCCAAAATCTTTTAATAATGTTGGCTTTGTTATAGACGTTGGGTATATTTGAACAGTCTCATAAACAGTTGTTTTAGTCCATGCTTATAAATGGGTCGAACGTCATCACTTGCTATTTCACGCACATCTTTAGGTCCTTGTTCTTCATACTCTAAAACCTTCTTGAAATTTGTCATCATATTCATCATAGACGTCTTGTACCATATCATGCCAAACAGAGTCTATTTCTTATTCACTGTCAGAACTGCTGTCTTAACTGCTGTCATCAACAACCTAACCACACTGCTCTACATGTTTGAACAAAGCTTCTTCGCTGTTGTATAATGCACCACATTCTGTACAAGGATGTGCATTAATGTCATCCATATTGACTCTTTGACGTTTAATAGAAGATTCATCCAAAGTGTCCGTGAAAGGCGTGTTTATAGGGTTTACATATCTATCTCCCATTCCTCATCCACTTTTAAAGTGTGTGCTTGCTTTAAATGCCTTTTGTGACCAGTCGTATGATTTCGAATAAATGTTGTATTAATACATCTTTTCGATTCTCCATCCACCTTTCAAATGACAAAAAGTCTTTGAACGTAAATATATGAAGACAACAAGCAACAACAACAACCAACAACCAACAACAACAGACATTACTTCATGAAATCACTTCCGGTCAGCGATAATACCAGTGTTTTCCTAACATTTATGTCAATTTGATTTCCAAGTTCCTAATTTCGTAGGGTTGGACACACTATGTCCTAATATGCTTAGAAATAACTTTACCACATGTTTGAATGGGCTTGCCAAAAATGAAACGGATAAACATGCTGAAAGAATGGTTCAAATCAGTCAAATAGTCTTAAAGTTATGTGTTGTTGAAGTTGTCATGCTAGCCATATGGCAAAATAATCCCCCACGGTTGAATGGTCGGAGGGAGTAATAAAACCAAAAAAATAAAAAATGTTCAGCATCGCCTGAAACGGATAAATATGCTGAAATTGCAAAATTTTCCTACCGAGAAAGGAGGGGTGGCCTAGAACACTAATTTCCCTACTACTCTTTGTGTAAATAAGGTCTACATCCTAGTAACTAGTTTTTCAACCCAATAAGTGACTTATTTTCAAACTTAGAGATATAACTACATAATGTGTTCAACATTGTAAAACTTTTCACAAGTTGTTGAATATTAATTAAAACATCAATAAGCTAGAAAAATAGCTCAAATAAACAAATTTAAACTTTTACGGACGGACAAACGGCATCAAAATGATTCCCAGCTACAGTATATATACTACAGGCGGCATCGTTCTAACAAAACATTTTGCACCTTTCTACTATTAAGTTGTATAAAACAGTTTATGAAGCAGTTGTTAGGGCCTTAAGAAAACGTTTACCAGAATTTTGTGATCAGTAAATAACCCTTTCCTGGCAAATCAAAAGGTCGCCCATGCTACGAATCTGCCATGTACAAGTTTGATGATCTTAACGCAAGTAAACGATTACCAACACCTATGCAGACAACAAGTATAGTCTACATACAATTTTTTATTCTGTACAAGAGAACTAGAGAAAATGTTCCAATTGCAATTGTTGGAATGTCATAGGACATTGTGGAAATGGCAATATGATTTGTCCAAGTTTAGCAGTAGCCATGACCTGGCAGTGAATGTCGTGGAAAATGAAACAGTCTGAGAACATTTAGCTTACAAGCAACGGGCATATTTTAGTTAAAATCCTTTCAAACGAACTTATGAAATCGTGTCCGGAAGCAACTCATAGAAAGAAGTTATTTTTTATGTCTCATAGCGACATGAACATGCGACCTAGAGTCATGCAAAACTCAACAAGTCGGGACTTTTGTTACATACATGCAAATTTCGTTTGTAATCCGTGTAATTGGCGCAGTTTTAAATTAAAAGTTTCACAGTGACATTGATCTTTAATCCAAGGTCATACACAATTATTCAGATCGAGAACCTGCACCGACCAAGCTCAGATCGAGAACCTGCACCGACCAAGCTATCTACAAATTGTGTTTACAAGAAAAGAATGGCGCAAATAACAGATAGACTGACAGACAGACAAATAAGGGTAGGTTTGCAGACGGACAAATAACAGATAGACTGACAGACGAAAAAAAAACAGATAGATTGACGGACGGACAAATTGCAGGAAGACTGACCGGGGGACAAATAATAGAGGACTGACAGACGGGTAAATAACAGATGGACTCACAATCGGACAAATAATAGATAGATTGACAGATGGATAAGTAAGAGATAGACCGACTGACGGACAAGTAACAGAAGGACGGGCAGACGCAGGGACAAGTCCAAAATCAAGTATCAGCATTTTCATTGTTTCTCGTGTAACGCGCTCACTCAGCTATGCGATTGAGCAAACAATTTGAGGCTTTCTTAAACATTTATTAAACGTTTTTCAGAGATTTGTTGGTAAAGATGGTGCAGTTCTGATGTGCTAGAGCTAGGCTTACAGCATGTTATTCATAAATAAGTCAGGTTGCGGCATACAAGTTAAATTAATCTTTGTTCATTTCAATAAATGTGTTGGATTTACCGTAAATTGTTATATTTCCTTTGATATTAGCATTCCAAGAAAAAAATTTCGTCGTGTGTTTGACCTCTATTCTTTGGTAACTTATCTTTCCTGACGTAAAATCGTCGAATCGTTCTTTTACGTAAGTATCATTTCCTGATAAATTCAAATACGAACAAATATGGTTCTTATCAACTAAGTGGCAATTTGTCACATTCAGGAATCGGCATTGCGCTTCACCAATATAACAACGAGTGTCAAGAGTGTCACCTTCAAGCTGTAGCTCTTCTCTGAGATTCATATGCTTTCGAATATATGGTTGAATTAAGCACTGACAAAGGTTTCCGGACCATCCGCTTTTTATATCGATAAGTAATGTCAGTGGTGTGTTTTTCCTTAGATCAAGTATTGTGGAATTATTTTCACACATGTCCATTTCAAGTTTCTTTCCTGTTAAAATGAAAAAAAGCTCGAAGTTAAATAAAGAACAAAAATATACATTTGCACAATAGCATTAGAGCTAAAGACAAAAATATCATTCGAAGAAAACACATATCATTGACTTGAAGCCTTTCAATGTGTGATATTATTGATTGTTGTTAACATAAATCATTATTTTTTATTATTTTGATATTCTATCACTAATTGCTAAGTCATAATAAGTATAATGTTATTGAATGGTAGTAATAAATTACCTGAAATATATTAAGTAACAATATATTAAGTTGAAACACGGTATAAAACATGGGTTTAGGACGAGAGTGATTCCGATTTAGTACTGTATTTTTTATTGTAACATTACTAGTTTTCAAACTCAACTTATATATAAATACCGAATGGACCTTTAAAGACATGTAATTAAGTCACTTACCACAAATCCCTGTAGCTGTACACAAAAATATGATAAACTGCTTACATATGCATAGTCCCATTTTTGTGATCAAATGTCAAAATAAACACTTCTTTCTTGTAAAAACAAAATTGTCAGTTTGTTCGGATTGAACTTTTTAAACATAATGCTTAAGCTCATATTAAGCTTATAAACTTTGTACTTCCTGTTTAATATACATGTTGAGGAGTCATGCCATGTAACTGTCAGATAAACGAAAGTTTATTGCTTGCCGATAATAGAAGCTGATGGCATTTGTCAACAAACGGTTGACAGGAATGATAGGGGTGGGTCGCTTCATGATTTTATGCTTACTGTATATCACTCAACAATCACTGCAAAAAGAAATGAGTAGATTATGACTCACATACACTTTGGAGAAATGTCTTGGGATAACCTTAGAGAAATTGACATAAGTCTTGTGGTAATTTTCGTTTGCAATTGAAGAAGGCGTATTATGAAATTTTTAGACCACATTTCCCTCTAAAATAGAGTATAAGCTCTGTACTGTCCCACAGTAAATAAGACAGGTGTCCTCACACAACTTTTATCAGTCGGTGAAACTATAACATACATACACGATACAGACGATACTTTGAGAGACATTAAAATATTGACATGTAATAACAGTTGTTTAGTGGCAAAAATAGCTCAAAATAACTCTGTTTTTTTTTTCAAAAGTGACGAAACTTACACTGAAGGTATCAAATTAAAAATGGCTAATTATCCAACAATCACAAAAGAAATACAGAATTGACTAAAATCTCAAACGAAACGTGACGTCATCATACTCAAATAACAGTGAAAGAACGTCAACGTCAGCTGAGTGGATGAAAAGTCGCATGATGAAATGATAACTTACCAACATTGCTCGACGAGGCACTGGAGAAAAATGTTTCAAGTGACTGGACCTGTAGCAAATTAGTTATTACTAGTTTCTGCTAGCAAGTGAAACACGGGGAATAACTGAAAAACAAGACTGTAGAATAACGTGGTAAGATACTTGATGCCGAGATGTCAAGATTCCACACAAACAGCGACAGTCAATAGCGAACCAACATATTAGTATTAACTCGGTGACAGGAAACATAAACATGCCATTCTGAGGGCGCGCTGTTCCGAGCTGAACAGAAACGCCAGCCTGAAAAATGACGTTAACGACGTGCATGGCTAATCGGAATTGCAATGACGTCATGATAAATGACCAGAAGCTGTTGAAAAAGTGTTAGATTGATTGATAACTGCACTCTAAGTTCCGGCAACACCTATCTAAACAGAAATACAATCCAAGAACAAACGACTTCTGAAAATCTAGTGCAAATTGAATCCCTTGAAATATTATTCGTAGCCTTTAAAACAAAACACACATAACTTAACAAGCACATTTTTTTCATTTTGCCGACAAAAACTTTGTTGCGTTTCAAAATTAAATTTGATATATTCGTATTAATTGATTTATATTTAGATATTTAAACAGTGGCTTTATTCACAACCACCTCCCCTTCCTCCTAATAAATGAAAACAAAAACAATTTCTATGTTCCCCTTCAAGAACGTGTGATCGTAAAAAGGCTAACGAGACATCAGACGCCAATGTTAGAACATTATTTCATCAACTACCTTAATTATTGATTGTCATTCACATGCCGGTGGTTATATCTGCTTTTCAAAAGCCATTTAGTTCCAGTGCTATTTTTATTACTTCAATATTAGGGTTAGGGTTTGGGTTAAGTTTACAGGTGTGCAATACAACAAAATATGGTATATTTATACTACTGTTAAGAAAACTTATGTCACAATCACTATGTCACAAAAGAGAAGCATAATTCAGACTAGTTTGAATACTACTTCCACCTAAAGTGGTAGTCATGGCTACAGGCCAATGGAATCTGAAGTTACTACGCTATGAAGCTTTGGTGTCTTCCATACCAACCCCAACCAACCCTAGTGCCTTGTAAACCTGATGAAACATTAGGCTTCACTCTTGAAAAGCAGCCAATTGTCCCAAATATCATTAAAAATTATGGAGACATTCCTATTTGTAAGTACTATTATGTCACAGCTCCACTACATAGTCGAGAAATATCCTGATAATGAAATGATGTCAAATCGATAAAGAAGCACAATTCAGACTCCTTTGACCGAATGTAAAGGGCTCCTTGCACCTAAACTGGTAGCCATGGCTACAGAACAATGGCATCTGAAGCTTTAAGCTATTCCGCTATGAAGCTTTGGTGTCTTTTATACCCAACCCCAACCAGCCCGTGCCAATATGTAACACTTGATAATGTTGTGTAGCAATGTGAAATTCATTTTCCATCTATTATTAGAAGTTAAGAACTTTATGTAAATGGTCATAAATATCCAAAAATTAGGTTATTCCTTATACCTCCGCACGCACTCCAGTTTTTTAATTCAAACCCTTGCCCTTGGCCAAGGCTTCCGAATGGGAAATATTTCCTTATACATATATACTTGTATTTTATTATGATAGAATTTTGAAATGTATTTAATATGACGTTATTTAATTTGTGCGCCTTACTTTCATGTTTTTGAGAAGTAAAGCATTTTCAATTTTGCAAAATGATGTGGAATCAATGAAAAAACATAATTCCGACTATTTCGAATACATTGGCACACAAAATGGTGGCTATACTGAAGTGCAAAGGAAATCGACAGTTCTAAAAAGAAAAGTTCTTTCGCTCTTTACGCATCAGTTACCAAAGACCCATATTCGGACAAAATTGACCTGAGACCTCATGCATTTTCCTCACATTTCACAAAAACATTTGAAGCTATCTTGACAGTTCATATACCAATATGTAGCACTTGATGATTTTTTGTAGCAATGTGAAATTCATTTCGGAACTACTATTAGAAGGTTAAGAAATTGTGAGTAAATGGTCATTACTATCACTATCACGAACTTTGCACTGTACTGAATCTGTTGTGCTCGTCTCTGATGTATTTGTTTCATAGCATAATATATTGGTTACTTAGCAGTAAACGCAAAGGAGGCAGCCACATAATTTCACATCGTCCGCAGCATGAACATTGGTTTCAAAGGTTTTGGTAATAAGTTGACGGTTTTGTGCGCTGTCAGAAAAAGCTAGATGAAGTCTAAAAGCATTATAAATACAGAACTTGCACTGGACTGAACCTGACCATTTTCTCTCCTTCATTTCTTCGTTTTGTTTTTATCTCTTTATACATATATATTATTTTTATCTTTTCTTTTGCATATTATGTTATCAGTTGGTAAGATGGCTGTGATCTCTAAGATCACAGTAGGCGCGTTAGTTGCTGTGAGAAAAAGAAAAGAGAAGTGTGAAGCTGCATAGTTGCAGAAATTTCATTAGGCTAAATGTGTCACTTTAGTATCCTGTCATTTTTTACAACCTTTTAATTATAGGTGGCATTACGAGCTGTCGCAAGAAGCAAAGTGAAGTCTGAACTCGTTATAATACAGAACTTGCACTACGCTGAATGTGACCATTTTCTTTCTTTCTTTCTTTCTTTCTTTCTTTCTTTCTTACTTTCTTTCTTTCTTTCTTACTTACTTTCTTTCTTTCTTTCTTTCTTACTTTCTTTCTTTCTTTCTTTCTTTCTTTCTTACTTTCTTTCTTTCTTTCTTTCTTTGTTTGTTTCTTTCTTTATTTATTTACTTGTTTATGTTTCACTTTCACTTTTTCTATTTTCATTTTACCTGTTTCTTTCTTAATTTTCATGTCTTTTCTTCCTGGTATGTTTACATGTTGATATTTGCAGTTGCATTTTTTTACTATTTTTCTGTCATGCTCTTTATTACAAAGTACGTTGAATTGCAAAAATCTTTTAAAGCTACTTTCAAAAACAGGCCAAAAGAAGTCTGCCTTACTTATAATTACAGAACTTTCTGTTACTGAATCTGTATTTTTGCTTTGCTTTTCTCTCTTTATTTGTTCATCGTTTATCCTTTTTTTCATGTTCTATCATTTTTTTCGTAGGCTGTGACTTATCGAAGATCATAAGGGCTGTCAGAAAAAGCAAAGTGAAGTCTAAACTAAACGAATTATCAATATAAAACTCACTCTGTACTGAATCTGACATTTTTTCTTTTTTTTGTATTTCTTCCTTTCTTTATCAAATCCGTTTTATTTTTTTCTTTAGTTTTTTAACATTTATCAGATCTCTTATCAGATTTGCATATATTTTAAGTTGTACCAGTGTAAGATGTAAACCCTAACTTGAATTATTGCACTGCAACACATAAATTCTTAACATATCTATAACATAAAGACCAATATCAACCCAAATATCACATAAGCCACAATAATATTAATTATAATATTATATACCATATTAATATTATAACCTTCATATAAATATCAAATAATATAAAAAGTTTTAAATGCAAAACAACATTAAAAATTATCTAAAATTGAAACATTTTCTCTTTTTTTCTTGCTTATATGCTTTTGATTTTTAACATTCGTTAGATTTTTTGTTAGATTTGCACATATATTCAATTATAGCAGAGTACCATTTAAACTCGACATGTATCTGCACATATTTTTAATTACTGCAATGCACCATGTAAACCCTAATCTCAATTAAAGTTTTGCACCTCATGAACCGTTAACCCATATATCACATAAATAACAATAATGCCTATATTATACTAAACAAATATTGTATACTTCATATAAATTTAAAACAATATCAGCTTTTTTCATAGTAATGTTAAGGCATGTCAATGGTAATATTACTATGGTAATACTTGGCAGGGGCCCAGTCCTTTCCAAGGTGACTGGCCGCAACTCACTATGTGTCTGAGTGTGCCCAAAGTGTGCTTTACTATTTAAGCCTTAAAGACCGTTGAAGTTCGTACAGACTCCTCTGCCTTCATCCCCGTTGAAAAAGATTAACTAGTTTTTAACGCCTTTGAAGCCATTGATCTTGTACACTTTCCTCCGCTCTCTTTGCCGATCTAGTCTTCATGCACTTGGGATAGGCATAGCAACGGCCGTAACAACAGCAGAACCGACATTGCCCCTCACTTAGTTCAGTACCACTGCCGAGTGGAGTGCCCAGGATGTGGCCGCCGACGTGCACAATCGACTACTTGGAGCCATAAGTGAGAGTTGAGTGATTGTTGAATACCAGTGAAATCCATGCGTACCTCCTGGTAAGCGGCAAGACAGATTAATCAAAGTTGCTACCTCTTACAGATTACCCCATACATCCATTTCTTCTTTTCTCTTATTTTCTTTCTTTTCCTTTCTTGTCCATATCGGCTTTATTACTGTCTTTTAAGATTTTTAACATTCATCAGATTTTTTGTTAGATTTGAACATATTTTCAATTATACGTAAACCCTAACCTCAATTATTGCACTGCATCACATAAATTCTAATCACATCTATAACATAAAGAACAATATCAACCCATTCATCATATCAACAACAATAATATTAATTAGAGTATTATATAACAATTTATGCAATACATAAATTTCAAGCCTATATATGACATAAACAACAATAATTCTTATTCTATACTATATAAATGTAAAGGAATATAAAACTTTGATTTTTACACGTATATCACTTCAATGGTAATTGCTCATGGCAATTGTTCATATTTCAAACAAACTAGCTAATTCGTCTTTTTAGCTTGCTTCAATAATGTTTAGCCCTGCTACAATCTAATAAATGAAGAAATGGTTGATTTTCTTGAATTCGTCTAGACATCGTGACGTTTAATACCAAACTGTTGCATTTCTTCTTCAAACACTATTTGAACGTAATGCGTATCACTTGGTAAAATTCTTGTGCGAATACGTAACTTATTTTCTGCCTTTGGTTTTAATCAATAAATTAATAACTATGAGGTTTGCTTGTAAGATCTTGATATGACTCTGTGAGAAACTGTGATTTTGCTGGATATATTAGCCAATGTACTGTTCTGTCTGCTATCCCTTGCAGTTTTAAAGATAATGATGTAATGGGTATTTAAATTTATATTACGTATTTCCTTTCCATGGTGTAACAGATTGTGTAGAATGAAAATAATGCTTAATTTTTATGACTACTTCCAATACTAAGCAATCTAGTCATGCGTTCGTCACTATGACATTTGGTCATGAGATCATCAAAAATGAGTAATTTATTCTGTTTTGGGTAGAAACATTTTTCAATATCCTCTAGAATATTTTGATGCACTGTCACTTCTTTCATGCCTTTGTATAAGGGCTGATCCACAGCATAGAGTCATGAAGTATTCTTAGGAAATGGTTGAATGATATTTTATGCAATGAGTGCTTTAACCAACTATTAAACCCTTGACAAATAATTCTTCCACACCCCATCTTTTACTTGTCTTCAAACTTTTTCCATTTCATATACGTTGTGTTTTATTTGTTTTGTTTCAGTAGTTTGTATAACTTATTAGGTCCTGCAAATGCTCTAGGAATGCCAGGTTTAAAGTAAGTTTTGGTTAAGTAGTCTTTCCCGTTATAAATTTAATGCTCTTCAAACATTTTGCAAATGTCTATATTTACTTCAACTTGTCCATTATTGCACGTGGCAAGTTCTGATATATCCATTGACAGTGAAACATCATCGTCACAATGTAAAATAATTCTAGCAGCGACAGCATTAGCCTGAGGTCAGCTACCCAAATCGTATTGGCGTTGATAAATCCTGGATCAATATCATGGTATTCCCTGCAAAATTAAATTCTTCACATTCACGCAGAAAAGATTTGATGGAACGATTTCTTTGAATTTTCCTTCCAACAGCTTCCCAATGTTTATGCATATTCTTCACTTCCAGTAACCAGTCGGATTCAAAATACAGAAGACTTGAAAACACAAAGGCAATATAATTTACTTTGAAGACATCATCAAATGTCGGCATGCGTCTGTGAAGAATGAGTTAAGATGTTGACATGTTTCACTTTTTTCTTCAGTAAAGCAATCCGTCATATAATCCACTACGCGAAAGTACACTCCTACATCAGTACGAACAAAGTGAAATGCAGAATCATTTTCAAAGTCTTACACGTCTTGTGTGCTAGATTCACAACACTGTTAAGGGAACTTGTTGTGTAATTCAATTATGTCAAGAGTGTAGTGCGCAAAGTCCCAATAGACATCTAAGTACCAAAGCCGTTCTTTTTCAAATCCAAAGCGAGGCATTTCATCAATTTAAAGCTTTACATTTACCACAAAGGTTTTCGGACTCAAGTAATTTGCAGTCAGATCTATGGCAGTCAATCATAATCTTCAGTATACCCTTCAGCGCCGCAATACGTACATTTAAGTTCAAGCTGGTGATGGACATGTGCATTATGTAACTCCACCTCATCCAGTTTTTCCCTGGTAAGTTTGGTTGTTTTCATTTGTTTATCCTCAGTTAACTGTACTGCTGTCACCCTAAAATAGCATTCCGTGCACGTCTCATCAATCAAAAGATTGGATATGAATGATAATGACGACGCTGCTATCTCGTCAAATAATACACTGTTTATTTACCTCCGGCAGTGTTGTCCATTCCTTATTATTGAAATTGATGTAGAAGGTATAGTCTTTTTCCCTTTAAAGTGAGACATGCTCACAAAGCGGAAATAGTGTATGTCGTAGTACGTAATCACTTCTTGGCGTTTTAACTTTGTTACGTACAGTTTAAAGTCAATGTTGCACAGCTTTGCCAAGGCGGTTTTCAGTATCTTCCATATCGAAGCAGTCAATGCAATCCATTTGTCATTTCGTACATGAATCGACCATACTGTTCATCCTCAACCTGCATGGACTCAATTTGTTTCTAATTAGAACGTCAAAGTCTTGCGTATACTTTGGTGAAAAATGGTTGGAATCGGTTCAGTAGTTATAAAGTTATGAGCTCTTGAAGTTGGCATGCTAACTTTAAATGTTATATAGCGCTGAGGCAGGGGGGTCCAATGATGAAAAATGTTCAGAATTGTCTGAAACATGAAACTATGAAAAATCGCCTTTTCGCCCTTGGAAAAGGATGTCTTTGGTTCAACTTGACATTTTACTCAACAAGTTCACTCATTGGAAGTAGGACAAGTGAATATGTTGTATCGTGTGAATGTCGGCAACATCAGTTCACCGCGACGACGACGAGTCTATAAAGGTTCAATCAGAGCTCGGTTTGTTACCAGGGGAGGTCATTAAATAGAAGTTTCATGGCATTTAAAGATAGACCATCTGGACAGGTTCAAACAAAGATCGGTCTCTCACTAGGGTGGTGTGGGGGATCTTATCCAGAAATGACGTTTTTCCCTAGACCGGCAAGCGTCGTTAATAAACGACCGATTTCGAGTAATCCATGCGTCCTTCACCTTTCGACAATACCCCCAAAAAACTTTGTGTTCCGTAACTTGTCGGCTTCAGTGCCGACTGTCAACAGTTGAAAAGTGAACATAAAAATTGTGTTTTATTTTTCAATCAAAAAGAATTTAATTGTAATCTTAACAGTTTATTGAAAAAGTCTATCAAGACCCGTTTCAAGAAGGTGAGGTCTTTGTTTTTTATGCAGGTGATTATACCGTTTCAGGCTATAATACCGTTGTTATAAACAGATGACCTCTCAGAGATGTCGATAATACAGTATTTGTGCAATATTACAGCATTTCCAAAATGTCAGTGCTTTTAATAAACACTGTATACCAAATATAACGCATTCTTTCTATCTCTTTAAATTTTCTATACAGTTCTTTCTGTTTTATTCCATTATCTGCAACTGAAATCCCCCAAATGATTTAGTTCTTACGTGTCGTAAAAATTCCCGATACCAAAGCTACTCTAGAGTGACTTGTGGGAACCAATTTAGTTTTTCCCCTACTCGCCACGCATTCACACCCAGCCTTCCGTTATTGGTGAATTCGTTTTAGGGATGATGGGAGGGTCCTAATCCTCCCTCTTCTGCACTAGAAATCTTGACATGACTCAGACTGCCATGTTACTCCAACCCACCCCTTTATTTGTGTATCTCTTTTCTTTATTGTTGGGGAAGGGGGGGTCGCAACCTTACCGTCCTATCTGGGTATGGCTCTGAATGGAAGCCCACCTCCTTCACAAAAAGTCAGTGTGTGGTCCTGCATTAACTCTCTCACTTTTTATCGAAAGTGTATATATGGTCATTATGCATCTTGTTCAGTCATTTGATTTCAGAGTTTTGTGGGAAAAGATTCGTAACCCATAATCAGCTGCAAACCTTTAAACCCGAACCAATCCTTTTTTTTCACTTTTCCTCCCAGGTGGTGTGGGGCGGGAAGGTTTCCAAACCGCAACCCAAACAACTTTACCAAAAATCAGGGCACTGAAATATATATATACCCTCACTCTCATTTTCCATAGTATGGATACGAAAAAGCTCTGATACATTGACCAGTAAGACAGAGACAGTAGCAGAAAGGGATCCTTCACAAAGCGCAATAGACAAGAATGTGGTGGGTAAAATTTGGTGTGTAAAATGCGAATAGACAAAATTGTTATTTGTAAAATGTGAATAGACAAGAAAGTAATGTGTAAAATGCAAATAGACTAGATTGTGGTGTGTAAAATACGAATAGACTAGAATGTCGTGTGTATAATTCGAATAGTCAAGACAGTTGTGTGTAAAATGCGAATAGACTAGAATGTGGTATGTAAAATGCAAACAGACTAGAATGCGGTGTGTAAATGCGAAAGATTGTGACAGGTAAATTGCGAAAGTAAAACATTTTAACAAATGAGACGGTATGACGTCATGTTACGCCACTAACTGAAGTACGAGCTTAAGCTTTACACACATTAATTTAAGGATATCACTCTACCCTTTTGAGTTTCGTTGAACTCGCAGAGAGATTTTTCGTCAAATAAAAAACGTCAAATACAATATCAATTTTTGGACCCACTCATTGCTCCATCACGTTTGAAACCGACTTAGTATTTGCTTCGAGAATTATCGTGTTATTATCGTTGAAGTGTTTGAATGAATGCGCAATGTAAGAATGTAATCTTCACTTGATCTGGTTTGAAACCTGTTTATTTCCCCTGGGGGGTGCTATAAAATGTTTAGGAGAATTTTTGCCGCACTTGCCTGCTTCCTCAGTCCGCTCTCCAAAGCACTTTAGAAAAGTTTTTATGAAATTAAAATCCTCATTTACATCACTCTGATGGTATCCTGACAATAAAAAGAGGAAAACTTCACCTGCGATTTTAATAGCGAGTGTGCTTCAGCAAGAAATCATAAAAAAGTGTATTGATGCTTATCTAACCGAGTTCACACCGATAAGAATAGAGCCGAGACGACCCCTGCCCCTGTTGTCACAAACATTTTCTCGAGGTAATTACTAAATTACAATTTCAAAAATAAATCTCTAGAAAACAGCTATATCTCATGCCTCTACTTCCGTTTACCTCAGTACCCCTCTCCCTACCGTCTCACGAAAGTCCATTAAGTCCAGTCAAGCGTTTTTTGTCAAGTATATACTTTAACCCTCTTTAGATATGGTCTAGATAAATCTTAACTTAAACACACCTACCTGCTTCTCTTTAGTGAAAACTTTATCAATTGTGTGCTATAATTAAGTCAATACCGTAGCGTCGGAGTTTGGAAAACAGCAATTTTTTAATATAGTGGTCGTGAAAGGCGAAATATAGCCGGTAATAGACAAAACGAAACCTCTGATATTAAAAAAGGCACAGGGATGAATGCATCGGTACCAAAGCGGCCAGCATACCGCGGCGTCATGGAAGAAATGCAGAATCGCTTGCGCGTCGCCAAAGCGTGCTCTGACGGCACCAGAGAGCCGCAGGGCCTGCGCTCCGATTACGTCATTGTGGCTGCAATCGATTTTGGAACAACCTTTTCTGGCTACGCATTTTCATTTAAAGATGATAAGAAATCTGTGAAAATGAACAAGAACTGGGGCGATATACTTGGGTGAGTACAAGAAAGAATTGGGGCGACGTATTGGGGCGAGTACAAGAAATGGCGGACGGATTGCGGTGAGTACAATAAATGGGACGACGAATTGGGTTAAGTTCATGTATTCCATATGTTCATGTGCGATATGTGAGTGCGATTTCTTGGTCGCTTTTAGTAGGGAGAAAAGGAGACTTCCGGATATGTCCAGAAATCTTCTTTACTATCTTGAATCTTTTGATTTATCCAGAAGTCTCGTGAGACTTCTGGATGAAGCCAAAAGGCTTTACTATCTTGAACCTGCCCCCACCTCCCCGGAAGAAAAAAAAGAGAGAAATATACAAGTTTCAAGAAATTCAAAACCATTTGGAAATCTAAGTTTCCTTTACTATCTTGAAAGAAAAAAAATCATCAACATTTATGCATCATCGCTCACACAACAACGACAGATTTTTCAATTCACATCAGTTGGTGGTCCTGTGAAGGGCCATGATGTTTGCTTAGTGTCATCGTTTGACACAGAGGTATTTCCCTTGACTATATTTCCGACAATGGAAATGTACGGTGAGTCTTGTGTTTTGGAAAATATTACCACAGGAACAATTGGATGTAAAATTTTCCATTGTGGCTGCACAAACGTTCATATGTGCCAATTTCTCCTGTGGTGTAGCTATTGGAGTGCAACAGAAGGAAAGACTTAGCTGTGAGGACCCCAGGTTGTTGTGTGACTGCCGACTTTGACTGAGTCTGAAAAAACTCTGCCTTAGTTGAGACTTTATCAGCTTGTAGAATATATTCATAATGCAGAATTGGTGATGGCACTGCATCAACTTCAATGATATGAGACTACATCTACTTTAATAATAAGGAATGGGCAACACTGCTGGACGTAATGCCAAAAATAAGCAGCGAATTACAATTAGGCGTCATCATCAACATCCAGTCTTTTGCTTGATGAGACGTGTATGGAATGTCAAGTTGAATGACAGTAGTTCAGTTAACTGAGCATAAACAGATGAAAACAACTAATCTGACCGAGGAACAACTGGTTGAAGTGGAGTTGAGTAATACAAATGCACAGAACCAGCTTGGATTAAAATGTACATATTGCGGTGGTAAAGGATATATAGAAGATGATGACTGCCACTGCTACAGATTTGACTGTAAATTATCTTACCTGCAAATTGTTATGGTAAATGTGATATATATAGAGGAATAATCAAAGTATTGAGAAGAGTGACACTATAAGAGAACTCTTAGGTACGATCACAATCATATACATTCTGTAGAGACTAACAGTAAAGGCGTGTTTATTGTGAACATGGATGTTATTTTCAAACGGATCTGTGTAGATGTTTTGATTGATGAATGAACTCGCTTTGGATTCGAGAAAGAACAGCTTTGGCACTTAGATACATGTTGGAACTTGACTCACTACAACCTTAACAGAACTGAATTACACAACTGGTTTATTGAAAGTTGTTATGAAACTGGAATAGAAGAGCCAAAGGACTTTAATTTTGATTTTGTATTTGGCTTTATTCGTACTGATGTAGGAGTGTACTTTCGCATGGTAGATTATTTGAGAGATTGTTTTGCAGAAGAATAAAAATGAACCATGTCAACATCTCAATCCCTTCTTCACAAACATATAGAGACATTGGATCATGTCTTCCAGTAAGCTATGCAGACTTTGTAATTTCAAATCTTCCTCATTTTGAATCTCAATGAATTGCACAAGTGAAGAATATGTATAAACATTGGAAAGCTGTTGGAATGACTATTCTAAGACATCATTTCATCCAATCTTCTTGAGTGAATGTGTAGAACTGAATTTCCAGGGAATACTTATGACATTTCAGCATTGGTCAACGCCAGTACAATTTGGGCAGCTGACCTCATGCTAGTTGTAGCTGCTAGAATTATTTTATTACATGATGATAATATTTCACTATCAAGGGATATATCAGAGCTTGTTATGTTCAATAATGAACGATTTGAAGTGAATATAGACATTTGTAAAATGTTTGAAGAACAGTAAAGTTTGTCTGTATAGTAGTGTATAATGTAATTTTTAAACTGGTTAAAAATCAATAAATAGTGGTTAATTGATTCATATTTGCATGTCAAATAAAGTCATATGAGTGTCATTCAAGTCTTCCAAAAGATTTTACAACAAACAACAGGAAGACCTAGAACACTGAGGACAGATAATGGAACAGAATTTAAGAACAGATGGGTAATGCAATTTCTAAAGAAAGAAGGCATTCATGCATATACTACTAAGAATGAGACAAAAGCCGACTTTGCTGAAAGAGTTATACGCACTCTTAAAGAAATGATGTATCGCTGTTTTCTATATCAGAAAATGTATCAGTATACAGAGATTTTGCAAGGCTTAGTTTACAGTGTGGAAACAAATGTATATTGATAAATTGAAATTGAAAGCAAAGAAAAAGCCCAAACACTACAAGTTGGTCAACATGTTCGCATATCACGCATGAAATATGCATTTCCATATAAAATGTATGAGATTACCATATAAAATGGACACAAGTAGTGATCCTTGCCACACATCGTCATAAGAAGCAAGGAATACCCTTACATCGTGTCAAGACTTCTTAGACGAAGATATTGATGGTCATTTCTATAAAGAAGAATAACAAGCCGTTACAAAAGACGTGCAACCTGTGTATAAAATTATAAAGTTTTGAAGACACGAAAAAGACGAGGTGTGAAAGAATTATTTGTCAAGCAGTTAGGCTCTCCAAAGAAATTTAATAGTTGAGTTAAGAAATCTAATATTTAAGCATTATGAAACATCCATTTATATGCTCGATTTCTGGGTCAAGAACAAGTAGCGAACAAACGTCTCTTGTGAAATCAATCATTCAACAAAAAGCTATTCAACCATTTCCTAAATATATTTTACAGCTCTATAATGGAGATCAACCCTTGTACAAAGGTATGAAAGGAGTGACATTTCATCAAGATATTCCACAGGATATTGAGGATAAACAACTTTTTTCACTATGGAAAGGAAATGCGTAATATTAGTTTAAATACACATAACATTATTCTTTTTATTCCAAGGTCAACAGATTAGTACATTTGCTCGAAAAACGTATCCAGGTAAATCTCAGTTTTTCATTAAGGCATATCAAGATGCTACAAGCAAACCACATGATTATTTATTTATTGATTTAAAACCAAAGACAGAAGATAAGTAACGTATTCGCACTGGTATTGGACATTTACCATTGAAGTCACATGTGTATAAAAAATTAAAGCGTGAACAACACACCATTAGACAACTGGCTGATAAGAAAATTTCCCTTCAGCGTACAAAGAAGTTGATTAATCAAAATGTAGGGTTTATTGGAACCATTGCAGGAACTGTAGTTCCATTATTAGCTCAATTATTAAAAAATTAAACATGCATTGAAAATGGTCCTTATTCCTCAATCAGAATATAGAAAATTATCATCAAGTCAACATTCAAATGATGGTATTAAACTGAAGTGAATGAAAGAAAGGAAATTGTGAAACTGCAATGGAATTGTCTCAACAATTCAATCACAACAACAACGAAAGTTTGCTTTATCAGCTAATGTAGAAAAATCAGAACAGTTACAACAGTTAACATATCTTAACCATTTTCAAACTATATATCATGTGAAAGTAACACAACTTCTGGCATAACTTAAGAAACATGGTACAAGATGGGCAGATAAAACTGAGCTTATGTTGAAAACTGGAGATGTAATTGAAAATTCCAACATTATTGATTTACTGAAAGAAGCATTGGTTGCTACAAGAAGAAAACAACGACAAGAACCACCACGAGACTGGAAGCAGTTTGTTCAGGAAATTGTAGACGCTGTTTTTAGCAAATAGAAGTAGGGTGAAAAGGACAGTTCTACGCCACTTGATGACGTCATACTGTCTGGAAGTGACGTCATAGCGTCTGGACCGGAAGTGCTGTCTGGACTGGAAGTGCTGTCTGGACCGGAAGTGTTGTCTGGACCGGAACTGACGTCATAGCGTCTGGACCGGAAGTGTTGTCTGGACCGGAAGTGCTGTCTGGACCGGAAGTGTTGTCTGGACCGGAAGTGACGTCATAGCGTCTGGACCGGAAGTGTTGTCTGGACCGCAAGTGAGGTGATAGGCGTCGTCATGGCAACGTATTGTTGTGATGGCAACGAAGCATGGTTAACGTGACGTCATAGGCGAAGCCATAGGCGTAGCCATAGGCGTAGCCATAACCCTGATAACAAAGTGAGGACCCCCCCTAGGACATACTATGTACCGACCCCCCCCCCAGGACATACTATGTACCGACCCCCCCCCCTAGGATATACTATGTACCGACCCCCCCTAGGACATACTATGTACCGACCCCCCCCTAGGATATACTATGTACCGACCCCCCCCCCCAGGATATACTATGTACCGACCCCCCTAGGACATACTATGTACCGACCCCCCCCCTAGGATATACTATGTACCGACCCCCCCCCCCCAGGATATACTATGTACCGACCCCCCCCCCCCCAGGAGAGCAACAAAAAAAATTGTGCTGAATCAGCATGATGAAATCGTTGATTCAGCATGATAAAATAGTATATAAGTGTAGTGTCTCGAGGCTCAGACATCGTCAGACATCGTCAGACATCGTCAGACACATCATGGACAACACATCAGCTACTAAGAAAGTGACCATACAATGCTACAAGTGCTGCGTGAGGTTGGAATATGGAGGACAGTCACACAACTGCCCGGTGCACCACAACACACCACGGCATTACTGCTGCAAAACCTGTGGTGGATTGCTCTGGTACAAGTTTACTGCAAGATTGCCAGGACCGGAGCCATGCACGGACTGCTGGTGGTGCGGTGCGACGCTGAAAAACTTTGGCTATTACAACTTTCATCCGTTCAAGTGCTCGAGAAGGCCTTTCTCCATGGAGTAGTTTTACAGATACCAGTGTGATTGTGGAAATCCTACTTGCTGGTGAAGAAGTACTAACATCTTTCGGCCCTTTTAAGGGCCATCCTATATTATGAAATGAAGCAAAAACAGGTCTGTCTGTGTGTGTGTGTGAGAGAGAATACATTTTATCACATTTCAGGTCTAGTTGGCGGATGAATACCATTTGGCAGACCATTTAACTTCACCGTCAGATGTCTCTGCTGTGCAGCTGTACAACTTCACAACTGTAAGTGAGACATTCATATACACAAGTAAAATTCTGCTGAGTCAGCAATTTTAACATTTTTGAGCAAGTTTGAAAAGTTACACACCATATTTTGATTACATGGAAGCATAAAAGCATGAGTGAAACATGTCAACTAGTCAACTAGTGATACATTCTGCTGAGTTAACACACCATTGAAGTGGTATAAAAGGAAGAGTGAAACGTGTATTTTACTTCATTTCAGTTCTAGCAGTTGAAGAAACAACAACGATGGCACCAGTCTACTGTCATGATTGTGATGTGACATTTCCATCTCTGGAAGTGTTCGTGACACATACATGCAAACCAGCTCGGATGAAACGTGCTCATGAAGAGCTTGTTGAGCAGATTGAAGCCAAGAGACGAAAGACCGTACAAGATGGTGTTGAAAGACCTGATCCAGTCCTCTGCTGTAAATGCGCCAAGATATTTTCATCTTTGGATGCATTTGAGACACATGCATGTGATGAGATGGAAAATGTGTCTCATGAAGAACAAAGAAAGAAAGAGACAGGACAAGTAGGCAGAGGCAGAAGAGTGAGTCTTGGTGAAAACGCACAGGAAAGACGGTTTGAGCCTGAAGATGGATCAGATTTGCTACTTGAAATGCGACAACAAGAGAATAGAATCAAGAGACATTTGCTAGAAACGTTAAACCGTGGCATGAAATGGTACATTGTGGTACATGCACGCTTCAAGAAAATGACACCAAATGTTGAAGGCGTGATGGTAGAACAGGTGGATAATGCCTTCATCAGTAGTCCGACATATGCAGCATACAATCCAACAGATATTGAGAAGGACTTGCCAGAAGCCTATAAAGAATTGTTTACCAGGTTTGATGAACATGAGCGGCAAGGCTCTGGTTGGGTGTTGGATAACATATTATTCATTGAAGTGCATACAGCGACGTCAGCGCCACTGGAAGCGAGCAGTTTTATCCCACTGCCGAAGAAAGTAAAGACTACAAAGGCTGTGTTAAACATTCAGAATAAAGACAACAAGTGCTTCTTATGGTCTGTATTGGCTCACCTTCACCCTCACCATTATCATCAACACCCATATGGTGTGAGTCATTACACGCCATTTGAGAACGAATTGAAGGTGGAAGGTATGACATTTCCAACACCGATTACAGACATTCCAAAGTTTGAAAAGGAGAACGATGTATCCATTAACGTGTTTGGATATGAACATGATGTAGTTGTTCCCATACAACTCAGTCGAAACACCAGCGCCAGAGAAATCAACTTACTTTTGATTAGCAATGACAAGACAAGACATTACTGCCTCATCAAGAATTTCAGCAGACTGATGGCTTATCGATCAAAACATGATGGAGCTGCTTTTTATTGTTTCAACTGTCTTCACGGGTTTAGGCGACAAGATCTGTTAGACAAGCATCGTGAAGTGTGTGGCAAGCATGGCGCACAACGTTTATCATTCCCCAAGAAGCCTTTCATCAAGTTCAAGAATGTAGCCAAACAACAGCGAGCGCCGTTTGTCATTTATGCAGACTTTGAATGTTTCACGAAAAAGCATGAAGGAGACAAGTATCAACATCATCGTCCAAACAGCTTTGCCTATGTGGTTGTCAGCCAGTATGATACACGTGCTCCAGTCGTATATCGAGGAGACAATGCTGTGAAAGTCTTTTTAGACCATATGGTGAATGAGCGTGATCGTATTGTGCATGGTTTACAACAGAAAAAGAAAATGGTGATGACTCATGAAGATGAAGAGCATTATAAGAACGCCACAGATTGTTACATTTGTCATGAGCCTCTAGGAGCAGATCGTGTGAGAGATCATGACCATATCAATGGCAAATACCGCGGAGCTGCACATCGTGAATGCAATTTGCAATTCCGATTTCGAAAGGATCAGCAGGATATGAAAGATTCTTTCATCATTCCTGTCTTTTTCCACAATTTACGAGGCTATGACAGCCATTTGATCATGGAAGAAATTGGAAAGTTCAAAAATGAGACGATTACAGTCATTCCCAACACTGTTGAGAAATATATTGCATTCACCATGAGCAATCTGAAATTTACAGACAGTTATCAGTTCATGAGTACTTCTCTACAGAAGTTGGTTTCCAACCTTGCGGCAGAAGGGAAAGATAACTTTTATAACATGACGTCACACATTCACGATAGTGACCAACAAGATTTACTGTTGAGAAAGGGAGTGTACCCTACGTGGATGAACCATCCAAGTTTGCTGAAACACAACTGCCGTCCAAGGACAAGTTTTACAGTCTGCTCAGTGAAGAAGACATTAGCGATGAGGATTATGCGCATGCGCAGAAGGTGTGGGAGACATTCCACTGTACTACATTTGGTGAATACCATGACTTGTACCTGAAATCAGATGTGTTGCTGCTGGCTGACGTGTTTGAAAACTTTCGTCACGTATGTCTCAACACGTATGAATTAGATCCTGCTCACTACTATACAGCGCCAGGACTGTCGTGGGATGCCATGTTGAAAGCGAAAAAGGTGAAATTGGAATTGATTAACGACATTGACATGTACCAAATGGTTGAACAAGGTCTACGGGGAGGAATATCTGTCATCACACACAAGTATGCGAAAGCAAATAACCCTACGTAGCAGATTACGATCCCTTGAAACCGACCAACTACTTGACTTACCTGGATGCAAACAACTTGTATGGCTGGGCCATGTCGCAAAGCATGCCGGAAAGTGGATTTATGTGGGTGAGCGAGCCAGAATCCATTGACTTTATGGATGTGGATGAAGATGATGAGATTGGATACATTTTAGAAGTGGATTTGGAATACCCATATTCAATCCATGATCATCATAATCACTATCCAGTGGCTCCAGAACGGAAATGTGTGAAAGTGGGAGAATTATCAGAGCATAGTCAGAAGCTACGGAAAGATCTAAACATGAAAGGCAAGCCTAGTGAAAAGCTCATTCCCAACTTGTGTGACAAGAAGAAATATGTACTTCATTATAGAAATTTACAGCAATATGTCTCACTGGGATTGAAAGTCACGAAGGTGCATCGTGCCATTATGTTTGCACAGAGCAAATGGTTGGCAAAATACATCTCCTTGAACACGGAAAAGAGAAAGTTGGCTAAGAACCCGTTTGAGAAAGACTTCTTCAAATTGATGAACAACTCTATGTTTGGCAAAACCATGGAAAATGTGAGAAAACGCATGAATGTGGAACTTGTTCACCAGGAAAAGCGGTTCAAGAAACTTGTGGCCAAACCTTCCTTCCACAAATTTAGAATTTTCAACGAAGATTTAACCGCGGTACATTTGCGCAAAGTGGATCTGCTTCTGGATAAACCCATTCAAGTTGGTTTCACCATTCTCGACCTCAGCAAGGTGCTCATGTTCCACTTTCATTACAACTACATCATGACCAAGTATCCCAACGCCAAGCTGTTGTTCAGCGACACCGACAGTCTATGTTATGACATAGAAACGGAACATATCTACAAAGACATGCAGGAAGATGCCGACTTGTTCGACACAAGTGACTATCCCCCAGATCATTTCCTGCATTCCAACGTGAACAAGAAAGTGCTTGGGAAAATAAAAGATGAGACGGCAGGCATTCCCATTGAAGAGTTTGTTGGACTTCGGCCGAAAATGTATAGTATGATGTATGGTGGGAAAGAAAAACGTACGGCCAAAGGTATCACTCGCGCGTGTCAAAGACGTATGAAACATCAGCAGTATAGAGACAGTTTGTTCAACCAAACGCAAACGATAACCACAGGGCACATCATTCGAAGTCATGACCATCAGATCTTCTCGGAGAAGTTGAGGAAAGTGGCTCTCTCTCCCTTTGATGACAAGCGATATGTGATGAGTGATGGCTATTCCACTTTGGCGCATGGGCATTACAGTATATAAGGGGGAGACAGAGTTAGTTGAGGTGTGAACACTGAAGCGTCAACATGAATCGGAAAAGATCTGCAACAACGGATATGGATACTCTTGCTGATACAGTGAAAGACATGAATGTGAAACATCCTGACAATACCATCAAGAAATTAAAAGTGGAGACGACGGTACCAACACCACAGTCGTGGGATGGAATGCTTTCTCTAGGCAATGGAAAGTATATCAAGATTATGAAACAAAGTAATGAAGGTGTGATAAACATTCGCAAATACCTCAGAGATGAGGGGACTGGAAAAAACCGTCCAACGAAAAAGGGAATTTTGCTGACAATACCTGAATGGAAAATGATAAAGAAGCAGGTGAAAGAAGTGGATAAAAGGCTTCGTAGACAAGAAGGTGGCTCATAACAAGGTAACAATCATGAATGCACTCATGCTGAACGGTGGTGTTTACCTTACTGTAAATGAGAGGAATGAAGTGATACTAGATTCTAAGACAAGTTATCATCGGTTTAAACCTGAAGTGTGGAAAGACACTTCATACCACTTGAACCTGGGTTTAAACGTAGACTTGAAAATAAAGTGGAAGTGACGGTAGCTGAATATGATTCTAACATACGTGTAGAAATCTGTAGAAATCTTTTACAGGATTATCCAAAGGATTATAAGGGAGTTGTGCCAGATACACCATATACAGATTTGATCCTCTTTGATATCAAGAACTTGCGCGCAGTCTTACGATTCCTAGAAGCGATACAACATCCACTCTTCACCATCTTGCGAGCATAAAAACGTCTTTGCAGACAAGGAGACAGCTCATAGTTCATCTGACTGTTGAACGAGATGGAAGACTTTTTATCGGAACATAAACCAATTACGCATGGATTCTCATATCTGAGAAACGAATATGATGACATTGTGCTAAGACATTTTGGACAGTATCTCGTCCTATCACTTGATGACCAATCCGTGTTGAAGGATCACCTAGACAAGTTGAGAATACCCGGCTTTCTCCTAGCAGTCTCAAATGAATTAGAAGTGCGTGTGACTGAGAACTGCTTAGACGTGCTTGTACAATTTCGTCAATATGACGAGCTTACAGAATGCTACGACTACATCACCCTCAACACAGTGGAATGGATTGGAAAGAACCTAACGCTTGAATTCAAAGAGGGAGGAATACAACTCAAGCGGGGTACCAAATCCATTGAGCTGACACAACCTATGCGTGTGATGGACATTGACTTAGAAGAAGGATATGAACTGAAACTGTCTGAACATGAAACTGTTAAAGTGATAAAGTTTGGTGATGTGTGTTATGTGAGCTTTCATAGCATTTACAAACATGGATGTAATGTCTATGATACCTATATCAATTTAGATTCTAATGAATGGTATTCATTGATGAATGTATTGAAAAATGAATGTGTTTGTAAATAAAAAGTTTGTAAATAGTGTAAATAGACTTTGTAGTTAAGAGTTTGTAGTTACGAGTTTGTAAATAGACTTTGTAAACTTTGTAAATAGAATTTGTAAATAAAAGTTTGTAGTTAAGAATTTGTAAATAGTGTAAATAGACTTTGTAAATAGTGTAAATAGTGTTTGTAGTTAAGAATTTGTAAATAGAACACAATAAACAAGACTGTTTGAAAACTTGGTTTGTTTTATTTAACAACAACAACAACTTACCTAATATAACAACAACAACTTAACTACAACTTAACTAATATAACAACAACATTAATAAAACAATGGTTTATAATGTCTATATACAAAATCCTTTACAATAAAATCACCATCCTTTCTTTTTAATATATTCACAATATCAAACATACTCTGACCTCGAGCTCTATGCAATATATAATATACACAATAAAAACCACATGATGATGATATTGGCGTTTGTAATGATATAGAATTATACATATAGTCATTTCTTAAAAATATGTCTAAACGATCATCGAGAGGTAACAGTCCATAAGAGTCAAAATATTCCACAGGGTCTTTGTCATAATACACTGCCACCCAATGTTCTCCTGGTTCATCTTGATCGTCTGTGTTGATGACATAGGCGCCGCGTTGTAAAGATGGTAACTGGTCCATGGCAAACACGCCTTGAAACAAGTCTTTGGTCATGACATCACGACTCAATATGGCATCAATCTGCTTCGTGTTCATGACTGGTAGTCGAATTGGATGCTGCGATTTGCACTTATTTCAATAATGTTGTCAAATTCAGCATAGACAATGACATTGATGGTATGTTGCAAAGCTCTAGCAAAATTCATTTCTAGCCGCAAATTCCCATGCTTGATCAGGGGGAAATGATCATCACCATCATAATCCGGTGTTAAGTCAAACGAAAATAAAGCATAACCTCTAGGCCAATCTTCCCGTTTTATAATGGAACTTTTCTCACCATTCAATCGATCAAACGATTTGTAAAGCGTTTCAAAAGCGTCCAGGTATTTGTTCTGTGTAATGTCAAGCTTGAGAGGTTTGGATAGAACTGGTTCACCATCCGTGTACAGTCGCATATAGTCCAGATCAAAATGTTTGAAATCATATGGATTCCTCAATACTGATCCACCAAAAGCTTCATTATGAACCAGACCAATGACAATACGATTTGGTAATTTACCCAAAAAGATGTTATCTTTCACAAAAGACTGAAATCCTGCTGGAATAGCCAAGACTTTACATTCTTTTCTAGTGATGATGATCTTGGCAGGACTTTTCATCAATGCATCTGTATGTCCTAACTGAATACCTGGACTCACCCTCACTTTGCGAATGGTTAAAAATGCCTCTTTCACTTCTACCTTATAGGTATTATCTGCAGCCATCAATACATAGTCATCTTTTTGTCTATGGAAACGCAATTTCAAACTGATGCCATTCGGAAGATAACGATCCTGCTCAAACAAATCTATCCTTAAACCACCAGTAAGCATAACATCACGGCTAAGACGTGTATGCAAATAACGATGATGTAAGCCATTATTGCCTTGCTCAGCCAAGTCACCACCGTCGGCATTGACATGAAACCCAGATACATATTGTTCATGATTAGGTCTTTTCACCTCATAAATATTCATTGACCCAGCAGTATCCTTGTACATGAGACGCATAGAGCGCTCAGAATGCAGACTTTCTTCCGAATCATGGATGAGATGAGAGATAATGCTGGTATAACCATGAGTATTGTTGCTATGAGAAACCAGTCGATCATTCAGAAACAATTCAATATTAGACCATAACCCATTAAACACATCATTGATGCAAGAGACATTATCATCTGCGCCACACTCTGTTCCATCGGCCTTTAGAATGCGACATACAATATGAAGTTTGCTGTTCTTTAAATCTAGATATTCTTCTGTACTCGCAGGAATGTAGAATTCTATTGGAGCGCCTTCTCTAATGCTTGTAAGTGGTTGATAGTCGACATTATAACTTTTCTCTACAGCAGTTTGCGTTGGTGGTACGTGAAACCATTCCAATGGAGAAAGACTACATTGACACGAATGATTATGAATGAGAGACATGATTTCAAAAGATATCTTTGCGATATTTTGATGTTATCCGTCTGGCTGTTTTTCGTCTTCTGGCACGTTTCGTCGGTTGCATACGCTTTTGTTCTCCAAACACACGTTCTGCTACTCGGCCCGTCACATCTTTCGCGACATTCTTTGCAGCCTTCTTAAGATGTGGCGCAACGATCTTAGCCCCAGCCTTAAGTAGTGGAATAGCTTTGCGAGCCAATGATCCCAGTATGGAACCAATACCATCGCCATATTGGATTCGCGCTCCTTTGAATCCTGGTAATTCCCCGCCCACTTGACGAAGAAAATGGTTGCGATATGCAGACGGATCGTGTGTATAAGCTTTCATATTGCTTTTGGTCGAAAATGAAGTTTACAGATCACCTTTCCAGTTTGAAATGGAACATTATAACCTGCGTCGTCCCTAATATTCATTTCTATCATGTCAAATGTGGACGTGTTTACAGGAACATAATGCGGTTCGCCGTACGTTTTCATGATAATGTCGCCATCATGACCTTGTATTCCAACAGAACGTAGTAAGGGAACATAATAATCACCAACAACTTGTGGTTCACAAATGCTACAATACACATAAAGTGTATAAAATCCCTGTTTCACATCCGCTTTATGGTCAGCTGTACATGTTTCAGTATACCATTGATCTGGGATAAATCCTAAAATCTCAGCTAATCGTTTTTGGGAGAATAGTTCATACTCGCATTGCTAGGCAAAGTAATGTAAAAACTATTCGACTCCATGATGGGAACTAAATGGTATAGGTGCGTTGACGTTGCCTATATACTTCACGATAGCGCGCGCCATTCAACCAAGTATGCAAATGGTCTTTCACATCATGATGATCTATGACTTCTCCTTCACAACAAGCACTTGTACATCTTATTTTTACAGGAACAGTTGGTTTATCTTCCTCACAACAACAACATAGCTCTTTCAACCATGTTAAAAATTTTCTCATCCTTCAGGAAACCGTCTTTGTTGACGTTGTTTCATTTCTGTTGTAATGTCGTCACGAGTGGTCTTTTTACTAAACATTGTTTTTGGAATATTAGCATCAACAATTTCCTGGATAAATGGATGCCAGCCATATGGTGGTATGGCTCGTTCTTTTCTTCTTGTCGCCACCAATGCTTCTTTCATCAAATCAACCATGTTGGAATTTGCTATAATATCGCCCGTTTTCAACACAAGTTCATTCTTGTCTGTCCATGTCGTACCATGTTTCTTCAGTTCTGCTAAAAGTTGTGTTACTTTTCCATGACAGATAGGTTGAAAATGACTTAAAAATAACTTTTCTGGCTTTTCAGGTGATGATGATGAGGGCTTTTGCTGCCTAGACTGACTTGTTCGTAAATGACGACCAAGAAGTTGAGATATTTCTATAGCCTTTTCACGTGTTCGTTTCCCACGTAAAAGTGTATTCACTTTCGTTTTGATTTCACCATCTTTTCCCTTCTTTTCTAGCAACATTTTATATTCATATTCAGGAATGAGGACCATTTTCATCGTATGTTTCATTTTAACAGCAGTTTGGCTAACAAGGGTAATGCCAATCTAGCAATAGCTCCAATGAATCCTTCTTTCTGATTAATCAACTTCTTTTTTCGTCGAAGGGATATCTTCTTATCTGCTAGAGTACGAAGCGTATGACGTTCACGTTTAAATTCCTTAAACCGTTTTGAGCTTAAGGGTAAATGTCCTTGCAATATATTCAAACAAATTTCAAACAAGCTTGTAAATTCCTCCTTTGTAGCTTGCTGTAGCAAGGATTTACGTCGTTTAGGCCCACTGCGTGCAAGCAAATGAAGAAACGGTTGGTTCGCTCGAATACGTTTAGACATCTTGACTGCGAATGGTCAAATGAGTTGGTTCTTGTTCATACACTACTTTATCAATATATACATAATGTGTATCTTTTGGTAAAATGCCTGTACGAATACGTAGTTGATCATTTGTCTTTGGTTTTAAATCAATGAATAAATAACCATGAGGTTTGCTGGTAGCATCTTGATAGGCTTCTATGAGAAATTGAGATCTTCTAGGATACATTTGCCGCGCCAATGTACTAATTTGTTGACTGTCTCTAGGATTTTTAAACAGAATGATATAATGTGTATTCAAACTAATATTTCGCATCTCTTTCCCATGATGAAATAAATTATGCATAATAAAGATAATGCTTAGATTTTGATGACTGCTGCCAACACTAAAGAGACGTGTCATACGCTCATCACTATGACATTTCGTCATTAAGTCATCAATGATAAGTAAGTTTGGTTTCTTCGGGTTAAAACGCTCTTCAATGTCATCTGGAATGCCTTGGTAAAATTCCACGCCTTTCATTCCCTTGTACAAAGGCTGATCTGCTGCATAAAGCCATAAAATGCTTTCTGGAGAGGGTTGAATCAACTTTTGTTCTAGAATTTCCTTCACCAGAGACGTTTTGCCACTGCCTGTAGGCCAGAGACTAAACATGTAAATGGATGCTTCATTGTTGAATGTCTGTTTCTTTCACCCAACTGTTAAACTTGTTTGGCCAACCTAACCACTTGACAAATAATTCTTTCACACCTCCTCGTCTTTTACGTGTTTTCAAGACTTTTTCAATTCTATAAATAGATTCAATATCTTTGGTCACTTTCTGCAGTTCTTCTTCATAGAAATGTCCATCAATATCTTCGTCCAAAAAGTCTTTCACACGATACAAATGTATTCCTTGCTTCTTACAACGATGTGTGACAATGAAGACTTCTTGCGTCCATTTGATGTGATAATCTCGTTGAAACACGTATTTAATGTGGGAAATACGAACATGATCACCAATGTTAAATTTGTATTTCTTCTTCTTCGGTTTCAATTTCAGTTTGTCGACATACATATACTTCCACACTTTTGATTCGTTGTCTTTACGAATCTCGGCTGGAGCATATTTATTAGGAAGAGAACCATGAGGTCTATGGTTGTAATTGTACACCAAGTCTGGAAGAATGTCCAAATAACGGTAAGTTTGATTATGTAGAAAATACCGATACATCATTCCCTTTAGAGTACGAATGACTCTTTCAGCAAAGTTGGCTTTGGTTTCATTCTTTGTGGTATAAGCATGAATGCCTTCTTTCTTCAAAAATGCTTTTACCCATCTGTTTTTAAATTCTGTTCCTTTATCAGACCTTAGAGTTCGCGGTCTTCGTCGTGTGTCATGAAAAATCTTTTGGAAAGCTTGTATGACGCTGGTATGTGATTTATTAGGTATTGGCTGTACCCAGACATATTTGGAAAACACATCAATGACAATGAGTAAAAAGCGTATGTCATCATTATAGGGAGCTATGTTTCCCATATCAGCCAAATCAATATCCCACATGTCATCAATGCCGCGTGTAATCACACGTTGTCTTTTGAACCTGTATTTGACAGGTTGTAGTAAACTGAAAGCATCTTGATCCTGCAACCATTTCTTCACTTGTGACTGTGTGACTGGTTGATCATGTTTTCTTAAGATGTGATACAGTTTGTAAGGACCAGCAAATGCTCCAGGCTGTCCAGGTTTGAAGTAAATATCAGTCAAGTAGTCTTTCCACGTCGGCATGATGAATGAAAAAACACGTCTGAACAGAACAGCTTTTATTTTATAACTCAACCAACATCACTTAACTAACATGTATTTATAACTTAACTAACATGTATTTATAACTAACATGTATTTATAACTAACATATATTTACAAATCAAGTATAGATACAATGGTATGAATAACTGGAGACCATTGGTCTTCAATGAACACTAACCAATGACTGAGTTCATCCAATGTAATAGCATCTACACCATATTTCTCCCAACGTTGATTTGCATTCTCTAACACTTTATCTAAATGCATGTAATATTTAGCTTCATTCCAATATGTATAAACAGATGCAAAATGACAAGTATGTTCTGAACACTCTTCATGTTGACAAGCAGGACAGACTAAATATGCAAACTTTTTTACAGCTGATAACATTTCTTCACAATAAGCTTTTTGCACAATATATTGTCTCAATGTCATGTCAGCCATCATGCAGTCTTGTGAGTCTTGCAATGCAGCATAAGTCTGTTAAGTTCGGCAAGTTTTTTTTCCAGTTGTTGTTCACTTAACACACTTCACACGTCTGCACATCAAGTCTCACACAACAGTTCTAACAACTTTCCCATAATATTCTGACCAGGATATCCAGATGACACTTGTTTCACACCAGCTCCCCACCAATGATCATACGTTGCTTCAACTAAAGTTTTGTCTTTACATTCTTTCAACTTGTTGCGAAACAATACACACTGATTCCATTTGACTTGTAAAACATCTTGCATTTTACTTCTCTTTACTGTATGCCATAAAGGACATGGTTTTATCCCTTTAGCAATACGTTTCGCTTCATATCCATTTCTGGAAGACACAATGGCTGAAGCAATATCTGGACGGTGATGAAACACTGCTTTCTCATATTGATACAACGCTTCACTTGAGTTGAACACATATCCATACTTTTCAAGTCGTATTGGAAACATGTTTGAAAGAACGTCCTTGTGACCACTGAATAGTACAAGATTCTCCATGTTGACTTTGCTTCTTTATTCTAACATGTCGGTTTCTTCCTGTAATAAAATATCTTTTAATATATTTGCTGCCTCTTCTATCATGTTCTTTCTTTGTTTACGTTGAAACCACTCACATAAAACTAAATTTGCTAGTAAGAAAAACATTGTTATGTCTTTGAGAAACAATTCACTATGTTGTCATAAACATGTTTAAAAAGGTTTTTATATAACTTACTTGATAAAGCTGCTCGGTTTCCTCTTCTTCTTTACAACAATCTCTCAAATAGTCAACCACGGTGAAATATACTTCTACATCAGTACGAGCAGAATAAAGCGCAGAATCAAAGTCAAAGTCAGAATCTTCTATTCCAATTTTATGACATTCTCCAAGAAATCTTGAATGTATTCAATCATATCAAGACTGTGATGTACAACATCCCAAAAAGCATCCAAATGATAAAGTTGATAGTCTGGAGTGCCACAGCTAGCAAGTTTAGCAATCATCAAGTCAACATAAGCTTTTTTAAAACATGCGTCCATCTTGTTTCAGTGTCTTGTGGGCTTTTACTTTGCTTCACAGACTTTAAGTACTCCACACTTGCCGCAGAAGTTGTTTGGTTCACACATCTTGCAATTATACTTGTGACAGTGGCAATGATAATCCTCCACATATCCACAAGCACCACAATAGTCGCAGGTAAGTCCAAGTTGATTTTGTACGTTCATGTTCTCCAACTGAACTTCAGCCAGCCTTTTCTTGGATAGCTTTGACACCTTCATCCGACCATCCTTTTGCAGCTTGATAGGAGTTATGACATGACATTCCTCACATGGTGATAGGGCTGAGTTGATGTTGTCCATCTCCTGAGGCAGTGTTTCCCATTCACCATCATTCATGTTGATGTGATGTGTATATTCTTTCCCTTCAAACCGTGATGTTCGCACAAAACTCACATAGCGCATATCCAAGTATGAAATGACTTCAAGCCACTTCGTTTGCGTTAAGTATAGTTTGAAGCCAATGTCGCGTAAATTTTTCAAGCTCTGGCACACAATCTTCCACAAAGATGGTGAATAAGCACACCATCTCTCTCCACGTGTGATGCGTAGAAATGGCCCATATTCTCCATGCTCCACAGTAATGGTTAAGTTAGCACCAATTTTAAAGCTGCTTGTCTTGTTCTCCATGGCTGCCACAATGTACTGATGACTTCACGTCCACTCCCTCCAACTGTCTGCTGAGAAATGACTTCACTCTGCTGAGTCCACTCCCTTTTATACCCAACTATTTGCTGAGTCAGCTCCCTTGCAAAGTTTTGAATTCACTTCAACTCGTCCATGGTTGAATCGAACAAGTTCTGATACATTCGTCGTCAATGAAAGTCATCATCATAATGTAAAATGATTCTTGCAGCTACAACTAACATGAGCTCAACTGCCCAAATTGTATTCGCGTTGATAAATGCTGATTCAATGTCATAAGTTGGTGGCAAATGCATTTCTTCACATTCACGTAGAAACGAGCGGATGAAACGATCTCTTGGAATGGTCTTTCCAACAGCTTCCCAATGCTGATGTAAATTCTTCACTTGCAGCATCCAATCCGATTCAAAAGCAGGAAGCTTTGAAAACACATAGTCAGCATAATTCACTTTGAAGACGTCATCCATGGTCTCTACACATCTGTGAAGAAGCAATGTTGACATTGTAAATGGTTTTACCTCCTTTTATACAGATGTTACATGTAGGTTTTCATGAGATGTTTGTAAAATCGCGGAGTCATCTCATTGAAACCGTCGAGAAAGGTTGTTGGTAAACCGTTTGTTAGCGATTGTACCATGACAATCACTAAAAAGTCTCTTCGTTTGCGACTACCTACTATCCATTTAAAGACCATTGACATGGTGAAATGTCCTTTTTCATAGAGGTAAGAAATCATATCATACACCTGAATGCGTTCTTCAAGGTACTTGAAGCCTTGTAGTATAACCCTTGCACATTTGAATTCACGATCCTCATCCAGAGACTTTGGCGCCGGTAGAGATAAAGTCTTAAAAAGTTCCTCATGAAGACTTTTAATAAGTTGAACGAAACGTTGAGTCATAGCTTCGGAGAGCTTTGGCTCTGACGCCGGAACATGTTCTGTGTTTCCTTCTAACATGTAGATGAGTTGAATGACGGTATTCACTTCTTCCGTTAGATACATGTATGTGTGTTGGTTGAAAAAGCCTTCTTCACATAAACACCATAAAGTATTACAATCAATCAGAGGAAGTACTGCTCGAAAGTTCCGTTTCAACATTATAACATCTTCCTCAGTAACAGGCATGGTCTTACTCGATTCAATTTTAGATTTCAGCTGTTTGTCTTCTCCGTCATCGTTTGACATGTCCACTTCTGAATCCTCATTATCGCTTGACATGTCCAATTCTGAATCCTCATCATCATCACTCACTTCGTTTTCCTCATAATGTGCTAGATGCGCTTTTAACCTTGCACTTAGTTGTGAGTTGTCACCATTGACAAGTCTATTCGCAACCCAGAACGGGTAGTCAGGCCCCTCAGGATCTGGCATTTCTTGCTGCACTGCAGCGACATCTGATGGTGCATTTAACGCTTCCTCCTGAGGCATTGCTTGTTGCACTGTAGCGACATCTGATGGTGCATTTAACGCTTCCTCCTGAGGCATTGCTTGTTGCACTGTAGCGACATCTGGCGGAGCAACTAACGCTTCCTTCAAAGCTGTTTCAGCGTCTTCAAAGAACGCATCCATCTCTTCCAACGATAATAATGTATCATCAAAAGTAACTGTTTCAAAGTCATCCATGTCTATGTTGATAGCTGGTGTGTCTGACGATGCCTAAGCCTCGAGGCACTACACTTATATACGATTTTATCATGCTGAATCAACCATTTCATCATGCTGATTCAGCACAATTTTTTTTTTTGCTCTCCTGGGGGGGGGGGTGGGTTGGTACATAGTATGTCCTGGGGGGGGGTTGGTATATAGTATGTCCTGGGGGGGTTGGTACATACTATATCCTAGGGGGGGGTCGGTACATAGTATGTCCTAGGGGGGGGTCCGTCAGGACTGCCGCCTGGGGGGGGGGGGTCCGTCAGGACTGCCGCCTGGGGGGGTCCTCACTTTGTTATCAGGGTTATGGCTACGCCTATGGCTTCGCCTATGACGTCACGTTAACCATGCTTCGTTGCCATCACAACAATACGTTGCCTCACTTCCGGTCCAGACAGCACTTCCGGTCCAGACAGCACTTCCGGTCCAGACGCTATGACGTCACTTCCGGTCCAGACAGCACTTCCGGTCCAGACGCTATGACGTCACTTCTAGACAGTATGACGTCATCAAGTGCGGTAGAACTGTCCTTTTCACCCTACTAAAAGACAACTTTGAAAATATTACAAAAGAAATAAAACAGCGTCAAAAAGGCAGTTTCCAGAAGGATGGATAAATAAATGGTATAAACACAAAATAATCTGGTCCTGCTGGACATCAAGCAGATGTGAAACATGGATTTTATACACTGCAGTACTGCAGTATTTGCGAGCCACAAGTAGTTGGAGATTATTCTGTTCCTTTATTAAGCTCCGTTCCCAAGAAGATTATGATGGTGATATTATTATGAAAATTTATGAAGAACCTCATTACGTAGCTGTTAACAAATCAAAATTTGGCCCTGATAGAAATGAATATTAAAGAAAACACAGGTCGTAGTGTTTTATTTCAAACTGGAAAAATTATCTGAAACTTCATTTTCGACCAAAAAGCATTATGAAAGCATTATAAAAGCATATAGACACGATCCATCCGCATACCGCAACCAGCTACTTCATCAAGTGGGTAGAGATTTGCCAGAATTTAAAAGTGCACGTATATGATATGGGGATGGTATTGGTTCTTTTGTCGGACCATTTGCTCGTAAAGCTATTCCACTCATTAAGGCAGGGGCTAAAATTGTTGAGCCACATCTTAAAAAGGCTGCAAAAATGTGGTTAAAGACGTGACTGGTCATGTAGCTCAAGAAGTTGTGGGTGCTATTGATAAACAAAGTACACCAACGACAGCTGTTAAAAGGCAAAAGAAAGTGAAAGGAGCAACAGTAAAAGATATATTTCGGAAATAGAAAAAAATATCAGTCATCCATGGTCATTCTTGTGAATGTTGTGTTTCTCCAACAGAATGCTTTCACATAATCCCAACGCAAACTCCTGTAGAAAAAAGTTATAATGTAGACTATCAACCACTCACTGCCATTAGAGATGGTGCTCCAATAGAAGTTTATATTCCTGTGAGTACATAAGAAGAATATATCGATTTAAGTAACAGTAGACTTAATATTGTATGTATCATTGTAAAGCGTGATGGAACAGTTTGTGGTGTAGATGTAGCGTAACATCCATCAATAATTTGTTTAATGGGATATGGTCCAGTATCGAATTATCTCTGAATAATAGATTGATTTCACACAGTAACAATTCCTATGGTTATACCAGCATCATTTCTCACCACCTCATTCATGAAGAAAGTCTCAGGTCTGAACGCTCTATGCGTTTCATCTATAAAGATATTGCTGGATCAATGAATACTCATTAGATGAAATACCCAGTCATAAAAAGTATATAACATAAGGAAGTTGATGAAATACTTGAAGCAGAAAATAGTGGTTTACATAATCGTTATTTATATATATGTCTAAGCCGTGAGTTTATGCTTACGGATGCCTTAAGAGTAGATTTGTTTGAGCAGGATCGTTATCTTCCCAATGGTATGAGTACGAAATTGCGTTTTCACTGGCAAAAAGACGAATATGTATTAACGGAGTTAAATAATACAGTTAAGGTAGAAGGACAGATGCGTTTTAACTATTCACATAGTGAGGGCTAGTCCAGGTATTCAGCTACGACATGCAGAAGCATTGGTCAAAATCTTACAAAGTTTCCTATTACCAGACAAAAATAAAACTCATTTTCAATCTTTTGTGAAAGATAGCATCTTTTTGGGTCAATTACCATACGGTGTTGTCATGAATGATTCATAATGAACCCTAAATCAATACAGAGGCTATTGAAACAGCACATACAGTTTCCCCCCATAAAACACGACTCGGTGAAGGAAAACACAGCGCATAGGGACTTCGTCTCTAGTCTCAGTAAAACATTTTGTTTTATATTTAGATTTGGGTGATTTTTTTTCTTGTTAAAAATGGCTAATTGACGAAACAATGACTTGTATTCCCACCGCCCCGCCCCCACCACCCAATATGTTAATCTCAATATCTTACAGTTTTTTCCATAAAATATACATAAATACATGTCTATTGCTCCAATTGTTCAATTAAAATAGCTGCAAAATTTCTCTTTTTGGCATATATATATATATATATATATAAATATATATATATATATATATATATATATATATATATATATATATATAGATATATATATATATATATATATATATATATATATATATATATATATATATATATATATATATATATATATATATATATATATATATATATATATATATATGCATATATATACATATAAGGCTAATTTGTCTTCACATTACAACGTTTGGTGATATCTTGGTGTAATTTTGTTATCATAGTGCTTATATTTCGTGCCATACATCGTGGTGTATGTTGTGATTCTGCATCAAACCTCTGCTGTTCCTCTTTATAATGTGCATGATTTATAATGTCTTTATAATGGCTACAGCAAGTACAGATTGAGAGCATCATGAACCGCTTACTATCAAGCGAATTGAATCCATCATTGCAGAAACTCAATTTGATGACATTGTCTCCATAGGAGATGTTTATGTTTCAAGGAGAACTCCAGAGCCGCTCCCATTCAGGCTGTTCTTCTACGAAATCAACCAAGCGTCCACGAGAAGTAAAATTTGCTACGCTCCAATCAGCTTCGATTCCAGTATGGTGAAAGGATGGCGGTTGGAGGCGATTGAACATGCGCACTTTGATCGGCATCACGCTTCAATCTGTGCCTCTGGCGTGGTCAGCCTTCAAGGCAGGAAAAAGACCAGTATTCGTTTAGGGCCATATACCACACCAATGCCTACAACTCTGTTGGCTGAAAGAAGACAGGTGCATGAGCACACAATGCCCGGACATTCTGTGTACACCATGCGCCTGTTACATGACCATCGATGCTGCTCAAAACAGACAATACTGTTCCAGCTGTTTAGACTGTGAAGTTTTGACCACAAGCTACATTTTCAATGGGATCACTGCAAAGACAACAGAGCACACGAGCATAGAATCATCTCTAACTAAAACAAACACCTACGCCCTTTACAGGACCACCAACTGATACGAAATGAATGCATACAGCTGTCGTAGTTGTATGAGTCATTATGTATGAATGTTTATGAATGTTTTTTTAAGATAGTAAAGAAAACTTTTGGATTTCCAAAATGTTTTTGGATCTCTTGAAACATGTGGATTTCTCTATTTTTTATCCTGGAAGAGGGGAGGTGGTTCAAGATAGTGAAGGTGTTTGGTTTTATCCAGAAGTCTCATGAGACTTCTGGATAAATCCAAAAGGTTCAAGAAAGTAAAGGAAATTTCTGGATATCTCTAAAGATATATCCCATGGGACTTCTCGACATATCCAAAAATCTCATTTTCTCCCTACTGGCTTTATTTTCATGCTGGTCTCAGACCCCATCAGATTGCAGACTAACGCTACGAAAGGGGCTCTATTCAAACTTGGTGGGACACGCGGCGTGGTTACCTAGATATTTGACTTAATGGACATTCGATTTCAACTACTTTAAGGCTTATCAAGACTTGTTCATAACTGACTCATTCATTTATATTTTGCCATCAATAATTGTCTTTCAAGTAATATTTTTTTCTACTCAGCCTTAATGGAGGCACAAGCTTAAAAAGCTTCATTCTTTCTTGTACATTATGAAAAGAAAAAGCTGTATACAGAGACCATTCATTATGTTATTCACAGCCATTTGTTTCTAAACTTAAGATATCAAAATAGACCCTGATATCTGAAGCTCTAAAAATCAATTTTAAAAATCTTTTAATTGTTTTTGAATGAAGTTTTGCTCTCAAAAGTTAACTCTTGATATTTGTCCAATAAATGTGAACAATAGCATTCCATTCCATTGCTCAAATGCAATTTCTACTTTCAGTGAGATTGTTTATTGTTATGGAATGCCATTTTTACATTTGTTGGGCAATTATTGATATCAAGAATTAATTTATGATCTCAAAAATTGATTTTTTTATATCCAGAATTATATTTTGATTTCGGAAATCCAATTTTTTATTAAGAACTAATTTTTGCAATCTGCAATTATATTTTTGATATCTCTAATTGTATTTTTAATCTAAACATATAATTCTTGATATCAATAAATATATAAAGATATTAGAAAATATTTGTTGATATCAACAATAATTTAATGATCTCCAAAATTTAATTTTGAGATAATTGTTTATTTTTCTTCTATTGATTTGAAGAATTTGTTTTAGATAGCATTACCTTAGAATGTGACTGTTGGAATTTATATTTTGAAATCTGCAAATAATTTTTGGATCTCGAAAAAGTATTTTGGGTCAAAATTGTAAAATTTAATTATTGATAGCAAAATATAAATTAATGAGATCTACATTGATTTATTGATATCTTTAATTATATTTTGATATCAAAAATAAGTATTAAATGTTAAAACGGCATTCCATAAATATGTGTATCCTTAAGATGTTTAAAGTTTATAAAATTGATTTTCTTATCTCAAAAGTAATCTTTTCCCTTTAAAATTCAATTATTGATAGCAAACTATAAATTAATAGGATCTACATTGATTTATTGATATCTTGATTGATATTTATATCACATTTTGTTACTTTTTCTGTATATCATATCTTATTTTCAAATATAACTAACATTGATGTCGCTATTAAACAGCACCAGCACCACGTAACAACAGAAATGTATGCTCCGGTACACCCGTTCCAACGGCGCGCATGCTGTATGCACATGCCATGGCCTTACCTACAACGACGCGCATGCTGTACACAAATGCCATGACCTTACCTAACACGAAGTGTATGTTGTACACACACACCATAAAGTTATTCAATCAGTGGGAGTGGTTTAGGACATGGCATGGGTGTCTGAGTGGTTTAGGACAAGGCGTGTCTGCGTGAGTGCTTTAGATAATCTTTGGCTGTGTGAGTGGTTTGGGACTTGGCGTACCTGTGTGACTGGTTTAGGGCTTGATGTGCCTATGTGAGTGGTTTAGGACGCGGTGTGGCTGTGTGAATGGTTTAGGACATGGCCTGCATATGTGAGTAGTTTAGGACATGGCCTTCCTATGTGAGTTGTTTAGGACATGGTCTGGCAATGTTATTGGTTTGGTGCGTGGCTGTGTGAGTGGTTTGGTGCGTGACTGCGTCATAACGCGTAGTATGCCCAGGGGTCATGTGCATTATGTAATGACGCTATGGCATCCACAAAGTTCGTACGCAAGGCGAAAATGTCTGAACTACTGATATGACGTCACTCATCGACATCATAACTCTGCCATAGTTTTTCCAAACATGTGACACATTTCTTACGTACATAACCCATACTTGAGATTTACGAAGTCTACGAATTAAGGAGAAAGAGAAAAATACGCCCAACACTGGTCACCATGAATAGTATTCCATTAACTGAGGTCAAGGGATTGACATTGGTTACATTAATACTATCACACTCCGTAATTTCAGGTTCGGCTCATACAAGGCGCCCACGTGCGTGCTACTAGATCCGCAACAAAATTTCCAGGCGTTTGGCTTCGAAGCAATGAAGAAGTTCGCTGGTTTGTTATATAAAGAGGACAAGACTCACTACTACTTTGATAAATTCAAAATGACGCTGTACAATATCAACGTAAGTAAGTTACCGTAAGTTATCAATAACAAGGAGAGTTACATGATAAGCTACAATCACAACCTGTGCAATAACAAGGTGAATTATCCGATAACCTATACAATAACAGTGTGAATTATCTGGTAATCTATACCATCAAAAGGTGAGCTATCTGATAAGCTATACAAGCACAAAGTGAGTCATCTGATAACCTATGCAATAACAAAGGTGAATTACCTATATAATCACAAGGCAAGTTATCTGATAAATTATGCAAGAACATGGTGGGTTCCCTGATAAGCTATAGATTAACAAGGTGACTTATCTGACAAACTATGCAAGAACAAGGTGAGTTGTCTGATAACTTATACAATAACAAGATGAATTATCTGACAAACTATACAATCACAAGCTCAGTTATCTGATAAGCTAGGTTATTTTATCAACTGAGTTTGATAAAGCCGTAACTTTGAGATTGGGAATGTACAATGCCTCAGCAGAAACAACCACTTAACAGCTCTGATACACCTCCTTAAATCCTCTACTGTTCTCAAATTTACGCCAAAAATGTTTTCTAGAAAACGGATGAGCCATATTCACTTCACCTCTTACGTAATATTTCTACTTTTATTTCAGTGTTCAGTTATAAAACTCTGATTTGTTTGTATTTTTAGTACTTAACGCGAAGCACAAGGTTAAAGTCAGCCGACGGCAAGTCGATGCCGGCACTGGACATATTTGCCATGTCGCTGCGATACCTCAAGGATCATTTCATTGACGCTGTATCCAAAGCAACAAGACGGTAAATCAATACTACTCTTTACCTTTTTTTGTATTCAAAAAATTAAACTTTCCATCTGAGGGGCTGACGGTTGACTCAGTTGGTTAGAGCTTTGGTCTGGCAATTCCAAGCTCTCGAGTCCGATCCCAGCTCGGGGTGGAAGCAGGAGATTGACGTTTGCTCCAATTACCTTAGCTACGCGAATGCGGTGGGTGAGATCACCTATCACAGCATTCAAAACTAACGCCCACTGAGGCTTTCGACCATCCTTTTCAGAAATAAGTGTACCATCAGCTTTTCTTACAGGTTTCTGAATCTTGATAGGCCATGAGACGTAAAGTTGGTAAGTGAGTGCCCCCCGGGGGATAGACCCGGAGACGTACAGTTGGTAGGTCAGTGCCCCCCCCCCCCGAGGGATAGATCAGGAGACGTACAGTTGGTACGTAAGTGCTCGCCCCCTCCCGGGGGAATAGATCAGGAGACGTACAATTGGTAGGTCAGTGCCCCCCGGGGGATAGATCAGGAGACTTACAGTTGGTAGGTCAGTGCCCCACCGGGTTGATAGATCACGAGGCGTGCAGTTGGTAGGTCAGTGCCCCTCCACCCGGGGGAAAGATCAGGAGACGTAAGTTGATAGGTCAGTGCCCCCGGGGATAGATCAGGAGACGTACAGTTGGTACTTAAGTGCTAGCCCCCCCCCCCCCCCCGGCGGATAGATCAGGAGACGTACAGTTGGTACGTAAGTGCTCGCTCACCCCCCCCCCCGGGGAAAGATAAGGAGACAGGAGTACAGTTGGTAGGTCAGTGCCCCCGGGGAACAGATCAGGTCTAGGCCCAACCCCCCCCCCCCCCGACCGAAACCCCTTGGCCCTAACTCCCCCGTCAACCCCCCCCCCCCCCCCAGGCTACCCCCCCTCCGGCGGCCTACGCGCTGAGGGTCTGAAAAATACGTACTATGCGGTCCCAAAGGAGGAGGTACCATTGGCTCTAGGTCCTGTTTCGGATTGTCTCGAGAACACCTACATAGGACGTTTACGCCGGAGGAACAGAGGTAACCCGAAATCCGCCCACACAAAGTGGAACATCCATGATCGCGTCGTGGAGGATTTGCCGCGGACGAACAACCACTGCGAGGGTTTGCATAGGAAAATGTTGGCATCCGTCACAGCTCACCATCCAAATCTCCGACTGGCACAGTTAGCTGCTGCTCAAGCTGGCCCAGAAACATCAGTATCGCGAAACAACGCAAAGACTGGCCACTGTTGTCGTCGACTTCCTGAACCGGCCCATTCTTGACTTTCTGCGTGGTATTGCCGTGCAATATCCATATATAAGGCGCTTCAACGCAAAGACTGTTTGGTTATTTCAGCAATTTTCAGTAGTTTCTTAGTAAAAAGTTTGTGTATTTTCAGTAATTTTCAGTAAGGAGTTCGAAAATTCAGCTTTTGTAGTTGGAGAGTTGGAAAGTGAAAATAAATGACGAAATTATCGTTACACATTTACTTTGAGAACGGGGGCGTTTTGTGTCGGGGGGGGTTAGGCAGAAGGGGGTTTTAGTACAGTTGGTAGGTCAGTGCTAACCGGAAGATAGATCAGAAGACGCACAGTTGGTAGGTCAGTGCCCACTCCCCCCCCCCCCCCCCCCACTCACCAGGAATAGATCAGGAGGCGTGCAGTTAGTACGTAAGTGCCTGCCCCCGGGGGATATATCAGAAGACGTACAGTTGGTAGGTCAGTACCCCCGAGGGAAAGATCGGAAGACGTACAGTTGGTAGGTCAGTGCCCCCCGGGGGATAGATCAGAAGACATACAGTTGGTAGGTAAGTGCTCCTCTTTGATAGATAATGGGATGTACAGTTTATAGGCCAGTGCCCCCGGGGATAGATTAGGAGACGGACAGTTTGTAAGGTAGTGCCCCCCCCCCCGCGGGCATAGATAAGGACATATACAGTTGGTAGACAATGAGACGTACAGTTATTAGGTCAGTGCCCACCCCCCCCCCCCCCCCTCGGTAGAGGGATGGTTCTGGAGGCGTACAGGTGGTACGTGAGTGATTCCCTCGAGATGAGACGTGCTGTTGGTAGGTCAGTGTCCCGCCCCGGAGGATAGGCCAGCCGATAAGGTATAGGTACAGCGAATTTTTGCGTTGTCAAGTGAGAGCCCATCATGGACGCCAAATAGCTAATTCTGTTAAAGCTCTGCATAACGAAGCCCAGGCACTTACCACAGAAATAACTCTAATAGGTTTTAATTGAGCTTGTAATCAAATGTAATCAAAAGTTTTATATTCTAGCTTTTTTTATTTGGGGATTTTCAATCCCCTAGTTTATTGATTTCGTACGACTTGGGAAAGTGTTTCCGTATGTTTCCTTTTTTCGCTAAAATCTTGTCACACGAACTCCTCTCAGACGGCTAGGGCTAGGAAGACCAAGTTTGGCAGAGACATAGTAGAGCATGTCTAGTTGGTCTAGCTGAATTTTTTTTTGAAATTCATTAACATTAACATGCAAAAATGGACATTGAAATTTAAGCTTTGAAACCTTGTCGCATGAACTCCTCTAAGACTTCTAGGGTTAGGACGACCCAATTTTGCAGAGACATAATATAGGATGCGTAATTGGTTCAGCTCAATTTTTTAAGAAATTCATTAATATTTAATATGTAAAACTGGGCATTGACACTCTGATAGTTCCCTACCACCTGACCGTTTCCTATCACCTGAGCGTCTCCTACCACCTGATCGTCCCCTGCTATCTAACCGTTTCCTACCGCCCGACCGCCTCCTAGAACCTAGCCATCCCCTACCGTTTGACCGTCCTCTACCACCAGGCTGTCTCCTCCCTTACCACCTAACCGTCCCCCAACACCGGTCGTCCCCTATCGCCTGGCCTTCCCCTACCACCTGATCGTCCCCTACCATATAACCGTCCCTGTCACCTGGCCGCCGCCTACCACCTGACCGTCCCGTACCACCCCATACCACCTGGCTGTGGCTGGTGTCAAATGGGAGTTGTGACTTACTTCGTACCATTTTGTGACTGATCCGTGACAGGCCATGACTGTTAGAATGGCAGTGAGAAAATGCTGTTCTATAGTACGCATTATCATTGAATAAAACGGAAAGCTATCTAAAAGGCGAGAATGCCTATCACACTTTTACTTGCAAAAGATCATTTTTGCGAAATAAATAGGTTAGTACGCTCGCTTGCATCAAGGTAAGGCTAGGCGTTGGGTATTAGAAGGCGAATATTGCCAGCGCATATTTGCGAGTACATCTGTGCTTAACTGCCTAACTTGTTCTTTATAACACTTGATAATTTCTCTTTGAAGGCAATTGAAAACAATTTTTAAAGAATTCTGCATTTATTTTTCGTTTGTAAAGAAAAGCAAATATTATATATTCGTAAAACACTCAGTACCGCTAACATTTGGAGCGATACTCTGCGCATTTAGAGGAATTGTACCAACTTTCTCCTCCAACCTTTCGACCCTCATTACTGTTGTTATGATTGTTAAGCTGTACTGTGAAGCAAAAAAAAACGTAAAATTTCTTGTGATAAAATTATTCCAGCTTCAAGTGAAATTGTGCCCGCCTCCGCCTCCGAGAAAGCTTCTAGAACCATTTTGCAACGATTTTGTTTTGCCAGGCGTCTACAAGTGTTATGATTTTGTTTTGCTAGACGCCTGCAAGTGTTATGATTTTGTTTTGCTAGACGCCTGCAAGTGTTATGATTTTGTTTTGCTAGACGCCTGCAAGTTATGATTTTATTTTGCTAGACGCCTGCAAGTGTTATGATTTTGCTTTGCTAGACGGTTGCAAGCGTTATGATTTTTTTTTGCTAGACGCCTGCAAGTGTTATTTTTGCTTAAACAGAGAGGTTCCCGAAGACCTGATCCGCTGGGTGTTGACGGTGCCTGCGATATGGACCGACGCCTCAAAGCGCTTTATGAGGGAGGCCGCAAAAAAGGTAATGTTTCTCTCTGTACTGAAGGCTCGAGTGTTACATTTTGGAATGAATTGACACTGTCATTACATTTCGAAAAACGCTTTTTACGAAAAAAAAACGTAAGGTCGTTCTCATTCTCCCTTTTCAGTCGGGATTTCCCTCAATGCCGGTATTCTACGCATAAATTATGAACTAGATTTTTTGCACGTGTGGATGTGCAATGTATGTAGCCATTGCCAAAAGTACTTTATTAGGTGAAAACGGAAACACTCGAGTCTGAAAGGCCAAGTGACAACACACAACCCACATTACCCAATTTATCTCAGAAGTAGGGAGGGTGTAAGAAAGGTCTAAAGGTGAAGAACGCGAAGACTTTTCGAAAAAAAAATGCTTTACGAAATAAAACGACAGTTTTACTTAGCAAAAGCTAATGTTCAATTATCTACACCTTCAAACGGGATTAAAAACCGGCTTTGACTTAACGCCATCAATGTACCTTTGAGGTTTCTTAAATAAAGCAAAGGTTCATATCAGGACTGGGTGTAATACTAATAGACTGCTCCCATAGCCACATCGCTTCGATCATGTGAGGTGGGGGAGCCAAATACTAACACTTTTTTTATTTTTCAAAAAGATAGGGATAGATACTTCACTGTCAGGTCCAGAAGATGTAGAGAGAGATGCTCCTAGTGGTGCAAACAGTCTGGGGGACACCCTCCACTGAAGGTCCTCGTTTGCTCGTGAAAGAATGGTTACTCCCCTGTTTCCACCTCTTTTTAACCATATCCATTCTTACCGCCTGTGAAAAATTCTGTAACGGAGCTTACCAGTGGACTGTCATTTCTGTAGCTACTAGCCAGCCCAGTAATGACTCATTTTGCAAATCCTCATGCGTTGATGGGGTAATGACTTGAATGGATTAGACAGTTTTCAGCTTCTCTCTTCTGTGGGATAAGCTCTGGTTAACTCCAAATCACACCTCTATGCTAGAAATACAATTTGGGCAGCAAATTTCATCAAAGACCTTCCCGTAATGCTTGATTTACTAAGAAGAGGTATGAAGCCTGGATGGGTTTTTTATGTGTGACAGAGAAACTACTGGAAACAATAGAACACAAGCATGCCCTAGCCCACGTTTTTAGCACTTCCATCACTTTCGAGAATTCGTACGGTGTTGTAGAAAGGCCGAACACAATTGCCAGAAACCAATATCCCCCAACCAGCAAAAAGATAACTGCCGATAGCGTCCGACATGTCTATCAATGTCAGGGAGTTGTCCAGCTGTGGCATTTCTTTATCAATTTGAAACGTGGTTGGTCATGGTTGGTAGGAGGGGCTGATCTAAATATGATAGATCTATAATAATTCCTCAACCCCCTGTCTTCTTGGGGACTAGAAATACGCGACTGAAAAAGTCCTGTTTTGAGTCTGGTATTTCATGTGTGGCTCCGGAATGATCCTGATCCTGATTCTTGAGTATAAGCCTGAGCCCTTACTGTAGAAGGTGGCTAGAATTCCCAGAGCTTTTGGATGGAAAGGAGCCGTGGGGCATTTTCCCCGACTCTCCCTCTTGAATTGGAGGGGATAACTTAGTAGAATCACTTGGCTGTTCGATTGGGTGTTCTCATTTCTTGTAAAACATCGCAAAAATAGTCTAACCTTCCTCCTGCGTGCCAAAACTCTGACTTCAGTAATTCCTCTATTTCTTGAGATACGCAAATGACATTGCCTGGAACTGAGTCCATCATCGTTTTAATTCATTGTTACTTGTTCTACTGCCAGGCTTGTGGCTAGGGATACTGTTCTTCTGCTGCCCCTACCTCGGTTTTCCAAGTTCATCCGTTTGAGTCTTGCATCGAAATTACATTAAGTGTCTGTCGTCCCAAGATCCTAGTACTTTTGCCTCCCTTTTGAGCATAGGAATATCCACTTCACTCTAGGCATGCGCACCTTTTCGGAGGGCTGTACTAATGGCTCTGGGGAATCAATTGTACGCTGTTCTGTACTTCGCAGACCTGACCCCTAGCCGTTTGGATGGGTTGAGGGTGATCTAGCCCTCACCCAAGCCCGTCAGATAATACTGTATCTACCCATCTATCTAGCGACCTATCTCTGCCTTGTTGCTACGGCACTGGGCTGGCTGCCCTGCTGACTTGGGAGGGACGGTAAGTCGGGGGAGATGGGGTGCGAATAAGACATCTGCCTGCCGCTGCCGGGTCATTCCCCTTCTTTGTTAAACTGACTTTCTCCATGAATAGCATGAGGAGGAAAGGCGAGCTGGAAGCGACTGCAGTTTTGAATTTCTTGGCTGCTCTACTGCAACATGACCAGACACGGAGAGGCCTGCTGAATTCTCGTCAATAGCTTGATTGTCTTTCAACCGCGCTGCTGATGACGCTGCTGCCAACGGTGGGGCTTTGCTTCTCTGGAGCATGATCGCTTGGGTGTAAACCTAACTCCTCTTCTGGTACCACCATCACTGGTGAATTATCTGGGTTTATGTTAGAATAGTCATTGTCCCCCTCAGATTGGATTCTTGCAGAGGGGTGACGAAATGACGATGGAGATGCTTCTCTCGATGCTTCCCTCTCCTCCGTGTCCAGTTTCGCTACCGTCTCTGATGATAATAATTAGTCGTTTCTGATAACGATTTCTGGAGCTTACATTTACGCAGCTCCTTACGATTACGATGCTGGTTCTTGATGCGATTTGTCTCTATCGCCTTCCATTCTGCATGAGTGAGGTGTTCACACCCGACAATATTGTTCTGCTTGTCAGAACACATTCTTTGTCACAGTGGGAAGGGGGATTGCCCGCAAATGAGGAAGGACCATATGCCGCCTCTGCTTCCTGGAAGCCTGTAACAGAAAAGCCTGATAAATAACTGGGTAACAACACACAGTTACACTGGCCTAAATATACCCCTAGTTAACTCGACCCTTTCTCCTATCCACGCATGCGCCATGAGAGGGGAGTGGAGGCACAACCCAAGGGTGAGCGGGGGTGAGTAGCCAGGTAGGAGTACCCGTGTGGGGGAGAGCCATAAGGGATAACCCACTTAGGTAGGCCAAGATGCTAACTCTGGTGCGGAAGTAGGTAAAAACACTTGGCTCTTCTCTTCTAAAGAAACTTGGTTCCCAGGGCAAGGGAAGGAAGTGGCGATAGCCCCCTGAATCTAGCTAGAAACGTACAAGCAACAAGGAATATCTAAATCAAACAACATCAGGCCTGGCAGTGACGCTGGGATTATTTGGAGAGGTGTGTAAGAGCCAACGAGAACCATTAGCCATTCCACAGTCTTCGCATTATTCAAAGATTTCCTTCCACAGTTCCTCGCAGCGCATAAAAAAGGAATATGGATAATGTGGTGTCACTTAGTCTTTTTAACTCGAGTGTTTCCGGTTTCACCTAATAAGACAGTTTTGCACTGATTCTTTACATTGTACTCCTCCTTATCAAAGACCTAATACATAATTTATGCGTCGACTACCATAAGTGAACGTTAAGTGAACGTTAGTTTTTGTAAAAAAAAGTATATATTACGGGCAATTTGGTGGCTTGAGTCAACCCCACCAATTTGGGCCAATGATCTAACAAAGTTGTACTAACGGACCATGTCAAAATTTAAGTTTTAAACGAATTGCGATACATGTCTACAATAAGATGAGAAAATGGCATTTTAAAGCCAGATATAGTCGTGCGAACTACTGTTATACTTCAGAAAGGGCAGGAAGGATAATTTTTATTCATTACTTTCATACAAACAGAGGTTTGTTTCGAGTTTGTGCACAACACGTCAAACAAAAAAGAATGTGCGTATTAGAGGTAACTCTACCTACATCATTTAGAGACATTTGTGTTTGGAAAATAAGGAATTTACAGTGAGTTCCATGTTTGGTTACTTTGGCGGTTACTTTGCAAACGTTGTGCTCCGTGTTCAGAATCATTTAAAAAGTCATGGCCACACCTTTTAGGTGAAGGTTCTCCCCCTCTTCTCTGTCGCATAGAGTAACTGAATTAGGTTTTTAAGTTTGCAAACTTCCAGGAGTCAAATATATTAATTAAAATAAGTAACCGTCCTGTGCTAAGGACGCACTTCAACGTTGTTTCCTCATAAATAATTACATCATATTGCAAAAGGTTTTTATATATGATAGAAAATTTAGTATCACAACTTAAAAGGAATGTAAGCACTGAACCCTTTCAAGAGTAATATAATTTTAAGCCCTGAGAGGTGATTTAAAGTATTTTTATATTTTTTAAAATTAAAAAATAAGTATAAGTGTTTTTTATCAATAGTCTCTGTTTTTTTTAAAGATCTAGTTATTTTTGCTTTGTATACGAGACGTTATATTGTGATGACAGGCTGGCATGATCGATGACGTGGACTCGGGCCGTCTGCTCATTGCCCTTGAGCCCGAGGCGGCCTCGCTTTACTGCAGAGGACTGCCCATCTCGCAGTTTGTACGACGGTCGCAAGGCTCGGCAATCAAGATGGCGCCAGGAACGAAATATCTTGTTATAGATGCAGGAGGTCTGCTTCTGTCAATATCTTTACCCAAAAATTAGAAGTCTAATCTGTCTTACTTAAAAAGAGATAAAAAATAAGTAAAAATGCTTTCCACTATTTTTCTCTTGTTATGAAAGACCGGAATGCTTTAAAACAGCTAAACTTGTCTTAAGCAGATCTAATACAAACAACATTTCAGCAAAAAACACTATGAAATAATTTATTATCAAGTATGTTTCTCAGTCATTTTCTCTTCTTATGCAATTAATTTTAATTATCCCTTCCATCACTATTCTTTGCCTCCACCATTCTCTTGTCCGTCTGCCTTACGTCATTGACATCACTATTCGTTGCCTCCACCCGTCTCTTGTCCGTTTGCCTAACATCATTGACATCACTATTCTTTGCCTCCACCATTCTCTTGTCCGTCTGCCTTACGTCATTGACATCACTATTCTTTGCCTCCACCCATCTCTTGTCAGCTTGTCTTTCGCCATGGGCATCACTATTCTTTGCCTCCACCATTCTCTTGTCCGTCTGCCTTACGTCATTGACATCACTATTCGTTGCCTCCACCCGTCTCTTGTCCGTTTGCCTTACGTCATTGACATCACTATTCTTTGCCTCCACCATTCTCTTGTCCGTCTGCCTTACGTCATTGACATCACTATTCTTTGCCTCCACCCATCTCTTGTCAGCTTGTCTTTCGCCATGGGCATCACTATTCTTTGCCTCCACCATTCTCTTGTCCGTCTGCCTTACGTCATTGACATCACTATTGTCTGCATCCATCCGTCTCTTGTCCGTCTGCCTACCGTCATTGACATCACTATTCTTTGCCTCCACCATTCTCTTGTCCGTCTGCCTTACGTCATTGACATCACTATTTTTTGCGTCCATCTGTCTCTTGTCCGTCTGCCTCACGTCATTGACATCACTTTTCTTTGTGTCCATCCGTCTCTTGTCCGTCTGCCTCAAGTCATTGACATCACTATTCTTTGCTTCCATCCGTCATGGGCATCACTATTGTTTGTTTCCACCGTCTCTTGTCCGACGCCGACGCTTTTCCACCACCTATACCATGCATTCTGTAGCAAAAAAAGGGCACACCAGAGATGTGCGTTCATGAAGTATTGTTTTTCACTACTTATTCGGAACAAAAATAATGGTAGATCACGGAGTATAGTGACTGATTCTCTATCAAGCTCATCAGGACGAAATTCAATAAACTATTGGCCGATTGCCAGCACCATCTCTCGGAATTTTACTCATCGCAGCTCCCATGATGACTTTAATTTAGCATGAAACTTGGAATTGCAGAGCCTTCCCAGATGTAAATGCACATATATAAAGCGGAGAACTCGGCTTTCAGCAGAGGGTTGAAGATCGAATCTTTGGCTGTGGTTAGGTGTGCTGTGAACGACATAGGCAATCGCTAATGATCAGGAGATCTCGTTGTCTAGGCTCTCCTCTCCCCACATGGCCGGGGAGGGGGCACTTGCAGAAATTGGACTTCGAGCCTTGTTTCAAGCAACTACCGCTTGGAACTCATTCCATTGCTCCGGAGATTTTGCGGGTGTCAACCGTTCAACACAGCCAATATCACCACAATTGCTGCGGTCGCTTGACATAACGTCGTGTCGTTTTCTCCTAGATCTGTTCCTGTTCTGAATCCACCACCATGACTGTGAGAGCTACGAGAGCTAAATCTGGCGTTGATTTAGAAGATACCCATCTTGAGCGAGAACTGTGCGATAATTGATATTAAGTTAATGCGTCATGACACGACGGTCAAACTATGGCTGCTCTATATTAGCTGGAATGCTGCGTTCTCCTAAGTTACTGTGGACTCCACATCCGGAGAGGCTGGGGACCAACTTTTGTTGTGTACTTTAAGCAACAAACCCTGAGAGGCTGTGGGCCATCTTTTACTGTGTGCTGTGGGCTACAGTCTGTATGCCACATTCGTTGTGTGATGTGGTCTACACATTCGGAAAGTTTGTAGGTCATATTCGCTGTGTTATGTGGTCTACACATCCGGACAATCTGTAAGCCATATTCGTTGTGTGATGTGGTTTACACATCCGCAGAGGCTGTAGTCCATATTCGTTGCGTGATGTGGTCTAAACATCTGGTCAGTCTGTAAGTCATATTCGTTGTGTGATGTGGTTTACACATCCGCAGAGGCTGTAGTCCATATTCGTTGCGTGATGTGGTCTACATATCCGGTCAGTCTGTAGACCATATTCGTTGTGTGATGTGGTCTACACATCCTCAGAGGCTGTAGTATATATTCGCTGTGTGCTGTCGTTTACACACTTGGACGTGTCAACATCTACGCTTCTGTTTGGTTGGTTTGCTCTGCAGGCCTGAAATGTAGTTGATAGTGCCACAACCCAATGATTTGAAACATAATACAATTCTACTGCTGCTGCTTTAAAAACCTGAAACGTGCCACTTGCTATCATCTATTATTCAAAATGACGAAGAGATACAATAAAATGCACCGCGTTTGTGATTTCTTCTGGAGGCTATGCTTGTCGCCCCCCTCTTCTAAAAGCATCTGCAGATAAATGAATAAGTGATCAAATTTTTCTATATCCTTATTGTGCAAACATCTTGGACGAAGATCCGATCGCTTGGGAAGGGATTTTCTTCCTGTGGGCCGCTCTCCGCTCAGTAGATGTATAACGACAGTTCTGCCACAGGAAGTGGCGTCATCAGTCACGTGGCCATGGTGATGACCTCCCCGCCCCTAGGCGGCAGACGCAGGTCTAGGACAGACTATGTGTAAAAACCCATTATGATGTCATCATAGCGTAACCATGGTGATAAAGTAAGGACCCCCCCCCCCAAAACCTCCCTAGGCGGCAGACGTAGGCCTATTACAGACCCTATGGTGAGAAAGTGAGGACCTCCCCCAGGACATACTAGGTACCGACCCCCCTCCCCCCTGGCGCAGATGGACAATTTCTAGGACAGGCTCCATGGTGAAAAAGTGAGGACCCCCCCCCCCTGTCATCGTGATATGGCTAACTTTAAGAGTGCATAACTTTGAAACAACTTGGTCGATTTGAACCATTCTTTCACTAAAACGTTCAGTAAGACGTCCTCTATGTATATATAATATATATATATATATATATACATATATATATATATATATATATATATATATATATATATATATATATAGCCGACAGATTGTTAAACAATTTGTTGAACCATTGCTAAACAACCATTGTTGAACAATGCCATATTGTAATATGTCTTTCCAAAGATAATTCGAACACATGTTTGAATAGGCTTGTTATTCGAACAACGTATTAGAATTTTACTCTCGTGGATATGGATGAAATGCATGTCTCACTCTTCCTTTTATGCTACTTGGACGTAATCAAAAAATGGTGTGTAAATTGCTGACTTGTCGAAATTGCTGACTCAGCAGAATTTATCGCTGCTTGATATGATGAAATGCATGTCTCACTCTTCCTTTTATGCTACTTAGACGTAATCAAGAAATGGTGTGTAACTGTTTTAAATTGCTAAAGTTGTAAAAATTGCTGACTCAGCAGAATTTATCGCTGCTTGATGTGGATGAAATGCACAGCAGAGACATCTGTCGGCGAAGTTTGACTATGGTATTCATCCGTCAACATGGTATTCATCCGCCAACATGGTATTCATCCACTAACAAGGCATTCATCCGCGAAGTAACGCCTTGAAGACATCATCCATGGTCTCTCTCTCTCTCTCTCTCTCTATATATATATATATATATATATATATATATATATATATATATATATATATATATATATATATATATATATATATATAGGAAATCTTACTGAAAGTTTTAATGAACCATCCGGAACATAGTATTCATATCATCTCGGACTGGATGCATAAAAATAAGCTCAAACTAAATCCTACCAAAACTGAATTTATAGTCATCAGTAGCAAACGCAATCAAAGCAAGATAGTCGCCAACTGTCTAGATTAGATTTGGATGGCAACACAATCACTCGTTCCAGCACTGTGCGTAATTTGGGTGTTACCATGGATTCTACCTTGGATATTCAATCCCAGGTATCGAATCTACGTAAAATTAGTTATTATTACATCGCATGGATCAAAGAGATGCGTCCTTTTTTAAGCGAGCAGGACGCGAAGGCCCTCACCCACGCCTTGGTTATTTCAAGGCTCGACTATTGTTACAGTTTGTATCAGGGCCTACCGCGATACCTGTTACATGACCTTCAGATGATTATGAACGATGCGGCAAGGGTCGTGAAGGGAGTGCGCCGTCATCCGGATATAAGTATTTCTAGTATTCTTATGGATTTGCATTGGTTACCAGTGTCTGAGAGGTCGAACTTTAAGATTCTCACACTTGCGTATAACAGTTTAAATGGAGCTGCCCCAAAGTACAATTCTGATATGCTTATACGGCAACCCAAACCTTCTGTATCTTTGCGCAGTTATGACAATCTTAAACTCATTGAGCCTAGGTTCAAGAATAAGTATGGTGAACGCGGTTTTAGTGCTAGGTGTCCTAGGCTTTGGAATTCTTTGCCTTTTTATATAAGAAATCAATCTTGTTTGAGCACCTTCAAACACTCACTCAAAACATATCTTTTTAAAAGTGCCTATAAATGTTAGTATTTCTATCAGTATTAGTGCTTCACTCTGGTCTATATTCATCTTAGTATTGCAGTTCTCAGTATCAGGTAAAACAAGTTGGGTTATAATTTATCTAAATGTTATTGTTGTCCGCTTAGTTATGTTAAGCGGGGTATAAATGGTGCTAAATAAATAAATAAATAACGTTTTAGTGAAAGAATGGTTCAAATCGACCTAGTAGTTTTAAAGTTATGCACTCGTAAAGTTAGCCATATCACGATGACAGGGGGGGAGGTTCTCACTTTTTCACCATAGGGTCTGTCCATGGCCTTGCCCATCTGCCGCCTAAGGGGGAAGGTCGGTACCTATTTTGTCCTGGGGGGAAGTCTTCACTTTCTCACCATAGGGTCTGTCCTAGGCCTGCGTCTGCCGCCTAGGGGGGGGGGGTCCTTACTTTATCACCATGGTTACGCCAATGATGACGTCATAATGGGTTTTTACACATAGTCTGTCGTAGACCTGCGTCTGCCGCCTGGGGGGGGGGGTCATCACCATGGTCACGTGACTGATGACGTCACTTCCTGTGGCAGAACTGTCGTTATACATCTATTCCGCTCATTGAGGCCACAGAGCAGTTATAGATAACTTTCATGCCACAACAGTTAAGGCCAGGAGCATCCGATTCTAAAGCGCTGCGGACGAGAAAAGATAAGGGGATATGGTGAGACCTGACGGCACTCATAATTCATTTGTAAGGGCAAATGTTGCAGCTTTAATATGATAAGGGCAGCCCTGAAAAAACGTTGAGCTGTAACGTTGAGCTGCAAAGCTGTGGATGCATTTATCTGTAACGCTGTGGTTACGTTGAGTTGTATCGTTGATTTGTAACGCACTGTGTAGGTTAAGCTGTAACGTTGAGCTGCAGCGCTGTGGAAACGCTGTGCTGTAACCCTGAGCTGTAACACTCTGGATACGCTGTGCTGTAACCTGAGCTGTAACACTCTGGATACATTGAGTTTTAAGTTGAGCAATAACAGTCTGGATGCGTTGAGCTATAACACTCTGGATACATTGAGCAGCTGTTACGCTCTGCATGTCCTGAGCTGCAACGTTGAGCTGTAACTCTGAGCTGTAACGCTAGACATACGTGTGACCATACATACAGAAATATAGCACAAAGTCCCATAGGCTCGGATTCATATATATATATGTCTGCAAAGTGCAGCCCAACCCACAGCTCAGTACACACACTCAGTCACATCACTCACTCACATCACTCACACCACATCACTCACACCACATCACTCACGCCACATCACTCACACCACATTACTCACACCACATCACTCACACCACATCACTCACACCACGTCACTCACACCACATCATTCACACCACTTCACTCACACCACATCACTCACGCCACATTACAAAAGGGCAAATTCTGTTTCATGTTTAAGTAAAAACTGAATGAAGCGACTCTTTGTGAATATTTACTATGCTTGTGATTGTGACCGATAGGTGGCACTCTTGACGTCACTGCACATGAAATCCTGGAAAGGGGTGACGTCAAAGAGCTGCACTACGCCACAGGTGGTCCCTATGGAGGTTCGCGCGTTAACGAAGCATTCTCCAAGCTCATGAGCGAAATATTCGGCGAAAACTTCATGAAAACCTTCAAGACCAACCACGCTTCCCAGTGGCTTCAGATAATCAGTGATTTTGAGATGAAGAAAAAAGCTGTTAAGGCTGATAGCAACGCCACAATAAACTTGCGGCTCACATGGGGCTTTGGTACTAAATATAAAAAAGTGACGGGTAAAAGTGTTGAGGTGGCAATACAGAAAAATGAAGACAAAGGCGTAACGTTTAGTAATGGTGATATGCGCTTAAATGCTGACTTAACCAAGTCTCTCTTCAGGCCAGTCATTGATGGAATTGTCCAGCACCTGAAAGAATTGATGAGAATGCATAAGCTGAATAACGTCGAATACTTCTTCCTGGTGGGAGGCTTCAGTGAGTGTGACCTCGTACAGAGAGCCATATTTGACAACTTCAAAGGTGTCAAAGTGCTTGTCCCCGAGGAAGCAAGCCTAGCCGTGGTGAAGGGAGCCGTAGCCTTCGGCCACAGGCCTGATGCTATTTCGAGTAGGATTTCGGCGAGAACCTACGGTGTAGCACACACGGCCCAGTTCGTTCCAGGAAGGCACGACGCACGTAGAAAAGTCATGATTGACGGTGTACCACATGTCAAAAACGTATTCAAAGTTTTCGTCAAGAAAGGGCAAGAAGTCCAGATGGGCTATCGCAATGGATCAACATTCCTACCCTTGAAGGCAGACCAAGATAAAGCGCAGACCAGCGTGTATAGCACTGAGAGTGATGACGTCACCTATGTCGACGAAAAAGGCGTCCAACAACACGCGAAAATTGAGGCTGATTGGCCGGGAACGGGACTTGACAGAAGTGTTGAGATTAGCATGACATTCGGCGGCACGGAAATACAAGTAGACGCCACGTGCCAACCAGGAAACGTCCACACTCGCACCAGTGTCGATTTTTTTGTCCAGCACTAAATGGACACCATTTAACACTGCAGCTGTCAAGTGCAGTTTTGAGCAGATAAAATTGTAAGCTTTTGAATTTTTATAAATATAATAATAAGTCATGGGCAACTTTGATCCTTTTTTGCGTTGTCCTTTGATAAAAACACGAACAAGGAGCAAAGAGTAAAGAAAATTATAATTAACTTGACAGCGGAATACTCAGAAGATGCTAAAAAGATGCTCCTTCTTGTTTGCTTTGATCAATAATCGTGATTATTATTAATTATTTTTGAATGGTAGATATAATGATATCGATACGTTTTTCATTTACACTTAACTCTATTGCTGTTACCGTTTTATTCACTTTTGTTGAAATACATTGCTTTTATATATTAATCATAGATGATTATACCCTAATATTTGCCTTCTGGTAGATTCAGCAATAGAACAAGCAATAATATGGATCACAATGCGTTAAAGTGAGGGTGTAAAGTAATCTACTGTCACTGAATTCTACTCATTTCTTGTTGCTTGGAGCAACTGGCAGGTTTTGACCTGGAGAAAATTGACCTTGTTCCTCATCCACCTGTCGGTTTGTTAAAATTGTAAATAAAAATTTTAAAAAAAAACTGTCTAAGAAATTTCTAGCAAAAACAAAAAATTGAATTTCAGTTTATGTGTAAAAAAAGTTGGAAGGATAAAAAATTACCCGGTAGGTAGAACCAGTGGTACTGACAGTAACAGTTCAGAGCATTAATTAATCTTTGCTTCTCTCGAACGTTCGGCGCTCTTGTTTCCATGGCAGATACATACTAAATCTGCAAAGTAACACCTTCAAAATACACAACATTTGTGTTATATATTATTACTCAAAACCATTAACCATATGTTGTGTTCTCAATTCTTCATGTCACCACATGCTCAAGATCATGATGTTAGTAATTATAATCTTCCTTTTGATTTTTTTGTCTGTCTGTTTGTTTGTTTGTTTTTTCGTTTATTGATATATGGTCTAAATTTCGTGTTGAAAGATGCTATTGGCGCTGATATAATCAACAATCCCCCTGTTGTCTAATAGATAAACAATATGTTATTATTGTTAAGCCCTTGTTATTTTCTCTTGGTGTTTGTTACTCAGTCCGGGGACAAGTGTCTTTGTTGACATGCATGGGTATACATGCTGCTGTGGAGGAGTTCTTTGGAATGTGCTCAGTTATGGTTCAAGAATATATTATTCAGTATCCTGTAGTATGTAATAATTATCATTTACTTTAAAGCATGCGAAAAATTTGCTAAAAAGGTGTTTATGTAGATGGCCGCCTGAAGATTTCTCCCTCTAACAGATTCCGATGCGGCATCGCCCCCGCTGCATCCTATCTTTTCAAAATAAATATTAAGTATTTTAAATAAATTGTGTTTTAATTCCCACTTGCAAACATAGTTTGCATAGGAATACCCCCATCCATAGAACCAGCACATCTGATCAAGAATATGCCGTAAGGGTTGTCGTCTGCTCTAGTGGTACTGAGGTCCCGAAGTGGCACTGAGCACCCGGTGGCACTGAGGACCCGACAAATTTTTCATATGAACTCCCCGTCCCCGTCCCCGTCCCTGCCCCGCCCCCATCTTTAATTGTGTCTTAAAATCACTGCTTCCGTCCCCCTGCTATATATATATAGCACCCCCCCCCCCCCGCCCCACCCCTCCTACGCAGCAAAGGCAAATTGCGTTTGTTTTTTTTTTTGTTGCCTTTCCCATCGGCTTTGTAATTAAAGCCTTAAAGCGACTTCATCAAAGCAGCAATATGAGCAGCATTGATTTTTGGTTTTGAACGTTTCTTTCAGCTTAAAACAACTTAATCTAGCATTTTGAAGCAAAAAAAAGTTTGGGTCCTCAGTACCACCACCGGTCCTCAGTATCACCACTTTACTTTTTTTCTGAAAGTAAGCATTGATCTTTGGTTTTGAACGTTTCTTTCAGCTTAAAACAACCTAATCTAGGATTTTGATCTAAAAAATAGTTTGGGTCCTCAGTGCCACCGGGTCCTCAGTGCCACTTCGGGACCTCATTACCACTGGTGGTACTGAGGTCCCCAGCAGACGGTGACCCCGCCTCGGATCCGGTGGCACTGAGGATCCAAAATATTTTTTTACCTCAAAATGCTAGATTAGGGGTTTTTCAAGCTGAAAGAAACGCTCAAAACCAAAACATTGCTGCTCATATTGCTGCTTTGATCAAGCCTCTTCAAGGCTTTAATCACAAAGCCGATGGGAAAGGCAACAAAAAAAAACGCAATTTGCCTTTGCTGCGTAGGAGGGGTGGGGTGGGGTGTGAGGGCTATATATAAATATATTTTATTTATATATATATATGCAAAAAGAGAAATTTTGCAGCTTTTTTCTGGAACAATTGGGACAATAGACATGTATTTATATATATTTTATGGAAAAAAACTGTAAGATATTGAGATAAACATATTGGGTGGTGGGGGCGGGGCGGTGGGAATATAAGTCACCGTTTCGTCAATTAGCCATTTTTAACAAGAAAAAAATATCACCCAAATCTAAATATAAAACAAAATGTTTTACTGAGACTAGAGACGAAGTCCCTATGCGCTGTGTTTTCCTTCACCGAGTCGTGTTTTATGGGGAGAAACTGTATGTGCTGTTTCAATAGCCTCTGTATTGATTTAGCCCAGCCATTGGATGGGCCCATACAATAATGTGGTATTTCAATGCTGGGGTGTTTCAGTGCTACAAACCCACTTATCTAAATTATCTTTTCAAAAACATAATTATAAAAAGATTTCAAGCTTGTGAAAATGTTACTGAGAGTCAGAAAATGTGCTATTTTTATTCATAAAAAGATCTCGAGTTTTACTGTTTCGTTTTTACTGGACGAAAACATTGCCCTGTGCAAAAGTTTGTGTTGGTTCTATATCTCAGGGATATTACAGAATCCGAAATTGGGTCTTCGCGTTACTGAATCATAGAACGAAAAACCGGCACACCGACAGTGACAGGTTTATTAGTGTAATTTGACCCCTTTCAATGAAACTAGCACTTCGCACAGAACGCCTCTGGTCCCCCCGCCCCCCCCCCCTACCGCGCTTTTCTTAGACACGTGCATTAACACATGCTACTAAGTGTCCCCCCTCCCTGCGCACTTCCCCCACCCGCCCCCTGCTTGTCATAAAATTTTCGTTTAATCTTTATAAGTTCAACACATCCATATTTTACTTATCATTTCTGTCCACGCGAGTGCATTGCACAATCATTCAAACCCGCATGGGCTTTAAAAGGGTCAAGAACAAGACCCGTAAAAAGCTCTTGAGATAATGCTCCGTATGTAACCAAATGCAGAATGTAATTCCGAAAAAAACACCCGCACCGCCCCCCCCCCCCACCCCCTTGTGAAAAATGAGGAGCATTGAATGAAAATTATTCACCTATTTAACTAAAAAACGGGGCTCGGCGATGACGGCGTCAGACCTAAAATTATTCCTGCACCTTTTATTGCCCCCAATTTTAGACCTGCCCCCCTCCGGGAAAACCCCTCACGTCCGCTTACTTGTTGAAAAGACTAAAACAGAATTTCGCTAACAAATGGCAAGAAAACAACTCTAGCTCGTGCCCTCCTCCTGCCCCCTTCCCCCCCCCCCCCCTTTTTTTTTTTTTTTTTTTTTTTTTGCTATTTTTTTTTTTTTTGTAAAGTACTGAAAGTCGGATCAACAAAAATGGCGTAGTATATTTCGTTGTTATAAAGCAGCTCACATCTGAGGAGATTAATCTGTTATATATAAACACGGAGCAGACGGATATTTTACAAAATAGTGCCCCTCTTTTATGAGTACTAGTTTCGAGGAAGCCCCAGCGGGTCTGCGGAGTAAACTGGTGTTATACAAAAAAAGACCGAACCGCCGCAGAGGTTGGCTGTTGGACAACAACGGATATCTCTTAACGACTGTGTTTTAACCTCCAAGGTTACTGATTCAGTGAGGCAGACAGAAGACTAGGAGAAAACTGTCCCGCCCACCACGAACTTCTTGTCATGCCACAGCTTATTTGAACCATTAAGAGTCATCATCCCTGCATTGCTCAAGCACGACCCCGGAGCAGCCTAGGGGGGGGGGGGTGGGGGGGGCACTCATGTGCATATCCGTGTAGTGGCCGTCAAAAAGCCACCCCACCACCCTCAATCCACCCTCCTCCGGGACTAGGGTGTTGTTATGCACTATAATATCTACCCGAGTTTGTGTAGTTAAGTACTTGATCAAATCTGTTTTTTTATCAAATCTGCCTCGTTTCAAAACGAAACTACTAAAAATAAAGCAAACCTTTGGTGCCTATAGATGCTGGTACAAAGCATTCTTTATAAAATAAAAAAGTGCAGCGACTGTGAAAATTTCAAATATTGCCGACAACTGTTTTTTTTATCAAATCTGCCTCGTTTCAAAACGAAACTACTAAAAATAAAGCAAACCTTTGGTGCCTAGAGATGCTGGTACAAAGCATTCTTTATAAAATAAAAAAGTGCAGCGACTGCGAAAATTTCAAATATTGCCGACAACTGAAAAAGATCTTTGATATTAAAAATAATAACAGGGAAGGATGAATGTGAAGGGAGCACGTGCGCCAGGATATGGCACCGTCGTAGAAGAAATGCAGAATCGCTTGCGCATTGCCAAGGCGCCCTCTGGCGGCGCCAGAGAGCCGCAGCGCCTGCGCCCTGATTACGTCATTGTAGCTGCAATTGATTTTGGAACAACCTTTTCGGGCTACGCGTTTTCATTTAAACGAGATGAGAAGTCTGTCAAAATGAACAAGAACTGGGGCGCCGGATTGGGGTAAGGCTATTTATTCTACAGTGTAACGAATCAAGAGCGTTTTGTTTTTGTTTACGTGTCTTCCTTCCCAAATTTAACGTGTCCACAAACACCACTGCCATCAAGCATTTCTTTAACTCTGTTCTAGTCGATCATTTCACTTTTGCTTCAAAGGCAGTTATAAGCAGGTCCGTTTCGTTGACCTGATTCTTGACACCTGATTTGGAGGGGATTTGCAAAGAAAAACGTCGCAAACGTCTTAATCCGGCTCTTGGTGGAGCCCAAGTACTTTTACCCAAAGCATCAATTCTTGCGATCAAAAAATCGTTTGCAGATTTCAAAATACAGATTAAAAATGTATCAGTCTGAAATAATGATGTCTGAAATATATTCTTGATATAAATATAAAGAAAATGAATTATTGACCTCAAAATTGATATGTTGCTATCAAATATTTCATTTTTGCTATCAAGAATTGAATTTTTGATTTAGAAAAATAAATTTAAGATATCATTAAATCATTTTTGATATCAAAAAATATTTCTTGATATCTCTAAATATTTATTGATATCTCTAAATATTTATTGATATCAAAAATTATTTTTTGAGATCAAGAATACATTTAGAGACATCAAAAATACAATTACAGATAACAAAAATTAATTCTTGATATCAAAATATGGATTTTTTGAGATCAAAAATTAATTTTTGATATTAAAATGTCATTTTTGAGATCAAAACTTAGATCTTGATATCAATAATTTTCTAATAAATGTGAAAACGGCATTCCATACAAAATTTCATTTCTTGACATCAAAATTCATTTTTGATATCTATAATTATATTTTTGATATCTCAAATTCTATTTTTGATCTCAAAAAATAATTCTTGATATTTATAATTATTTACAGATATCAAGAAATAGTTATTGATATCAAAAAGGATTTAATGATCTCTAGAATTGATTTTTAAAGATCAAAAATTCATTCTTGATAGCAAAAATGAAATATTTGATATCAAAAATAAACATTTCATGTTAAAACGGCATTCCATACAATGCATTTTTACAGATATCAAAAATATTTACTGATATCAAAAATGATTTAATGATCGCTATAATTGATTTTTAGAGATCAAAAATTAAATTCTTGATAGCAAAAAGAAAAAATATTTGATAACAAAAGTTTGAGCTCAACAATTTATTTTCTTTTAATTGATATCGAGAATTTATTTCAGATATCATTATTTCAGAACGAGACTTTATATTTTGGAATCTGCAAGGGTTTTTGTAATCCCAAAAATTAATTTTTTATATAAAAATATAAGTCTATTATTATATAAATAATTCAGAAGCACACGTTTGTGACTAAAGTGATGAATGCTTCTTGTATACAGAATCTTTCTTTTAATTTTTTACTGTACAAAAAAGAAACAATTCTTGAACTCAAAAATTCATTTTCGTTTTATAGGTTTCATGAATTTATTTTAAATATCATTATTTCTAATTTATAATTTGAAACCTGCAATGGATTTTTTATCTCAAAAATTCATTTTCGATATCAAAATATCAGTCTATTTTTTATATAACAAATTCAGAAGCACAAATCTGTAAATAAAACAAGTGGTCCTTGTATACAAAATATTTCTTTTAACTTTTTACTGTACAAAAAAGAACCAATTCTTGAGCTCAAAAATTGCGTTGTTATTATTGATCTCAATAATTCAAGTTTGCATCTCGAAACTTCAATTGACCCTTAGTTAACTTTTATGTAAATGCATATCCCCCTTAAGACTTTTAAAGTTTATAAAATTGATTTCTTGATCTCTAAAATATATTTTTGCCATCTAAAATCCAAATATTGATAGCAAAATATAAGTTATTGAGATTCAGATCGATTTATTGACATCTTTAATTATATTTCCATATCAAAAATAAGCATTAAATCTTAAAAGGACATTCCATAAATATTTGATTAAAAAATCTCAGTTTTGAGCTCAGTAATTTATATTTCTTTTAGTGCTATCAAGAAATTATTTTAGATGTCATTATTTCAAAGTAAGAATTTTTTTTAATTTATATATTGAAATATTCAAATGACTTTTTGACCTCAAAAATAAATTTTTGATATCAAAATATCAGTCTTCTTTTTAACATAAAAATTCAGAAGCACGAAGACGGTTCGTTAAATTTTATATAAATTTCTGTCTTCTTTAAGACTTTTTAAGTTTGTAAAATTGATTTTGTTATCTCAAAAATAAATTTTTGTTATCGAGAATACAATTATTTATAGCAAAATATACATTAATGAGATCTACATTGATTTATTGATATCTTTAATTATATTTTGATATCAAAAATAAGCATTAAATGTTAAAACGGCATTCAATAAATTTCGACTAAATGTCTCTCGGCTAAACTTCGAGATGCGTAAAAAAACTACCATAAAAAAATACCCTCAACTCCATTGCCTACAGATAGGATTGTGATATATGTATTCGGTGATATATGTACTCGACTTTTCGCGATGGCTCATCGACAATAAGCACAAGTGGTTGTGAATAGGAGCATTTTTTTTCTAATCACTTTTGACTGATTATTTTTATGGTGTGAGGCCGCCAAAGGGCAAAAGTGTGATTGCAACAAAGATTTTTTTTAATATGAAGCTCAAACTGTTTCATGACACCCTCAGCAACAAGATAAGTGCCTATTTCGTCAAATCGAAACACTTGACCAAATAAATGTCCTTCAATGGGTCTCTCCTTTGGAGTGGACTTTTTAACCCCATATTTTTACAGGGGCTATAGCAGTTGTTGGACGTGCAAGAGTATGTCCGTGTGTATGTGTTACAGGGAAACTGTGATTTCAGAGAAACTATAGTTTCCCTAAGGAAACTATACTTTCCCTGACCGAACCAGGGAAACTATAGATTCCCTAAAAATTTTCAGGGAAACTATAGTTTCCCTGAATTTTACCACGCAAAACGTTAAAGATTCCCTGAAATAGCTGAACATCTGGAAACTGGGCAAGTATTAATAAAACACATTGCTCTAACTTCACTTTTATTCCTTCATATCTTCATAAACTTGAACTCGCCATGTGGCATGGACTGCATGTCGATGAGGTCCACTCGACCTCTTGAGCAAAATTCCGTGGTTAGAAGGGGACGTACCACAGTTCCTTTTGTAGTCGGACGCTTTTTCTTTCGTTCGCATTCAGTACAAAGGATTTGAATAGAGCAATTGCATCTTCGGTAATATTTGCGTATTTTTTCCGAATTTCTTTTACTATTTTGTCTCTGCCACCATAGCCAGTGGCAATGTGAGCCCTTTTGATAACGTCATACATTTGCTCCACAGGCACGAAGTATTTTGGTTCATCGTTTTCTGAATTTTGTTTTTTGATAATTTTCTGAACGTCACCACATGCAAGCACATCGTACTTCCTAAGCACGTGTCGCTGTCTGCCTGCTGAGTAGGGGAAAAGTGGGGGTTCTAAAACAGGAAGTGACGTCATAATGACGTCATGAGGTGTTTTAGAAGCCCCATGGGGTTTCTAAAACAGTGACGTCATATTGACGTCATATTGACGTGATATTAACGTCATATGGACGTCATATGGTTGTCATATGGACGTCATATGAACGTCACATGAACGTCATAATGACGTGAGGAGTTGTTTTAGAAGCCCCATGGGGTTTCTAAAACAGTGACGTCATTATGACGTGTTATGGACGTGTTATGGACGTGTTATGGAGGTCATATGGAGGTCATATGGAGGTGATATGGAGGTGATATGGAGGTCATATGAACGTCATATGAACGTCATATGAACGTCATATGAACGTCATAATGACGTAATATGGAGAGTGGGCTGCCATTCAAACGGGCGGCCATTCAAACAACCATTCAAACGACCATTCAAACGGGCGGTGATTCAAACAACCATTCAAACGGGCGGCCATTCAAACAACCATTCAAACGACCAGTCAAACGGGCAGCCAGACAAAATGACACCCGGACAAAATAGTGCCCGGACAAAATGACACCCGAGCACCCGAGCACCCGAGCACTTGAGCACCCGAGCACTCGAGCACTCGAGCACTCGAGCATCCGAGCACTCGAGCACTTGAGCACTCGAGCACCCGAGCACTCGAGCACTTGAGCACTCGAGCACTCGAGCACTTGAGCACTTGAGCACTCGAGCACTCGAGCACTTGAGCACTCGAGCACTCGAGCACTCGAGCATCCGAGCACTCGAGCACTTGAGCACCCGAGCACTCGAGCACTTGAGCACTTGAGCACCCGGACAGCAAAGGGTTCATAGAGACATGGTTAGAGCTGGCCTGCTGTGTATTTTGACCCATCAATGACGTCACACAGAGCGACTCAAGCTTGCAACCAACTGATGGACAGGCAATCCGGGGCCAGCCGTACAGTAGGTCGACAGGCCCCCCGGGGCCTGCCATCACCAGGTTGGCAAGCCCCCCGGGGCCTGCCAAACATCAGGTTGGTAGGCCCCCCCCCGGCTCACCAACCCATGAGCCCCCCCCCCCGGCCCAGCAATCTTTCAGCATACACTGTATCTATATGGGTGAGCTAGTCGACAGACCCCCCCCCCCGGCTCATGGCTCCGGACCCCCCCCCCCCCCCCCGCCGCATGTCACTGTATGTATACAAGCAATGGCCACTCTTTTTTTTAGCTTTCTCTCTCCAAACACACGCCAGACCAGACTGGTAACGGGTCAGTCGGACAAACGGACACCCGGACAAACGGACTACCCGGACAAACGGACTGCTGGACAAACGGACAGTCTTTTTTTTTTGTTTTTTTTTTTACCTCTCTCTCCACACACACCAAATCACGGTAGCAACTGTTTTTTAGGGCTTTTCTCGTTCTCCAAGCACACACACCATCACTAATGGATTGCCGTGGCAGCAATTGAAAATGAGCACTCTTTTCCTTAAGGGATGCTGTGTTTTAACCACAGAGAGGTCTCCATGCATTGTGGCCGTATACAAGCAACAATCCTTTCTTTAAAGCTTTCTTACTCTTTTAACACCTATGACAACCAAACCAACGGACACCCAGACACACGGACACCCAGACACGGACACCCAGACACACGGACACCCATACATACGTTTTTTTTTTATTTTTATCCCTCTCTCTTTCCACACACACCAAATCACGGCAGCAACTGTTTTTAGGGCTTTTCTCGTTCTCCAAGCACACACACCATCACTAATGGATTGCCGTGGCAGCAATTAAAAATGAGCACTCTTTTCCTTAAGGGATGCTGTGTTTTAACCACAGAGAGGTCTCCATGCATTGCGACCATATACAAGCAACAATCCTTTCTTTAAAGCTTTCTCACTCTTGTAACACCTATGGCAACCAAACCACACGGACACCCAGACACACGGACATCCAGACACGGACACCCAGACACACGGACACCCAGACAGTCCTTTTTTTGTTTTTGTTTTTTGTTTTTATCCCTCTTCACCCACATCAAACCAAACCATGGAAACAAGTGTTTTTAGGGCTTTTACACGCATATCCCATCACTAATGGCTTGTCGTAGCAGCAATTAAAAGTGAGCAGCCATTGCCTCCTTAAGGGGGAGAACTCTCCATGCATTGCGGCTACGAAAACCGAACACGCACACACACACACACACACACACACACACACGCGTACATAGGCTCGCGTCGAATCCAGCCCGAAGGCGCAGATGGAGCCTGAGTTCTAAAATCGTTATTTTTGGGTGTATTCCAAAAATGATCAAATACAATCTTGGCCGAATTTTTTTGCCGTCTCCTTTTTAATGGGCTTAAAAAAATATTGTTTAGATCTCTCAATATTCAGTAAAAACTGCAAAACATAATTCCAGCCAACTTGGACAGTGTGTGTAAGAGAAAAACGGCCTTTTAAACGTAAGCTCAAAGTGAATGTAGACCTTGCACGTGGTCTTTTTAGGTCATTTCCATAACAAAATAAACAAAGTTTTGTTTACAAATACACGTGGTTTTGTTTACAAACAGAAGTGTATCCGTTAGTCGGTGCATAATATCAGTCATAAAAGAAAGGCGTTTCTAGACTTCCATTCCAAAATTATTATTACTATTATTTTTCCTGTCATTTGAAATATACGTGTCAAAAAATATCATGCGAATGCATGTCGGCACGTCAAATTCCAGAGTACGTAGACGGTTTACCCTACTGCGAAACAGTCTGTTAAAAAGGAAGTTTGTAACTGCGAAGAAGTTTCTATTAATATATTTTAAAATAAACTCTCAAATATATTGTAATGGTCTACGTTTCCCGTTAGAGACTGTTTCACAATGGGGTAAACAATGTATTTATGTTTGAATATCAATTAATACCTCGTAACCAGACCTTGAAATAAAGAAGTGTGGATGCCGAAACTATAGTCCGACTAGCCCATAACTGGTTGTGGAGGCTATGTATATTCTACATGTGAAGAAATTGTTCTATTTACATATTTATCTTTTTGAAGTTTTGGGTCCAACAACAATTAAATGGCGGCACTTATATTTTTGAGCATAGTTTTCAACATAATTCAGTTTCTTGCACACAACATGTGCAATTTTTGGAAAGAATAAAATAATGGTTGTGGCCTTTTATTTGACTTTTTTTGCAGTTATTATTTTGGAACACTGACGTTAAATACCACTGTGTTCATACCTCTTTGGTATGCACACAGTGGTATTTTTTTTTGTCAATGTATGATGGCTGGATTCGACTGAATCTTAAATTCGTCTAATCATTACTAGAGGAGTGTGGATTCAAAACAATGCATGCAGGGAAATGGCTTGCGTTTCTCATAGATTGCTATTTTCGCCTGAAACTGCGGTCCTTATAATTAAACATTTATTTTGTCTATTTCTATTAGCTCAGTTTGTCCGTAAATTTGGCTAGAATTGCTTTGCTTTTTTAAATGATAGATCTAATATCGCTTGTACGATGGCCTGAATTTTTTTGTACTTAAGTCTTAAAGCTTCTTCAACCTTGGATTTTATGTGAGGAATAAGATAAACTCAATACTTTCAATGTCGTGCAACGGAAATTCACAAACCCGTTGAGAAAATGCTGGTTACACTAAATATTCCACCTTGTACTATTGGAGTAATATTGAATTCAAAAAAAAACAAAACAAAAAAACTTTCAGATCTGGTTACACGGTTTCTCTTCTCTCTGTTAAAACTAGAGTTCTTTGTTGCATCTGCCATTAGAATTTTCTAATTTTCTATTTGAAATGATGGGCCCAAAAACGCTAGGAATGACTGTCTTTATGATCTTTTGTGGTATGATCTTAAAACGCTTCAATTTTCTACAACTGCATGGTCAAATCTCTTATATGTGTGTTTTATTATTTTTTTCGTAAAGAGATAGGCTCTGTATAATCTGGAATGTTACATTTCTCTGAAGTTTTTTGCTAGGATTAAGTGTAACTGCTCCATATATTACCACTGTTTTTCTAATTGCACACAACGAGGTCTTCTGAAAGTGAAATTGTTATTGTTTATGGACAGAATCCTTGAGGCCATCCCGTCTCCTCTTGATATTTCTGCTTTTGAGAAAAAAAAATATATTCTTAAAAAAATCGTGAAAGCGGATCCTTAGAATAAACAATCTTAGGTATGGCAACATTGATATGGGCTGCCTTGAAAAAGTGGGTCAAATATACTTTAAATCCACCCCCCTCCCTACTCCCACCTACCCCAAGAACCACGTTATCTATGCAGAGACATTTGAAACAATACTTTTAGTGTCACGCAACGGAAATTCATAAACTCCTTGAAAAAATGCTGGCTACGCCCGATATTCCAGTCGTGCTGTTTGAATGACATTGGATTAAACAAAAAAAGGACTTTTAAGATCTAGTTATAAGGTTTTAATTGGCATGAGAGTGATACACATTTACAATTCAGCATTTATAAAATTGAAAAAAAAGAGAACAACAACTTTTTATGCTTGTAATGTGTGGTAAATTCCGGTTTTCAAACTGGGGAAGATTACTGTAATAGTTTGCAGGCTGTTTCTCATATTTGCATGCTATTTTACACAGTTTATCTGAATGTGCTGTAGACGTCGTTATACATTCATTTTTCTCTTATCTCTGTTAAAAATAGCTGTATTTACACATGCGGTTAGAATCTTCTAATTTTCCTTTTGAATCGATGGGCCCAAAACCGCTGCGAATGACGGACTTTATTTTCTTTTCATTGGTGGTATGATCTTAAAACGCTTCAATTTTCTACAATTGCGCGCACAAATCTCTTATGTGTGCGTTTTATTATTTTTTTCCTAAAGAGATAGGCTCTGTTTACTCTGGAATGTTACATTTCTCTGACGAGTTTTGTTTGGACTAAGTGTAACTGCTCGATATATTGTCATTATTTTTCTGATTGTACAGACCAAGGTCTTCTGAAAGTGAAATTGTTATTGCTTATGACATAATCCATGAGGCCATCCTGTCTCCTCTTGATATTTCTGCTTTTGAGAAAGAAAAATATATTCTTAAAAAAATCGTGAAAGCGGATCCTTAGAATAAACAAACTTAGGTATGGCAACATTGATATGGGCTGCCTTGAAAAAGTGGGTCAAATATACTTTAAATCCACCCCCCCTCCCTACTCCCACCTAACCCAAGAACCAAGTTATTTATGCGGAGACATTTGAAACAATACTTTTAATGTCACGCAACAGAAATTCACAAACTCCTTGAAAAAATGCTGGCTACGCCCGATATTCCATATCGTGCTGTTTGAGTGACATTGGATTAAGCAAAAAAGGACTTTTAAGATCTAGTTATAAGGTTTTAATTGGCATGAGAGTGATACACATTTACAATTCAGCATTTATAAAATTGAAAAAAAAGAGAACAACAACTTTTTATGCTTATAATGTGTGGTAAATTCCGATTTTCAAAATGGGGAAGATTACTGTAATAGTTTGCAGGCTGTTTCTCATATTTGCATGCTATTTTACACAGTTTATCTGAATGTGCTGTATACGACGTTATACATTTATTTTTCTCTTATCTCTGTTAAAATTAGCTGTATTTACACATGCGGTTAGAATCTTCTACTTTTCCTTTTGCATCGATGGGTCCAAAACCGCTGCGAATGACTGACTTTATTTTCTTTTCATTGGTGGTATGATCTTAAAACGCTTCAATTTTCTACATTTGCGTGCACAAATCTCTCATGTGTGCGTTTTATTATTTTTTTCGTAAAGAGATACGGTCTGTTTACTCTGGACTGTTACATTTCTCTGACGAGTTTTGTTTGGACTAAGTGTAACTGCTCGATATATTGTCATTATTTTTCTGATTGTACAGACCAAGGTCTTCTGAAAGCGAAATTGTTATTGTTTATGACATAATCCTTGAGGCCATCCCGTCTCCTCTTGATATTTCTGCTTTTGAGAAAGAAAAATATATTCTTAAAAAAAATCGTGAAAGCGGATCCTTAGAATAAACAATCTTAGGTATGGCAACATTGATATGGGCTGCCTGGAAAAAGTGGGTCAAATATACTTTAAATCCACCCCCCTCCCTACTCCCACCTACCCCAAGAACCACGTTATCTATGCAGAGACATTTGAAACAATACTTTTAGTGTCACGCAACGGAAATTCACAAACTCCTTGAAAAAATGCTGGCTACGCCCGATATTCCATGTCGTACTGTATGAGTGACATTGAATTTTAAAAAAGGACTTTTAAGATCTAGTTACAAGGTTTTAAATAGCATGAAAATGTTACACATTTACAATTCAACATTTACACAATTGAAAGAAAAGAGAACAACAACTTTTTATGCTTGTAATGTGTGGTAAATTCCGGTTTTCAAACTGGGGAAGATTACTGTAATAGTTTGCAGGCTGTTTCTCATATTTGCATGCTATTTTACACAGTTTATCTGAATGTGCTGTAGACGTCGTTATACATTCATTTTTCTCTTATCTCTGTTAAAAATAGCTGTATTTACACATGCGGTTAGAATCTTCTAATTTTCCTTTTGAATCGATGGGCCCAAAACCGCTGCGAATGACGGACTTTATTTTCTTTTCATTGGTGGTATGATCTTAAAACGCTTCAATTTTCTACAATTGCGCGCACAAATCTCTTATGTGTGCGTTTTATTATTTTTTTCCTAAAGAGATAGGCTCTGTTTACTCTGGAATGTTACATTTCTCTGACGAGTTTTGTTTGGACTAAGTGTAACTGCTCGATATATTGTCATTATTTTTCTGATTGTACAGACCAAGGTCTTCTGAAAGTGAAATTGTTATTGCTTATGACATAATCCATGAGGCCATCCTGTCTCCTCTTGATATTTCTGCTTTTGAGAAAGAAAAATATATTCTTAAAAAAATCGTGAAAGCGGATCCTTAGAATAAACAATCTTAGGTATGGCAACATTGATATGGGCTGCCTTGAAAAAGTGGGTCAAATATACTTTAAATCCACCCCCCCTCCCTACTCCCACCTAACCCAAGAACCAAGTTATTTATGCGGAGACATTTGAAACAATACTTTTAATGTCACGCAACAGAAATTCACAAACTCCTTGAAAAAATGCTGGCTACGCCCGATATTCCATATCGTGCTGTTTGAGTGACATTGGATTAAGCAAAAAAGGACTTTTAAGATCTAGTTATAAGGTTTTAATTGGCATGAGAGTGATACACATTTACAATTCAGCATTTATAAAATTGAAAAAAAAGAGAACAACAACTTTTTATGCTTATAATGTGTGGTAAATTCCGATTTTCAAAATGGGGAAGATTACTGTAATAGTTTGCAGGCTGTTTCTCATATTTGCATGCTATTTTACACAGTTTATCTGAATGTGCTGTATACGACGTTATACATTTATTTTTCTCTTATCTCTGTTAAAATTAGCTGTATTTACACATGCGGTTAGAATCTTCTACTTTTCCTTTTGCATCGATGGGTCCAAAACCGCTGCGAATGACTGACTTTATTTTCTTTTCATTGGTGGTATGATCTTAAAACGCTTCAATTTTCTACATTTGCGTGCACAAATCTCTCATGTGTGCGTTTTATTATTTTTTTCGTAAAGAGATACGGTCTGTTTACTCTGGACTGTTACATTTCTCTGACGAGTTTTGTTTGGACTAAGTGTAACTGCTCGATATATTGTCATTGTTTTTCTGATTGTACAGACCAAGGTCTTCTGAAAGCGAAATTGTTATTGTTTATGACATAATCCTTGAGGCCATCCCGTCTCCTCTTGATATTTCTGCTTTTGAGAAAGAAAAATATATTCTTAAAAAAAATCGTGAAAGCGGATCCTTAGAATAAACAATCTTAGGTATGGCAACATTGATATGGGCTGCCTGGAAAAAGTGGGTCAAATATACTTTAAATCCACCCCCCTCCCTACTCCCACCTACCCCAAGAACCACGTTATCTATGCAGAGACATTTGAAACAATACTCTTAGTGTCACGCAACGGAAATTCACAAACTCCTTGAAAAAATGCTGGCTACGCCCGATATTCCATGTCGTACTGTTTGAGTGACATTGAATTTAAAAAAAGGACTTTTAAGATCTAGTTATAAGGTTTTAATTGGCATGAGAGTGATACACATTTACAATTCAGCATTTATAAAATTGAAAAAAAAGAGAACAACAACTTTTTATGCTTATAATGTGTGGTAAATTCCGATTTTCAAACTGGGGAAGATTACTGTAATAGTTTGCAGGCTGTTTCTCATATTTGCATGCTATTTTACACAGTTTATCTGAATGTGCTGTAGACGTCGTTATACATTTATTTTTCTCTTATCTCTGTTAAAAATAGCTGTATTTACACATGCGGTTAGAATCTTCTAATTTTCCTTTTGAATCGATGGGCCCAAAACCGCTGCGAATGACGGACTTTATTTTCTTTTCATTGGTGGTATGATCTTAAAACGCTTCAATTTTCTACAATTGCGCGCACAAATCTCTTATGTGTGCGTTTTATTATTTTTTTCCTAAAGAGATAGGCTCTGTTTACTCTGGAATGTTACATTTCTCTGACGAGTTTTGTTTGGACTAAGTGTAACTGCTCGATATATTGTCATTATTTTTCTGATTGTACAGACCAAGGTCTTCTGAAAGCGAAATTGTTATTGTTTATGACATAATCCTTGAGGCCATCCCGTCTCCTCTTGATATTTCTGCTTTTGAGAAAGAAAAATATATTCTTAAAAAAAATCGTGAAAGCGGATCCTTAGAATAAACAATCTTAGGTATGGCAACATTGATATGGGCTGCCTGGAAAAAGTGGGTCAAATATACTTTAAATCCACCCCCCTCCCTACTCCCACCTACCCCAAGAACCACGTTATCTATGCAGAGACATTTGAAACAATACTTTTAGTGTCACGCAACGGAAATTCACAAACTCCTTGAAAAAATGCTGGCTACGCCCGATATTCCATGTCGTACTGTTTGAGTGACATTGAATTTAAAAAAAGGACTTTTAAGATCTAGTTATAAGGTTTTAATTGGCATGAGAGTGATACACATTTACAATTCAGCATTTATAAAATTGAAAAAAAAGAGAACAACAACTTTTTATGCTTATAATGTGTGGTAAATTCCGATTTTCAAACTGGGGAAGATTACTGTAATAGTTTGCAGGCTGTTTCTCATATTTGCATGCTATTTTACACAGTTTATCTGAATGTGCTGTAGACGTCGTTATACATTTATTTTTCTCTTATCTCTGTTAAAAATAGCTGTATTTACACATGCGGTTAGAATCTTCTAATTTTCCTTTTGAATCGATGGGCCCAAAACCGCTGCGAATGACGGACTTTATTTTCTTTTCATTGGTGGTATGATCTTAAAACGCTTCAATTTTCTACAATTGCGCGCACAAATCTCTTATGTGTGCGTTTTATTATTTTTTTCCTAAAGAGATAGGCTCTGTTTACTCTGGAATGTTACATTTCTCTGACGAGTTTTGTTTGGACTAAGTGTAACTGCTCGATATATTGTCATTATTTTTCTGATTGTACAGACCAAGGTCTTCTGAAAGTGAAATTGTTATTGCTTATGACATAATCCATGAGGCCATCCTGTCTCCTCTTGATATTTCTGCTTTTGAGAAAGAAAAATATATTCTTAAAAAAATCGTGAAAGCGGATCCTTAGAATAAACAATCTTAGGTATGGCAACATTGATATGGGCTGCCTGGAAAAAGTGGGTCAAATATACTTTAAATCCACCCCCCCCCCTCCCTACTCCACCTAACCCAAGAACCAAGTTATTTATGCGGAGACATTTGAAACAATACTTTTAATGTCACGCAACGGAAATTCACATACTCCTTGAAAAAATGCTGGCTACGCCCGATATTCCATATCGTGCTGTTTGAGTGACATTGGATTAAGCAAAAAAGGACTTTTAAGATCTAGTTATAAGGTTTTAATTGGCATGAGAGTGATACACATTTACAATTCAGCATTTATAAAATTGAAAAAAAAAGAGAACAACAACTTTTTATGCTTATAATGTGTGGTAAATTCCGATTTTCAAACTGGGGAAGATTACTGTAATAGTTTGCAGGCTGTTTCTCATATTTGCATGCTATTTTACACAGTTTATCTGAATGTGCTGTAGACGACGTCACACATTTATTTTTCTCTTATCTCTGTCAAAATTAGCTGTATTTACACATGCGGTTAGAATCTTCTACTTTTCCTTTTGAATCGATGGGTCCAAAACCGCTGCGAATGACTGACTTTATTTTCTTTTCATTGGTGGTATTATCTTAAAACGCGTCAATTTTCTACATTTGCGTGCACAAATCTCTCATGTGTGCGTTTTATTATTTTTTCGTAAAGAGATAGGGTCTGTTTACTCTGGAATGTTACATTTCTCTGAGAAGTTTTGTTTGGACTAAGTGTAACTGCTCGATATATCGTCATTATTTTTCTGATTGTGCAGACCAAGGTCTGATGAAAGTGAAAATGTTATTGTTTATGACATAATCCTTGAGGCCATCCCGTCTCCTCTTGATATTTCCTTCGAGAAAGAAAAATATATTCTTAAAAAAATCGTGAAAGCGGATCCTTAGAATGAACAATCTTAGGTATCGCAACATTGATATGGGCTGCCTTGAAAAAGTGGGTCAAATATACTTTAAATCCACCCCCTCCCTACTCCCAGCTAACCCAAGAACCAAGTTATTTATGCGGAGACATTTGAAACAATACTTTTAATGTCACGCAACGGAAATTCACAATCTCCTTGAAAAAATGCTGGCTACGCCCGATATTCCATATCGTGCTGTTTGAGTGACATTGGATTAAGCAAAAAAGGACTTTTAAGATCTAGTTATAAGGTTTTAATTGGCATGAGAGTGATACACATTTACAATTCAGCATTTATAAAATTTAAAAAAAAAAGAGAACAACAACTTTTTATGCTTGTAATGTGTGGTATATTCCGATTTTCAAACTGGGGAAGATTACTGTAATAGTTTGCAGGCTGTTTCTCATATTTGCATGCTATTTTACACAGTTTATCTGAATGTGCTGTATACGACGTTATACATTTATTTTTCTCTTATCTCTGTTAAAAATAGCTGTATTTACACATGCGGTTAGAATCTTCTAATTTTCCTTTTGAATCGATGGGCCCAAAACCGCTACGAATGACGGACTTTATTTTCTTTGCATTGGTGGTATGATCTTAAAACGCGTTTTATTATTTTTTTCCTAAAGAGATTGGCTCTGTTTACTCTGGAATGTTACATTTCTCTGACGAGTTTTGTTTGGACTAAGTGTAACTGCTCGATATATTGTCATTATTTTTCTGATTGTAGAGACAAAGGTCTGATGAAAGTGAAATTGTTATTGTTTATGACATAATCCTTGAGGCCATCCCGTTTCCTGTTGATATTTCTGCTTTTGAGAAGGAAAAATATATTTAAGAAGAGGTGTGAAAGCGGATAATCAGAATAAACAAAAATAGGCATCGCAACACTGTTATGGACTGCTTTCAAAAAGTGGATCAAATATACTTTAAATCCACCCCTCCTGCGCCAAGAACCAAGTTATTCATGCGGAGACACTCTAAACAATACGTTTAATGTCATGCCACGGAACTCACAAATCCCTTGAGATAATGCTGGCTAAGACCGATATTCCACGTCGTACTATATGAGTGATATTGAATTAAAAAACTTACGATCTGTTTACAAGGTTTTAATTGCCATCAAAGTTTTAAACTTTTCAGTTCAGCATTTTTACATTTGAAAGAAAAGAACAAGAACTTTTTATGCTTGTAATATGTTGTAAATTCTTGTTTTTAAAGTGGAGAAGATTACTATAATAATTGGTAGGCTCTTTCTTACATTTACAGGCTTTTTTCATATTGTAGTTGTAATTGACCTGAATGTGTTATAAACAACACCATACATTTATTTTCACTTATCTCTGTTAAAATTAGCCGTCTAATTTTTCTTTTTGAATTGGGCCCAAAACCGCTGCAGTGACTGTCTTTATGCTCTTTTTATTGATGTTATGATCTTAAAACGCTTAAATTTTCTACAACTGCTTGGATACATCTTACATATCGCGCTGTAGTTTTTATTTGGTGAAGGCATAGGGTTCGCATACTCTCCAATATTACATTCTTCTGAAGCTTTTTGTTCAGACTAATTGTAAATATTCTATAAATTGTCATTGAATTCCGGATTGAATGCAGTTAAGTCTTCTTAAATTAAAAAAGTTGCAATAGTTTATGACCTAATCCTGTTCAGATTACTGCTTTTGAAAGAAGGTCGTTAGAATAAAAGAAACATTGGCATCAGAATATTGATGTGAGCTACTCAGATAAAGTGGATCAAAGATTCTTTTACCCCCCCCTCCCCACAAGAACCAAGTTATGGATGGGAAAACTAGTCCCACCAGCCCATAACTGGTTATGGAGGCTATGTGTATTCTACTTGTGAAGAAATTGTTCTATTTACATATTTATCTTTTTGGGTCCAACAAGGATTAAATTACTGAATTTATATTTTTGAGCACAGTGTATTAACTTAATTCTGTTTGTTGCACACAATATGTGCAATTAAGAAAATAATGGGTGTGACATTTAATTTTACTTTTTTTGTACTTTTTATTTTGGAACACTGACGTTAAATAACACTGTGTTCATACCTCGTTAGTATGTACACAGTGGTATTTTTTTGTCAATGTATGGTGGCTGGATTTGACTGAATTTTAAATTTGACTAATGATTTCTAGAGATGTGGGGATACAACACAAAACATGAAGAGAAATGGCTTGCATTTCCCATAGATTGCTCTTTTTCGCCTAAAACTGCGGTCCTTATAATTAAACATTTATTTTTTTCTCTATTTTTATTACCTCAGCTTGTTTGCTTAGAATTGCTTTGCTTTTTTAAATGATAGATCTAATATCGCTTGCACGATGGCCTAATTTTTTTTTGTACTTAAGTGGTAAAGATTCTTCAACCATGGATGCTATGTGAAGGTTGTATTGTATTGTTTTTTAGATCGCAATCAACTATGGTCATATCGGGATCCCCCTGCCACATTATACTGAAATGGGGCATTCCAGTCATCCTTCTAACCCTTACATGTGGATTGCCTCACAGGGTAGCAAGGAGGAGTCAAAGTTTTAAAGTCTTAGGTATGACCTGAACGGGATTCAACCCAAGATCTTCCAGTCTCGAGGCTATGTGAAGAATAAGATAAACTCAATACCCTTAATGTCATGCAACAAATATTCACAAACAAATTCTATGTCGTACTGTTGGAGTGACATTGAATTAAAAGAAAACTTTTAATATCTAGTTACAAGGTTTTAATTGGCATCAAAGTTTTACACTTTTCAATTCAACACTTTTGCAATAGAAAGTAAAGAGAACAATAACTTTTTATGCTTGCAACGTGCTGTAAATTCCAGTTTACAAAATAGGGAAGAGTAATATAATAGTTTTCAGGCTAATTCTCACATTCTACTTGTTATTGACCTGAATGTCTTATAAACGAGACTGTACATTTATTTCCTCTTATCTGTATTTCTATTACCTCAGTTTGGCCATACATTTCTTTTGAGAATTATTGGATCTGACAACGCTTAAGTGACGGTCATAATTGCTTTACAATCCCAATATGGGCGCGGGTAGCAAGTTTTTGAATGTGTGCCAATTTCAACTGCACCTAAGCTACAAGAAGTCAGCATAGAAAATAGCGTGCACATACATGAATACTTTCGGGAAACATATCTAAACACATATCAGGACATATAACAATTCCTGTCAAAGGTTCTTGAACAATTTCACTAAATTTACGGTTTATTTATATGAACTAAGTTTGCCAGCAAATATGGTTCCTCTGTAAATTCCACCTCATCAATTGTTTCAGTAACTGCGTCGTATATGTTGAACAAGCAACCATTTATCTTTAAGCTGTGAAGTCGAAGCGCCAAATACTACGCACATAGTTGGTTCATGGTCACGTTTCTAAATGTGTATCTATTACAGTACACCAATTTCGAACTCTTCAACTGTTTCTGGCCCATCAAAAACACAAAGTACATGAAAACTTGTTTCGAACATATGCGTATAAGTATCTGAATCCAAATCATGTCTTTTGAAAGGTTCTTGGTGCTTAATTTTCCAAAGTTTACGGTTAGTCAGAAAAACTAAATATGCCAATAAAGGCGGATCCTCCGTAAATTCCATATCCTGGATCGCCTCAACGACTGCCAAGTATAAAACATGCGCGAAAACACTGTCTTCCGTTAACAAATACACCAAACAGTCTTTTACGTATGCCTGGTCTCCATAGACAACCTGTCCTTGGTCATGGCTTAATATAAACCTATTGTCAATTACATCAAGTAATTTATTTAAATTTTTCTCCTCAAATGACGGCTCCATTTTGTAAAGTTCAGAATTTCTGGGAATAGCGGTTATGCTTTACCGGTAGTATTGAACTTGTGACATGAACGCATCCGTTGCGCATCAATGGGTATATACAACAACACGTCTGACCATGTTGAAACATGCATCTTCCTGCACGGTGCATGCAAACAGCTATTTAAAATTCAAGCGTTTCTAAATCTTTTTTTAAATAGAAAAGTTAACGAATCGAATCATAAAGGGAGTAAAACCCATACATATTTTAAAAAATCGAGAACTTTCAGTGCAGGCGCTATACTTTTTTGCAGAATAAAAATAGTGGAAATGGAGGCAATCTTTCAAGTGTTTCTGCCCTACGAGTTAGTTATACGCTGTGTTTAAGGACACGGTCAACCCTTTGCGGGCTATATTGTGTCTTCAGCGGTTCAAAACTGTCACACATTTAAAAATGTGCGTGAACTGATATATTAAATAAGTTAACTTTATCCGACAAAAACTATTTTGACACAATATTGAAGTTAACTTTATCCGACAAGAATTATTTATTATCGCAGACTGGTAATTTTCAAAGGTTTTTACACTGAAGTGGGAAACATCTGACTAGACGCTAGAACAGAGAAAAAACCCAACAATACATTCTTTTTGCGCTTAATCAAAGTGCAAGGAGATCTAATTCGGTGACATCACTCGAGCTTCCATATCAAGTTTGCACTTCTGTAAGAAGCACACACTCAAGAGATTCCAAACAGCATTCTTTATAAAAAAAGGTCAACTATTTTTTTTCATCCAAATATTAATCGTATCTTTAAGCAAGGTCTCATTTCAGTATGTTATGTAACTGAATGTCAACCAGAAAAAATTGAAGTGAAAATATGAACTAGATCCAGAAACTCTGAAAGAATGTAAAATTTAAAAGGATACAATTAAATTGGACATATATCCCTACACTAATACACTCGATACACCAGGAGCCGTATTCACACAATTTATGAATACAAATAACTTGAAGTATATGCACAGAAAATTTTCAGAAATGTACTAATAAATGTAACATTATCAAGTAATAAATTGACCTAAAAACTAACCTTGTAATTTATTTTGATCATGGAATTTGTGTCGTGAGGTGTACAGATAACTGCGTAGTTAACCGAGGTTAATACGGCGCTTCAGCTAGCGTTAGCAAATCCTTTCAAGTTTTATTACACAGCAACAGTTTGCCCACTTGGAACACGCTCAAATAAACCACTTACAGAACTCTTGAATAAATGTCACTGGTAAAGGTATACTTTAAGTAACCAAGCTTTAATTTAAAATTTCATGTTGGGTCGGGTCAAATACGGTTATACTTATAATGTCAAATGCGAAATAAATACTCGTCTATCTAAGGTTTTTCTTGGTCACTTAAAATACACCTTTACCATGTAGCAAACCAACTCTTAAATATATCGAAATGAATATTTACACCGTGATGATTGCATGAATACAAATAAACTTAGAGTATATGCCAACACTAACATACTCTCGATGCACAGTACAGCACCCGTATTGGCTGAAGTTAACTGCACAGTTGACTGATTCGATGAACAGATCCCGTAGCACACAACTTTCAGAAATGTCTAATAAATGTAACATTATCAACGAAAAAAATTGACCTAAAAAAAACCTTGTAATTTATTGTGATCATGGGATTTGTGTCGTGAGGTGTACAGATAACTGCGCAGTTAACCGAGGTTAATACGGCGCTTCAGCTAGCGTTAGCAAATCCTTTCAAGTTTTATTACAGGGCAACAGTTTTCCCACTTGGAACACGCTCGAATAAACCACTTACAGAACTCTTGAATAAATGTCACTGGTAAAGGTATACTTTAAGTAACCAAGCTTTAATTTAAAATTTCATGTTGGGTCGGGTCAAATACGGTTATACTTATCATGTCAAATGCGAAATAAATACTCGTCTATCTAAGACGGTTTTTCTTGGTTACTTAAAATACACCTTTACCATGTAGCAAACCAACTCTTAAATATATCGAAATGAATATTTACACCGTGATGATTGCATGAATACAAATAAACTTAGAGTATATGCCAACACTAACATACTCTCGATGCACAGTACAGCACCCGTATTGGCTGAAGTTAACTGCACAGTTGACTGATTCGATGAACAGATCCCGTAGCACACAACTTTCAGAAATGTCTAATAAATGTAACATTATCAACGAAAAAAATTGACCTAAAAAAAACCTTGTAATTTATTGTGATCATGGGATTTGTGTCGTGAGGTGTACAGATAACTGCGCAGTTAACCGAGGTTAATACGGCGCTTCAGCTAGCGTTAGCAAATCCTTTCAAGTTTTATTACAGGGCAACAGTTTTCCCACTTGGAACACGCTCGAATAAACCACTTACAGAACTCTTGAATAAATGTCACTGGTAAAGGTATACTTTAAGTAACCAAGCTTTAATTTAAAATTTTATGTTGGGTCGGGTCAAATACGGTTATACTTATCATGTCAAATGCGAAATAAATACTCGTCTATCTAAGACGGTTTTTCTTGGTTACTTAAAAAACACCTTTACCATGTAGCAAACCAACTCTTAAATATATCGAAATGAATATTTACACCATGATGAAAGCATGAATAGAAATAAAATTGGAGTATATGCCAACACTAACATACTCCCGATGCGCAGTACAGCACCCGTATTCGCTGAAGTTAACTGCACAGTTGACTGATTCGATGAACTGATCCTGTAGCACACACAATATTCGGTAGTGTTTCATAAATGTGGTAGCCTTGTAATTTAGTTAGAACATGGGAGTTTGCATCGAGAAGTGTACAGTTAACTGTGCATTAATCCTCTGCGAATACGACCGCATCAGCTAGGGTTGGCACATCTTCCATGCAAATTGTCCTTGCATGCAGTGCAACACTCTTGACGACATCGAAATGTACATTTGCACCATGATCAAAGCACCGCTTTCGACTAAATAATAATAATAAAAAAGTGGAATGGAAACAAATAAACAAAATAAGTATATCCCGACATTAATACACTAGACACACACACCACCCAGTTAGCAAATCTCTGTAATTTGCTAACTCTAGAAAAGAATTGTATTTAGTATTTTTATCGGATTAATATCAACCACGTTTAAGTGAAGGGGCTAACACGAAGAGGCCTAAAGCCCTAATAAATCAAAGAATTTTTAGACTTGTCAAAGACAAAACAGCCCAAAAGGGACCCGTTCGTTACTCTGTTCTGATTTAAACACGCAGAAAAAGTGATGGCGGGGTACAAGATCCGTAAGAGCCGTAAGGCTAATCACTTCCATCGTTATTTTTACACAACCAGCCCTTGCCCCATGAATCTCAAACATCGGCGTCACGTACCCGTTTTCCATGAAAAGGCAGCCTTTGGCTCACCTTTGCTGTGTCAAAAATAAAAAAAAATAGGAAGATAAAAACTGCTTAAGCAGACTATCCAAACTATATCTTTTGCTAATGTATCCATTAAGACCAATCTAACAAGAAGCAAAAACCGATACATACACCACCCGCTAGGGTTAGCAAATCTTTGTCATTTGCTAACTCTAGAAAAGAATTGTATTTGGTATTTTTAACGGATAAATACCAACCACGTTTCTGCCCCTTTAAGTGTAGGGGCTAACACGAAGAGGCCTAAAGCCCTAATAATTCAAAGAACCCATACATTTTTAGACTTTTCAAAGAGAAAAAAAGCCCAAAAGGAACCTGATCATTAGTCTGTTCCGATTTATACACGCAAAAAAAGTAACGGCCTGGTACAAGATCCGTAAGAGCAGTAAGGCTTATCACTTGCATCGTTATTTTTACACAACCGGCCCTTGCCCCATGAATCCTATAAACATCCGCGTCACGTACCGTTTTCCATGAAAAGGCAGCCTTTGGCTCACCTTTGCTGTGCCAAAAATAATAAAATGGGAAGAAAATAGTGCTACAACAGACTATCCAAACTATATGTTTCGCTAATGTATCCATTAAGACCAATCTAACAAGAAGCAAAAACCGATACACACACCACCCGCTAGGGTTAGCAAATCTTTGTCATTTGCTAACTCTAGAAAAGAATTGTATTTGGTATTTTTAACGGATAAATACCAACCACGTTTCTGCCCCTTTAAGTGTAGGGGCTAACACGAAGAGGCCTAAAGCCCTAATAATTCAAAGAACCTATACATTTTTAGACTTTTCAAAGAGAAAAAGAATCCAAAAGGAACCTGATCATTAGTCTGTTCCGATTTATACACGCAAAAAAAGTAACGGCCTGGTACAAGATCCGTAAGAGCAGTAAGGCTTATCACTTGCATCGTTATTTTTACACAACCGGCCCTTGCCCCATGAATCCTATAAACATCCGCGTCACGTACCGTTTTCCATGAAAAGGCAGCCTTTGGCTCACCTTTGCTGTGCCAAAAATAAAAAAATAGGAAGAAAATAGTGCTACAGCAGACTATCCAAACTATATGTTTCGCTAATGTATCCATTAAGACCAATCTAACAAGAAGCAAAAACCGATACACACACCACCCGCTAGGGTTAGCAAATCTTTGTCATTTGCTAACTCTAGAAAAGAATTGTATTTGGTATTTTTAACGGATAAATACCAACCACGTTTCTGCCCCTTTAAGTGTAGGGGCTAACAGGAAGAGACCTAAAGCCCTAATAATTCAAAGAACCCATACATTTTTAGACTTTTCAAAGAGAAAAAAGCCCAAAAGGAACCTGATCATTAGTCTGTTCCGATTTATACACGCAAAAAAAGTAACGGCCTGGTACAAGATCCGTAAGAGCAGTAAGGCTTATCACTTGCATCGTTATTTTTACACAACCGGCGCTTGCCCCATGAATCCTATAAACATCCGCGTCACGTACCGTTTTCCATGAAAAGGCAGCCTTTGGCTCACCTTTGCTGTGCCAAAAATAAAAAAATAGGAAGAAAATAGTGCTACAGCAGACTATCCAAACAATAACTTTAAGACATTAAAACGAGACACCTATTGCCAATGCCTGTAAAATCCAGTTTCACCACGGTTCTAAATTTTGATTTTCGCAACATGTTGACTATTTTAAACATTTGGGTGCCACTTGCGAATGAGGTATGTGTTTATAAAAACAATTTTTGGTACACACTGCTAATATCTTTTTTTTATTTTGTTACTCAATTTAAACATAAGCATCGGACATGCAGAGCCCTCAGCCAATAGCAGTAACATCACTGTGGGCGAGTTACCTCTTTGAGATACCGCACGGACAACAAAAATATTTAAAGTGCGACGGACGGACAAACGGACGTACAAATGACAAACTGAACCCCTCTCCCACCTCCGTTGCACATCTACACTATACATACTTTTTTCTTGTAAGGTTTGGTGAAGATCCGATGAATAGATTTTTAGAAATCGCCCGGACAAAAAAGTTTAAAGTGCGACGGACGGACAGATAGACGTACAAGTGACAAACTGAACCCCTCCCCCACCTCCGTTGCACATCTACACTATACATACTTTTTTCTTGTACGGTTTGGTGAAGATCCGATGAATAGCTTTTGAAATATCGCCCAGAAAGAAAAAAGGACAGACGGACGGACAGACAGACCGATAGCAATAGCCTTCAGCAAATACTGGCCGAGGGCTAAAAAGGCAATATCAAGAATCAATCGCGTTCAGTTACTTGAACCTAAAAAGACTGGAAATGTGTACCAAAAATAATGTTTATACACCAAACATTGCAGTTTTTTATACAAGTCGAACACATCGAACACTACAAGTTAATACATTGAAAGTGAACCCACAAAAAAGTCAATTTCTCACAATTCTGGAATTTTTTGAAATATATTTTTTTCTTAACAGAAATCGCATTGACTTTTTAAAACCGTTTCTTTTTCTATTTACAATAAGGTTTTGCATAAAAGAGGAAAAATCAAATTAATTTACAAATTATGTGCATGCGATTTCTGTCAAGTAAAAGTATATTGAACCGGGGAGTTGCAACCTTGTTAAGACGCGTGAAATGTTACTTTCGAAACATCTTCAGTTCTTTCCTTTTGTTTGCTTTAATTTTGTTGACGATATGTGATTTGACAGTCACAAAGTCGTTGTGTTTTAAGTCTGGTTCCACTGCTAATACTTTGTCTATTTCTAGTTTTCCGGGTGTTGCCCCTCTCTCTATGTGTTTCCCAAATTGCTTCTCGATGACGGCTACTTCTTTTTGCGTCCACATGCGTTTCTGACCTTTAAAAGTTAAAAAAAAAAGCCTTCAATTGATAATAAAACTAGAGCAGTGTACATAGCCCACAAATTCCCCACACCCCTCCCCCCCCCCACACCCACCAGTTAAACACGGCTATCAAAAGGCAATCAAGAACTGAAATTTTCTAAGTCCAGCTGGTCCATTTTCCTTGGACGAACCTGGCCCATTTACAATATCGATCTGTGTTTGTTCCCATAGAAGCCACATACCAAGTTTCAGTAAAATACTTGCAGCAGTTGCAGCAAGTTATCGCGTTGACAAGCTCTTGATAACAGACCGACAGACCGACCCGCGGTCGATCACATATATTCCCCCTGTGGGGAATAAAAAAATGACAATTAAATTCCCCAAATCCTTTTAGACAAAGGAAGAAATGCTGGTAAAAAATCCAATTCATACGTACTTTCTGGTGACGAGCCATGGATAAATCGAACCCCTCCCGGCTTCACTGCACTGGCAACCCCAAGTAGAGTCCCTGTCAGGTCCGAATCCCTGACTTCTATTTTAAAACTTGGCTTGTGCTCTTCTTCACCTGTAGAATAACAGGCAGAAAAATTTGTACTCGTGCACAAGTTTGATTTACGCATCTAGAAAGCGTTACTGGTCACATAATTTAACTACCGTCATTAGTGTTTGATTCCGACTGTCACACTACTTTACCGCTTACACTCCAACTGTTTTTAATTCAGAAATTGTATTTTTATCAATGTTTTAAGTGACATACGGTTTCGCCAAACATATTTTGGAGATAATATTTTGGTATTTAGACTCAATTAGGCACCATATTTTATAGAAAAAACCTTTACTTGACACCAAAAGCATACCAATACTTTCGTTACTTAAAATTTACTTGAATGCGTTCTTACTCTCTGACTGGAACAGGTCTTCACTTAAGGCGGTTTGGGGTCTGGATGCTTCACTGGCACGCGTTTGATGTTCTGCAGTGTTTGCATATTCACCGCTCTTCTCTGGGTCTCCTTTTATTGCGAGTACTTTTCCTTGTGTAGGTTCGGTTCGAATGTGAATGACACTGAATTCTGACACGTCTTCCACAGCAGCGGCAATCGGCGCCTCTTCAGTTGGGCTTATACTGAATCTAAACGCTGGTATCCATTTCGGTTTACTTCTTTGCACACCAGGTTGAGATACACTAGGGGGGAACTTCAGTTGTACTTGGACTAACAGGAACATCTGGCACCTGGGGTACGCTTTCAACACTTTCCGCAGCAACTTCAATTGCAATTTGACTAGGAAGAATATCTGGCACCTGGTGTACGCTTTCAACACTTTCCGCAGCAACTTCAATTGCACTTTGACTAGCAGGAATAGCTGGCACCTGGTGTACGCTTTCAACACTTTCCGCAGCAACTTCAATTGCACTTTGACTAATAGGAATATCTGGCACCTGGGGTACGCTTTCAACACTTTCCGCAGCAACTTCAATTGCACTTTGACTAATAGGAATAGCTGGCACCTGGTGTACGCTTTCAACACTTTCCGCAGCAACTTCAATTGCACTTTGACTAACAGGAATATCTGGCACCTGGGGTACGCTTTCAACACTTTCCGCAGCAACTTCAACTGCACTTTGACTAGCAGGAATAGCTGGCACCTGGTGTACGCTTTCAACACTTTCCGCAGCAACTTCAATTGCACTTTGACTAACAGGAATATCTGGCACCTGGGGTACGCTTTCAACACTTCCCGCAGCAACTTCATTTGCACTTTGACTAACAGGAATATCTGGCACCTGGAGTACGCTTTCAGCACTTTCCGCAGCAACTTCAATTGCACTTTGACTAGCAGAAATAGCTGGCACCTGGGGTATGCTTTCAGCACTTTTCGCAGCAACCTCAATTGCACTACAACTAGCAGAAACTGGGCTTGGTGGCGCCTGGGATACCGTTTCACTGGCGCGTGTTTTCCGCCCTGTCTGTGAAGTTTCGCATGTTTATGTACAATAAATAACAGAAGACACTATTTCCAGTCCTTGCAATTACATTTCTAATGCAAGTTTTAAACTTTGTGACTCTCAACTTTCAATGCAAGCACGTCAAAAGGAGATGAGTTCTCAAGTTTCTGGTAGAGTCCACATAAAACGGTCTTGTGCGATTTCCAAATATTTAAGTGTACATGATAGAAACTTGACAAAAAAATTCCTCCATCTTCATAGGATCCACATAAAACGGTCTTGAGCGTTTTCAAAATATTTAACTGTACATCACAGAAACTTGCCAAAAAAATCCTTTTCTGTCTTGGGGACTATCTCCTTCTTCACCTCTGGGATTTCCTCCCCCAGGAATACAACATCACTGTCTGAAGTTGTTTCAACGTTTGCTTGCGTGATTAGTTCTGATTAAAAAAAAATTAACTTCAACTTATGTTTTTGTCTGTAAAAAACTGATCTTACAGTTTTCAAGTGAACCACTTTTTTCGCCGGTAAACATATTTAACTGTCAAAATATACTACTTTTCTTTGAAACCAGAACTTCAGCAAACATGTCATATTAATTATTCAACCAGAAAGTAATATACAGGATTCATAGCGAAAACCAGACGTCAAATTCCAAGATTTAAAGACATTTGGAGGTAAAATTCCAGGATTTCAAGGATCGCTATGAACCCTGAATATAATAAATTTAATACCGATAAAAAGTGTGAAACAAACTAAGCATACTATTACATGAAATCTAAACCCACCTCCGAGGGTAACATAGAGGTGACTATGATCCCTCAAGGCATGCTTGCGTCGGGCGTGCGCTCATACCGTGCGGTAGGTGCCGGTGGGTCTTTTGTTCACCTTGTCTTTAAAATAGGAATCATTGTACCTAGATTAGATAGATGCGCAACTAGTCGTTTTCAATAACAATATATGCATTATATCTTTAAGTCTCCATTTTTTACTGCGATTTGAGGCATTGCTCTGCCGCATTTAAGGTATAAGGACCACAATGAATGACAGGAGGCAAAGAAACTGAAATTTGACGAAGACTGTCAAAACTTTTTTTCCGAACACAGATTCTAAAAATTATATTTCACATTCAATTTCAAGAAAAACTCTTTAAATCAACATAAAAATATATATTTCTTGTGTAATAAAGGAAGAATTAGGATAATTTCAAAATATAAAAGTTAAAATTGGTCCTTGGAATCCTTACACCTCAAATGATTTACTGGTCGGTCATGCAAAAATAAAACCTCGTACATAAAAAATAAAATATTTTATCGCATAATGCAAAGATATTGCAAGTTAAAAAAAAGAAAAGGGGGAGGGGCTACAAACAAAGGGAAAGCAAGGGTTTAACACGTTGCATATCTACTGTAAATCTAAAGATTCGAGCATGGGAGAAAACTGTACATAAGACACCAGGGCTGAGGCAGGGTCACCGTCTGCTCGGGATTTTTAGTACCACCAGTGATGAGGTCCCGAAGTGGCACTGAGGAAGCGAACTGGGTTCTCAGTGCAACCATGGGGGAGGCGGGGTGGTTTCAGTGACAGCACAGTGACAGCACAGTATTTTTTTAGAAATACAACTTCACTTTTGTTATTGTTCCATCAAGCTCCAGTTTTATCGTCACCCCTGGTCCTTCACCGCTCGAGCACAAAAAAGTAATATAGGCGGGAACATAACTTGTATGAGAAAATGCGCTGCACCGCGGCTTGGGAAGGAGGGGGCGGGGGATGAAGAAGCAGCGATTTTAAGACACAATCAAAGATGGGGGGATGGGGAGTTCATATGAAAAACTTGTCGGGTCCTCAGTGCCAAGTCGGGACCTCCGTACCTAATGGTACCGAGGTCCCGAGCAGACGATCGGTCAAGAACGATTTTGCCGGAGAAGAGGGAACAGACATTAAGCTCCGCTCATGTACACTACAAGGGTTATAAACTATGAAAAAAAATGTAAAATACAACTACACACAATCAAAAACGTCTCAGGCAAAAGAAACAATGAAACGAACTGCATCTTAAATGGGCTTTAGAATAAATGGGAAAACACATCACATTCGAAACATTTTGCATCTCAAATGAACTGTTACTCTAATAAGAACGATCTAGCTTTGACTAATATTCTTACAGATATCCATATCGCTTGGACATGGTTTCACCAGTCTGGGTTTTGTTACGACGTGAGTGAGATCCCTAATAAAAGGCATTATGAAACAATATACACAGCTAACACTTCAAATCCCGCAAGAACATTACACATCAAAACACCACCAATCTTTACATTGAAAGCAGAGCTTACTGGCAAAGTATAAAACACAATCAGACGATGCAGGAAAAGAATGGACAAAAAAAATAGTGCCTACACATGGAAGCTGAAAAGAAATATTTGGAACAACGCAAAATTAATAAAAATGACAGATTGTCCTGCACAACATTAATCCATGCAGTACAATCTGAAAAAGATAGGAAAATTGCTATAAAAACTTGTGCACTTACCCCTCTTCATAGCCAATGTACTGCACAGTCATGATACCCCCCGAGGCTTTTGTAACTTCGACCGGCCACCAAACCGCCTTCCTTTGGAACAGGATGATGTCCCCAACCTTGTATTCCTCTATTTCGAGGTGGTGCGCCTTTGGTTGCCTCTTGAATCCTTTCTTTTTTTGGCATCTGAAAGAAAATGTATAAATTTACACACAAATATACTTTTGTTTGTGATAAGGATACATATATATATACAGGGCGAATCAAGACCCAAAAGTAATGCCGGGTTTAAAAGAAAGCACCGTTCCAAAAATGAAACAAATGTTTAAGAACCCTTTTTGGCAAACAATAGCAGGGTTCGCGCTAGGTTCTCAGGAAAGTGAATCAAAAAAGGAAAGTGACTCGGTTTGGTCCAGAGTCATTTCTTTTAAAAAATGTCCAAAAAGTGAACAAAAACCCCGCCAACACGAACCCTGAATAGAATATAAAAAAAATGCAGGTGATATCAAATCTCCCCAAAAAAGGAAAAAACTAGTTGAAACCCTTACACAGCCACTGTATATGGCCTGTTTATGCCAGTTTCATGCGAAAGCCGTGAGGTCTACTTTCAAAGAATATATAAACTTTACACACATTGAAACAAAACACAACCCTCTTTGATTATTCCAAAAATGCATAGGTAAGCGAAAAAATTCCGCTCCAATTGGACTCCAGGAGAAAGGGTGTAAACAATTTACAAAGATAATCAAACCACTCCTAATCAAGTCCTGATTGCAGTAATTGACAAAGAACATAGTACAGCCATCTGACTGAATGGAATCAGGATTACAATTAACTACTTTGCACACGAGTCCAGCAAAGAGGTTTAAGCTCAACATTCGCCGCCCTGCCATATAAAAAACAGAGAAATCACACACAAAAAAAAAACACACACACACACACACACCAGGGTTTGCGTTGACGGGGTTTTTGTCCACTTTTTGGGCATTTTTTACGAAATGATTCACTTTTTCGGAACCCACCGAGTCTTTCTGGACCCAATTGATCCATACTTTCCTTTTTTACTCACTTTCCTGAGAACCCAGCGCGAACCCTGACACACACAAGGGTCAGAAATCAAAGTCGGAACGGGCAATGGGTTTTTAACTTATAGCACGACACTTTCCTCCAAAACTCTGCCAAAAATAACTCCAAGCTGAGTCTAGCCCTTTCTTTTTACAAAAAAAAACTGATATAACTGCGCTGCTTGGGAAAAAGAAGAAATGCAACACATAAGAGGGAAATAACTTTTTCTTGGGGGGTGTCATTTTAATCTCAGCGAACCTGGACTTAAGAGAACTTTATGAATTAAAGTATAACCATAACCACAATAAAAAACCTTGCCGTATAATTCATTGCTCATATAGCATTAAAATTACAGAAACAGTTTGCGGATTTAAGAAGAAATTAGATCTGAATCCGAAATTTCCAAAGTCACTCTTATGCAAAAAAAAATACGGCTTTGAACAGCGTTGTTTTAAACGTGTACGCAATTGTTATTAACAACATTAACAAAGGAAAAAGTCCGGTGATAGTTCTCAATTTAGTGAAATATTTCAAAAGTTTCCACCGCAAACATTATCAAAGGTAAAATACCACTTTTACTGCAAAAAAAGAAAGAAAGACAAATTCAGTGCACTTTCACTCTTATTACTTACCTTCAGTATGATATTTTATCCACACAAAACACTTCCACAATAAACTATCCTTATTTTGGTAAAAAGTTGCGTCTTTCCAGTCTTGATGGCGCCGAACAAAGGATGCAAGCCACGCTAGCCGGCCCACTAACATCATTAAAAACGCGGCATCCGGACACCAAAATAGTTCTAAAATCCCCTTTTAAGAGCTCATCTTTCAAGCTAAAAACAGTTATGTGATCAAAATTTCACTGTATCTGAACAATAGTAAAACAAAACACACAAAGAAATAAAGAAAATAAGTACTTTGATGGGTCTTGTTTTCGCGCGTTAAAATGACTTAATCCCGTCGCATAGAATATGCAGCATTTTGTGAAATTCAAAGACGCTGATTGGCTGGCAAATTCAAGTCTGACATCACTTGCTTGCACTCAATCCATATTCATGCGCATAAGCTGCTGTCAATTAACCATCCCCCCATGCATTGCACTGTCTCTCTATCACTGCTTCCGCAGCACAAGAACCACAATCAAAGAAGGCAAACACATTTTCAAAAGAAATTCAACTTCACACTTTTAATTACGTGCAATGCGGAAGCAAATCTGAACAATGACTGTCACCAGTGGCGGAAACAAAGGGGGGGGGTTCAGGGTTGCAACCCACCCTAAATAATTTAATTTAAGAAGACTTTGCTCCATACAATAAGGAAATCAATGGCAATTTATACAATATTTACACTAAGTCTGAACCAAAAGCTTCAGAAAAATGTAATATTGTACAGTATCCGAACCTCATGCCTTAACCAAATAAAAACTACAGCGCGCATGTGTAAGATGTATCCATACAGTTGTAGAAAATTTAAGCGTTTTAATATCAAAATATAAGCAACAAGATAATAAAGACAGTCACTGAGGCATTTTTGGGCCCATCAATTCAAAAACAAAAATTAGAAAACTCTAACCACACGTGCGACAAACACAGCTTATTTTAACAAAGATAACAGAAAAAAATGTAAAATGTGAAAAATAGTGCGTAAATGTGAGAACCAGCCTACAAACTATTATATTAATCTTCCCCACTTTGTAAAACGAAATTTATCACACAATACAAGCATAAAAGGTTGTTCTCTTTCCTTTCAATCGTATAAATTCTGAAATGCAAAGTGTATAAGATTTAAGGCCAACAAAAACTTTGTAACTAGATCTTAAAAGTCCTTTTTTCTTAATTCAATATCACTCAAACAGTACGATATGGAATATCGGGCGTAGCCAGCATTTTTTCAAGGAGTTTGTGAATTTCCGTTGCGTGACATTAAAAGTATTGTTTCAAATGTCTCCGCATAAATAACTTGGTTCTTGGGGTAGGTGGGAGTAGGGAGGGGGTGGATTTAAAGTATATTTGAACCACTATTTCAAGGCAGCCCTTATCAATGTTGCGATACCTAACATTGTTTATTCTTAGGATCCGCTTTCACGATTTTTTTCATAATATATTTTTCTTTCTCAATAGCAGAAATATCAAGAGGAGACGGGATGGCCTCAAGGATTATGTCATAAACAATAACAATTTCACTTTCATCATACCTTGGTCTGTACAATCAGAAAAATAATGACAATATATCGAGCAGTTACACTTAGTCCAAACAAAACTCCTCAGAGAAATATAACATTCCAGAGTAAACAGACCCGATCTCTTTACGAAAAAAATAACAAAACGCACACATGAGAGATTTGTGCACGCAACTGTAGAATATTGAAGCGTTTTAAGATCACACTACTAATGAAAAGAAAAGAAAATCTGTCATTCCCAGCCGTTTTGGGCCCATCGATTCAAAAGGAAAATGAGAAGATTCTAAACGCATGTGTAAATACAGCTAATTTTAACAGAGATGAGAGAAAACAAAATGTATAACGTCGTCTACAGCACATTCAGATAAACTGTGTAAAATAGCATGCAAATATGAGAAACAGCCTGCAAACTATTATAGTAATCTTCCCCAGTTTGAAACCGGAATTTACCACACATTACAAGCATAAAAAGTTGTTGTTCTCTTTTTTTTCAATTATATAAATGCTGAATCGTAAATGTGTATCACTTTCATGCCAATTAAAACCTTATAACTAGATCTTAAAAGTCCTTTTTTGTTTAGTCCAATGTCACTCAAACAGCACGACATGGAAGATCGGGCGTAGCCAGCATTTTTTCAAGGAGTTTGTGAATTTCCGTTGCGTGACATTAAAAGTATTGTTTCAAATGTCTCCGCATAAATAACTTGGTTCTTGGGGTAGGTGGGAGTAGGGAGGGGGGTGGATTTAAAGTATATTTGACCCACTTTTTCAAGGCAGCCCATATCAATGTTGCGATACCTAAGATTGTTCATTCTAAGGATCCGCTTTCACGATTTTTTTAAGAATATATTTTTCTTTCTCAAAAGCAGAAATATCAAGAGGAGACGGGATGGCCTCAAGGATTATGTCATAAACAATAATAATTTCACTTTCATCCGACCTTGGTCTGTACAATCAGAAAAATAATGACACTATATCGAGCAGTTACACTTAGTCCAAACAAAACTTCTCAGAGAAATATAACATTCCAGAGTAAACAGACCCTATCTCTTTACGAAAAAAATAACAAAACGCACACAAAGAGATTTGTGCACGCAACTGTAGAAAATTGAAGCGTTTTAAGATCATACCACTAATGAAAAGAAAATAAAATCTGTCATTCGCAGCGGTTTTGGGCCCATCGATTCAAAAGGAAAATGAGAAGATTCTAACCGCATGTATAAATACAGCTAATTTTAACAGATTAAGAGAAAAAAAATGTATAACTTCGTCTACAGCACATTAAGATAAACTGTGTAAAATAGCATGCAAATATGAGAAACAGCCTGCAAACTATTATAGTAATCTTCCCCAGTTTGAAAACCGGAATTTACCACACATTACAAGCATAAAAAGTTGTTGTTCTCTTTTTTTCAATTTTATAAATGCTGAATCGTAAATGTGTATCACTTTCATGCCAATTAAAACCTTATAACTAGATCTTAAAAGTCCTTTTTTGTTTAATCCAATGTCACTCAAACAGCACGACATGGAAGATCGGGCGTAGCCAGCATTTTTTCAAGGAGTTTGTGAATTTCCGTTGCGTGACATTAAAAGTATTGTTTCAAATGTCTCCGCATAAATAACTTGGTTCTTGGGGTAGGTGGGAGTAGGGAGGGGGGTGGATTTAAAGTATATTTGACCCACTTTTTCAAGGCAGCCCATATCAATGTTGCGATACCTAAGATTGTTCATTCTAAGGATCCGCTTTCACGATTTTTTAAGAATATATTTTTCTTTCTCAAAAGCAGAAATATCAAGAGGAGACGGGATGGCCTCAAGGATTATGTCATAAACAATAACATTTTCACTTTCATCAGACCTTGGTCTGCACAATCAGAAAAATAATGACGATATATCGAGCAGTTACACTTAGTCCAAACAAAACTCCTCAGAGAAATGTAACATTCCAGAGTAAACAGACCCTATCTCTTTACGAAAAAAATAATAAAACGCACACATGAGAGATTTGTGCACGCAAATGTAGAAAATTGAAGCGTTTTAAGATCATACCACCAATGAAAAGAAAATAAAGTCAGTCATTCGCAGCGGTTTTGGACCCATCGATGCAAAAAGAAAAGTAGAAGAATCTAACCGCATGTGTAAATACAGCTAATTTTAACAGAGATAAGAGAAAAATAAATGTGTGACGTCGTCTACAGCACATTCAGATAAACTGTGTAAAATAGCATGCAAATATGAGAAACAGCCTGCAAACTATTACAGTAATCTTCTCCAGTTTGAAAACCGGAATTTACCACACATTACAAGCATAAAAAATTGTTGTTCTCTTTTTTTTCAATTTTATAAATGCCGAATGTAAATGTGTATCACTTTCATACCAATTAAAACCTTATAACTAGATCTTAAAAGTTCTTTTTTTTTGTTTAATTCAATGTCACTCAAACAGCACGACATGGAATATCGGGCGTAGCCAGCATTTTTTCAAGGAGTTTGTGAATTTCCGTTGCGTGACATTAAAAGTATTGTTTCAAATGTCTCCGCATAAATAACTTGGTTCTTGGGGTAGGTGGGAGTAGGGAGGGGGGTGGATTTAAAGTATATTTGACCCACTTTTTCAAGGCAGCCCATATTAATGTTGCGATACCTAAGATTGTTTATTCTAAGGATCCGCTTTCACGATTTTTTAAGAATATATTTTTCTTTCTCAAAAGCAGAAATATCAACAGGAGACGGGGTGGCTTCAAGGATTATATCATAAACAATAACAATTTCTACTTTCAGAAGACTTTGGTGTGTACAATCAGAAAAACAATGGTAATATATCTCGCAGTTACAATTAGTCCAAACAAAAAACTTCAGAGAAATGTAACATACCAGAGTATACAAACCCTATCTCTTCACGAACAAATAATAAAACGGACATATAAGGGATTTTTCCACGCAGTTGTAGAAAATTGAAGCGTTTTAAGATCATACCACCAATGAAAAGAAAATAAAGACAGTCATTCGCAGCGATTTTGAGCCCATCGATTCAAAAGGAAAATTAGAAGATTCTAAAAGCATGTGCAAAGACAGCTAATTTTAATAGAGATAAGAGAAAAATAAATGTATGATGTTGTCTACAGCACATTCAGATAAATAACAAGTAAACTGTGAAAAATAGCATACAAATATGAGAAACAGTCTGCAAACTATTATAGTAAACCGGAAAACCGAAATTTACCAGAAATTACAAGCATAAAAAGTTTTCTTTCAATTGTAGAAATGCTGGTGTGAGACTTTGACGCCAACTGTAGCCTTGTAACTAGATCTTAACAGTTTTTTATTACAATATTACTCTAACAGTAACATTTAATAACGGGTGTAGCCAGCATTTTCTCAAGCGGTTTGTGAATTTCCGCTGCATGACATTAAAAGTGTTAAGTCTATCTTATTCCTAACATAAAAAACATTTAAGGTTGACGAATCTTTAATATTTAAGTACAAAAAAAATTAAGGCAGTCATACAAGCGATATTAGATCTAGCATTGAAAAAAAAAGCAAAGCAATTCTAACCAAATTTACGGACAAACTGAGCTAATAGAAATAGAGACAAAAGAAAATAAATGTTTAATTATAAGGACCGCAGTTTCAGGCGAAAAAGAGCAATCTATGAGAAACGCAAGCCATTTCTCTTCATGTTTTGAGGTGTATCCACACTCCTCTAGAAATCATTAGAGGAATTTAAAATTCAGTCGAATCCAGCCACCATACATTGACAAAAAAAATACCACTGTGTGCATACCAAACAGGTATGAACACAGTGGTATTTAATATCAGTGTTTAAAAATCACTACTCGAATAAAGAGAAAGTAAAGTTCACAGTTTGGAACCGTTAAAACAAATCAAGTTAAAACATTAACCTAAAAATATATTCAGATCGGCACTTACATAAAGGACAATTAATGCCGTCAGTCAAGCATTTTTGGACCCATCATCAGTTCAAACACAAAAAGTAAATTCTAAGAAAAATTACCGCCAAACACAGCTAATTCTAATGGAGATAAAATAATTTTTTTAACATATATTGTAAAAGAAAGTACAATGGAAATAGCTTAAGCTGTTGATAATTTGAAGTTTAAAAAGGAGGACAATGCAAAGTTATAGAAAAGGTACACACACACCGTGAAAACGGACATTTCACAATGTGGGTGAAAGCCTTGAATGTAACTATTGTAAAATATGCTTTTGTATAAACCAAGTAAAAGGTTATAAAAAAAACACTGTTTTACAGAAAAATAAACACCATTTATCACTTTGCTCTACGTTTATGAGCTGCTACTGGGATAACAAGCTGCTAGGACTTGGGAAATTTTGTAAACAAAAAAGGTGACACCCCCCATATCTCATGAAGTCGCCCAACACGTGCTTTTTCAAGTGTTCTTCATTCATTGGTCGAGAAAATAGGCTCAAACCATGTGGAAACCACTTGATTGGCCAAGTTTTAATTAACCTGCCATGTGCTCGCTCACGGTGGGTCTCCCCCTATTGGGAAGTGTATAAACTAAAAAAAAACAAAATTTTGCCCCAAAAATACACCAGGCGTTTCTGGACACCCCTCTCATATGAAAGCCCATCTCTCAATATAAATCATGGTTATCATAACTCGGTTTTTGAATGTAGACCCTGGGTTTTGGGTCCGGTTTCACAAAAAAGCTCCAGTTTCACTTTGAGCTTACGACCACAGGCTCTGACTTCGCCGTGAAGACAGGAGCACACACACACACACACACACACACACACACACACACACATAGACACACATACATACGTTTTTTTTATATTTTTATCCCTCTCTCTCTCTCCACACACACCAAATCACGAAAGCAACTGTTTTTCTGCCTTTTCTCGATCTCTAACCAAGCCATTGCAGCAACAATTAGTAAATGAGCACTCTTTTCCTTAAGGGATGCTGTGTTTTAACCACAGGGAGGTCTCCATGCATTGTGGCCATATACAAGCAACAATCCTTTCTTTAAAGCTTTCTCACTCTTTTAACACCTATGACAACCAAACCAACGGACACCCAGACACACGGACACCGAGACACGGACACCCAGACCCATGGATACCCACATAGTCCTTTTTTTTGTTTTTTTTTTAATTTTTAACCCTCTTCACCCAAATCAAACCAAACCACGGAAACAAGTGTTTTTAGGGCTTTTACCGTTCTTCCAGCACACACACGTTCACTAATGGATTGCCGTAGCAGCAATTAAAAATGAGCACTCTTTTTCCTTAAGGAAGAGAGGTGTCTCCATGCATTGCGGCCATATACAAGCAACAATCCTTTCTTTAAAGCTTTCTCACTATTCTAACACCTATGGCAACCAAACCAACGGACGCCCAGACACACGGACACCCAGACACGGACACCCAGACACACGGACACCCAGACAGTCGTTTTTTTTTGTTTTTTTATCCCTCTCTCTCTCTCTCTACACATATAGCAATAGCCACAACTGATTCAGCGTTATATTTCTCAAGCCTAGGTATTTTTAACCCAGACAGCAAATTCTTTTTGCTTTCTCAAACGGTCAGACGGACAGATTTAGCGTTTCATTTCTCATGCCAGGGTATTTTTAACCCAGACAGCAATTTGTTTTGCTATTTCAGACGGGCAGACGGACAGATTTAGCGTTTCATTTCTCATGCCAGGGTATTTTTAACCCAGGCAGCAATTTGTTTTGCTATTTCAGACGGTCAGACAGACAGATGGAGCTATAAATCAATGATTTATAGTCCTCTTTTTTTTAGCATTTCCCACACTCTCATTCATACTAAGATTGCCTGATGAAGCGTTTCATTTCGTAATAATGGGAGGGCCGCTAAAACGCGGCCCTGGAGGGATATCCGTAGTCTGGTCCTGGTCACTGCCTCTTGTCATCAGTTCTCCTGCCGCTGTCACTGCCTCCCGCCATCGGTTCTCCTGTCGCCGCCACTGGCGCCGCCGCTGACGCCACCGCTGGCACCGCTGCCGCCACCAACCTCGCCACAGCCACACTTCCGCTTATGTGCCGCAACCGCGGCCCTGCTCGAGGTGAATCCTTTGCCCTGGACACTACAAAAATAATATTGGGACTTCAAAGCCTCCGGGCATTGCTGCTCATGCATTCTCATTGAAAATTCTACCTGATAGCCAAAATGGCAGAATTCACAATATTTAACATTATCCAAAGAGCCCAAGATTTGTATGACCTCCTGGAAATCTGACTCTTTTCTAGAGTCATCCTCCACTTTCATCTGAGCAGGTTCGTTGTTGCGGTCAGTGTTTGAAGGTGACTGTATGAGGCTGACTGTATCCGAAATACTGGCGACAGCGATTGTAAGCTCATCGTCAGGAGCTGGTGGCGGACTGTCCGGTCTTGTAACGGTAGCGCTTGGAAAACGCTGCTCGACTGAAACTGGTGCCGCCAGCACCTTCCGGACAGTCACATCAGCTTCCTTTTGATTCACTTTCAACGGGGTCGTCATCGTTGACGCAGCGACTTTGACAGGAGTCGCTCTGGCAGGAGGAGTCTCTGTCATCGTTGCTGCGATCACTCTGGCTGGAGGAGTCTCTGTCATCGTTGTCGCGGTCACTCTGGTCACTCTGGTCACTGGCAGGGCGACGGGTCCCTGGACGGCGGACGGCGAACGATGGCGTAGTCGCTTATGGCTCTCCTCCGCCGCCCTGCCAAACCGGTTGAATTGTTCCTCTGGTCTGTTCCTAAGGAAATCCCTCCACTTTCGAAACAGAAAGGTTTGGTACTCAATATAAATCTCCTCCCAGAGGTTGACATCCTTCGCTGATAGAAAGTAGCGACCCCGAAGCTCATCTGAGAAAAACTCGTCCTTGTACTGCATGATTAAATTTCGATGTGTTCGCTTCAAAGGTTCAAAGCAGACTGACTGACTGCCCCTGGCCAGTCGACCTGAAGCGAGGGCCCCCCCCCCCAGAGGCAGAAGCAGACGGCATATAGTAGGGACCCCCCCCCCCCCCAGCTACTTTTTTACGCCGCTGGCTCACGGCTCAGCGTCAGTAGTATAAAAAGGTCGGGTTGACACCACTCTAATCATTGCATTGCCAAACCATCATGGAGACGTCTCGAAACGCAGCAACGGCTAACAACATGGAAATTGATAGCCTTTTTAGCAATGAAACAATGGCTTTTACAGATGCAGTTCTAACTGCAGAGGAGACTGCTGCCTTCCTAAGTACACTAAAAGAAGCTGAAAAAGCCTTGGAGGAAGCATTAGGGGCTCCGTCAGCCGTGTCTACAGTACAGCAAACTAGGCCTGAAGAAGTACAGCCAGTACAGCAAGCAATGCCCGATCCTGAGGGATCTGACTACCCGTTCTGGGTTGCCAATGCGCTTGTAAATGGTAGCGCCAAACCACTTAGTACAAAGTTACAGGCTCATCTAGAGCATCTTGAGGAGGAAGAAGTGGTCATGTCAAGCGATGACGACGGTGACGACGACGATGACGACAATGACGACAATGACGACAGCGACGACGATGAAAAGCAGCTCAAATCTAAATTCGAATTGAGCAAAAGTATTCCTGTTACTGAAGAAGACGTCACGCTGTTGAAACGGAACTTTCAAGCAGTGATTCCTCTGATAGATTGTAACATTTTATGGTGCTTATGTGAAGAAGGCTTTTTCGACCAACACACATACATATACCTAACGGAAGAAGTGAACACTGTCATTCAGCTTATCTACATGCTAGAAGGAAACATAGAGCATGTTCCCGCGTCAGAGCCACAGTTCTCCGAAGCCATGACCCGACGTTTCGTTCAACTTATTAGAAGTCTTCATGAGGAACTTTTTAAGACATTATGTCTACCGGCGCCAAAGTGTGTTGACGAAGATTGCGATTCCAAATGTGCAAAGGTCATGCTACATGGCTTCAAGTACCTTGAAGAACGTATTAAGGTGTACGAGATGATGGCCTACCTCTATGAAAAAGGATATTTCACCATGCCAATGCTCTTCCAATGGATAATTGGAAGTCGCAAACGAGGAGATTTTTTAGTGATCGTCATGAGACAATCTCTAACAGACGGTTTACCAACAGCCTTTCTGGATGGTTTCAACGAGATCACTCCGCGATTTTGCAAACATCTCATGAAAACATACATGTAATGTCCATATAAAAGGAGTGAGGTGTCAAGTGCAGTCATCATTCGACGCGCAGCCATGGAGAAGACAAGCAGCTTTAAAATTAGTGCAAACTTAACCATTACTGTGGAGCATGGAGAATTTGGGCTATTTCTTCGAATCAAACGTGGAGAGAGATGGCTTGCTTTATCACCATCCTTGTGGAAGATTGTGTGTCAGAAGTTGACAAGATTACGCAACATTGGCTTCAAACTGTACTTAACGCAAACGAAATGGCTTGAAGTCATTTCATACTTGGACATGCGCTATGTGAGTTTTGTGCAAACATCACTGTTTGAAGGGAAAGAATACAAGTTTTACATCAACATGAATGATGGTGAATGGGAGACATTGCATCAGGAAATCCATAGCATAACCTCAACCTTACTGCCATGCACGGAATGTCATGGTAAGAAAACTCCTATCAAGCTACAAAAGGACAATCGGATGAAAGTGTCAAAGCAATCCAAGAAAAGACTGGCTGAAGTTCAATTGGAGAATATGGATGTGCAAAATCAACTTGGACTTACCTGTGAATATTGTGGTGCTTACGGATATGCTGAGGATTATGATTGTCACTGCCACAAGTACAATTGCAAGTTGTGTGAACCAGACAACTTCTGCAACAAGTGCGGCTCACTAACTGTTTCTGCGGAGTAAGACTGAGAGTCATTTGTTTGCCAACCGTCAAAGTGTGCAGACGTGTTATATGGATATGTGAAAGATGGATGTAGAAACGTGTTTCAAGGACAAGTATGTGGACTACATGATAAGTGAACTGGCGCGTTTTGGATCTATTCAACAACAACTGCAACACTTTGACATTTATTGGGAACTTGCGCATTCCACGTTAAGTGTACCAAACTTACGTGAGGATTTCATCAAAGAGTGTATGTTTTCAAACATTGACGGAACTGAGGAGTTTGATGTGGAAGCAGCATATCACTTCGCTCGATTTGATCCAAGACTGTTTGATGAAGTGAGAGAGTGGTTAATCTACATTGCAGTATAATGACAGACATTACATTGAGACAATATATTGTGCAAAAGACATATTGTGAAGAAATGTTATTAGCTGTAAAAAAGTTTGCATGTTTAGTATGTCCCGCTTGTCAAAATGAAGAGTGTTCAGAACATACTTGTCATTCTGCATGTGTCTATACATATTGGAATGAAGCTAAATATTACATTCATTTAGATAAAGTGTTAGATAATGCAAATCAACGCTGTGAAAAATATGGTGTAGATGCTATCACATTTGATGAATTAAGTTGTTGGTTAATGTTCATTGAAGATCAATGGACTCCAATTATTCACACCATTGTATCAATACTTGATTTGTAAGATATGTTGATTGAGCTTTTATAAAATTTAAGATATGTTGATAAAATTTAAGATGTGTTGATAAATGCAAGATATGTTGATAAAATAAAATGCAAGATATGTTAACAAGTGTTGATCATTTATTGTTAACATGTCGACGTGGAAAGACTACTTAACCAATATTTACTTTAAACCTGGTCAACCCGGGGCATTTGCTGGTTCTTACAAACTATATCACATATTAAAAAAACATGATCAACCAGTCACTCATTCACAAGTGAAGAAATGGTTACAGGATCAAGATGCCTTCAGTTTACTACAACCTGTAAAATACAGGTTTAAAAGGCAACGTGTCATTACACGTGGAATTGATGACATGTGGGATATTGATTTAGCTGACATGGGAAACATAGCTTCCTATAATGATGACACCCACTTTTTATTAGTTGTCATTGATGTGTTTTCCAAATATTTGTGGGTGCAGCCAATGCCTAATAAATCACATACCAGCGTCATAGAAGCCTTTCAAAAGATTTTTCATGAAACACAACGAAGACCACGAACTCTAAGGTCAGATAAAGGAACTGAATTTAAAAACAGATGGGTAAAAGCATTTTTGAAGAAGGAGGGAATACATGCCTATACGACAAAGAATGAAACCAAAGCCAACTTTGCTGAGAGAGTCATTCGTACTCTAAAGGGAATGATGTATCGATATTTCCTTCATAATCAAACGTATCGATATATGGACATTCTTCCAGACTTAGTGTATAATTATAACCATAGACCTCATGGCTCCCTCCCTAATAAGTATGCTCCTGCAGATATTCGTAAAGACATAGAATCAAAAGTGTGGAAGTATATGTATGTAGACAAATTGAAATTAAAACCAAAGAAGAAGAAAAAACCCTACAAATTTAAAATTGGTGATCAGGTTCGCATTTCTCACATGAAATATGTATTTCAACGGGATTATCATATAAAGTGGACGCAAGAAGTGTTCATTATCACACATCGTTGTAAGAAGCAAGGAATACACTTGTATCGTGTGAAAGACTTTTTGGATGAAGATATTGACGGACATCTTTATGAAGAAGAACTGCAGAAAGTGACAAAAGATATTGAATCAGTCTACAGAATTGAAAAGGTCTTGAAAACACGAAAAAGACGAGGTGTTAAAGAATTATTTGTGAAGTGGTTAGGTTGGCCAAAGAAGTTTAACAGTTGGGTGAAAGAAACAGATATTCGAAAATGAAGCATCCATTTACGTGTTTGGTCTCTGGACCTACAGGCAGTGGTAAAACTTCTCTAGTTAGAGAAATTCTAGAACAAAAGTTAATTAAACCCTCTCCAAAAACCATTTTATGGCTCTATGCAGCAGATCAGCCTTTGTATAAGGGAATGAAAGGTGTGGAATTTTACCAAGGCATTCCAGATAACATTGAAGAGCGTTTTAACCCGAAAAAACCAAACTTACTCATCATTGATGACTTAATGACCAAATGTCATAGTGATGAACGCATGACACGTCTATTTAGTGTTGGCAGCAGTCATCAAAATCTAAGCATTATTTTTATTGTGCATAATTTGTTTCATCATGGTAGAGAAATGCGTAATATTAGTTTGAATACACATTACATCATTCTGTTTAAAAATCCTAGAGACAGTCAACAAATAAGTACATTAGCGCGACAAATGTATCCTGGAAAATCTCAATTTCTCATAGAAGCCTATCAAGATGCTACCAGCAAACCTCACGGCTATTTATTCATTGATTTGAAGCCGAAGACAAATGATCAACTACGTATTCGTACAGGCATTTTACCAAAAGATACACATTACGTATATGTTGATAAGGTGGCGTATGAACAAGAACCAAGTCACTTAACCATTCGCAGCCAAGATGTCTAAACGTATTCAAGCGAATCAACCTTTCCTTCACTTGCTTGCACGCAGCGGGCCTAAACGACGTAAATCCTTACTACAACAAGCTACTAAGGAGGAATTAACTAGCTTGTTTGAAATTTGTTTGAATATATTGCGAGGACATTTACCCTTAAGCTCAAAAAGGTATAAGTTATTCAAGCGTGAACGTCATACCCTACGTACACTGGCAAATAAGAAGATATCACTTCGAAGAAAAAAGAAGTTGGTTAATCAGAAAGGAGGATTTATTGGAGCTATTGCTAAATTTGCATTACCCTTGTTAGCTCAGTTGCTGTTAAAATGAAACATACTTTGAAAATGGTTCTCATTCCTGAATATGAATATAAAATGTTGTTAGAAAAGAAGGGAAAAGATGTTGAAATCAAAACGAAAGTGAATAAACTTTTACGTGGGAAACGAACTCGTGAAAAAGCAATAGAAATGTCTCAAGTGCTTGGACGTCATTTACGAACAATTCAATCACAACAACAACAACGACAAAAGTCTGTTACAGCATCTAATGCAGAAAAATCAGAAAAGTCTCAACAGTTTCTAAACCATTTTCAACCCATTTATCATGTAAAACTAACACAACTTCTGGCAGAACTTAAGAAATATGGTACGAGATGGACAGATAAAAATGAACTTGTTTTAAAAACAGGTACTGTCATTACAAATTCTAACATTATTGATTTGTTGAAAGAAGCATTGGTTGCTACAAAAAGAAAAGAACGACGAGAACCACCGCGTGGTTGGAAGCAGTTTATTGAGGAAATTGTAGACGCTAATATTCCAAAAACTGTTTTTGGCAAAAAGACAACTCGTGAAGATATTACAAAAGAGCAACAACAACGTCAACAAAGATTGTATCCAGAAGGATGGGAAACTTTTTAACATGGATTAAAGAGCTATGGTGTTGTTGTTGTAAAGAAAATGGAAATAAAAATACTATTCCTGTAAAAATTAGGTGTGTTAGTGCTTGTTGTCAGGGAGAAGTAGTAGATACCAATTTAGATCATGTAGATAGCAATTTAGACTATAATGTAGACAGCAATGTAGAAAGTGAGGATGAAGAGTGTCAAACATGAAGTAATGTATATACACATCTAGTCTATCTACATCACATAAACGATTTAGCTGCCATGGAGTCAACAAGTTTTTACATTACTTTACCCAGCAATGCTAGTATGAACTATTATCCCAACAACAAGACTTCGAATTATCAAATTCGTATGCCTCGAACCATCTATCTGAACGGAAAATATGAAGTGGCTTTAGCTGAAATTCAATATCCACATACATCGACAACCATGAGACATGGAATGGACTATTCTATTCAGTATCGACAACAACCACTGAATAATATTGTTCTTGACACAATCAATATTCCTTATGGTTACTACAGATCCATACAAGAGATATGTCAGGCAGTCAATAAAGAAGCAACTAATTCTATGAAAGATGACCTTAAAGAAGCTATTCAGATAAAGTATGATAAAATTAGACGACGTGTTTTTCTATTTCTAATTTACGGCTTTGAAGTGTCATTCTCCACTGGATTAGCTGAGATTTTAGGATTTATCCCAGATCAATGGTATACTGAAACGTGCACAGCTGAACATAAAGCCGATGTGAAACAGGGATTTTATACACTTTATGTGTACTGTAGTATTTGTGAGCCACAAGTTGTTGGTGATTATTATGTTCCTTTGCTACGTTCTGTTGGAATACAAGGACATGATGGAGACATTATCATGAAAACTTATGGAGAACCTCATTATGTTCCTGTAAACACATCCAAATTTGACGTGATAGAAATGAATATTAAGGACGACACAGGCCATAATGTTCCATTTCAAACTGGAAAGGTGATCTGTAAACTTCATTTTCGACCAAAAGCATTATGAAAGCATACACACACAATCCATCTATTTATCGCAACCATTTTCTTCCTCAAGTGGGTGGAGAATTACCAGGATTTAAAGGAGCACGAATACAATATGGAGATGGTATTGGTTCAATACTGGGATCATTGGCTCGAAAAGCTATTCCACTGCTTAAGACAGGGGCTAAAATCGTTGCGCCACATCTTAAAAGGGCTGCAAAAGATATCGCGAAAGATGTTACAGGTCGAGTAGCACAACGTATGTTTGGTGGTGGGTTACGAGGACAAAAGAGACTGAAACGAGCAAAACGTGTCAGAAGGCGAAAGGCAGCTAAACGGATAACATCAAAAAAACATAAGAAAGATATTTTTTAATCATGTCTTTAATTCATAATCATTCTTGTGAATGTAGCCTTTCTCCATTAGAATGGTTTCACATACCACCAACGCAAACTGCTGTAGAAAAAAGTTATAATGTAGACTATCAACCAATGACTACCATTAGAGAGGGTGCTCCAATAGAATTCTACATTCCTGCGAGTACAGAAGAATATCTAGATTTAAAGAACAGTAAACTCCATATTGTATGTCGCATTGTCAAGGCTGATGGAACACTGTGTGGTGTAGATGATAACGTGTCATGTATCAATGATTTGTTTAATGGGTTATGGTCCAATATTGAATTATTTCTAAATGATCGTTTGATATCACATATCACATATCACATATCGTTTGATATCACTGCCGGATCAATGAATACTTATGAGGTGAAAAGACCTAATCATGAAAGATATGTATCAGGTTTTCATGTAAATATTGAAGGTGGTGATATAGCTGAAACAGGAAATAATGGTTTACATAATCGCTATTTGTATACACGTCTAAGCCGTGAGTTTGCGCTTACAGGTGGTTTAAGGGTAGATTTGTTTGAGCAGGATCGTTATCTTCCCAATGGTGTTAGTATGAAATTACGTTTACATAGACAAAAAGATGGATATGTATTAATGGCTGCAAATAATGGTTTTAAAGTAGAAGTGAGAGAAGCGTTTTTAACCATTCGCAAAGTGAGGGTTAGTCCAGGTATTCAGTTGGGACATGCAGATGCATTGATGAAAAGTCCTGCTAAGTTTGTTGTTAATAGAAAAGAATGTAAAGTTTTAGCTATTCCAACTGGATTTCAATCTTTTGTGAAAGATAGCATCTTTTTAGGCCAATTACCAAAACGTATTGTCATTGGAATGGTTCATAATGAATCCTTTGCTGGAACAGTATTGAGAAATCCATACAATTTTGAACATTTTAATCTTAACTTTATGCAGCTTTACTCTGATGGTGAACCAGTCCTATCCAAACCTCTCAAGCTTGATATAAATGAAGGCAAATATCTTGATGCTTTTGAAACTCTTTACAAATCTTTTGACAGATTGGATGGCGAGAAAAGTTCCATTATAAAACGGGAAGATTGGCCTAGAGGTTATTCGTTGTTTTCTTTTGACTTAACACCTGATTATGATGGTGCTGATCATTATGCCCTTATCAAACATGGGAATTTGAGACTAGAAATGAATTTTGCTGGTGCCTTGCAAAATACAGTCAATGTTATAGTGTATGCTGAATTTGATAACATTGTTGAAATAAGTGCAAATCGTAGCATTCAATTCGACTACCAGTCATGAACACGAAGCAGATAGAAGCCATCCTATCCCATGATGCCACGACAAAAGACTTGTTTCAAGGTGTGTTTGCCATGGACCAGTTACCATCTTTACAACGCGGTGCCTATGTCATCAACACAGACGATCATGATGAGCCAGGAGAGCATTGGGTGGCAGTATATTATGACGAAGACCCTGCAGAATATTTTGACTCTTATGGACTTTTACCTATAGACAGTCGTTTGAATAAGTTTTTAAAGTTTAATTTCATTTATAATTCAGTTCCATTACAAACACCGATATCCTCTACATGTGGATTTTATTGTATATATTATATAATTCAAAGAGCTCGAGGACATAGTCCTTTTGAAATCATTGATGCATTAAGAAGAAGTGATGGTGATTTTGTTGTAAAGGATTTTGTATATAGACATTATAAACCATTATTTTATTGATGTTGTATTAGTTAAGTTGCATTAGTTAAGTTGTTGGTAATTGTGAATTGTATTATGAATATTGTAAATAAACAAGACAGTTTTATACAACATTCTTTTTTATTGTGTTATACATTATTTACATTTTAACAATTATTTCACATTAAGCTTTTATTTTACAAATACATTCAATACATCGATAAACACATGCCATTCATACCAATCTAAATTAATATATGTATCATAGACATTACATCCACGTTTGTAAATGCTATGAAAACTAGCATAACACTGTCCATTACCAAACTTTATTATTTTAACATCTTTGTGTTCAGACAGTTTCAGTTCATATCCATGATCATTCATGTCAATGTTCATCACCATAACACACATGGGATGCGTCAGTTCAATGGACTTGGTGCCTCGCATGAGTTGCATTCCTTCCTCTTTGAATTCAAGCGTCAGGTTCTTTCCAATCCAATGCTTGTAACAGAGCGTGCCATTCCACTGTGTTGAGGGTGATGTAGTCGTAGCATTTTGTAAGCTCGTCATATTGGCGAAATCGTACAAACACGTCTAAATAGTTCTCAGTCACACGCACTTCTAAATCCTCTGAGAGTTTCAGGAGAAAGCCAGGTATCCTCAGCTTCTCTAGATGGTCTTTCAACACAGATTTTTCGTCAGTTGATAGAATGATATACTTTCCAAAATGTTTTAGCACGATGTCATCATATACGTTTCTCAGATATGAGAATCCATGCGTAATGGGTTCATATTCCGATAAAAAGTCTTCCATCTCGTTCAACAGTCAGATGAACTATGAGCTGTCTCCTTGTCTGCAAAGACGTTTTTTATGCTCGCAAGATGGCGAAGAGTGGATGTTGTATCACTTCTAGGAATCGTAAGACTGCGCGCCAGTTCTTCATATCAAAGATAATCAAATCTGTATATGGTGTATCTGGCACAACTCCCTTATAATCCTCTGGATAATCCTGTAAAAGATTTCTACAGATTTCTACACGTATGTTAGAATCATATTCAGCCACCGTCACTTCCACTTTATTTTCAAGTCTACGTTTAAACCCAGGTTCAAGTGGTATGTTTTTAAAGTCTTTCCACACTTCAGGTTTAAACCGATGATAACTTCTCTGAGAATCTAGTATCACTTCATTCCTATCATTTACAGTAAGGTAAGCACCACCGTTCAGCATGAGTGCATTCATGTTTTTACCTTGTTATGAGCCACCTTCTTGTCTGCGAAGCCTTTTATCCACTTCTTTCACCTGCTTCTTCAGCATTTTCCATTCAGGTATTGTCAGCAAAATTCCCTTTTTCGTTGGACGGTTTTTTCCAGTCCCCTCATCTCTCAGGTACTTGCGAATGTTTACCACTCCTTCATTGCTTTGTTTCATAATCTTGATATACTTTCCATTTCCTAGAGAAAGCATTCCATCCCACGACTGTGGTGTTGGTGCTGTCTCCACTTTCAATTTCTTGATGGTAGTGGTAGGATTTTTCACTTTTAAGTCTTAAACTGCATCTGCAAGAGTATCCATATCAGTTGTAGATCTCTTACGACATTCACGTTCCATGTTAACACTTCAATGTTCACACCTCAAATAACTCTTCCGTTGGAGGACCTCCCCCTTTTATACCACAGCCTTGTAATGTCCATGCGCTAAGGTGGAATAGCCATCATTCAGCACATATCGCTTGTCGTCATATGGGGAGAAGGCTACTTTCCTCAACTTCTCCGAGAAAAGCTGGTAACTATGACTTCGGATAATGTGTCCTGTAGCCATCGTTTGAGTTTTCTTGAACAAACTGTCTCTATACTGCACATGTTTAATGCGTCTTTGACAAGCTTGAGTGATGCCTTTAGCTGTATGTTTTTCTTTCCCACCGCACAATAAACTGTACATTTTCGGTCTGAGTCCAACAAACTCTTCAATGGGGACGCCGGCCGTCTCATCCTTCATTTTCCCAAGCACTTTTTTGTTCACGTTGGAATGTAGGAAATGATCCGGCGGATAGTCACTTGTGTCGAACAGGTCAGCATCCTGCTGCATATCCTTGTAGATATCTTCCGTTTCTATGTCGTAACATAGACTGTCGGTGTCGCTGAACAATAACTTGGCATTGGGATACTTGACCATGATGTAGTTGTAATGAAAGTTGAACATAAGCACTTTGCTGAGGTCGAGAATGGTGAAACCAACTTGAATGGGTTTATCCAGAAGCAAATCCACTTTGCGCAAATGTACCGCGGTCAAATCTTCGTTGAAAATTTTGAATTTGTGGAAAGAAGGTTTGGCTACAAGTTTCTTGAACCGCTTTTCCTTGTGAACAAGTTCAACATTGATTCGCTTTCTCACATTTTCCATGGTTTTGCCAAACACCGAGTTGTTCATCAGTTTGAAGAAGTCTTTCTCAAATGGGTTCTTGGCCAATTTTCTCTTTTCCGTGTTCAAGGCAATGTATTTTGCCAACCATTTGCTCTGTTCAAACATGATGGCGCGATGTACTTTAGTGACTTTCAACCCCAGTGAGACGTACTGTTGTAAATTCCTGTAATGAAGTACATATTTCTTCTTGTCAGACAAGTTAGGAATAAGCTTTTAACTGGGTTTGCCTTTCATGTTTAGATCTTCCAGTAGCTTCTGACTGTACTCTGACAATTCTCCAAATTTGACACATTTCCGTTCTGGAGCCACTGGGTAGTAATTATGACGATCATGGATTGAATTTGGATATTCTAAATCCACTTCCAAAATGAATCCAATGTCATCATCTTCATCCACATCCATGAAGTCAATGGATTCTGGCTCGCTCACCCACATAAATCCTCTTTGTGGCATGCTTTGTGACATGGCCCAGCCATACAAGTTGTTTGCGTCGAGGTACATCAGGTAGTTGTTTGGTATCTCAGAATTGTATTCTGCTACGTAGGGATTATTCGCTTTCGCATACTTGTGTGTGATCACAGATATTCCTCCACGTATGCCTTGCTCAACCATTTGGTACATGTCAATGTCATTGATCAATTCCAACTTCACCTTTGTCGCTTTCAACATTGCATCCCACGACAGTCCTGGTGCTGTATAGTAATGAGCAGGATCCAATTCATACGTGTTGAGGCATACTTGACGAAAGTTTTCAAACACGTCAGCTAGTAATAACACATCTGATTTCAGGTACAGGTCGTGGTATTCACCAAATGTTGTACAGTTGAATGTATCCCACACCTTCTGTGCATGCGCATAATCCTCATCGCTAATGTCCTCTTCGCTAAGCTGACTATAAAACTTATCCTTTGATGGTAGCTGTGTTTCAGCAAACTTGGATGGTTCGTCCACGTAATCATAGGGGTACACTCCCTTTCTCAGCAGCAAATCTTGTTGATCACTATCGTGAATGTGAGAGGTCATGTTGTAGAAGTTATCTTTCCCTTCTGCTGTAAGGTTGGATACCAACTTCTGTAGAGAGGTACTCATGAACTGAAAGCTGTCTGTAAATTTCAGATTGCTCAGGGTGAATGCAATATATTTCTCAATGGTGTTGGGAATGACTGTAATCGTTTCACCTTTGAATTTCCCAATTTCCTCCATGATAAGGTGACTGTCATAGCCTCGCAAATTGTGGAAAAATACGGGAATGATAAAAGAATCTTGATCCCCTTGCTGATCTTTTCTAAGTCGGAATTGTAAGTTACATTCATTGTGCGCTGCTCCACGATATTTGCCATTGATATGGTCATGATCTCTCACACGATCTGCTCCTAGAGGTTCATGACAAATGTAGCAATCAACAGCGTTCTTGAAATTCTCGTTGTCTTCACGAGTCATCACCATTTCCTTTGGCCGCTCTAAACCACGTACAATACGATCACGTTCATTCACCATATGGTCTAAAAAGACTTTCACAGCATTGTCTCCTCGATACACAACTGGTGCACGTGTGTCGTACTGGCTTACAACCACATAGGCAAAGCTGTTTGGACGATGATGTTGATACTTGTCTCCTTCTTCATGCTTTTGCGTGAAACATTCAAAGTCGGCATAAATCACAAAAGGTGCTCGCTGTTGTTTAGCCACATTCTTGAACTTGATGAAGGGTTCCTTGGGAAATGATAAACGTGCTCCATTCTTGTCACACACTTCACGATGTTTATCTAAAAGATCTTGTCGTACAAACCCGTGAAGACAGTTGAAACAATAAAAATATGCAGCCTTATGCTTTGATCGATAACACATAAGTCTGCTAAAATTCTTGATGAGGCAGTAATGCCTCGTCTTGTCATTGCTAATCAGAAGTAAGTTGATTTCTCTCACACTGACGTTTCGACTAAGTTGTATTGGAACAACTACATCTTGTTCATATCCAAACACGTTGATGGCTACATCGTTCTCCTTTTCAAACTTTGGAATGTCAGTAATTGGTGTCGGAAATGTCATACCCTCTACCTTTAATTCCTTCTCAAATGGTTTGTAATGATTCACGCGATTTGGGTTGTTGTCATGAGGGTGAAGGTAAGCCAATACTGACCATAAGAAACACTTGTTATCATCATCATTCTTAATGTTTATCACACCCTTTGTTTTCTTCACTTTCTTCGGTAGTGGAATAAAACTGCTCGCTTCTAGAGGAACCAACGTAGCTGTATGTACTTCAATGTACAGTATGTTATCCAATACCCAGCCAGAGCCTTGTCGCTCATGTTCGTCAAACTTGGTAAATAATTCTTTATAGGCTTCTGGCAGGTCCTGCTCAATATCTGCTGGATTGTATGCTGCATATGTTGGACTGCTGATAAATGCATTATCCACTTGTTCTACCATAACACCTTCATCATTTGCTGTCAGTTTCTTGAAACGTGCGTGTACGACAATGTACCATTTCATTCCATGGCTTAAGGTCTCCAACAAATGTGTCTTGATACGGTTCTCTTGCTGTCGCATTTCAAGCAGTAAATCCGATCCATCCTCGGGCTCAAACCGTTTTTCCTGCGCGTTTTCACCAAGACTAACCCTTCTACCTCTCCCTACTTGTCCTGTCTTTTGTTTCTTTGAAACATGTTCTTGAGACACATTTTCCATCTCAGCTGGTTTACATGTATGTGCCTCAAAAGTATCCATAGATGGAAACTCTTCATTGCATTCCGCACACTGGACTGGACCGTATGGCCAAATGTCATCTTCTTCCATCTTTTCTCTCTTTGCTCCTTTCCCTACATGTTTCACTAAAGTTTTCATCTCAGCTTTGCATGTATGTGCTTCAAAAGTATCCATAGAGGGAAATTCCACATTACATTCCCCACACTGGACTGGACCGTATGGCCAAATGTCATCTTCTTCCATCTTTTGTCTCTTTGCTCCTTTCCCTTCATGTTTCACTAAAGTTTTCATCTCAGCTTTGCATGTATGTGCTTCAAAAGTATCCATAGATGGAAATTCCACATTACATTCCCCACACTGAACTGGACCGTATGGCCAAATGTCATCTTCTTCCATCTTTTGTCTCTTTGCTCCTTTCCCATGCTCTTCACGTTCCATCTTAGCTAGTTGTTGTTACGTCAACTGCTGAAACTAAAATGCTGAAATGTAATCTCAAACATCCCCCTTTTATACACATTCATACATAGACAGAATTTGCGTTTTCATTTCATAACAGAGGATGGCCCTTAAAAGGGCCGAAAGATGTTAGTAATTTGACGCTTCACCAGCAAGTCGGATTGCCGCAGTCGCACTGGTATCTGTAAAACTGTTCCATGGAGAACGGTCGTCGCGAGCACTTGAACGGATGACGGTTATAGTAGCCAAAGTTTTTTAGTGTCGCTCCACACCACCAGCAGTCCGTGCATGGCTGCGGTCCTGGCAATCGCGCAGTAAACTTGTACCAGAGCAGTCCACCGCAAGTTTTGCAGCAGTAATGTCGTGGTGCATTGTGGTGCACCGGGCAGTTGTGTGGTTGACCTGGGTACTCCAACCATACCCAACACTTATAACACTCAGTCGTTAGCGTCACTGCCTTGCCGTTTCGCATCTCTGTGATTTTACGAATTGTTGACATCTTGCTGCTTGTGTTGGATAATGCAGCTGTAACCCACCTTTATATACTACTAGCGAACATCCTCGCATTATATGCTGATGGGGGGGGTCCTTACTTAATGCAAGTATTTCGTGCTACCCCGGGGGGGGGGTCCTGACTTTAGGTCAACTGCATGGGGGGGGTCCTGAGTTTAGGTCGGCTAGGGGGGGTCCTGAGTTTAGGTCGGCTAGGGGGGGGGTCCTGACTTTAGGGCGACTGCATGGGGGGGGGGGGTCCGATCCTGACTTCAGGTGGTATATAACCCATGCTCATTTCAGTTTGGGCTCACACTCGCTTCCGTCAACATGGAGTGCTTCTTCGGGTTACATGATGCTCGCACCATTGCTGAAGTTAGAGAACTTCACCTGCCTGTCACACAGCCACAGACACCGCCAGAAAGAGTCTACTTCTTCCAGCTGCTGCCAGACCCGGTTCATGGATCCATCATGTGCGTGCCCGTCCTGTACAACCGTCAAGTCACGATTGGAAAGAGGCTCAGAGATATAGAGGCTGGTCACTATGATGAAGCGTTCTTTAGAACGATGATGCTAGGGGAGTCAATACCTTCGCGGATGGAAGAAGAAGAGTACCCGGCCTGGGGGAGATTCTTCCTCCAGCAAGACTTGGATATTTGCCCAGGATGTGGGTGTATGATCTCCCCAGACCGGGTGCTGTCTGAGTGCAACCATCAAATGTGCCTGGTCTGCGCGGCGCACTGGACTCAACTGCTGGCGCTAAATGACCGCTACTCTGTGAGGTGCTTTACCTGCGGCATGCGAGGGGACCACTTTTTGTTCAACGGGCAACAGCTCACACATTGCAGTAGGCCAGTGCAGGACATTGTGACATTCTTTTAAACCGAGACCGGCAGCAGCAGGAGAAAAACTAACATCTCCTGGCTCTTTTAAGAGCCCACCACTGATACTGAAATAAGCGCTAATCGTGTCATGGTGTTAGTATGTATGTGTATGCATGAGAGTGTGGGAAATGCTTAAAAAAAAATGGTCACCCGTTTGAATGGTTGTTTGAATGGCCGCCCACTCTCCATATTACGTCATTATGACGTTCATATGACGTTCATATGACGTTCATATGACCTCCATATCACCTCCATATCACCTCCATATCACCTCCATAACACGTCCATAACACGTCCATAACACGTCATAATGACGTCACTGTTTTAGAAACCCCATGGGGCTTCTAAAACAACTCCTCACGTCATTATGACGTTCATGTGACGTTCATATGACGTCCATATGACAACCATATGACGTCCATATGACGTTAATATCACGTCAATATGACGTCAATATGACGTCACTGTTTTAGAAACCCCATGGGGCTTCTAAAACACCTCATGACGTCATTATGACGTCACTTCCTGTTTTAGAACCCCCACTTTTCCCCTACTCTGCTGTTTCTTGAGTTTGCATTCTTGGCCTCAAGAATTTCAGTCAGAAAAACTTCGTAGTCATGCTTAGCCAGAAGCAGACTTTTTTTCGGGTCCACCTTGGCCGAAAGAGTTTGAAGAAGTTCTCCAGTAAAGCGGTTTTCTATGTCATCCATCTCCGATCAATATTCTTGCAGGTAATTTCGAGTTATGCTTGATGAATATTTCTACTCTCTTATATAGCAAACGGCTTAATCCATCAAACACCGGAGTTAAGCTAGAATCCTGATGAAATGATCGTCTCCGGAGAATTCGTTGACAATGCATCACAGAAACTTAATTTAAAAAATGTAATTCAAATCGCCTGATCATTAAACCATAAAAATCTTTCATGTATAATTGTAATTACTAATTGCATTTCCTGAAAGGTTAATAGTTTTTTTCATGTATAATTGCAATTTTGTAATCGTAAATCATTGTGTTACAACGTAAATTGCTCTTGTTTCGATCACCTATGATCCAGCTTGTGATTGGCATTGATAAAGCAAAAACGTTGTCTTTTATGTCAAGATAAAAAAACCATTTGGATAAGTTTCAACTTCACCGAACTTTCATTTCAGGGAATCTTTAACGTTTTGTGTGGTAAAATTCAGGGAAACTATAGTTTCCCTGAAAATTTTTAGGGAAATTATAGTTTCCCTGGTTCGGTCAAGGAAAGTATAGTTTCCCTAGGGAAACTATAGTTTCCCTGAAATCACAGTTTCCCTGTAACATATGTACGTTTTTTCAGTTGAAAAGCGTGTCTCATCCTAGATTTTTAGCCTGAATGTCTTAAAAATTTTGGTTGGTGACAGCGAGCGGAAGTGCCTACTTGGCTGTTATCTTTTTGGCAATTCGCCAAAACTTGGCGGAAATATTGGCCAAAGACCCCATTTTCTTTGAGTGTCTCCTCATAGAGTATTCATATAAACGCATTGAAATTTCGGTGGAAGGTAGGGACCAAAGTATCTACCTGGACATTACTTTTTCGGCGAATCGCCAAAAATTGGCCTAAATATTGGCAAAAACCCTTTTTTCGTAAAATCTTAACTAACCACGCGAAAATATCCTTACTATCTTGATATTTTAGTTAAAGATAGCAGTCACTGATAATTACCTGGCTATTACCTTTTTCCGTAATTCAGAAAAAAAATGGTCGAAATATTGGCTTAAAAACCTTTTATGCGATAACTCTTAACTAAAGACAGAGAAGGATTGGAATGTCTTGAATTTTTCAGCAAATGTACTACTATTCACCTCACCATTACTTGTTTTGGTGACTGGTTAAGAACCTTAGAAATACTGGAGAGAAAAAAACAGAAAAAAATCAATGAATCGCGACACACACTAACCCTCTTCACAGTTTACATAAAGAAAACCGTCATTCGCACTTACCGGTCTTTTACCGGTTTTCGTAATTCAGAAAAAAATTGGCAGAAATATTGGCGAAAAATCTGGTTATATAGTCTAATTATATAACCGTCTAATTTTGAATTATGGAGGTAAACCTTCTCATCTACTTGACTATTTTTTTTTCGATTCACCAAAGATTGGAGCAAATATTTGAGAAAACCCATTTTTCAGTTAAATCTTTAGTCGCACCAGACAGAGAACCTTATTTTCGTGAAATTTTGGGTAAATCTAGCAGTCATTGGTACTTACCTTATTGTTGCTGTTTTTTTTCTTCGCAATTTAAAAAAAAAATGGCGAAAACAGTGGCGAAGTCTTTTGAAACTGTATACACACCGTGACATTATCTATATAGTCAGTAACATCAATCAAGAATTGAAGCTTTTTTACCGAAACAAATGCTCGGGATTGTGTCATGGCAATTTCTCAAAACCCTAAAGGCCAAGACTTCTAAGACATTACACAGTGAAAACGTACACTTTTCGCTTCGAGGCTTGGAGCTATGCTCATACATATTCTTAACAGACATTCCATTTAAGTCCATGAATATTCTAAGAAACAGATAAGCCAAGTCTTCTGAAAATTTACACACTGAAAATAGATGTATATTGCACGATGAAAAACCGTATTTATACATCGAGGTTTGCTAAATATACAAGTTCTTCTGAAATTTGTAAACGCAATTTTTCTCTGGGATTATCACGGACGTGTTTATTGGGTGCCAAGTGGCGAATCACTCATGCTCATCTCTCTGTTATTTATAATTGGACCAGTAAAATGCTGCACGGTGAATAGGCATTGTCTATAAAAAAGGCATGTGGGAGTAGCATCACATTCGCATGCTGCGAATAGTCAGAATCAGGAGGGTGATGAATAGGCAACCTGGACAGAGAACCCGACATTTAATCGAGCGATATTTTGTCCAGTGACAATTAGTCTAAATCGCCATTTGGTCGACATTCTGAAGTCATGGGAATGAGACGATTGGAAATAGTAGGCCCACACTATGCTCACGGCACCGAATGCCTGTAAAATATAGGCGTACATGTTTTTTATCGATACTGTATAGCTGTTAGGATTTTAGTGATGGATTCTGTGTGTTGTATTGCAATGGCCGTTGAGTTAATATTGAGTTGTCCTTGACTTGTTTTTATAGTGTGACGGACGTTGCAAACGCGGGATTATTTGCGGTAACATTGTTTTATGTGTTTTTGAACGTTCATCGCGCCTCTTACCAAAACAGTTCAGTATGCAGATAGACGTTGAAGTGTCGACATATGTGTGTGAATTGTGATCTAAAAATGTCGGATATATATATTTATTTTAAGGATAAATAAGGGCCAAAAGGTACGATATTTATATTAGATCCTTAATCGCAAGCCTATCTAAAGATTTTAAGCCTTCCTTTGCGTTTCAATAAAGGTAAATGTCGGTGTTTTAACCTCACGGTTTTGCAAGCCTTTAATTGTTTTTAATGAACGCGTAAAGGGTATAAATGGTTTATAAAGCGTGATATAAACGTGTTCGTAGTTTCCAAATCGTAAGGATTGTTTTTTTTTAATCTGTTCTAGTTTTCCACGTTGAGCTGAGTTGAGTTGAGCTGAGTTGAGTTGAGATGAGTTGAATTGAGTTGAGTTGAGTTGACTTGAGACGATGAGAGAATTAACGAATAAACGTGTGCTCATCAATGGGGCTTTTTCTCTGTACGACTATCCGACCAACGGGCCTTCGGCCATTATAGTGGAAAACTTCGCCTCCACGTCTATCAGCATACCCACGGTCTGGACCTCTAGTGCAGTACACCCGCGTGAACTTTATGACTATTATGGATATTATTTTATCATGCCCGATCGATTCTTTTAAATCAAGGCCATTGGTGTAATGGAGGGCGAGTGTGCAAAGTCAACAGTGTCGTATTTCGCTAACTGTTAAACGAACGTATGAGTACCCTGTCTCCCAGGGTACGTGATCCAGGCACTTGTTTTAAACAATGCGTTTTGGAGTACCTACGATGTGACTTCAAAGGAGCGGCGGCATCCAGGCACTCGCTTTACACGATGCGTGTTGAATGCCTCCGATGTGACATCAAAGGAGAGGCGGTGTACTCAAGCTACCTTCGATGCCGGTGTTTGATTGATGTGGGCCAAAGTTCTCGGTTACGTGACAGACTGTTCGCAGGTCAAGGACGTTTCACGAATTAGGTCACGCGCGTGTTGATGAAACAAGCGGAAACCTGCTAACACCCTTTTCAGCGGCAATGAGCAGCTGAAAGGACCGCCATTCGAAGACACATTTACCAACACTGAACTGTGGTTTTTTAGTTGAAATTAAGTCGTAGTTTTTTGTGTTTAAAGGGTTCCAGGGAAATCTTTGGGTAACTGTTACAGTTACAACGGTTCACAAGAGTTTGTGTATACTGAAATAACCAGTCTTGCACATGACCTCATGTTTCTAAAAGTGGTGTTTTCAGTGATTATACGCAGGTCTACGATTTTTCTTGTAATGCAGGGTACTGGTGAATTTTTATTGCGTATGAATAATTATGATTCATGTGTCTTAATTTAAATATGTGATATAAACCAATCAGATTCCTTTTCCAAAAAAAAAACAAAAAAAAACACACACACACAGGAACAAAATGGAAAAGGAGCAGGAATCCCATGAACTTGAATCGACTGCGCCTGTACGTAGTTCATCGGAGCTTTCACAACAGCAGCGCTTACAGCAAGGCGATGCTCGCAAGACTGATTCAACGGTTATTAAATCAGCCAGTCCTGCAGAGGAGAGGGATGAAACGTCTACAAGTATGCGATCAGTTCGCCAGCGTGCAATGACGGAAAAAGGCTTTGAATATCAAGTTGAAGTGAAAGAAAAGGCCGTATCAGCTGCAGTCAACCGATGGCGACGCAAAGCCGACGAATTAGAGTGCATGATAATTGGCTGTGAAAGCACAACGGAAATCAGCCAAGCTTGGGATGTTCTGCAAGCCTGCATCAAGGTTTGTAAAGACAAAATTGATGACTTGCATAGCCTTCAACCCAGTGCATGGATGAATATAGAAGGGTTGCTAGATCGGCACCGTGACATCGGAAATCAAGTCTCCTCGAAGTTAAAGGACCTGGCGTGTGAAATGGGTTCCCGTAGTTCAAGACGTTCGTCAGCACTCTCAAGGAAGTCTTCAGTGATGGAAATGAAAGCTGCTGCTCGTGCTGCTGAAATTTCTGCACAACTCAGGTATCGCAAATTGGAGCACGAATTAGAAGAACAAAGGATGAAAATCAATCAAGAAATGGAGGAGAGACAATTGAAGCTGAAACAACGACAAGAACAATTAGCCCTTGAAAGGGACCTGGTCGTTGCCAATGCTAAGCTACAAACTTACCAAAAAAGGAGCAATCCAGCACATAGTAACATTGAAGAAACTCTTCGTTCGCTACCTGTAGACACTACGGTTGTTGAGCGATTCATTGAACAGCATGCATCTGAACAAGACTTGGTGACGCAGGACACTCAAAACGTAGCGCTTCCTGAGACAAAAACCTCCATGCGGCCTGATGGTAAACCTGTGACCAACGTTCCAGGCACACAGTCACGGGGTAAGGAACCGGCAATGTCACGCAACGCTAAAACTTCGTGGCTGCCAGAGAGTTCCGATCGAGATAACAGAAGACCAGATGCATCTATGCCTTTCGCCTCTGCTCCGACACCCACAGGGAGAACGCCATATCAGGTTACAAGCGATAATCGAGCATACGAACCTGGGCATGGACAGAACAGCGACATAAGTGAACTTGTCAGAGCGATTGCCACAGCGCGGATGCCTTCAGCTGAACCTGGCATATTTACTGGTAACCCCTTGGAGTGGAAGAGATCGTTCGAACTTCTTATCGAACAGAAGAATATCGCTCCAGCAGAGAAACTGTATTATCTTCAACGTTATGTGGCTGGTGAAGCCAAGGAATGTATCCACGGTTTTCTCCTGGAGGGCTCAGACATGGCGTATACGGAAGCAAAGGATCGGTTGGATGCGAGATTCGGCGATCCGTTTAACATCGCGACAGCTTTTAGAAAGAAGCTCCTTGAATGGCCAAATGTTTCAAACAAGGATGGCTCTGCGTTGCAAAGGCTTTCTGACTTTCTGAAGCAGTGCCAGTCGGCAAAGAGAAGCAACCTGAATCTGCGTATACTAGACGATGCCCGAGAGAACCAGATTATACTCAGGAAACTTCCGGACGCTCTGGTCTTTCGATGGTCAAGAATAGTGCAAGACCAGAAGGAGCTCAGAGGCATCTATCCGTCATTTGAGCAATTTTCTGACTTCATCGAGAAAGAGGCCAAGATAGCTTGCGATCCAGTTACATCCTTTCAAGCTCACAAGGACACCCAAGACAAGAGTAAAGGTATCGGGAAAGGACCAGCATTCAAGGAAAAGAAACAATCGTTCTTGTCAGGAATAACGAAAGCTCAATATGCAAAAACGGAGGCTGTAGCAGACACCGACAAGACTTCAAGCGATATAGGCTCCGGCAAGAGTACGGAAGATCCAAAACAAGCTCGCAAGCGGCGTCCTTGCTTTAAGTGCAAGAAAGATCACCATGTTGACAACTGTCCAGAATTCCTTGCTTTAAATATTGAGAACCGTCGCAAATACGCGCGGGCTAACAAGTTATGCTTCGCGTGCCTAAACCCGAATCATCTTGCAAAGGACTGCAGATACAAGAAGAGATGCAAAGAATGCGGTAAACCACATCCAACGTCCCTCCATGACAACGATTGGACAAAGTTAAAGGGCAATTCCAAAGGGGAAAACGTAGAAGCCGTGACGAGTCACTCCGCGAGCGTGTCGAGCAGTAATAAGGCGACGATGATCATACCAGTCTTTTTATCGCACGAAAATGCGAAGGAAAAGGAAGTTCTCGTCTATGCGCTACTTGACACACAATCCGACGCCACCTTCGTGACCAAAGACATATGCGAAAAATTGGGCGTTGACGGCCCTGAGACACAGCTTCTACTATCAACGTTGTCTTCGGAAAATCAAGTGCTACCATGCAACAAAATCACCGGTTTATGCGCTAGAGGGTTTAACAGCTCGATGGTGATTCCCATACATAGTGCCTTTACAAAGGATGTGATACCAGCAAACAGGAATCATATTCCAACCCCGCAGACGGCGATAAAATTTCCACACCTGAACAGGATAGCTGGTGACTTAATGCCTGTATCAAACTGTGAAATTGGGCTGCTTTTGGGATATGACTGCCCCCGTGCTCTGACGCCCAGAGAGGTTATACCAGCTCCGGGCGAACAAGCATACGGCCAACGCACTGACCTAGGATGGGGAGTCGTTGGCATCCTCGATCACTCTTCTAGGAACGAGAATGGCGTAGCTACCACCCACAGAATTGTCACTAAGGAAGTGCATGCTCCGATCAGTACGGACCGGCATTCTGTGGCATTCTCAATAAAGGCAGCGAAAGTAAAGGAACTTATCAACCCGATCGACGTGAGCAATTTGATGGACATTGAATTTATTGACAATAGTGACCTTGGAGACAGCAAACGCTCGTTGGAAGACCAGAGGTTTCTGACCATCCTAAGCGACCGCATAACAAGGACACCAAAAGGACACTTTAAAATGCCTCTGCCATTCCGCGACAAAGACCCAGCACTTCCAAACAACCGAGCTTTGGCAGAGAAGAGACTCGAAAGCTTGAAAAGGAAATTACTCAAGGACAACGCATACCGCGCCGACTATGTCAAATTCATGAACGACGTAATTAACAAGGGCTTTGCCGAGAAATGCGATGAAACTTCCCCACCGGAGAAAATGTGGTATCTGCCCCACCATGGTGTATACCACCCTAAAAAGAAAAAGATACGGGTAGTTTTCGATGCGAGTGCGCAGTATGGTGGGGTGAGCCTCAACGACATGCTTTTACAAGGCCCTGACCAAATAAATGGACAACTTGGAATTCTTTGCCGTTTTCGGAGGGAGATGATCGCACTTACGTGTGACATAGAACAAATGTTTTATCAGTTCAAAGTGTGTCCCAGTCATCGAGATTTCTTGCGGTTTTTGTGGTGGGAAAATAATCTAAGTGAACCACCAACAGAATTCCGAATGACTGTTCATTTGTTCGGTGCCAAATCATCTCCAGGATGTTCCAACTTCGGCTTGAAGATGGCAGCGGATTTCGGGGAAGAAGAGTTCGGAAGCGCAGCCGCAGATTTTATCAGAGACAATTTCTACGTGGATGATGGGCTGGCGTCGGTAGAGACAGACCATAAAGCAATCGAGTTGGCATCAAACAGTCAAGGTCTTTGTGCGAAAAGTGGAATTCGTTTGCACAAGTTCGCTTCCAACTCCGCGGTGGTCATGGAAGCCATTTCAGAGGCTGATCGGGCAACAGGACTGCAAAACCTGAACCTCCTAAAAGGCTACGATGTTACTGAGAGAACGCTTGGGATCGAGTGGTCACTTGCCAGTGATGTGTTTCAGTTCAGAATCGTACTCCAGAATCGCCCACCTACACGAAGGGGAATTCTGTCGTCTGTGAGTTCAGTTTACGATCCGATCGGTTTCTTAGCTCCTGTCATTCTTCAAGGACGAGCTTTTCTACAAGCCACCTGTAAACAAGGTCTTAACTGGGACTCACCACTTTCGCAAGAAATTGTCGACCGATGGGAAGCCTGGAAAAGCGAGCTTCTTCAACTTGAAACACTGAAAATACGACGCTGCTACAAACCAGATAACTTCAGCGAAGTCAAGGTTGCAGAACTGCATCACTTTTGTGATGCCAGTACCATTGGATACGGGCAATGCACCTATCTTCGAATGGTCGACTCCAACAGCACAGTGCACTGTACTCTCGTCTTAGCCAAGGCAAGAGTTGCGCCTGTAAAACAATTAACTATTCCAAGACTTGAACTCTGTGCCGCGGTTTTATCTGTTAAAGTAAGCAACTTCCTAAACAAAGAACTGGGAATCAAAATCGACAAAGATTTTTTCTAGACAGACAGCACCGTTGTCCTGGGTTATGTCAGCAGCAACGCCAAGAGGTTTCACGTGTTCGTTGCTAACCGCATTCAACAGATCAGAGACACCACCGAACCAGGACAATGGCACTACGTTCGCTCGGAAGAAAACCCAGCAGATTGTGTATATCGAGGAATGAAAGCCAGCACACTGATTAAGACCAGCAGATGGCTAAACGGACCGGAGTTTCTTTGGAAACATGAAGTGACCGCTTCTACCGTAACTCCTCATGTTTCACCAACAGATCCCAACCTCAAACGGATACACAACTTAGCTGCTGTGACGGATACACAGAACACGGCAATGGAAGAACGCTGGGCAAGATTCTCATCGTGGCAGACTCTACGGAAAGCCGTGGCGTACTCCCTGTTGTACAAGAAGCTCTTGCACTATCGAACTGCTCCTAGCATAGCGCACAAGCCAAACCCTGGTATTGATGTGCAACTGCTCCGTGACGCTGAGAGGGAAATAATCAAGTCAGTACAGAAAAACGCTTTCGAAACAAAGGCTGCTGGCTTTCAAAAGGGCAAAGTGTTCAAGAAAGGAAGTTTTCTGGATAAACTGGATCCTTTATGGACGACTTCGGTGTACTGAGAGTCGGTGGAAGACTAAATAAATCGCGACTCCCTTAAGAAATGAAACATCCAGTTATTCCTCCCAAGAACAGCCATATAGCAACACTGATAGTGAGATACATCCACAGTCAAGGGCATCAAGGGAGAGGATCAACAATGAATGCAATTCGTGAAAGTGGTTACTGGATCATTGGATGCAAGGTTGTCGTCTCAAGGATAATACAGGGATGTCTCATATGCCGAAAATATCGCGGCCGCTTAGAGTATCAAAAGATGGCACCACTGCCCGAAGACAGAATGGAAGATGTGCCTCCATTTACATACTGCGGCGTGGATTACTTCGGACCGTTCCATATAAAATTGAAACGAAGCGAGGTTCCACGGTACGGTGCCCTATTTACTTGCATGGCGTCAAGGGCAATTCACCTTGAAGTAGCGGAATCCCTGAACACGGACGCATTCATTAACGCCCTTCGTCGTTTCATAGCGATTCGGGGACCAATACGGCATCTTCGTAGTGACAGGGGAACCAATTTCGTAGGTGCCAAAAACGCCCTAGAGAAGGAGATAGCTAGTATGGATCATAGCAAAGTACGAGACTTTCTACTGAACGCAAATTGTGACTATTTTGACTTCAAGATGAATCCCCCAAGTGCTTCTCACATGGGCGGGATTTGGGAGCGCCAAATTCGCACTGTAAGAAGTGTTCTTCAACCGATGTTGGACAAAGTGGGCACTCAACTGGATGACGACTGCCTTAGGACGGTTTTCTACGAAGTTATGGCAATCGTGAACTGTCGCCCACTCACATTAGATCACTTACATGATCCATTCTCCGACATTTTGTCACCGAACCAACTTCTTACAATGAAAACCAAAGTCGTGTTGCCCCCCCTGGAACTTTTACCGTCAAAGAAGAACTATACGCAACAAGAAGGTGGAGGAGGGCGCAGTATGTAGTTAACATTTTCTGGTCAAAGTGGAAAGCAGAATACCTGTCCGAGCTACAGAAACGTCAAAAATGGACGCACCCACAACGCAACATGACAAAAGGCGACATCGTTTTACTCAAGGAAGATGAACTGCCACGCAATACTTGGCCAATTGCAATCATTGAGGACACATATCCCTCCGCGGATGGAAAGGTGCGAACGGTTAAAGTACGAGTGGCAGATCAACACATGAATCATCATGGAGTAAGAACAAAGCCACAATCCGTGTTAGAAAGACCCGTGCACAAATGTATCTTGTTGCACGAATCCACGACGGGAAACCGAGGGATTCCTCCACCGAAGAGCCCATGAAAGTGTGTGTTATGAATTCTTCCTTGGACTCGGTTAAGCGAACTGTATTTGTTGCCTAGCGCCAGTCTCAAAACGCCGTTTTTATTCCCGAACTGATCCGTCATTCCGAACCGATACGACTAATTGTGCAGTGTACACAGGGTTTATGTTACGAAGTGAAATACCTGTATTTGTGTATTTACGACTAAACTGTGACACATATTATTAGTGAAATCATATAACCATACATTATACACACAGCTTTGTTGCTGAATGCGGTCCTGTTCTACTGTAAGTTTGATATGTCGGTAAACGTCTCTGAAACTGAACTATTAATTAAAGTTAAAAAATTTAAGGCAATCCTTTAAATTTTTGGGGAGCCATGTGACGGACGTTGCAAACGCGGAATTATTTGCGGTAACATTGTTTTATGTGTTTTTGAACGTTCATCGCGCCTCTTACCAAAACAGTTCAGTATGCAGATAGACGTTGAAGTGTCGACATATGTGTGTGAATTGTGATCTAAAAATGTCGGATATATATATTTATTTTAAGGATAAATAAGGGCCAAAAGGTACGATATTTATATTAGATCCTATCTAAAGATTTTAAGCCTTCCTTTGCGTTTCAATAAAGGTAAATGTCGGTGTTTTAACCTCACGGTTTTGCAAGCCTTTAATTGTTTTTAATGAACGCGTAAAGGGTATAAATGGTTTATAAAGCGTGATATAAACGTGTTCGTAGTTTCCAAATCGTAAGGATTGTTTTTTTTTTAATCTGTTCTAGTTTTCCACGTTGAGCTGAGTTGAGTTGAGCTGAGTTGAGTTGAGATGAGTTGAATTGAGTTGAGTTGAGTTGACTTGAGACGATGAGAGAATTAACGAATAAACGTGTGCTCATCAGTGGGGCTTTTTCTCTGTACGACTATCCGACCAACGGGCCTTCGGCCATTATATATAGTGTCAGTTGAACGGTGTTCATTTAGTCAGTGGTCAGCTGAAATACCTCTTATTGCAGGACATCGCTATTTTATAACAAATATGTATAAATACTTCTAATCATTTACAAAAAGGAATGTTCTTTTTTTTTGCAAATAAAATTCACATAACTCAACACATCACCCTACAGATCACTCAAAACATCATAATTCACATAGCTGAGCATATAACTCCAACGTCACACACCACACAGCACATCACGCATCCTATTACTCAGCCTACCACTCAACACATCACACAAAACATCACTCTGCATATCGCACGACACATCATACATCACATCACTCAACATATGACTCCACAGTCAGTCAACACATCAGACATCGCATCCCTCAACCCATCGCTCAACACATCACTCAACATATCACTCGACAATCGCTCAACACATCACGCAACAATATCACGCATCACATCACTCAAAACATCACACATCAGATCACTGAATAAATCTAAACTAAATATGATTAATAAATAAAATAAATAAAATGGTGATAAATCAAACCAATGGCAAAATTTTTATTTGCTCGTTGTTCGCAAATTATTTTTAAAGTTAAATAAAATTAAATATATAAATAAATAGGTAATTAAATAAAACATATGTAAACATATGTATACATCTTAATATCATGTATAGTAACTTTTACAGCACCCTTTACCGTAAAACATAACATCAGCCGGACTTTGTATATGAGTCATTTCCCAAGCGGGCCTTACGTGGACTTTTCCCGCGGAGGACTTTTCCCGACCTAAATTACTAAATAAAAATTGCAATAAATTAGTTTTATTTTTCTTAGTTTTTTTTTCGTCCGCGGGAAATGGGGTACGGAAAAACCATGTCGTTCCCCTATCTGACTTCCTAATTCATCTGAAACACTTGAAGCAAGAAATAAAACAACTAAAAACAGCTAAAAATTCTCAAACAACTAAAGGAGCTCAAAACAATTACTCTCATGAGAAAAATCTTGATACCAGCTGTCCCAGTTAGCATAATTTTTCGTTCCAAGTATAAAACGCGTTGTTTTTAAATGGGATTTACGTGGGAACGTGGGACGTTGGCATAGCCACATAGAAAACATGTGTAATATACGTGGACATTCCCACGGTGTGATTTCCGTATAAAATCTACATATAATATACATGAGCTTTCCCACGTATAAAATGCACGGGTAGATACACGCGTAAACTGCATGGTTTTTTCCGCGTAATGCCCATTGTGGGCATGCCACTGTATAATATACGTAGAATTCCCCACTTCTAAAATGCATGGTTAATTAACGCATATTATATGTATGTTATACCTGTTGAATTCCCACGTAAAATTTTATAAGAAGTCATTTGTATATAACACGTACATTTTACGTGGGATTTCCCATATGGGCATTCCCATGCAAAATACGTGAAAATTTCAACTTAGTAAATGCATGGGAAAATATACGCAAATTATGCGCAGTCTGGCAATATGGGATTATTATCGCAGACCGGAAACAGCCGCCATTGATGTATTTAAATTTTGTTAAATTCTGCATATTTTGGTGGAGAGCTGCCTTTTTTCTAAGTATAATAGAAAGTTAGACATGGAAACACCAGTTTCACTAAAATTTTTATGCTTAAAATTCTTTTAAGGAGTACTTTATAATTGCACTATAGTTATAAAGGTTCATGTCTGTGTATTCGATGGAGTTATCGTATATGCCCACGGTATGTCGTCCCTTTAAAATTCCATGCTTAATATGCGTGGGAATTCCCACATATAAAATGCATGGACATGTATGCATATAAAATGCATGAGTTCACATGCGTATAATATACATCGGGAAGAGTCTCAAACTCTCCTGAATCCCACATAACTACATGGGATTTCCCCAACAAAACAGACATTATTTATGCCTGGGTACGTGGGAATACCCACATATATTATGCATAGTCCCCATGTGGAAAACACCTAAAACACTTGAAGCAAGAAATAAAATAACTAAAAACAGCAAAAAAAAAATACTTAAACAACTAAAGGAGCTCAAAACAATTACCCTCATGAGAAAAATCTTGATACCAAATGTGTTACTTACGTAGCACTCAAAATCGCCGCATCTTAGTCAGTGTGGTAGAAGTTGGCCCGTTTGTCCTTGGTTTTCTCTGAAAACTAGACGTTAGGTCTCCATGCTCTTGCACAAAATGTTGTCACAGTGAACCTAGTGTGTGGGTGACGTCAGTAGGTGACGGAATAACTTTTTAATGTTTTTACATGCAAGTAACAGCGGTCGTAAAACTATACTTCTTGCGCACGTTATTTATGGCTGGCTTCATTCGTCCGGACCAGTGGGGTGTAAGAAGGAAACTGATTGGAAGTTGATTCAGGTTTACGAAATCTAGGGAATAGAACTGGAGGAAATATATCGCAACAATTGTACTATCTTGACTATTATTCCCGGAACAAATTTCAAATGATTTACGTTAACTAAACCAGTGCTATTGAACCCCCATATCAGGTTCGCCTCGTACAAGACACCGACGTGCGTGCTGCTGAGTCCCGAACAACAGTTTATGGCATTTGGCTTCGAAGCAATGCAGCAGTACGCCTCTCTGATAGACAACCAGGACAGAAGTCACTACTTCTTTGACAGATTCAAAATGAGACTCTACAATAACAAGGTAAGCTGAGTAAGTGGTAAAGACTTACGGGGGTTTCTAAACGGAACCTCGACATTTTTAAACACTCATATTAAAACCAAGTAATAGACCCGGGGGCTTCTGTTCGGAAACTGTTTCCAAGTACAACCGCTTTATGCTTTTATTGCAATTCTGGCAATTACATTTTTTGTTGTTCAATACATACAAGACAAAAACAAAATGAATTTTTACACCACATCTTTATTATGGCTCTCGAAGCAGCTGTAATGAGCATCGGCACATTAGTAGTGAGGAAACGTTTATTCTACGCTACCTTGTGACGTCATAACGACGTCGTAGGTCACATGACCAAGCCTCCCCCCTAGGCGTTGTAACCCTAACCCTGGACCATACTATGTGTGAAACCCATTATGACGTCATAATAGGCGGCGTAACGATGGTGAAGAAATGCCCTTGACCTTGAGGACCCCCCTCCCCCAAGACGTGTTCGAATGAGCAGCCCTTTCAAAGACGTGTTCGAATTATCTTTGGAACATATTTCGTCATGGTATTGTTCAACAAGTTGTTGTTCAACATGTTGCTGTTCAACAAGTTGTTGCTCAACAAGTTGCTGTTCAACAACTTGTTCAACAAGTTGTTCAACAACTTGTTCAACAAGTTATTGTTCAACAACGATGACAGCAACATGTTGTTTCATCGTATATAAAGCTTTGTTCAAAGATTTTTCATCATTTGAAAAATTTGTGTTGAACCGAAAGGATGTATCAATGCAACATGTGTTCGAAATATTACAATTGGCCTCAAAGTCTTAAAAGACACTTAAAGGATAAACACGCTTTGGAAGTAAATGAAGAATGGGAGATGATTACGGAAAACCCTATGAAAATGCCTTTCACGGAAACGTTGGATGAATCTTCCATGGAAAGTCAAAGCGTCAACATGGCTGAAAAGAATGCACATGCTTGTACAGAATGTGGTGCGTTATACAACAGTCAAGAAGCTTTGTTAAAACATATGAACCATTGTGATAAGGGTGCTGATGACAGCAGTTCGGACAGCAGTTCTGATAGTGAATCAGAAATAGACTCTGCTTGGTATGATATGGTCCAAGAGATCTACGATGACCATGACGACAAATTTCAAGAAAAGGTTTCAAAATATGAAGAACAAAGGCTTGAAGATGCGCGTGAAATAGCAAGTGATGACTTTCGACACATTAATAAGCGTGGATTAAAACAACTGTTTATGAGACTATTCAAATATACCCAACGTCTAGAACAAAGCAAACATTATCAAACCATTTTAGAAGACGCTAGATCGGTCGACCCGAAGCCAAGCTGGTGAGAGATAAACTCAAATTTCGTGGTCGTTTTTATACAGTTGAGAACATTCATCAAGCTGGCATAACAGGTCACGGACATACACATTCAACTGAGACTCAGGTCAGGTTCTATGGGTATTTATCCCCATTCAGCAATTTTTTTATATCACCATTGGAAATGGATGGCATGGTCTTCAACTGAGTTGAACAAGCATACCAATTTCAAAAAGGTAATCAAAATGGAAATTTTCTGGTGGCTCAGCAGATCCTGAAAGAATCTAACCCTGCTATCATAAAAAAAGCTGCGAAAAAAGGTGCGAATCGGCTTCCCGTGCAGTGTTCAAACAGATCTGGACACGATGAATAGAGCAGTACTTAGTAAGTTTTTGGGGAATGAGGAGTTAAAACAACAGCTTCTCGCCATGAGTAGAAAACGTATTTTGGAATGTAACCCATATGACAATTTTTTCTCGACAGGGTTAAAAATAACGGACAGAAAATTGGACATACTGGAATTTGAGGGTGAAAGTCATATGGGGTCCATTCTCGAGGAAGTCGGAGGGCAGCTAGCAAACCAAACATTGGTGTAATTTACAAGGTGCGATGCTTGGCTCGGGCATTGTGTTTGACAGGGACCGCAAGGTTGAAGTAAATTTAATCAGGGTCTGACATTTTGATAGATTCGCATAACAAGTCACAAGTATAGATGTCAAAATGAATGATTAAAAACATTGTTGGTTATTAGCGCAGTGGAGCGTGGAGTTATGCCAGAGCCAAACATCAACAATATGTGCATGCATGCAAAATAAGTGAAGCGTTAATAAGGGGGTATGATGTGAGCGGTTATCCACGGAGTATCTAACACAATTACATAAAGTTTCTTTTTACACCGGTAGAGATAAATGCACCGCTCGCACCAGACCACATAAACGGTTTGTTGGCAGGTGTTGAAAGACACAAATATTCTGAACCTATGTTGGTAAATTTATATTCTATGGATAACGTTATAATATTAAATTATAAGTACATATATATGCATGTAAAACCATTAGAGCGCTTTAAAATAGTTGAGTGTAGTAAAGACCATCCACGGAATATATTCCCATTTAAACAGCAAAAAGCGCATTCGGAATGAAACCCATAGACTATTCTGACCGTATGTGGCCAAGTTTAGATTCCATGGGTACCTTTATGTTATTAAATTACCAGAATAAATGCATTTATGTAAAACCAGCGGAATGTTCTGAGAATGTAGTACGGTCTTCTATGGAATACATTGCAGTGTAGCAGGGACTTCCATGGAATATAATCTCATATAAATAAACATTTTCATACTGACGCAGACCAATTTGCCACTCACAAAGGAACACGAATACATGGTACGTGCCTGTAGGCAGGGGTAACAATACTAGTATGTGCATTTCAGTTAGGGTGTAAAAAAGCCAATAGATCTAGCATACATTCCATGGATGACCATGTAATAGAGATATTAACATGCAAAAAAAGCACGAGGCGTACCTGATATTATCTTATTAGCATTAGGTTAAAACACACAGTATATATTTATACAGCAAACCCAGCGTTTGCTCTAAAAATGAGTGTTTGAAGATGGTGTATATCCATGGAAAACATTACAACATTACTACAGAATTACTCTCTGCAAACCTTCAAAACTTCGTGAAGGAGCGCTGTATTAAAACCATATTGTAGATTATTGTTCTATTGAAAACTAGCTGATAGCTATGTAACATGTAATGTAACCATACTCAGAAACGTATCTATTATTGTTTTACTATCATGAAATAGTTCATAACGAAAATTCATAATATACCCTTCAAATCTAATGTTTTAAGATATTAACAACACCCTAAACTCAACCACACAAGGACACAATGAACGTGTTACATGAATCGACAGTCACTACATTTAATTTTTACTTTTTGGGTATAAGCAGGGTATTTACTATGGTGCCTGTGCATCTTGCAGGAAGCAGACATTACTTATGGAAAGTCTTACAGTTGTAAGCTATAATATGCGTGGAAGAAGAAATATTCCCAAAACAATCTGCATTCTTGAATTTTAAAACGCAAAAATGCGGACTTTCTGTTTCTGCAAGAGACGCACACAGTTGAGGACTTGAACAGCTGGCTGAACATCTGGGGTGCGGGTAACATATGGCTTAACCCAGGTACGACCAGAAGCCCAGAACAAGCTATTCTAACAACTCAAAACTTAAAAATAATAGAAAACAAGATTGTAATGGATGGTAGATTGCATGTCCTTAAATTGCACAGAACAGGTAAGGTAATATCCCTTGTTAATTTTTATGGCCCCAACAACGAAATTCAAAAAGAGGAATTTTTAAACTCCTTTCGAAACATGTTGAACTTCTAGGACTATGGAGATGAAATTAACATAGTACAAAGCAGTAATATGGACAAACTTGGGGGCTCTTCTAAACCTTACAACAGTCAGAAATGCTTAAACAAACTTATAGAAGACTTCAACCTAGTTGATATTTGGAGAGAACAAAATCCACAAAACAGGAAATACACTTGGTCCAAACCAAATCCTCCAATCCGTTGCAGGCTAGATTTCTTTTTAATTAAAAGGTCGTCGCTCCGCTCAGTAAAAAAAGCTAACATAAGTCCAGGTTTCATGCGCGATCACTCAGTCATTGAGTTGGTCATTACGCTAGGGGCTAATAAAAGAGGACCAGATCTTTGGAAGTTTAATTCGAGTATGATTATGGAAGATGATTACAAAAACAATATGAAATCACTAATAGACCAAGTATGGGAGGAAAATATAGGCGATTTAAGACTAAAATTTGACTGGCTAAAGCACAACATAATGACTTACTCTATAGCCTACTGCAAGAAAAGGTGTAAGGCAAATAGAGAGCGGAAAAATAACCTTAGGTTTCAACTCAAATGTATGATACAAAAATTTGTAAGGGAACAGCCAGTGATAATGAAATAACCCATTTTAATTATTTAAACGCGGAACTTGAAACTTTCGAAATAGAGAAAGCCAGAGGAGCTTCGATACGTTTCAGGCTCCAGCACATCGAATTGAATAAAAAAAAGCAATGCATTCTTTTTTTAATCGGTCCAAGAGCAGCTATGAGAAGAAAACCATCAGTAAATTAAATACTAGCCATGGTTAAAAAAACGACCATAAACAAATACTTCAAGAAATACAGACATACTATGAACATCTATATAGCTCAAAGAATAACAATACATTTAATCTTTTCAACGAACCTAATATACCAAGGAAATTTTTAAGCAAATTTTCACTCTACAAGAATGTCATGAAGCCTTGAAAGAATTTAGTCTAAACAAATCGCCTGGAAGTGACGGGCTAACTGTTGAGTTCTACCAAGCTTTTTGGGAACAAATTGCTCCGAAGCTGGTTGCCTGCTTAAACTATTCCCTTCAAAAGGGAGAATTATCTATGGCACAAAGAGGGGGAGTAATAGTATTGTTAGAGAAAAAAGTACTCAAACTAAAAACTGGAGACCAGTATCACTTCTCAATATGGACTATAAAATACTCACCAAGACATTGGCAAAAGGGTTAGCAAAAGACATCTCTACAGTTTTTCACTCAGACCAAGCGGGGTTTATAAAAGGGAGATATATAGGAGAAAATATTAGATTTGTTGAAGATGCTATAGCAATATATGACGCTTACAATCTACTTGGCCTTCTGTTACAGCTGGATTTTGAAAAGGCTTTTGACTCAATCGAATGGCCCTTTCTATTTTCTACATTGCGAAAGCTTAACCTAGGCAACAATTTTATAGCATGGATAAAGTGCTTCTACACTAATATTTTCAGTTGTGTTAGCAACAATGGTTATATTACCGATTGGTTTCAGTTACATCGTAGCATGCGCCAGGGTTGCCCGCTGTCAAGTCTTCTTTTCATTATGTGCGCAGAAATTTTGGGTATTATGAAACGTGCAAATGATGACATTATAGGATTAAATATAGGAAACACAATGCATAAAATTAAACAATTTGCAGGTGACTGCACATGCATGGTAAGAACTATCCCACCCATTTACACGCTAATTGAAACCATCCGCGGTTTTCAAAGTTTTCAGGGCTGAAATTAAACACCGAGAAATGCTGTATCTTTTATCTAGGATGCTGGAGGGACAAAAATGACAAAATTTTAAATATGAATGTTGTAAAGGGGTCTGCTGGGAGTACATGTAGGGCGAAATGAGTCGGTAAAAAAGCCAAACAATTTTTGATGATAAAGTCAAAAACTTAACCGCTTTACGTAATCAGCACAGGCAAAGAGAATTAAGTATTTGTGACAAAATTCTAGTTAAAAAAACGTTCGGCGTGTCACAATTTGTGCATACATTCTCTTATTGTCGAAGCTAATGCTGAAATGAAGAAACAGGTACAACAAGCTATAAACTCCTTTCTGTGAAAATATAAACCCCAAAAAGTAAAACACACGGTTATTATTCGACAGTATAACGAGGGGGAGGGCTCAGAGCGGTAGATATAGAATGCACAGTGAAGGCTCTGAGAGTGCCTTGGCTGGGGCGAATTATTTCAGGCACTGGATGGACGGACACTGCCCATCAATATTTCGAATCCATGGGAGGACTATTGTTCCTCCTAAGGTTTAATTACCATGTTGATAGTCTTCCTACGATTCCGGCCTTTTGCAAAAATATGATTCGATACGCAACTGAAATTATTCGCCATCAAAACTCTGAATATGTGTTGTGGAACAATCAATTCATTGTCTTGGGTCAACAAGGCCTATTTATTAAAGAGTGGTATGAAAAAGGGGTGGTGTACATACAAGATCTGTTAAAAGATGACGGCTCCTGGTTGTCTTTTGAAGCCTTTTCTTCAAAATTCAATATACGAGTAAACTTCCTTAGATACATGGGAGTGGTCAGTGCTGTTAGAAATGCGATAAATAAACACCAATTGATAAGCCATGCCTTAACCACTCCCATACCCAGTATCAACTTCAATAGCTATAATTTTACACTAAAAAGTGGGAAAAGGGTTAATTTAGCTAACACAAAAAGCAGGGATTTCTATTTGGATTTCATCAATCTTATTAGATTGATTATAAAATTATAAAATGGCGCGATGAATTAAATATACACGAAGATGTGGTACATAGAAGTTTAACACTCACTAGAAGATCGGTAAAAGAACCAAAATTGCTCGCGTTACAATTTAAAATTGTACACAATGTAATCAATTGTGGCTCAAATTTGGTAAAGTGGAAAATAAAGGAAGACGATACATGTCATTTGTGTAATTTAACAAGAGATACACTAATACACGCATCACTTGACTGTCACACAACGAAAGAGTGGATTCGAGACATTTTTAATAGAATAAACCCTACAGAAAATATTGTAGTATCACCTATGGAATTTATCTTTGGTGTCGAGAATTCAGCCCTGAATCTAATGCTTATGGTAATAAAAAACTACATTTGCATAATGCGAGGATACAACAAATTTGTGTCGCCCTTCGTCATCATGAATGAAATATGCAAAAGAATACATGTTGATAAGCAATCGCTTTCGGTGAAAAATTTAAATAAAAAATGGGGAAATTATGCATCACTATGCCATAAAAGTGAGCGTTTCATTCAGCAGTGTTGCTGAGATATGTTATAGGTGCTGGTGACAGCCTGGAAACATAAAGGGGCAGGGGAGAGGATTCCCTATTCATTTCGGCGTTTTCTTTTTACTATTCATTAAAAAAAAACTTTCTAAATGGACAAAATCAGCGGTAATTTAAACTTGGTGTTATGATATGCTTGTACGTAATTAATGTATGCAAGTTTGATTATGTATTGTATATTGTATATTAATAAAGAGAATAAAGGGAAAAACACAAAAAGAATATCCAAGGGGGAGGGGTGCATTCTTATCAAAAACTGATACTGTAGTCGTTATAAAAATTCAAAAGGACCCCCTAAACGCGGAAAATCGCTCTGAAATTACCACTTTTTCGTCAAAAACGGAAAAGAGCTCCGAAATTATCACTTAGCTCCGAATTGTTTTTTTTCTAAACGCGGAAATTTTTCAAAATTTATCCCCCTTTTCGGATTTAAATGTTACGCGCGGTCCGCGTCTGATGATAATTATACCCCTTCGCCGCGTTTTTGATAACGATCATTTCGTCAGTTTTTTATAAGAATGCCCCCACAGGGGTGTATATTATCTCAAGCATGAACAAAACGGGTAGTTGATTGGCAAAAACCAGTTTCAATCATTGAAAACATGTCGCAGTAACCCCATTGAGGAATTACTATATATAACAGAATAGTGTAGTTTTTGTTAGTCGTATATAAAATGTTTCATATCTTGCATAGAAGTGTGTTTACCTGTTATCGAAGAACCTTGTGCCAAATACAGGTACGTTTGTACAGTCCAGTCGTTTTACAAGTTCCGCGTGTCAACGAGAACTTTCTTAAACAAAATTAGAGTTTTGCAATATGAAGTGGTTTAGTAGCGAAAAATGTTTTATTACAAGAAGTCACTGTCCGGGCTGAGAGGGTGTGGAGAGGGGGGGACGCAGAATTCTGTGCTAAGAAAGCACGCACAGTTAGATCGTGACTGTATGTGACTTTTTTGTATATGTCAATCATTATATATTAAAACATGCGTGCAACGGTGTCTAACCCATTTTGTAAATGTTATTCTACTTGAAAAAACAAAAAGTACGAGACTGCGTCCTCCTTTAGTTTGACAATTTTTACGATGTTGCTTCATTCGAAAGGCTGAATAAATAAATTTTAATGACGTTTAAAAATGTAGTAGTAAAACTTTTTAAAAAAAATTAGAAGACTTTATTTACTTTGTTGATGAAAACCATTACGAGTATTCAAATGCATTAAAGGAGACTATAAGAAGAAACGATGCATTCTTTGAAGAGCTTCTAGATGAGGAGGAGGAAAATGAAAGCAGCGACGCAGAAAGTGATATGGACAGTGAACAGAGTGAAACAGATGAAGAAAAATAGATTTATTTGATTGAACTTTACAATAAAGACTTTGTAAATCAACAAATGTTGTAACATTTTATTGATTTAAGCTGTATATATTTTATTATTATTATTATTATTATTATTATTATTATTTTTACGTATTTCTTATATAGCGCAAATATACATTGATCTATGCGCTGTACATACTAAATAGAACAACAAAATAAAATATAAATAAAGATAAATAAGAACATGCACGATACAATTTTGTATCAACAACCCTATTCAACATGTCTTGCTTTTTCTGAACAAGCTGCCATTGTTGCATCAATTGCTTGAACAAAAACTTGTTGAACTACTTGTTGAACAAGTTGTTGAATAACAACTTGTTGAACTCCAACATGTTGAACAACAACATCTTGAACAACTTGTTGAACAACAACATGTTGAACAACAACTCGAACACGTCTTTGAATGGGCTGCTCATTCGAACACGTCTTTGAATGGCCTTGCCATTCGAACACGTCTATGAATGGCCTTGCCATTCGAACACATCTTTGAATGGTGTTCTCTTCCCAAAAAGAATTATGCTTATAGCCACATATGTAAATAGCTAGAAAAAACTAGACATAAAACTGGATCAAACTGTAAAATTTTGATTGAAATCCGTTAAACATGACGAAAGTTATCTACTTTTTAAAAAAGTTACTAAAACAGATGTTGTAAAATTTCCCCAGTCTAAAAATAGATGTGAGGGTGGTCCTCACATAGTATGTCCTAGGGGGGTCCTCAAGGCTAAGGGCACTTCTTCACCATAGTAACGCCGCCTATTATGACGTCATAATGGGTTTTACACATAGTATGGTACAGGGTTATGCGGCCTAGGGGGGTTGGTCACGTGACCTGTGAAGTCATTATGACGTCACAAGGTGGCGTAGAATCCCCGTTTCCCTACTACTCACATGAGTCACAAATTTACAGAAAAATGGCAATCCTATGCAAGAAAATACCGCGCACATTACAAACACAAGCACGCAAACGTACAGTTTACAATAGACTCGACTCTGCTATCTTAATCTGTTCACTCACACGCAAACATGTCACTGACCCGAGTTGGCTGTTCCATTACCTTATGTTGGAAAACTTTATTTGCGACACCTCGGGGCCCAGCAAGCGAATTCTGCAATATCACTACAGACATATGATCAAAATGTTTTCTTCTGATAATAAGAAGGACAGGCATGGAAGCGAATATGCACTTAAGGGCCTATCTCTGCTTTTCTATTTTATCACAAGTTAGATATTTATCAGCGGTTTTACTTAAAGCAAGAGATTTCATTTTGCGATGCTCTGACACGTCCTGTAACATGTCCTAGTAACAGTTATATGTCATTAAACAATACTTAATCATTAACAGTGACAAGCATTTGGCTATCAAGGTGTTTATGAAGTTGTACGAGCAGCCGCTGGTATCTTTTTTAACACCTGACAAGCTGTTAGTTTGCAAGGTTATATGAATTTGTGCGAGCAACCGTTCGTCCTTTTTTATCTTCTTGACAGTTTTCTTCTCTGACACTATGGGCCCTAGGACCATGAAACTTGGGACTTATGAAGAGCTTGGTCTGAATTTGCGCATGTCACTTTTTATTTTCGTCTTCGATTTCGTGTATTTTTGCAAGTAAATGGGGAGCATTTATCGCACAGCACGGAACAACACACAGTTGTTCAGCTTTGTGCGAGCTATCACTGCGTAAATAGAATGCCTGATCAGTCAATAAAACCTTAAGTCAAGAAAAACTAAACACTACTCGGCATATAAGACGTATTCAAGCTGTATTGTTTGCCAGTATGCTTAGTTGGCATTAAATCTATGCAAATAAAATTGCAGTATGTTTAGTTGGCATTAAATCTATGTAAATAAAATTGCAGTGTCCATATTCTAAAAATGTCTGATTTAAGTCAAAGCTGAGATACTTTGCTGCTAAGGATTACTCAAGTAAAAAGTTTTAGATCATTGGGTCATATGCTTTGCAAAGCCGACGAACATTCCAACTGTGATGCAAGCAATGTCGCGGCTAAACACAAGTAAAAAAACCTGACCGTTGCTGTGTCAGCTACGTAATGCTACTTACGTCACTACCTACTATAAGACTGGCTTCAACGTAGGTAAGGGCGGGGGAGCGGTGCGGGCGTTCGTGGAGGGGAGGGGTCGCACTTGTCAATGAGTGTCAGCAGAAAAAGTGGATGTAACTCATAGACTGTTCGACATTAATTGTAAAGCCCACTAGACTTTTTTTGTCACTGTCACCACGAAAACTACTTTCCATAAAATTGCAAATTTGTATTTAATGACTACAACTAATGTTCGTTTACATTTCAAACGGAAAAAAGTAAAAATACAGTTCTTTTAAACGATACGCTGAGAAACTACAGTTTTCTTTCGCCCTACAGTATTCTTTTGCCGTACAGTATTCTTACGGCCTACAATATTCGTACGTCCTACAGTATTCTTTCGGCCTACAATATTCGTACGTCCTGCATTATTCTTTTGGCCTACAATATTCATACGCCTTACAGTATTCTTTCGGCATTCAATATCCGTACACCTTACAGTATTCTTTCGGCCTACAATATTCGTACGCCCTACAGTATTCTTTCAGTCTACGATGTTCTTTTGGAAAACGATGAGATCTGTAGAACTATTGATCCTGTCTCATGCCCACCAGAACGTAAAAGCATGATAAGCAACTCTGTCAACGATATTTGAGGTGGGAAAAGGAGGCAGGGCGAAAGGAATGAGCTCTCCAACGAACACATACGTTGCGCTTTGACATTTTAGATAGCATTTTTTGCTTTCTAATTACCTAATTGTTTCAATTTTTAGTACTTAACACGCAACACAAGGATGCAGACGGCAGATGGAAAGTCTATGCCGGCGCTGGACGTCTTTGCCTTGGCTCTGCGATACCTCAAGGATCATCTCATTGACGCTGTTTCCGAAGCGACCAAAGAGTAAACCAACACTCTTTATCTTTAGCATATTTAGCTTATTGACCTTTGTCTACAACAGAAAGCTTGCGTAGAAAGTTTAATTTTAGTTTTTCTTGTCGGTAACAGAACTTTAACTTACTAACCTCAATACTTAGCTCAGTAACCTTACTCCGCAGTCTGCCTGGTATTCCTAATAAATAATTTACAGGTTTTTTGCCACCACACAATACACATCTGTTGAGCCAAATACCTGCAAGCATTATCTGCGCATGAGCACGTATTGACATCCTCTCTCCTTGTCTGTTTTAAGCAATAACGTCCCAATAACGTGCAGTTTTTAATGAAAACGGACTGTGATCGCACGATCTCTTTCTTGATTCAAAACTTCCATTTCATGCATAGTAAATGATCTGTCTTGAAGCTTGCTGCACTTCATTTCCAATGGAATTCAGCCTTTATATTTGAAATTGAGTCTTACCTCTATCCGTAAAATTTGAGTCTTACTTCTACTAATTATTCTTTTACAAGCGCAAAGCTATTAAACGTTTTGTAGACGCTGGTTTGAACAAAAATTGGTAACCTAAACTGCACGTCTGGAATATGGCAAGAGAGATTTCAGTTGACTATTTTCAGTAGTATAAAGCATAAGCTATAGATCTAAAAATCCACAAAAATAGCGCTTTGAGTTACAAAAGTATTTTGGCTGAATTAATTGAAACGAAATTTTAACAAATTAAGCTTTTCACAATTATTAATGCATACAACTAAAAAATAGATTCTGACATATTTTATTAAATCACAATACGCATGTGATGTCTGCAGAGTTTGCAGCCAGTCCGCCAGTATCCTGCACACAGTGTACACAGTGTAAAGCTCTTCTGCACATGGACGTTGTTAGCCTGTTAATTAATGTCTGTGAAACTGACTTCCACCCCTCAAAACTAATTGTCTCAGTTCGCGTAACATCGCTTCTAGAAAAGTGTGAAGCCATCAAAACCATGCATACATGGGTATAGGGTCACTGTTTTTTGAGAAATTTCTGATAAATTTCAGTACTAGATTCGCAGTAAGTAAAGGCTCATGTGTTTCAGCGAAATATGCCTTAATTAATTTTCAGTGGTTTGCATTAACAATTGTTTTAAGTTTGTTTTGTAAGCATTTATTTCAATCAGTCAGCCAAAACATCTTTCTGACCCAAAAGATCTACTCGAGTGTTAGTTTTTGAGGTTACCTTTAATCAAAGATGGCTCTTCTTGCTTCAAAGGCTACACAATCCGTCTCCGTCTATGAAATATGTAGCAAGCGATTAGAGTTAATCAAGCATAACTGTGTTTTGCAAGACACTTTCAAGACAGTTTTGCTTAAACAGAGCAGATCCTGAAGAGTTGATCCGCTGGGTGTTGACGGTGCCTGCCATATGGAGCGACGCCTCAAAGCGCTTCATGAGGGAAGCCGCATGCGAGGTACTAGTTATAATATACGCTGGCTGCTGACGGTGCCTGCCATATGGAGCGACACCTCAAACCGCTTCAAGAGGGAGGCCGCATGCGAGGTAATGATTGTAATATAAGCTGGGTGTTGACGGTGCCTGCGATATGGAGCGACGCTTTATGATGGAGGCCGCATGCGAGGTAATGTTTCTAATACACGTTGGGTGCTGACGGTGCCTGCCATATGGAGCAACGCCGCAAAGCGCTTTATGATGGAGGCCGCATGCGAGGTAATGGATATAATATAAATGGGTGTTGACGTTACCTGCTATATGGAGCGACGCCTCAAAGCGCTTCATGAGGGAGGCCGCATGCGAGGTAATGTTTCTAATATACGCTGGGTGTTGACGGTGTCTGCCATATGCAGCAACGCCGCATAGCGCTTTATGAGGGAAGCCGCATGCGAGGTAATGATTATGTCTGTAATAAAAAGACTTGGGCTGTAATGTAAATATTACGTCCAAATGATCCGTTTCCGCGGCGTCAGATGCCAATTACGTTTTAATGAAAATGTGGGGCGTAATATGTATTAAGTAGACCCGTTTCACACATGATTGGAATAAACTAAACAGCAACAATTGTCCAACGTGAATCTAAAACGGCTACTAAAATGCTATTTCTGCAAATAACCGCTGGGCAAAACATACCGTATTTCCAGAGAAATTCTCCAAAATTCTCCAAAAAAAACCAATTCTACTTTTATTTGGTGACAATGTTACTCTGGTACATTTCCAGAAATCATGTCCATTTGAATTTATTGTTTATTTTTTGTTTGTTTTATCACACTGTGTACATGGAATTGGCCTTTTCCGCAGAATGCCAGTACTGCAGAGTACCGAATAGGAACAAACAACCCTAGGAGACTGAAATGAAGTTCGTTCTGATCTGCAAATCAAATATCGTCAGTCATCACCTTTAAAATTATCAATGTAACACTAACAAGAAGACAGACTTTAGCCGTTATTTTAATAATGGCTGTATCTGTTTAACCATTCATTAATTACTGTATGTAACGTTGTGTTGTCACAACAGGCTGGCCTAATCGATGCCGTGGACTCAAATCGTCTGTTGATTGCTCTCGAGCCTGAGGCGGCCTCGCTTTATTGCAGAGAACTTCCAATCACGCAGTTCGTGAAGAGATCGCTAGACTCAGAGATCAAGATGGGGCCAGGAACGAAATATCTCGTTATAGATGCAGGAGGTCAGTTTTGTGAATAGTTTCTATGATAGTTCTAATGTCTTCTGATTAATTCACTGACACAAAACGAGGACCATGAAAAAACTCGGTTTTATATTTATGTGGAAGTACCCCTATGCGAATATTTACTATTATTGATATTTTATCCAATAGGTGGCACTCTTGATGTTGCTGCACATGAGATCCTAAAAGGGGGTGATGTCAAAGAGTTGCACTACGCTACAGGAGGTCCCTACGGTGGCTCACGCGTTGATGAAGCATTCTCCCAGCTCATGAGCGAAATATTTGGCGAAGAGTTCATAAAAAATTTCAAAACATCCTTCGCATCACAGTGGCTTCAGATAATAAGCGATTTTGAGAGGAAAAAAAGAGCTGTTAAGGCTGGTAGCAACACCACATTAAGCTTGCAGCTTCAGTGGGACTTCGTTACAAAATACCAAAATGAGACAGGTCAGCGTATAGAGAATGTGATACAGAAATATCAAGACAAGGGCGTAAAGTTCAGAAACGGTCAGATATGCTTAAGTGAGGCCAAGTTTCTCTTCGACCCAATCGTCACAGGAATTGTGAAGCACCTGAAAGATTTGATGCAAATAGACAAGCTATCTCAGATAGAATACTTCTTCCTTGTCGGTGGTTTCAGCGAGTGTGACCTCGTACAGAGAGCCATATTTGACAACTTCAAAGGTATCAAAGTGCTAGTACCCGAGGAATCAAGCCTAGCAGTGATGAAAGGAGCCGTAGCCTTTGGTCACAAACCTGATGCTATATCAAGCAGGATTGCGGCGAGAACCTATGGCGTGTCGTACACGTCTCCGTTCCTCAAAGAAAAGCACGACGAAAGTAGAAAGGTTATGATTAATGGTGCACCACATGTCAAAAAGGCGTTTAAAATTTTCGTCAAGAAAGGGCAAGAGGTCGAAATGGGCTATCGCAATGGATCAAAATTCCAGCCCCTACGGGCAGACCAAGCACATGCAAAGACAACAGTGTTTAGTGTTGACAGAGATGACGTCAGCTATGTCGACGAGAGAGGTGTCGAAAGCCATGCCAATATTGAAGTTGACTGGCCAGGAAAGGGACTAGACAGGAGCATCGAGATTAGCATGATATTCGGCGGCACCGAAATACAAGTGGATGCCACGTACCAACCAGGAAACGTGCACAAACGCACCAAAGTGGATTTTTATGTGGAACACTAAATTGGGACGTTCTGAAACTACAGCGATTAAGTGCAGTTTCGAGTTGACAATATCACACATAGATTAAAAAGCGTTCGAATGTTTGGACATACAATAGAATAATAAAATGAGACAATAAGTGTTACAGAGTTGAGCACTAAAGAATAATCAACGAATTAATAGATAATTAATTCCCACCTTCCACATCTCTCCTTAGGTCGTTATTACCATGGCATCCTTTTGTCCAATGAACTGAACACAGGCGGTCAGAAAGAAAATCATAATGATGTCTACAGCAGCATGGTTAGGTTAAGGGTACATTATACATTGTATTGACATTTCTAATGAGTTTTCAAATAAAAATATTTTGTTTTACCACTCAACATTATGCAGCAGATATCTTGGACAGTAGGAGACGGCTAAACTGGTCATTCTTCTTGCCAGTGAGATAAAGCACCACTTGCCTTCTTCCTATCTCTTCCCCTTTCCAACCACCATCACATCCTGTAGATTCAGGAAAGCTTAGGCACATTTGCTTTGCGTGCGTACCAAGATAATAATCCTGATATTGTAAACGCAAATGGTTGAAATAGTCGGCTTGTAAATATCTTAAATTGATTCTTTACAAATATATCTATATGCAAATAAGTTTGTAAAATGTTTTATTGTTTTGTGAGTGGAAAATATTAACATCAATTACTTTATCACTAACGCTTAGTTCTATTGTTGATACCGTTTTTATTGATTGTTATTAACTACCATTACTTTTATGGATTCATCACAGATTCTTATATTACAAATTTTTGTTTGTTTTTATCTCGTTTCAACGAGACTGAAGGTCTCTTGTTAACTATTGTTAATGTCTGAATGATGACTGACTGAGAATGGTACCAGCACTTTGAAACGTTTTAATGTATGTGAAATAAGTTTTAGTTTCAGTAGGCATTACTTTGCTCTAGGTCTACATAAGTACAGCAATACAATACCGAGTCAGATGAGATTATTTTAACTAATTTAGACTAGTATTGAATTATTGAAGGTACGCTGTATCGGGGACAGTATGATATAGCTGATGTATATAAAACAGTAGCTTATTCACCCTATAAACTTACATCTTGGAGAGAATCTTTTCTTGTTCTTTCAGACGAAAGCTCGAAAAAAAGAGTGATTTATTATGTCTATAAACTTACGTTTTGAAAAGGTTCTGTTCTTGTTCTGTGCAAATAACCATGTTTTAAATTATAATGTATAAATTCAAACCTTTATGGCGAAATGGATAAAATCATTCGCAAGCCTTTAACTAAGTAGTGACTTGAGATCGAGGCTTGAGATTTCCCACATCAAAGTTATACAGAGCCCGTGAATGTTCATTGATTATTTATACATGTATTCATATCACTATGGTAAATCTTATTAACTAATTCTTTACCTAGTCTTGGTTTTGGGAATTGTTCAAAAAATGTTTAAAATGTTTTTAATTGTTAATGAAACAGTTTATTTTCCGATTTTAATTCTGAGTACGTCCATTATTTATATCCGTAATCCGTCATTGTTTTACATCAACTATATGTAGAAAAATTCTATATTTATTAAAATGTTTGATATTAATAGAAGATCTGATTTTGGTAACTCAAAAACTACAACTATAAAACAGTGATTAGTTTTCGCACCTTAGACATTGTGCATTTTTGTAACCTGAATAAAATGCATATTTATTTTTTTCGAATAAACTGCATCCCAATAACAATGAATTCCAAGAGAAACTTATCTGTGTACAAATTATTTTGATTAGTTATTAAATAAAGCTATATTAAGAATATAGAAATGAAACCGTTTCATTCCATTCATGTAAGAGAAAGCTGTAAATTGAATTACGTTATTTGTGTGTTATTTGAACTGCATTATAAAATTATAAACCCAAACAAGTTCTGCTATGATGTTGATTATTTTAATCAATACAAATCTCAGGGCGAAGTATATCATCAAAACACAAAATAAGACATCGCAGTATCTTAGCGAAATTATTTCCATTAAAGATGCTTGCACAATTGTCACTCGCTTTTTCGTGAATACCTTTGTCGATCGCGTTTGAGAATATAAATAGTTAAATTTGCCGTTTGGGAAGTAACAGTTATAGAGGCTGTTCAGTTTGAAGCCTTTCAAAAAGTTGAGAAGCAAATATAAACTTAGCCAATTAACAAATCCTTTAGCTGTTAGTGAAGTACATCCGGGTACTTGGACAATTGTCACATTACCTTTTTGTGAATAATTAACCAATCGTGAAACGCCTTTGCGAATTTGAATGATTGAATATGTCACTTGCAAATAACAGTATCAGACGCTGTTCAGGTTGAAGCTTTTCAAAAGAACGAAAAGCAATGATAATCATAGCCAATAAGCTTTACCATTACATCTGCAAAAAAGGTTGAAAAAGTATATCCGGATGCCACAGGAAACATTGTTGATTACTTATTGTGAATACTTTTACCTCGCCATACATGCAACTTATTTCTATGCATCACCCTTTAAATAACGAACATGCATAGTATTTTCTTTATTTTCAATTTTTCTAAAACAGCGGTAAATATATTTAATTCCAGCTGTGCCTGAAATATAAAGAAAAGCTTTGATTAATACTGCATTGGCATCCGTTGAAATCTAAGGATCTCTAAATGCTTATAAAAGACATCCCTATTCATGTGGATTGATTCAGTAGTTGGCTCGTTATTTATCTTTTTACCTTTTTATTTTAAAATATAATGTATCTTCCTATTCACCTTATAAAGTCACTCATGTTATGACGTAGATCTAGGAACCTAAAGTTGTTGGGTAAGTCGAATTCATACATTGAGACTGTTTTATAACCAAAAACGCCATTGAAGAAATGAAATGTTTACAGTGTTTAGCTTTCATTTATAAGTTCTATAAAGTTTATACAAAAGAAAAGACTTACAAGAAATATAATACTTAAGGACAGGGAAAAGGTTACACCTCAAATATTTTCTTAAACAGTATTTATTCATGAAGGTTTGACTAGTACAGTCTGACTCAAATGCACCACACATACTGTTGTTTTATTTACATCTCAGTTAAGAAGGCTGTTATGAAGGGTTTTAATATGTGACCCATTAATCTTATCTCATCAATAAACGAACGTCCGTTAAGATGCCGAGACTGTCATAAAACTGCCTCAACCATGCTATAGGCACGCTACAAACTGATGCTTCAATGATGCAGGGGCGTTATCATGACACGTGACATACCCAGGATAGATCTTGAAGCGGTCATCTTGAGCTGCTATACCTCCTCGGGATCGGCCTACCCGGCTAATGCAAATCAGTAACCACTTTCTCAGCCCAACAATGACCGCAGCGGAGGTACTTAAAAGAACAGCGGAAACTGGGCGCATCCACCGCACATCGGAACTGTGTTGAATGTCGAAGACATCACATTAAAATGAAATGCCTTAGATTGTTGAAAGTGCGTGATTGTCGACGTGTCATTTTTAGTGACGAGTCTAGGTTCGCGCTTTACCGAGTAGATAGGCACTAATGCATATACAGGTGCATCGGAAAACGAAACACCTTGGTTTGTAACAGCCAAATTGGAGAATTTCGTACCGATAGCATGATTTGGGGTGGCAAGGGATTAGGATTGCACTCACAACTACTCATTTTTGATAAACATTTTTACTTTTCGGTAAGAGATTATGTCGACGTTGCTCTACTGGAATTTTACAACAGTTAATCAATTTGATGACTCCGTACCAAAAGCAGCACTTTGCATCTACTAAATTCACTGCCTGGCATTATCACGGAATAATAAAAGAACAATACTGCAAATGACATATAATGTATACATGATTATATTCAACAACTCGTATTTAAATTATCCAGTTATCCACGCAATCTGCCGTATCCATGGAATCTGCCTTTAAAAGGACAAAAAAAATCACTGTTACATTTTACATTGACTTTATCATACCTGTTGAGTCAACTTACTACAAAAACTTATTACAAAACTCCAACGCATCCAGAACACCGCCGCTAGACTAATTTTAGGATTGAAAAAGCATGACCACATTACCCAAGCCCTAAAGTATCTTCACTGGCGTCCAGTTTGCTACAGAATTGTGTACAAGATTGCGCTTATTACTTAAAGAGTATTAAACTGTGAAGGACCTACCTACCTATGCGACCTTCTTGAAGCAAAACCAATTCAGCGCGGACTAAGGACAAACAGTTTAAATCAGCTTAAAGTTCCGTTTTCGCGATCGAAGTTTCAGTGTATGCTCCCAATTTATTTGGAACAATCTCCCTAAAACCCTAAAGACCTGTTCTAGTGTAAACCAGTTCAAGACTAAGTAAAAAACACATCTGTTTCACGAAGCTTTTACTAAATGCCCATGATATGTAAAATCTAGTCTGTTGTAAGAAGTATTTATACTTTATTTTAGAGCTGAACTTTTGTATTTACTCATTTACTACTATTATTTGTGTTATGTACAGCGCTTTGAGCTAATCTTTGGATACAAGCGCTATATAAAAAGTCAATCGTATCTTATCGTATCGTAACTTCTATTTTCAACAACTAAGCAATTTATATCAAAGCAACCTCATTCCACATCTATAATTTTCTGTTTTACCACTTGTAAACGTAATAAATGTACAAAGGAAATGACTAATAGCAGCTTTAAAAATTTGCCCTAGGATATTTGTCGTCTTTGTTTATGCAGAAAGGTTTGTTAGCTATATTTACTTATTCGAGAATGTGGAGTGGCGAAAGTTTGCCAATCACAGGCCTTATTTAGATGGTTGTTTTATCTAATTACAAGCAAGGAATTTTTCGCTTTCCTATACTTAGACAGTCAAGCTTGCCATAAAGCATACTTCCGTTTTAAACTAAAAGCAATGTTTTTAGTTTTTAGTTTAAACAAACTTTAGTTAAACAGATATAAACTTTATTACGCAATTGCCATATCGTTTCATTCGAAAAACCTATTCTACCACATGGCGGTTCATCACACTTGATATTTTATCTTAACCAATCAACCGTTCATGTTAACTGCCAACAGTAATTAGAGCACTGGGAAGAATTGACCGCTGCATACATTTGTTTTCATTTTTGATAATCTTTGTAGCAGAGATCAGGAATTTTTCGTATTGCTATTTTAGAATTTCTGAAGCAGAGTTTCACTACCGTACTCAATATACCCGTAAAACACTCATCGGCATCCAGTAACCGTAATATAGCCCATAAAACGTTCATCGGCATACCATAACCTTACATACCCGATGCGCTCATCGGCATACAATAACTGTAATATAGCCAATAAAGCATTTCATCGGCATATAATAGCCTAACACACCCGATAGAGTACTCATTGACATACAATAACCTAACACACCAGATAAAGTGCTCATCGGCAGACAATAACCCAATATACCCGATAAAGTGCTCATCGGCATACAATAACCTGATATAGCCTATAAAGCGCTCATTGGCATACAATAATCATAGAATATTGGATAAGGCACGACATATATTAACCACTATATATTTAACGCCTCCAAACTGGGACTGTACAAAGATTTTATTTACAACTAAAGGAAGGGTTAAAGGATTTCTTCATCGAATATGGCTTTGTACCAAATATACTTGTGATGTTGCACATGCTTTAGCTAGACTTCCTGATGTAAAGTTTAATAAAAGTCAGATTTGGGTTAATTAGATCAATTGAAACGTCTCCTTCCTCAAATTAAGTAGACGCTGAAAGATTGACGCGGAACTGGGAAATTGTGTGGACGCTCATTTTCATCCTACCTTCAAGTAAGCCTTGCCATTGACAGTATCTAGATGTTGGAGAAGCGATCCTTACTGCTCATTTTCATCCTACCTTCAAAGTATCCCCTGCCGTTGGCTCCCATATATACTTAAAGACAAAAGTTATAATGAGTTTCCGGTTTAACGACCGGGGTATGAGGCAAAATTGTGTTGCATTTATGTTTCTTTGAAAGGTCTCTAATTGTCCTATTAATTGGAGTTCACTCAACCATATCGCAGAGAAAGTGTCAAACAGGGGCACATTATTTGTTATTGTGCTGGCATCACGCGACGTCTGAAATTTTTATCCACGTGACATAAAAATAGAGTAATTGGGAAAAGTTTTACTTGAAAGAAAAACGTTACAAAATTGATTACGCAATAATGCCGAAGCTAAATGAAAATGAACGTTGGATTGCCATTGGTATGATTAATGGCGGAATGTCTATTAGACACACCGCGAAACGTTTAAACGTACCTAGGAATACCATAAACGAACTGCGCAGACGATCTCGTGAAACAGGAACAGTTCGAGATCGACCCAGGTCCGGAAGGCCACGAGTGACGACTCCAGCTCAAGATTGAAGGATCCGGATCACGCATCTGAGCGATCGGTTTCTGGCTGTGGAAGCTACAGCAGCAATCACACCTGGCATTCATAATCATCGCATTTCAGCAAAAACTGTTTTGCGACGTCTAAGGGAGCGCAATATTAAAGCACACAGAGCATTCGTCGGACCAGTTTTAAACGCTATTCACAGGAGGAACCGCCGACAATGGGCTCAGCAACACTCTGGACATGCATGGCCGGCCGCAGAACGACGACGCGTTATGTTCAGCGATGAATCGCGCTTCCTCTTATATCGTAATGACGCAAGACAGCACGTATACAGACGGCGAGGAGAGCGATTTGCACAAAACTGCGTACGCCAGATCGATAGACTTTGAGGCGCAGCTGAGCTGTCATGATATGGGAAGCGATTCGAAACGGCTGGAAATCACCTCTAGTTATCATTGATGGAAATCTGACCGCTGCCCGATACCAAGAGTTGCTGCTAGAAACACACATCGTGCCTTACGTGCAACAAAATCCGACATCGCTGTTTATGCATACAATGCACGGCCGCATGTTGCTGTACAATGTCGGTTTTACTTGAGAATAAACAATGTAAACACTCCGCCATGGCCTCCGTACTCGTCCGACATGAATCCGATCGAGCATTTATGGGATAAGCTCGATCGGAGAGTACGCATGCGCGATCCACCACCACGGACACATGCAGAATTACGACAAGCTCTTATTGAGGAATGGCATCGGATACCTCAGAGGGCAGTTAATCGCCTAATTTCTCGATGCCAAGGCGCGTACAAGCCCTCGCAAGGGCACGAAGTGGACACACACGCTACTGAAACAGTCGTTTTCGGTGAGTCTGTTCGAATAATGATCTGGATCTTCCTTTGTATTAGACCTAAAACTTCGATTTTGTGTACAGACAATGTCACTATCATACGGTATCTCCTGTGTAAAATTTATAAAGTTATGTTATATACTTGCTGAGATATCGGTCTATACATTTACTGCCCTTGAACTTTTGTCTTTAAGTATATTGGGACCAGATTATAATTTGGTTGCAACCACAAAGATCTCGACAACGATTTCATCGATTTTCCAACATATTAGTTGGTTGCAAATAACCCTAGGAAGAAATTGGTTCTGTGTTCTCACGCGGACATAAACGTGTACAAAATGTCGCTAATTTAATGTCTGTTCATCTTTGCACCCTCAAGTTTTTTTGTAAGCTTAAAACGTTGAAAAGATGTTGACGATCACACAATTTTTCTCGATCAAACAACGCCTACTCAAGGTTGTAAAACGTTGTATAAAGTATTACTCTAGAATTACCATCGGGACAGTGACACAAAGTACCCCAAACCTTGGACCGTTCGGTAATGCGGATATGTATGAATCAATGTTCCTGAACCGTGTTCAAATATGTGGGAAAAATTTCCGCGCTGAGGAATTCTAACTTTTACCTATTTAGTCAATTTTCGGAGCGACCTTTTCTAGATGCCATTTACGGTGCCGTCTGTTAGGCGTTGCATAAAAGACACTGATTAGACGTCGGAAAAGTGGGTGTTGTATGCGGCCAAAAGCGAAGTCTAAGCAACGTTGCTATCAAGCGTCTATTCAACGTCGATCAGTCGTTCATCTGTGGTTGGGCCGGATTGATATCAGGACATCAAATTAACTGTAAATGTACGAGAGAACGTTTGCTGGGAAATGTAGCTATATCGTGGAGGCCACTTCTGAAAGCCAAAATCAACCATGAATCGACATCGCAACTCCTACTGGGTGCATCAATTAAGTTTATTCTTCAATTAAAAATATTATAGCAGAAGGGATGCGGTCAGGGGGTTGGAAGGGGGTTTTCCTGTCTCTTGGGAATGTCACAACAAGTACATTTTCACTCCTTAACTGGCTGATTTTCGGCGTTCTTTTTGGCCATATCTCCACTTTTGGGCTATGTATACATTTTTTGGTCCACGTCTCCACTTTTGGGCCATTTCTCCCCTTTTGGTCCACGTCTCCAGTTTTGAACTGTATCAGATTTTGGGCGATGTCTCCACTTTTAGGCCATGTCTCTACTTTTGGCCCATCTTCTTTTGTGTTTCACCAAGAGCTCCTTTTGACCACTCCACGCCAAAATAATGAAAGAACTTCAGGAAAACTATCCAGTCATATTTGACCCAAGCTTCGCTTAAACAGCAGTCGCTTCACGAGCTTTTTAGAAGCAAAACTGAAGAACTAAGAATAATAATAAAGAATATCAATTTTATTTCATCCAAATAATAATTTATTCCCTTTCTGAACAATCCAACTGCACCAGGACTCCTTGTGGACAATCCTGCTACACGGAGATTTCTTCTGGACAATTCTACCGCACCGGGATTCCTTCTGGGCAATCGTATCGCACTGGGATTCCTTCTGGGCAATAATGCTGCACCGGGATACCCTTAAGCAATAATGCTTTGTGTGCAATCCTATTATACCGTGTTGTCCCAGATGCAACACATCAAAAACGGTTCCAAATGAATAAGGATCCATTAGAATACGTTATAGATTGGACACTGGGCGGAGAAATAGCCTCGATAACGCGTCGCTTCAAGGCAACAGTAAAATATTTTATGGTAAAATAAGAACAGAATTCAGGCGACTGTAAAACAAATGGAAACGTTTGAATTATGAGTTCACTGTATCCTCACAACCTGCATTTTACCGATAACAAGCTTTTTTTGGCATTTATTGAATTTCAATTTCTATAATGGGCATAAATACTTGTGATTCAATCATCTTATGACACACTTGGAAAGATAAAATTAGGCCTGTAACGCTTATCTGCCAAAACGCTTATCAGTGAAAATATATTTGAAGTCGTTGGTATTTTTGTGCCCTGCTAACACTTGCCATTGATACACAAGCGCACCCAAAATGTAAAGCCATTAATACAACGGTTAAGAGCGCCCAAATGTAAAACCATGAATACAACGGCTAAGAGCACCCAAAATGGATTACAAAGAATTCAACGGCTAAGAGCAACCACAATGTAAAGCAATTTATGCAACGGCTAAGACCACTCAAAATGTAAAGCCATTAATACAACAGCTAAGTGTATCCAAAATGTAATGCCATGAATGCAACGGCTAAGAGCATCCAAAAATTAAAGCCATTTATGCAACGGCTAAGAGCAGCCGAAATGTAAAACCATAAATGCAATGGCTAAGAGCACCCAAAATGTAAAGACCTTAACACAACAGCTAAGAGCTCCTAAACTGTTAAGCCATTATAATCTTTATTTTCTATTTTTTACAGTTGGGCATTGTTGAATTATATATTTTACTGAATTCATTCGACGCATTAATGCATTTTTCCCACTTGATACCTTTTTCCGCCACGCCAATCGTTCCTAGACGGCTGGGGCTAGGAGAACTAATGTGGCAGACACAATACTCTGATTTGTTTGGAAATTTATTTGCATTTTAATAAAAAGAGGACACAGAAACATCCTGGATAACACGGGTAGTAATACCTGTGCGGACGTAGTTCAGACAGCTAATTCTGGAACGTATACACAGACCGTGTCCCCAAGCACTCTGGATACGCTCCCTAGGCCAGATTAGGCTACTTTGGCGACACTGCTAGAATCTCTGGACAAACCGTCCGTCAATGACCTTTGGCTTACCGGAAAATTGCCAGGTAATACTCAACTTCTATTTGTACAGGACTTTTGTGGCTCCTTAGTCTCCAGAGTGAGGACTCGGTATTGTCGACCACTGGGTACGGAAAATTAATGATCATCTCTAACTCTAAAAAGGTTCAGCCAGAGCAAATCACACTCCAGCAATGGATAAAAGGTCACAATCCGATATATGACATTATGTGTAGATCGGGGCAGTTCCTATCACAAGAGGTTAGAGATAGTAACCATTTATATGCTATTAAGTTTGCGGATATGTATGAGCATTATCCCGTAGCAAGATGCATGCGGTGTGATTTCGAATACCACCAACGAGTTCATGCAGGACAGCTTCGTTGGGTGTATGACGACATTTACCTGATGGGGGTGTGCATTTCCTCTCAACGCTTCGAAACGGCCCAAAAAAACCGAAATCGCGCCCCAGGAACAACCACTGTCTACGCTCCAAATGGAACAGAAATTTGTAGAAAATTTAACTCCTGAACGAGTTGTCAACTCCCGATGTGCCCATTTTCACATGTTTGCATAAAATGCTTTAAGAATCGTCCTGAATTCCAACATCAAACATAGGAATACGTCGTCTCTAGCCGTTTGACCGATAAACTTGAGGTATGGAAAGACTTCCTAAATTCGGATGAGGGTAGAGATTTTATTCTTAATGGTTTAAGCTGAAGTCCCCAGTAGTCGCACTGCAGATCAAACGTACAAAGACCTGGTTGAGAAAGAAATCTTTGTGAGCTATCGTCAGTATAAAGGAGTTTTCTGCGGTACAAAAAAGACAACGGCGGGTTACGTTTGATTCATGACTGCTGAATTCACACGCATGTCCCGATAAAAACACGGTGTATATATTAACACTGTAGCTGATTTGAACGGGCGGAACTATTATATGAGAAAGATTGACTTGGCAAAAGCATACCGCAATGTTAGTTTGAGTAAGTCGTCATCTAAATTAGCCGGTTTAAAATGGAAATTTAAGGGTGACTCAAAGTCGATACGCGATTGTCGTTTGGGGCCTCGCTTAGTGTTGGTGTCTTTCACCGTGTAACTCAAAGTGTCTGCATGTTCTTACTTCGACAAGGTATCCACGCCGTCATTTATTATTTTGATGACTTTTATATCACAGGTGAAAGCCAGTTTGAAATGCGTCACGCAATGAACCATGTTTTCCATGTTTTGATTTCGCTCGGGTTTTCAATCAGCTGGGAAAATTGCATCGTTCCCACAGAGAATTACTTTCCTGGGCGACACAACTGACACTCGCGCGGGCACACTTTCGATACCACACAAAAAACTGAGAAAATTCAGAACTTGCTGAGTATATGGTCAAGGTCAAAACTGAGGGCTACAAAACACGCATCTTTGTCAAACTAACCCTTTTTGTGCGTGTTGTACGCCCTGTGATGCGTCGCCTCATAAACGTAATGAAGCCTTTACGACGCCGTTAGCACCGTGTGCGCTTAATATCTACCATCCAAAAGGATTTAGCCATCCTAAGCAATCTGTGCATTTCATTCAACGATATTCGTCATTTCATCTCAGAAAGATCCATGCCCGAATCTGCATATATTGTAACCGACTGCAGCAGCAGTGCAGCAGGCGCTGTGCTCGTCAGTGATATCCGCGCTATAGGCTGTGGCTTTACTGTCACTGCAAATCGGATATTTCCAATATGATCGCTGAACACATAAAAATAAAGCGGTTTATTTATCATTGGAACGCTCTCTGGGCACTAAATAAAGGTTCCATCTCGAATATTTCAGTTTAGGATATTCTCTGTAAAATCTTTATAATCTGTGTACTCAATTTAAAATCACTCTGAAACGAAAATTCACAGCAGCGAGGGCTAACAATTTGGTCGACAGCATTTCTAGACTTCAAAATCTGCCTCATGCGACCTCTACGCCAGCAGATTGCCTTTCTGTAATATGAGTAATCACATTGACCACAAAGACCCTATTCCACCCACATAAAAACCTTCCTGTCGTTTTGTTATCACTTTAAGCTTAGGCCGGTCCCTGTTGTGGATCAAACGCCTTTATGTTAAGTAGCATTCCTTAGCTGCTCCTTGAAGCCTCAGTCCATTAGATGTTGTCTCAGTGTGATGTGGGAACCTCTTTTGCCCTAACCTGTAACTCCCCGCCCCAAGTCATTAAATCCCAGGATGGCTGGTCTTCGGACTATTATATGCGCTATGCTGTTGTACCCCAGGAACTGCTTTTAAAATGTGCACGGGAACTTGGTTTTAATGTCAGATTTCAAAAAGTTGATATTTAAACGTGCTCACTATTATTGTTTTGCTTAGTTGTAGAACAAAACAGGAAAAACATGCGGAGGTCGGGGGAGCTCGAACCCGGGTCGCCCGTCTGGTACTCTCTTAAACAGACCACTGCGCCAGGGAGGCACTTGCAAACGTATAAGCTTTTCTAACTTATTTGTAAAAAAGATTCTCCTGTTCGGTGTTACTTTTCATACAGATTATATTTCAGCTTGGATGTATAAGCGTTTATCATGATAAACAAAACAGAAAATTTATCTCGGACTTTGATGAGCTTTGAACCGGGATCACTTGATCTAGGGCCAACCGCGCTATCCACTGCGCCAAAGCAGGAGAAGTGAGGGAGTCCGAGCGAATAGCTACCTTACCAGAAGCGCTAGCGATGTCTTCGGAGGGAGCAGCTATAACATCGGATGGGTAGCGATTACACCTGAAGGGACGGTGAGGTCAACGGAAGGAACATCATGACCAACAATTGGGCGGACCACAATGTGCGCATCGCTCGACGGTTGTTTACCCGAAGGGTGACTCGTATTAGCCGGTGCGACGGTGGACGTATCTTGAGAGGGTTCGTAACTTTTTTCGCCGCCTCCACTCCGTCGTTCTGGAAACACCATGTTGTGTGGATTTCTTTTCCGTTCCTTTGCCTTTTCAGGTTGATGTAAACGCAGAAACAGAAGCAGTAGGAACCATCTCCGCAGGTGAATCAGGGGGTGGCGGGCAACTGACAGTGGCGGAGGGTTTCCTCGTCGGTGTTCTCTTTTAAGCCCAACTAGTGCGTGTTTCGTGAGCATCTTTTGAGCAGCTTGCCCGCTTCTGTTGTTCGGCAGGGTATATTCGTGCTCCTCATGGAGACAGAGCGGCGCGAGGGTGGCTTTACACGGGCTGAGGGCAGAGGCTGTGAAGTTGTTGGGTGAACTGGCGGCAGGTCCATTCTTTGCAACAGCACAGCTCGTTCCACAGCCGTGTTTCTCGTGTTTTGTCTGTCAAAATAGAGAAGTGGAAACTCATTAAAAAATGTGATATTACAATCTTATTATCCCACTTTCTCTTTTTCACCATATTCATGCTTGTTTTGCATAAATATGCTTTATATTTTAAAAAAATATGCATTTCATCAAATTTATATTTCAACTAAGGTGCAAAATATTTTTAAATTTCGTTTAAAACAAAACTTGCCACTGAATCAATGTGGTTTGATTCAAAGCCAACAGTTGGAGCGTTTCTCACTGGAGATGGATTCGCCTCGCAGAGTTTAATCACCAGGGCTTCAGACCACTCGATTACAGTTTGGCCACTGTGCAGGCGGGTCGCTTTTCCAAGAAAACCTCTAACAAAAGAATATGTAGAAACCTTTTATATTCAAGCCCACAGTTACCAAGCCTTGGCGAAGGACGCCTTGATGTCTGGCCGCGTACTCGAGCCTCGCCCTGTCACTCTCATCCAGACGTAGGAAGAAATCTATAATTATATCGGCTGTCTCGTCCGTAAGTTGCAGACCTTCCACATCTCGCAACTCAAAGAGAAAACTCGCCAGCCGATCGACCTTGTCATAACCACCGACACTGTCCGGTACTACCGCATGCTAACAAGGTATTTTTACATGTACGTAACTTTACTTAGGTTTTTGTCAGTATTTCTATTTATCAACAACTTAATTACATCATATACACAGAATTTCCTAAATCTCACAAAAAGTATGTTATCTGAAAATATAATAGAAACTATTTAGTTATTTTATCACATATATAATATCGATTATGTTAGTGTATATCGGTTATTTTACCAATCTTTGAGCATTCTCCGACTGATTCTCCTGCTCGCCAGGCTCTTTGTGTTGCGTACTAAGTCTGGCCTCAGGCCTTTTTCTTCTGCTCTTACTCACAGATTGATCGTGCAGAGCTTCCCCCTGTTGTTCGGCCGCGTCTGCAACAGAGAAGTACAGAAAAGTAGTATTTTAATTCATGCATTGTGCCACTTTTGTACCTTAATCTGTATCTACCTTAATCTGTTTGTACCTTAATCTATTGCCTTTTAAATTAATTCTGTATCAATTAGTGCATTATTAATGGCCACAAAGTTTTCGATTTTCGACAGACTGATAGTTGTTTTACATGTTAAAAAGAAATCTTGATATACATTTACTCTCGTCTAACGGGAGATAAGAGAGCGTCATATCGACTTCCGTATCAGCCACTTGGTTGCTGAAGCTCTCATGGTCATCAGCGTCAACATCACCCTCCTCAAATTTTCCTCCTCGAGCTCTTCCCATGCATCCGGGATTGCTCTCTCTCTCTGTCTGCTTATATATTTATTCCATACCTATCAGTTCGCCTTTTAAAAAGATCATTTTCATCTCACTCTGTCTGAAGACAGTTATTGATACATTATACAGACAGACAGTAACTTTATTTAAGATAAAGCATATGCGGAAGTGACTCGCATATTTCCCTGCCATGCCTTTTCTATTCGCTTTAACATGTTTTATACTCATAATTACCATACCTTTTTGCCGTTTTATACAAGCTTCTTTCTGCAGAGTGGGGAGAAAAATTACCTGGGCATTTGCTGGGAGCAGTGGGGTTTATCGGAGACTCGCTCGCTGAGCTTGTTCACGCTTTCGCATTTGCAAAGATTATACTGAGACGATTTTGTTAAGATGTTCTGCCTTTTACCTCATTGAACAAGGTCTTAATAAAACAATCGGTATCAAAATAAAATCTTAACTCATTGCTTAACAGCATAAACTGAGCATGAATATATTTTAATCAAATTAAGTAAAAAAGATATATAATGAATGAGCGTTATGAAAGAGCATGCAAGTTTGTCAAGTTTAAAGTCATTCACTCCCAAACCTTGTTTTAATGTTTCAGCTATGCGGTCCCGGTGTGCTTTGTTCATAAGAATAAGCACATAACCTTACAGTTTTAAAGAGAATTCCTAACCCAAAGTTAGAGTTCCCTTTGTCAGTTACTCAGTTCACATGATCTGGAACCAAACTTGATATCTATAGGAGAATACAGGCCTATCACGTGTTCTCTGCGCGCCTGTCGCTTGTCCTCTGTGCGCCTGTCGCGTGTCCTCTGCGTGCCTATTGCGTGTCCTCTGCGCGCCTATTAAGTGTCCTCTGTGCGCCTGTTGCGTGTCCTCTGCGCGCCTGTCGCTTGTCCTCTGTGCGCCTGTCGCGTGTCCTCTGCGTGCCTATTGCGTGTCCTCTGCGCGCCTATTGCGTGCCCTCTGCGCGCCTGTCGCATGTCCTCTGTGCGCCTATTGCGTGTCCTCTGCGCTCCTATCACGTGTCCTCTGCGAGCCTGTCGCGTGTCCTCTGCGCTCCTATCGCGTGTTCTCTGCGCGCCTATCGCGTGTCCTTTACGCGCCTATCGCGTGTCCCCTATGCGCCTATAGCGTGTCCTCTGCGAGCCTGTCGCGTGTCCTCTGCGCTCCTATCACGTGTTCTCTGCGCGCCTATCGCGTGTCCTCTACGCGCCTATCGCGTCCTCTGCGCGCTATTGAATCAGTGTGTCAGGGGTGTGTACCAGTAGCTAGATATTAACTCCACGCCAACGTTAACGATATTATGTGCTCATTTGTTAAAGGATTATACCACATTATGATTTATCAGACGTTCCTTTCTTGTCCTGGTGACACTGTCCTCCCGGCAACGACCATAAGTAGCACGAAGATACATTCTTATCACATTTGAGAAATCCCTGTTCCAGACGAGTAGTGTTATTTCTCGTAAGCATCTATCGTTTTGTGTGATTTGAACTTTCACAACTCTAATATTAATCGTTCCAGCTATGTGCTCTTTCTTTCATTTATTCTTTTTTTTAGTACTTTTTTCGCTCTCTTGTGCGAAATCGGTCTAGTTGTAATTCATTTTTCACTACACCTGAAAATAGGATATAAAATGATACAGGTCAAAACATCACATGATAGCCGTGCTTCCGGGTTCAAAGTTTGTTTAATTAAAAAGGTGTTACCAGCGAGCCTGTCCCACCTTGATGTTCCTGTAGCTTCTCAAACACACTCAGGGCTTCATAAGGGTGGGGGGGGGGCAAGGATGGTAGGGGGAAGGACGGGATGGTGGGCACAAACAGACAAATGATGTCCACTTGTAACTGTCCTCACTTCCCACTGAACAGCCACCAATGGCCGTCTCCCCCCACAAAATATACTTGTCCTTATCCTCGCCACGTAAACACATTATAGAAAGGTATTTTAGCATATGTTTAGTACCGTAAAACCTCTATTAATGACCCCCCCCCCCCCTCCCCTCCCGTGAATGAACAATCAACGACAACGGAACAGGCTTTTTGCCCTATTCCTTATCATTTCTTCCCACAATTCACCTGTGTAGGAGACACCTGTACATAATGAACATTTTTCCCGGTGCCAAGGGCATTCGTTACATGGAGGCTTCACCGTAGCCACAAATTATACTTTAAAAATTGAAGTAAAGTTTGCAACACTTGAAGGCCCTGTTACAGGGGACAGCTATCAGTGGGGTCTGGCGTGGGGTGGGGGGGGAGGGGGGACACTGTGTGAAACTTTGTAGATATAAACGGCCTCAGGCTGTACAAAAAGTCGCCAGCAATTTCGCAAAACAATAATCAATTTGTATTAAAATGAAGAGTCAAAATTGAAAACAATATAAAAATGAGCTTAGTTTTTGTTGCTTCTTCAAATAAGAATGCCCAATCCTCTCTTTTTTCAAATAAAGCAGCTCCACCGGCACCATCACCCCGCCCCCTCCCTCCTGTCCCTTCCTCACCCATATACGGTTTTGAAACATTTATAAGTGGCCTCTAACAGACACATGAGACCAGATTGTTGGGTGCAGCTATGTGAAGTAACAAAATTACCTGAATTGGCCGCCATTCAAATATTTACCGAAAGCAGACATTATACACAAGCTTTCCATGCTGAATGATAAATAACACAGTGAACCTCGCAATCTCTCTCGTGGTTACTTAACAATTCATTTATGGTACGTGGCAAGTCATAAAGAGTGGGCTGTGCACATAGGACTTGTTGGCATAAAAAGCATCTCACCGACCACAATCTGCCGCTACGTGTTACTTTGACCCCCGCCTACTTGGGAGTTAGACCGTTCTTCGAATCCCCATCGCAGCCGATGGTAACAACGAGTGAGAAGTGTTAATCAATTCTTCAGTTCAGTTGTAACGATTTGGCTCTCATTGGAAGAGACGTTGGCACATTCACGCATTCAGGAAGAAGATATCATCATTGTCGAATCTCATCAGTTTTTGTGTACATTGAGGATACCTGTAAGATGTCGACCGTAAGTAGTCATTACTTTATTTTTTTATGGAAGGATTGTATGTTTATCGGAAAAGTTTAAAATGTACGAGCTTTTAACTTACAAACATTACTGTTTTTTGTGGGGTGGGAGGAGGGGTCATGCTTCAGTAAAAACGTGACAACGTTACAGACAGAAAATATATCAGGGATGAATGACTGAAAAATGTAGGATTTCAATACGGAAATCAAGAAATGAAGAAGCATATTTAAAGCAAAATTGCCGATTAAGAATGAGGAATGTATCCCCAACAAGGTACCCCAAGAATGTACCCCAAGAATGTACCTCAGGACTGACCCCAAGAATATACCTTAACACAGACAATGTTACCCGGCAGTGTTATAAGATAGAAAGTTTAGAACCTAAGTTTAACTGAAAAAAGTGGACCCTGCAAAGCTGTCACAACAAGATGTTTCGAGTGTCCGCTTCAAGTGATTGTTTTATCGATATCTCCCCCCCCCCCACCCCACCCCCCACCCCCCCCGCGCCAGAAGATAACGAAAGCCCTAGCCCACAAATAAAGGTTGGTGTGTGAGGTGGTGGACTGTTGGACAGGGAGGGGTGTGGGTGAGCAGTGGGGAGTTTGGGTGGGAAGTTTGGATGGGAAGTATGGGGGAGGGGTGTTTGGGTAGGGAGTTTGGGTGGGAAGTTTGGGTAGGGAGTTTTGTGGAGAGTTTGGGGGGGTGGGTGGGAAGTTTAGGGAGGGGAGTTTGGGTGTGGAGTCTGGGTAGGGAGTTTATGTGGGGAGTTTGGGGGAGGTAGTTTGGGTGGGGAGATTGGGTAGGGAGTTTGGGTGCGGAGTTTGGGGAAGGGTAATTTGGGTTCGAATTTGGGTGGGAGTTTGGGTAGGGAGTTTGGGGGAGGGTAGTTTGGGTGGGGAGTTTAATGGGTGTGGAGTTTTGATGGGAAGTTTGGGGGAGGAGAGTTTGGGTGTGGAGTTTTGGGAGTTGGGGGGAGTTTGGGGTAGGGTAGTTTGGGTGGGAAGTTTGGTTAGGGAGTTTGGATGGGTAGTTTGGGTGGGGAATTGGGATGGGGAGTTTGGGGAGAGGAGTTTGAATGAGGAGTTTGGGGAGGGGAGTTTGGGAGGAGAGTTTCGATGTTTGTTGAGCCGCTGCTTGTTCTGATGGTCTTGATTAGGGCACCGACATACCGACATGGGATGATCTTGTTTATTTCTCAAAGTGTTACCCGCAACCTCAACCTAGCCAATTTTTGTAGGATCTCCAGTTGTTTAAAAGAATAGCATCCAGGGAAAATTATCAAAACATTTGAAAAGAATCCGATTAAAATTATGGGAGAAGAAGTATTTTGAAAATTGGCTTCCGAAATTAAATGCCGTCATTTTTGGCGGGTGGCCCAAATAAGTCGATTTGTCACGAGAGAACTGTCCAGGGACCACTTATGCCAAATTTTTGGAGCAATCCGCTCAAAACTAAAGTGGAGTAGCGTTTTAAGTAAAAAATTACATACGGGCATACAGGCGACAGACGTCCCCCCACCCCGCACCCCCCCCCCCCCTGCGGGATGTGAAAAGACCATGCCAGACGATGTCGGCTGACCTAAAACAGGAAGCGATATATTATGACTGTTCAGTCACAAGTGACTCTTTCACATGCCTGCTGTTGCGCCTACTTCAACCACAAAAAAAAAAACGCCACTGATGGTTTCGAGTTTTTGGTTAGATGATAGCCTGTAGGCAGGCTGTGTCGATGTGCATATGTCTGTCTCCATAAACAAGCGTTGTTGTAGCCAGCCATTAGAGTTCTAATGACGGTGCCACCGGCGTAATGATTTGAATATTATAGATCTTATATTATCGCTCATCATGCAATTCACCATCATTTATTAAAAAACTTCAGTATCCGGCATATCGTTATATTTGTCCAACCGTGTATGGTTTTTATTTGTATATTAAATATTCCTACTGAACATCCCAGACGGACCAATATAAAGAGGCTTGACGTCATAGCAAAAAGAGAAGGAAAGAGAATAATTCACTTCTTTCATCACTGGTCGCTATAACCTAAAAAGGGTCACAAAAAAAAACACAGCGTGTCTCATGAATGAGCATTGCATATGTTATCAACTAACATCGCGTATGTTTTGCACCCGCCTGTCGGGCAATGCGGCCTGTCCGATGGCGGGCTTGACCGAACAACTGAATGCTTGGCAGGGAAGTAGGTGCATTCGTGTACGATTTGATTGCTATGCATGTCCAAAACATTTTAAAATGTTCCCTAAACACCAAATAACTTCAATTGAATTGTGCAGAAAAACCTTATACATGTTTTCAGCATGTAGTTTAAAGGTGTTGTTTGCCATTCGATTCCCCACCCCACCCTCTCCCACTCACCCCACCCTCTCCCACTCACCCAACACTCTCTCCCACTCAACCCACCCTCTCCAACTCACCCCACCCACTCCCACTCATCCCTGCCTCTTCAACTCATCCCACCCTCTCCCACTCATCCCACCCTCTTCCACTCACCCCACCCTCTCCCACTCACCCCACCCTCTCCCACTCACCCCACCCTCTTTCACTCACCCCACCCTCTCCCACTCACCCCACCCTCTCCCACTCACCCCACCCTCTCCCACACAACCCACCCTCCCCCACTCACCCCACCCTCTCCCACTCACCCCACCCTCTCCCACTCACTACACCCTCTCCCACTCACCCAACCCTCTCCCACACACCCCACCCTCTTAGTCACAGAGCCTCGGTTTACACTTTCCTGAGTCTCCACGTTTAATTTAGACCATTTCGTTGGCTTTCAACAAATGTGTGCCCACGCTATTTAAATCTTTTGTAAGTCTTACTTTCATGTTTTTATGACGTTAATCATGTCGTCGGTTTTAAAATTGAAAGCGCAACTGCGGATGGCGGGGGGGGGGGGGAGCGATAGGGTGGACTTAAACACAGTCACGAGTTTGCTGTATCAAAGCCAGAACTGGGATGAACGATATACGCCCGCCACCTTCCCCCTCCCCTGGTCTAATACTTCATAAGCCGAAAAACAGACTCGAAAGGTCCAAAATTATACTGCTTATCATACTTTCCCCACTCCCTCTTCATGTAACAGAACCGACCCCTTCGTCTGCCCTCCTCATGTAACAGAACCGACCCCTTCCTCTAGCCTCATGTAACAGGACCGGCCCCTTCGTCTCACTAATCATGTAACAGGATCGGGCTCTATCGTCTGCCCTCCTCATGTAACAGAACTGCACCCTTCGTCTGCCCTCCTCATGTAACAGGACCGGCCCCTTCGTCTGCCCTCCTCAAGTAACAGGACCGGCCCCTTCGTCTGCCCTCCTCATGTAACAGGACCGGCCCCTTCGTCTGCCCTCCTCATGTAACAGGACCGGCCCCTTCGTCTGCCCTCCTCATGTAACAGGACCGGCCCCTTCGTCTGCCCTCCTCATGTAACAGAACCGGCCCCTTCGTCTGCTCTCCTCAAGTAACAGGACCGGCCCCTTCGTCTGCCCTCCTCATGTAACAGGACCGGCCCCTTCGTCTGCCGTCCTCATGTAACAGAACCGACCTCCTCGTCTGCCCTCCTCACGTAACAGGACCGGCCCCTTCGTCTGCCCTCCTCATGTATCAGTACCGGCCCCTTCGTCTGCCCTCCTCATGTAACAGGACCAGCCCCTTCGTCTCCCTCCTCATGTAACAGGACCGGCCCTTTCGTCTGCCCTCCTCATGTAACAAGACCGACCCCTTCGTCTGCACTCCTCATGCAACAGGACCGGCCCCTTCGTCTGCCCTCCTCATGTAACAGGATTTGCCCCTTCGTCTGCCCTCCTCATGTAACAGGACCGGCCCCTTCGTCTGCCCTCCTCATGTAACAGGACCGGCCCTTTCGTCTCCACTGCTCATGTAACAGGACCGGCCCCTTCGTCTGCCCTCCTCATGTAACAGGACCGGCCCTTTCGTCTGCCCTCCTCATGCAACAAGACCGACCCCTTCGTCTGCACTCCTCATGCAACAGGACCGGCCCCTTCGTCTGCCCTCCTCATGTAACAGGATCTGCCCTTTCGTCTGCCCTCCTCATGTAACAGGACCGGCCCCTTCGTCTGCCCTCCTCATGTAACAGGACCGGCCCTTTCGTCTCCACTGCTCATGCAACAGGACCGGCCCCTTCGTCTGCCCTCCTCATGTAACAGGATCTGCCCTTTCGTCTGCCCTCCTCATGTAGCAGGACCAGCCCCTTCGTCTGCCCTCCTCATGTAACAGGACCGGCCCCTTCGTCTGCCCTCCTCATGTAACAGGACCGGCCCTTTCGTCTGCCTACCTCATGTAACAGGACCGGCCTCTTCGTCTGCCCTCCTCATCTAACAGAACTGGCCCATTTGTCTGCCCTCCTCATGTAACAGGACCGGCCCCTTCGTCTCTCTAATCATGTAACAGGATCGGGCTCTATCGTCTGCCCTCCTGATGTAACAGAACTGCACCCTTCGTCTGCCCTCCTCATGTAACAGGATCGGCCCTTTCGTCTGCCCTCCTCATGTAACAGGACCGGCCCCTTCGTCTGCCCTCCTCATGTAACAGGACCGGCCCCTTCGTCTGCCCTCCTCATGTAACAGGACCGGCCCTTTCGTCTCCACTGCTCATGTAACAGGACCGGCCCCTTCGTCTGCCCTCCTCATGTAACAGGACCGGCCCCTTCGTCTGCCCTCCTCATGTAACAGGACCGGCCCCTTCGTCTGCCCTCCTCATGCAACAAGACCGACCCCTTCGTCTGCCCTCCTCATGTAACAGGACCGGCCCTTTCGTCTCCACTGCTCATGTAACAGGACCGGCCCCTTCGTCTGCCCTCCTCACGTAACAGGACCGGCCCCTTCGTCTGCCCTCCTCATGTAACAGGACCGACCCCTTCGTCTGCCCTCCTCATGTAACAGGACCGACCCCTTCGTCTGCCCTCCTCATGTAACAGGACCGGCCCTTTCGTCTGCACTCCTCATGTAACAGGATCGGCCCTTTCGTCTGCCCTCCTCATGTAACAGGACCGGCCCCTTCGTCTGCCCTCCTCATGCAACAAGACCGACCCCTTCGTCTGCTCTCCTCATGTAACAGGACCGGCCCCTTCGTCTGCCCTCCTCCTGTAACAGGACCGGCCCCTTCGTCGGCTCTCCTCATGTAGCAGGACCGGCCCTTTCGTCTGCACTCCTCATGTAACAGGACCGGCCCTTTCGTCTGCCCTCCTCATGTAACAGGACCGGCCCTTTCGTCTGCCCTCCTCATGTAACAGGCCCCTTCATCTGTTTACTGACAATATTGGAAAATAATCGCAAATGTAAGAGTTAGAGGCTGTATAGACAAGGACCCTGTATATATCCCTGAGAGGGTACGGAGTAGCAATGCTTTGTGCATCTTTCGATTTTATGCACGTTTTAATGAATTCCGCGTTTAACGCATTGAAGAGGGTGTGGTTAGAAAGTCCCCCGCTTCCTACACTCGTCACCGGCCATACAGATTAGTCATACATTAGTCATACAGAGCACAGCAGTGAAAAAGACAGCTCTGTTTTGTTTTTGTTTTTTCAGAGGTGAATCACGATAGCTTTTGTGTCCGTATAAGTTTTAGTTTGAACACTTCACAGAGCTGTTTCGGAAATAACTGACATTACTTTGAAATACGCGATTTGGGTGGTAAATGGTTCACTACCTTGCCCCATTCTTGAGAACTTGGGCGTCGTTGCACATTTCATAAAGAATTAATTTTAAATTTATAGAACTATATTTATAGAATTATATATTGAAATAAGTGGGAATTGTCTGGGTGGCAATTCTCCCAGTTGCAGTTGGCGAGTGGCAAATCTGTGGACGGCAATTGGCGAGTCGTAAGAATGACGGCGAATGAAACGATGTTTTCCGTTGCAGGTCCCGTATGTTCCCGATTTCGACGCGAATGCTTGCTGCGAGCAGCTGAAAGATGCCATGAAAGGCCTTGGTGAGTGCCCCCCCCCCCCCCCACACCCTCCTTCTCAACTTATGCCAAAAAAATGTCCTATGTATTTAAAAATAAGGACACCTTGTATAGATTATTTTATTGACGTTCGGGGTCGTTATGCTTGGGCCTTTCCGTCTCTGATTTAACCTTGTTAGGAATTGTATACATTATTATTGTATTATTACATTAATGTTATTATATTACAGCTTTTCAGAAAAAGGTGTAAAATATCATAAATAATGAGAAAATCTAAATCTAGGATCTATAAATGAAAAATGGAGAAAATCTAAATCTAGAATCTATATAAGAAAAATGGAGAAAATCTAAATCTAGAATCTATGAAAGAAAAATGGAGAAAATCTAAATATAGAATCTAGAAAAGAAAAAAATTGAGAAAATCTAAATCTAGAATATATCAAAGAAAAAATAGTGAAAATCTAAATCTAGAATATATAAAAGAAAAAATAGAGAAAATCTAAACGTGAAATCTATAAAAGAAAAAAAAGAGACAATCTAAATCTAGAATTTATAAAGAAAAATGAAAAAATCTAAATCTAGAATCTATATAAGAGAAAAATAGAGAAAATCTAAATCTGGAATGTAGGGGGTGACGTTAGCTCAGTCGGTAGAGCGTTGGTCCTGTAATCCTATGGTTTTATTCACCACCACAGAATTCAAAATTAGCACAAATGAGTCTTCCGGCCATCCCATTAAAAAAAGCAATAAAATAAACCTAGGATCTATAAAAAGAAAAATAAAAAAATGTAAAACCCGACACAATAAGCATGAGAGATCACGTATTTTTGTCTTTTGAAATCAATTTTTACGAGACTTAAACAATAACTTGGCTTAATATATTAATGCCCCATGTGCCGACTCTATTTAGTATCAAATAACCGAACACAGTTTTATACTAATTTTGAACAAGCTAGAATGCATTTTAATCTTTTAAGTGTACAATATTGTGAAACAACTTTCATAAAACAACGGCCAACTGTCGTCTGTTAAATAAGGCACTGATGAGGACGTGATCATTGAAATAATCTCCCGCCATCCGAATGAACAACGCCAGGAAATGAAAGAAGCCTATAAGACCCTGTACGGAGAGGTGAGTGGACAGCGTTACCATGAACCTCTCAAAAATATTCGGCTAGTCCTAATTATGTCAGTCATTCATTTTGAAACTCGGTGAAATAATTGACATTTTGTGTCGAAACTAAAGGCGGTCCGACTTTCGGGTTGGTCGTAATTGTTAAGATCTTCATAATGGAAAGCAACTTAGTATGGATAACTGGTCCTGTCTGTGATGTGGTTCAATGTGCGATGCGGTTCTAGTTGCGATATGGTCCCACTGGTGGAATGGTCCTACTGGCGGGCTGATCCTACTGGTGGGATGGTCCTATTGGAGGAATGGTCCTATTGACGGGATGGCCCTACTGGCGGGATGGTCATATCCTGGGTATTCCGCTGCAGTTTCCCACGTCACCCTTCCTCTGATCTATTGACAGGATCTGGAGGACGAGCTGAAGTCAGAGCTGCGCGGGGACTTTGAGGACGTCACCCTGGCACTGATGACGGTCCCGCCGCTGTTTGACGCCAGACAACTACGCGCAGCCATGAAGGTGAGTAGTCTCTCTCTCTCTCTCCCTCCCTCTCTCTCTCCCTCCCTCTCTCTGTCTTTCTCTCTCTCTACCCCCCTCTCTCTCCCTCCCTCTCTCTGTCTTTCTCTCTCTCCCCCCTCTCTCAATGCAAATAAGGCTGTTTCACAAAGTCAGTGGTGTCTTTCCTCCCAATGCGGATAAGGGCTGTTCCAGAACGTGACTGGTATCTCTCTGCGAATGCAAATAAGGGCTGCTGCAGAAGGTGAGGTATTTCCCTCCTAGTGAAGATAAGGGCTGCTCCAAAAAGTGAGTGATATCTCACTCCCAATGTTGATTAGGGTTGTTCCAGAAATTGAGTTGTGTCTCTCTCTCAGTCCCGATGTAGATAAGAGATGTTCCAGAAAGTAAGTCGTATCTCTCTCCCATGGTAAATAAAGGCTGTTCCAGAAAGAGTGGTATCTCCCTCTCAATGTAGATAAGGAGTGTTTAAAAAAAGTGAGTGGTATCTCTCTCTCTCAATATAGATTAGGGTTGTTCCAGAAAGTGAGCAATGTCTCTTTCCCATTATAGATAAGAGATATTTCAAAAGGTCAGTGTTATCTCTCCCATTGAAAATAAGGGTGGTTCCCGAAAGTGGGTGGTCCCTCTCTCCCAGTGAAGATAAGGGCTGCTCTACAAAGTGTGGCATCTTCCTCTCATTGTGGATAAGGACTGTTCCAGAAAGTGAGTGCTATCTCTATCCCAATATAGATAAGGGTTGTTCCGGAAAGTGAGTGGTATCTCTCTACCATTGTAGATAAAAGATGTTCCAGAAAGTGGGTGTTTTCTCTCTCTCTCAATTAAGATAAGGGCTGTTCTAGAAAGCTTCTCTTGTGAAAACCTCATACTCCTGCTCTGACCCCAAGGATGACCGGTTGAATTTATGCGATCTCACCAATTTTTCCCCCATAAATAAAAAATCTCCTTTCAAAGTCAATCAGACGATCACGCTGAATGTTATAAATTTGCTTGTCCGCCAGTCCGTTAGTCATTGAAGAAAGATTGAAGAAAGTGCCAATTATTGATTAAAATCATGCCCCTCTCTGCTTTTCAAAGTACGTTTTCCTCCCTGTATAAAACTGCAAAGATAACATGCCTCTTATTGTGACTTTTTTTTAATACCAGGGCCCGGGGACCGACGAATCTGTGCTTATTGAAATTATGTGTGGCAGAACGAACGACGAGATTGAAGCCATAAAGACAGCCTACTCCACCGGTTGGTGTTACTCAGACAATAATATCAACCACCTCCAATCCTCAATGGCCTTGTTTATCATCCCCAGTGGCTGTATTCACAAAAGCTAATTGTACAGTTAACAAATCCCGCTCATGCAGCAAACAGAACTTTGAAAGTTATATTAGCAAATTTTATTTTTATGTTAGAACAAATTCTTATAAGAATTGTTTGTGTAGGGTAAACTCCACAGTTAACTTTCGTGAATACTAACGCAGGTGGTGACCTATACTGCTCTAAAATCTTGCGACAAAAACGATTGATAGTCGGGTCATATTTCTGAAATTGTTGATGAAAAACAGGGATTTTTCTTCCTTGCATTCCTGGATATATAACGATAAAATTTATATTCTGCTAAAACACTTTTAACTTTTTTAAAGTTTTAAACTTTGAAAGTCATACTTTTTTCAAAACATTATCTAGTTTGTGTTTCTGATTTTTTCTTACAGAGTCCTATTAAAGGTTAACTGTTCACAAATTCTTCTCTTTTTTGGTGTATTAAACAAGTACAATTTGCGGTGTGTGTAGAATTTGAAGACAGGGTTTTAGAAGACGATTTGAAAAGCGATGCCACAGGTAAATTTGAAAAAGTCCTGGTCGCGCAATGTAACGCGGGGCGAGATGAGAGTTACGACGCGGACGATGACTTAGCGGCCGAGGACGCCCAAAAGATCTTCGATGTAAGAGATACCACGTGGCATAGTCCCCCAGCTACCCCCCCCCCCCCCGACGGGGGGTGGGGTCTGTTAGCCAGCATGCCACAGCGTACTGATACATAGCTAGCCACCTCATTGGACGATACTAACAAAAACTAATCCGCTTCTAATGTGCTCTATTGCGTTTTCTGCGAACGTTTTTCACACGCTCAGTAGACAACCTCAGCGCTCATACATAAACCACACCTCAAACCAGAAATTTTATTTTAGTATTTAGTTTATTTTAGTAATAAGTCACAAAAACAATTTTGATTCTGTGTTTTGCAGTTTTCTAACAAGGCCATGGGCATCTCTATTTGTTTCTTATTTGTTTTTATTTCTGTTTCTTTTGTTTTACAAGCTCATCAGTTATTGACCCCCAGTTCAACCTACCTTTTTATTTTCAATTTTATAACACGACCACACTCACCATTTTTGTATGTGGAATTAGCGGAGACTTCGGTATTGCAGGTACTTGGGTACTTACACCAGTACCATCACGAATACGTGATAACATAGCTTATTAGAGCGCTTCGTGCGCTTTTTAAGAGCTACTGAACAACGTTCGTCAGAAAACGCGATTCTGTTTCAGCATGTGAATGGGGTTCTAGTCAGATCCTAACCCACACACTAGTGTACTCGACTAACATTTGTATAATCTGTATATAAACATGAAGAATTCCTATCGCTGTGTAGAATATGAAGACAGGAACCTCGAGGACGATTTGAAGAGCGACACTAGCGGCCAGTTTGAGAAGCTCATGGTCTCGCAGTGTAACGCGGGACGGGACGAGAGCGAGGACGTGGATTGGGATTTGGCACGAGACGACGCGCAAAAGATCTATGACGTAAGACGTGAACGCTGAGAGATCGTAACACTCGACCCGACCAGTTCCGAAGTGTTTGTGTTCAGTAACTGCTGGAAGCAGATTTGCGTCATGTTCTCTTTCAAGCTGTGCAGAGTTTGCTGGAGCTTATAACAATTTAGACTGTAATGTAGTTGCATACCTTTCTACGAATAAATTTTTGGGCATCGTTTCATGAACATCTAGATTTTAGAAGTATTAATTTTAAGAATCGTAAATAAACTGAAAGGCTTTTTTTCTGTCAGTATATTTGCTTTTGGTGGCGGCAAAAAGTTCTGCCTCGATGCGCTAGTTTACCTGTCACCAGGCAAGGAATAAAACCTATGACATCGTCATCCTTGCCAAATGATCCTCCCCACCCGTCTTTGAATTTTCTATAGTATAAAGAGTTCCAAGACTGGGGGGGGGGGACTTCTTTCTGCGCCTACTTGCTCAGTAACTTATGAAGAAATCCTACTAAAATGTATGCATGTGTAGAACTAATATTATTTTACTGGTGATATTCGGAGCTGATTTCACTGATTTTATGTAGACTTCTACTTGTTAACATTTTATTTTGTGGCCCTGGTTTTTCGAATGCGCGCAGCATGGTTGTTTTAAAACGTTTAATTGATCGTATATATAAACATAGAAACCGAGTACTTGAATACGCCACTCTCCGCCATTCTATCAGTAAAATCTACAACTAGATGTGATCCGTGATCGGCGTCTGTACAACGTGTTCACACCGTCTGTACAGCGTATCCAGAATGTCTGTACAATGTAGCCACAACGTCTGTACAACGTATCCACAATATATCCACACCGTCTGTACAACGTATCCACAATATATCCACAACGTCTGTACAACGTATCCACAATATATCCACAGCGTCTGTACAACGTATCACAAAGTCACATGTTATCTTGGTCATTACAATTCTGCCGCTGTATTTTGCAATATCTATTTCTACATTTAAAAGATGCTAATAATTGCTTCATATTGTCATTAGCAGGAATACTAGAAAATGACCCGAAAAATATAACTGTGTGTTTAAATCGTTGGCAGGCAGGGGAGGGGCAATGGGGAACAGACGAGGCCGAGATTCAGGCCATCCTGTGCTCCCGTAGCTACCCGCAATTACGAGCCACATTCAAGGCTTACGAGGAGATAGCCGGCCGTGACATAGAGGAGGCAATCGAAAGTGAAACCAGCGGCAGCCTGCAGGATGGCTACCTCGCTATTAGTGAGTACATCAAGCGATCACCCCCTCTGTATGTCTGTGGGGGGCGGGCACTTACATACGGACTGGTTACACTATGTGTCTATGAATTTTTAAATAGACACCCATACGTTTTCAATAATATCCCTTTTTTTAGAACACGATAAATGCAGCCAGTAACTTCAGTCGCGCAAAATTAAACCGTTTTAGGATTTACTGGTTTCGAGGAAACAGACAAGAAAAATATCCGGCAGTGCCGATCTTATTCATTTATTTCTGCACCAGAGTGTTTTGATATTTTGTTTCGTCTTTTCGCAGTAAAATATGCCAAATCACCAACGAATTTCTTCGCTGAAAGATTACACAAAACAATGAAAGGTGTGGGCACAGACGAGGAAGGATTGATCCGTATTATAACCAGCAGATCAGAGGTTCGTACACAAGTAAAGATTTGCTTCCTTTCACACGTTCCTTTCTGGGGAAAAGTTATTCTAGATTTTTATCATTTCCAATTGTTATTTTCTGTAGAAAATGTCGAAGCAAATCTAAATTACTCACTAAAATAACGACGGCTGCTACACCCTTCTCCCTGGAATTCTACCCGGCAGTTTCATACACTGCACGTGGGAGAAAATTTTCAAACTTTTTACCCCACCCCCAGCCCTGTACAAAAGATGTCATCAGTTGACTACAAAAACAACAGCGCACATACAGCCTCCCCCCACACCCTACCGCCCATCCACCCTCCCCCGCCCCCAACACCCTACCGCCCATCCACCCCCTCCCCCACACCCTACCGCTGACTCGGACTATTTTCACTATGAACGCGTGGCGCGCTGTGTTGCAGGTGGACCTGGCGCGCATCAAGTACGCGTTCGTGCGCCTATACGAGCAGAGTCTCTACGAGTTCCTGGACAGCGAGGTGCGCGGCGACTTCAAGAAGATGCTTATGTCTGTCTGCGGCATGGACAGCGACGAGGAGAGGGAGATGTACGCCTGAGCCCTCAATATAAACCCTTCCCTCCCCCCGTCCACAGCGTGGACAGTGAGTAGGTACGCCTGAGCCCTCAATATACACCTAAGCCCCCCCCCCCCCCCCACCGTCTACAGCGTGGATAAGTGACGAGGAGAGGGAGATGTATGCCTGAGCCCTCGATATACACCCCCAAGCCGCCCTCCCCCCCCCCCCCTCTTCCACCCGCCGCATGTGCCTGCACAGCACCGACCAGGGCGAGGAGGCGGGAAGTGCCACACACGCGCCGCCCATTGGTGGCTGATTGGCATTTTTGCAGTGCTGAATAGGTGCTTGTGTGTGTAAGGGCGGATGAGAGGGGGAGGCAGGGATGAAATGCAGTATATTTAGTACATCCGCAAAGGTGGAGGAAGGGGATGAAGCAATACGCAAAGGAACGACTAGGAACCAGAGAAAGTGGGATTTTGCGCAAGCGCGGATACACCAATGTCATATTTGCGCATGTACTAAATGGGTAACTCTCTCTGTCTCGGGGGTAGGGGTGGTACAGAAGCACCAGTGTGTGTGGAGGGGGGAGGGGTAGTATAGAGGCACCACTGTGTAGTTCATTATAGACTTTATTCGAATCAGGTCCGGGCTACAAAACAGTCTGTAATGTGCTACAACAAATCAAGACTTTTCCAACCATCACTCTTTTTTGGGTGGGGGGGGGGGGTGCATTACAAAATGAGTTATCGTGAAGCTCGGGCTTGGCTTGTGTGTTATTAGTTACTTAGCTTTATTAACCTTTATCAGATTGTTATCAACCAATGAAATTTGTTGAGCAAATGTATGATCAAACAACTAGAGACAATAACGTCGAGCGTGGTTTGTTTAATGTAGATTTAGACAATGTTTTGTTTTGGTTTTTTATTGTACCGTGGGCGTAAGCGCATCGAAAAAAAGAGTCGTACATGCGAAGTGTTTCCTCTTAATTTTCTCTTGAACTCTTCTATCAAAGTCCTCTACCGAAGAACTGCCTGCTCAAAAGAGAGAACAAAAATCCCGTAAAGGACAGCACCGTATATGGTCATACCATGGACCAGGGCATATAGGGTATGTAGTCAATTCTCTGACTACCTACACCCTTCCGTGGAAGGTGTAGGTAGTCAGGGGATGACTAGGACATGTGGAGCATTGTGTAGTCGGATCATTACGCGGACATACACCCGTTTTGTGGAGGATTATATGCAGTCAGATCATTATCAGGACATAAATCCCCCTCCGTAGAGGACTATGTAGTCGGGTCATCAACCCAGACATAAAATCCCTCCCGTAGAGGACTGTATGTAGTCGGGTCATCAACCCAGACATAAAATCCCTCCCGTAGAGGACTGTATGTAGTCAGGTCATCAACCCAGACATAAAATCCCTCCCGTAGAGGACTATATGTAGTTGGGTCATCAACATAGACATAAAATCCCTCCCGTAGAGGACTGTATGTAGTTGGGTCATCAACATAGATAGAAAATCCCTCCCGTAGAGGACTGTATGTAGTTGGGTCATCAACATAGACATAAAATCCCTCCCGTAGAGGACTGTATGTAGTCGGGTCATCAACCCAGATATAAAATCCCTCCCGTAGAGGACTGTATGTAGTTGGGTCATCAACATAGACATAAAATCCCTCCCGTAGAGGACTGTATGTAGTTGGGTCATCAACATAGACATAAAATCCCTCCCGTAGAGGACTGTATGTAGTCGGGTCATCAACCCAGACATAAAATCCCTCCCGTAGAGGACTGTATGTAGTTGGGTCATCAACATAGACATAAAATCCCTCCCGTAGAGGACTGTATGTAGTTGGGTCATCAACATAGACATAAAATCCCTCCCGTAGAGGACTGTATGTAGTTGGGTCATCAACATAGACATAAAATCCCTCCCGTAGAGGACTGTATGTAGTTGGGTCATCAACATAGACATAAAATCCCTCCCGTAGAGGACTGTATGTAGTCGGGTCATCAACCCAGATATAAAATCCCTCCCGAAGAGGACTGCATGTAGTTGGGTCATCAACATAGACATAAAATCCCTCCCGTAGAGGACTGTATGTAGTTGGGTCATCAACATAGACATAAAATCCCTCCCGTAGAGGACTGTATGTAGTTGGGTCAACAACATAGACATAAAATCCCTCCCGTAGAGGACTGTATGTAGTCGGGTCATCAACCCAGACATAAAATCATTCCCGTAGAGGACTGTATGTAGTTGGGTCATCAACATAGACATAAAATCCCTCCCGCAGAGGACTGTATGTAGTCGGGTCATCAACCCAGACACAAAACCCGTTCCGTAGTGGGATGTATGTAATCAGGTCATCAACCCAGACATAAAACCCCTTCCGTAGAGGACTGCATGTAGTCGTCAACCCAGACATAAAACCCCTTCCAGGGAGAAACATGTGGCTACGCCATGCCACAGGACATCAACCCCATGCCAGAAGAACTCTGTGACTGGACTTTACCAGGGCACAAACCAGTCCGGGGGGGGGAGGACTGTACTAGGGAACGAACCCTTCCTAGGGGGGGACTGTACTAGGGCACAAACCCCTAAGGGGGAGGAAGTGTACTGGGCAAACTTCTCCCGGGAGAGTGGGACTACCAGAGTACAAACCCCTCCCAGGAGGATGGGCTGTACTAGGACACAAACCCATCTTGAAGAAATTCCACATGGATCTGTCCTTCACCAAGACACAACTCGCTTTCGTCGAGAAGTATGCGATCATACCATGACGCAGGCATAAAACACACCCAAATAGATTAAAATAATAAATACAAACTGCTCAAGCAACTTTATTATTCCATTCCCATAACAAACGATGTTTATTCACAATGGGATGACCGGACACACTTGCCTACACAATTACGTCATCATTTCGTGGGTACTGCGTAGACATTATTTACATTTTAACATTAACCACTCTCAGCATTAATGAAAACTTTAAACTTGACCACAACTCGCATCCCTTTATGTTAGTTTCTTTCATTGTTTCTGGAACGAATACTTATTTTCCGAATTCCTACCCGCCCACCCCCTCCCCCCCTCTCCAACCCGCCACCCCAAATACGCTCTGAAATTAACAAACATCACAGTGCCCTACACCACCAATAATATGACAAAGCTGAATGTCCAGCAACTAGCTAACACGGAAAAACATCTGTCAACATGGAGACACATGTCAACACGGGGACACATCTGTCAACACGGAGACGCATCTGTCAACACGGGGGCACAAATGTCAACATGGAGACACATCTGTCAAAACGGGGACACATCTATCAAAACGGGGACACAACTGTCAACACGGGGACACATCTGTCAACAAAGGGGATACATCTGTCAACACGGGGACACATCTGTCAACACGGGGACACATGCAAACACGGGGACATATCTGTCAACACGGGGACACATCTGTCAACATTGAGACACATCTGTCAACACGGGGACACATGTCAACACGGGGACACATGTCAACACGGGGACATATCTGCCAACACGGGGACACATCTGTTAACATGGAGACACATCTGTCAACAAGAGGACACATCTGTCAACACGAAGCCGCATCTGTCAACAAGAAGACACATCTGTCAACACGGAGACACATGTCAACACAGAGATGCATCTGTCAACACGGGGGCACAAATGTCAACATGGAGACACATCTGTCAAAACGGGGACACATCTATCAAAACGGGGACACAACTGTCAACACGGGGACACATCTGTCAACACGGGGACACATCTGTCAACAAAGGAGATACATCTGTCAACACGGGGACACATGCAAACACGGGGACATATCTGTCAACACGGGGACACATCTGTCAACATGGAGACACATCTGTCAACACGGGGACACATCTGTCAACACAGGGACACATCTGTCAACACGGGGACACATGTCAACGCGGGGACACATCTGTCAACAAAGGGGATATATCTGTCAACACGGGGACACATCTGTCAACATGGAGACACATCTGTCAACAAGGGGACACAAATGTCAACATGGAGACACATCTGTCAACAACGGGGATACATCTGTCAACATGGAGACACATCTGTCAACACGTGGACACATCTGTCAACAAAGGGGATACATCTGTCAACACAGGGACACATCTGTCAACACGGGGACACATCTGTCAACACGGGGACACATCTGTCAACACGGGGACACATCTGTCAACACGGGGACACATCTGTCAACAAAGTGGACACTTTCTGGGATGACGTTTCAACTGACACATTTTTGCATAATTTAAACGTAAAGCTGAGAAAGAATATTTTCCCTTCCGATCCTCAGTACAAATGCAAACATTAACAGCAGCACAAAGTCGATATCGTCTATCAAAACAAATACTTAAAGAAACACAAACTTTTAAAAAATTCAACAATCATTCCGCCACAAAACTAATGCTTTCTCGGGCTTCCTAATGAACCCCCTCCCCCCCCCCCCCCCCTCCGAAAACGAATAGACACACGTGTGTACAAGTCTTCACGATATAGAATCAAAAGCGCGTCAGTGCACCCAAAGCCCTACTAACGCCTAGGTATGCCCTAGGCGAGTGGGTCCACTAAATGTTCCTTCTCATCGCAGCACCTCATTAAGGGACCATCCCCGCAGACCACAGACGACGCCATCTCATTAAGGGACCATCCCCGCAGCCCACAGACGGCGCCATCTCATTAAGGGACCATCCCCGCAGCACACAGACGGCGCCATCTCATTAAGGGACCATCTCCGCAGCCCACAGACGGCGCCATCTCATTAAGGGACCATCCCCGCAGCACACAGACGGCGCCATCTCATTAAGGGACCATCTCCGCAGCCCACAGACGGCGCCATCTCATTAAGGGACCATCCCTGCAGCCCACAGACGGCGCCATCTCATTAAGGGACCATCCCCGCAGCCCACAGACGGTGCTACCTCAAGAGCCGCGCATGATATACCTATAGCTTTCTTTTCTTCCCCTTACTTTGTGTTCGATAGGTGGTTAAGGGGGAGGTGAAGGGAAGGGATTGGGGCTTTTCGAAACCATATTTCAAGGCGTTACTCTAGAAACGGTTTTTTTGAGAATGCGAAACGGAAAACGCCTACGCTACCTTTCAAATATAGGCCACAACTACTTGCGAAAGTTCGATGATGGGGAAGGGGAGGATGGAAGGAGGAGTAAAGGGGGTTGGTATAGCTCCTACACGGCTCCATCACCCCGTCCAAAAAAATCACTGGCAAAAATCAACAATCTGTAATAATGGTCAGCTTTGCATAATGCCATTTTAAAATGAAAATTACCCGACTTTTAAGCAGAATTTCTCCAACCCCCTTCCCCCTCTCCGCCCCCCGCCCCCCCCCCCCCCCCCCTCTGAGCGATACTGATGACCTTGAACACTACAGCGTTTCTACCATATCTGCTCACTACGTCAACTCTAACTGCCTGCACAGGAAAGATCTGGCTGAGCTCATATTGAAACAACAGCCTGGTGGAATTACAATCACATCCAAACGACGGCAAACTTCTACACTCACATGAGCAATGCAGATCTTATATACTCAGTTTTATATGTTCGGAAACAACGGGTTTTACTGACTCTTTTGTTATTTTCCAGGTATGTAACCCACATTAAATACATTTTTAAAGTAACACACCAGTGTTTTCCAAACTCAGCGTGTAGACTTCGTACAGTTTTATTTACTCAAAAGTCGACATTTTAACGATTTCCGTGTATAAAGTGTGTTTAGAACGGTACTTCTAACTCCAGACATTTCTAAAAACAAACAAACCGAAAAAAAAAATTCGGTGTCAACAAAAGTACTAACAGGTTTGCATTTTTTATGTTTCCAAAGACACTGGTCTTCACCCCCCCCCCAACCCCTTATCTATTTTCTTAATGCATCCAGTGTGGTCTCCTCCCCCACCCCCTCCCCTCCCTTTCTTATGCTTCCAAAGACCGGTCTTCTCCCCTCCCGCTTTTTTTATGTTTCGAAAGACCTTGGTCTACACCCCTCTCTATTTTTTTATAAATGATTATAAACACGTGCTATCCCCCCCCCCCTCCCTTTTGTGCTGGTTTTAGGACTTCTGTCATAGCTTTTTAGTGCTGGCGTTTCTTCAGTGAGCCTCGAGTAAAGAGTGCAATGCAGTTTATTTCAAAAGTTTTTATGACACGTGCACTAACCCTACCACCCCGACTAAAGATAGAAAATGGTTATCACGTCAATGTGAAGAAAGAAACTTCAGCATAAAGTTAATAGTGTCATAATTTTGCAGCACCCCCCCCCCCCCCCCCGACCCACCCAAAAAAAAAAAAGAAAAAATAGAAGGTAGTGGAAATTTGACCCAGACGAGGCGAGGCAAGAATTTTGACTCAGACGAGGCGAGGCACGAATTTTGACTCAGACGAGGCGAGGCACGAATGTGGCCCATACGGCGAGATGCCCAATGTTTTTGTAAATATATGCGAGAACTTGCACGTTCGCAGCATTACGAGTGCGGAGGTCGGAATGGCACCTTGGTTCATCCGCTTTCTTGTGGAAACAGAAAAACACCGAACCTGCAACACACATAATCCCCCACCCCCCTCCCCTCCTCCACCCCCAGGAGAGAAATGAAGAGCAACTGAAGACTCAGAGGACAGACCGAGTGACGTGAAAAATCCTCCCCTCCCCTTTCCCTATATGCTCTCGCGCAGTCAGGCAATAAAAATGCTGGTTCTGAATTTTCATCAAATACAGTAAATTCATTAACCTTTATGATGCAAACACTTGTTTGTTTGTTTAAAACACCAATAAACAAACAAACAAGCAAACACTTGAGCCCGGCAGTCGTGAAGTCTTAATTATATGAAAAGAAAAAAAGACAGAATTATATCAACAGCCAACCAAAATGACGAATGCTCAAGATGTCTCAGTACACACGTGACTACACACGTGACTACACACGTGACGTACCGGAGGCGTCTTACCTTTTTTATTTATTTATTACTTTTTTCTTTTTCCATTTTTTTTCAATGTTCAGTTTTGAACTTTTTCTACAATTTAGAGTCGATCATATGAAAACGAAAGATTCGAAATTCCAAAGTGCTGAAAACAAAACGCGAAAAATGTAATGCACTCAACAATGTAATGCCGAAAACAATGCAATGCCATGAATAATGTAATGCCGTGAACATAGCCAAAATGCAGACATTCCACCAATAAAATAAAATAAAAAAAATTCAACAATTTCCGCCCAACTCTTGATTTCTTTCTTGATTTAAAAAGGTGACCAAATTTAAACCGTCCATACTGGGAATAATTACACCAGGTTTTGTACCATGCGGCGGCCGTCACCGGCCGAGTCCACTCTCGCCATCTTACGACCGCGACCTGCAACGGAAAACCAAAAGGGAAGAACGCTTTTAAAAGTACTACAAGCTTTATATATATTATTTATCTTACTGTACCTGTTATCATTATTATTATTTTTTTTTTTTTACTTTTTTTCCAATTCACAGAGGAAAATGACATACAATGACAGCTGTAAGCTTTGTCACAATCGGTAATGTTTTACTACGAAAAATGCTTGATGTCATTTTTACTGGTTTCCATTAAACACCGTATTTATAACAAATTCATAAGCTTGTCCTTATAACTGGCAAAAAAAGCGCTTTAAGTTTTAAGAGGATAATTTATAGGTAATCCCTGTGAATTTTCAAAATACGTATGGGTGACTTGTACTGATGTCTTGGTCATATGGGTATGTTGTACCGATGTCTTAGTCATGGATGTGTTAGGCTGGCGTCTTAGTCATAAGGTGTATTATACTACCGTTTTAGTCAAATGAATCTGCCCGTTTACGTTCAAAACCATTGATTTACCGAAAAATACAAAATAATTTTCCACATAGATATTCTTTTCCGTCCTCTTAGTAAACGTTTCCCTTGCAACGGATGCTTCACACTTGACGACCACGTGATTTTGACTAAAAAATAAATGGCATCAGAACACGGAATCCACTGTCTTCAACCAATTACAAATTTATAAATTTCATCCTTGTTTTTTTTTTTTTTAATTTCGCCTTTTTTCACGTTTCAAACCTCGACCGATATGAGCGCCTCCTCTCGCGAGAGCGTGACCTTGAACGTGACCTTGAGCGTGACCTTCTGCTCCGGCGGCGCGAATGATTCGAATCACGGTGTCCCGAGCTCGATCTATAGCAACAAACATGAACCAGCGGCACACAAAATACAACGGGGCAAAGAATACACGACTAGAGAACCTGTAGATATAAAACCCCGTTCATAAGTGCAAGCTACAGTTTAATATATCACCGAACAGCTCAGCACACCTTTCTTATTTTATGCTTTCTATTACACAAAAACTCTATAGTTTCCTCGTACCTATTATGTTTCTTTAACAAATTTTAATTTTAATATAAAATTCTCCAAGCATTTCTGAGCACCTTATAAGATTATGTTTAAAAACACAGAATAAATAAACACAGTTCGCAACCCAACAGTGCAAACAGTGGAATTGGATTTGATAGCGACCTTCTGACCTTGGCACCCGCCAACCCCCGTTACCTTGACCTGGACCGATGGCGGCTGCCGCGGCGGTCACGTGACCTCGAGCGTGACCTTGACGAGGACGACCTGGACGAGGACGACCTTGACGAGGACGAGCCCCTGCTGGAGGGCGCGGACTTGTCGTTCGGTTTCGCCTTCTCGTCGTCGCCAGAGCCGTCCAGGTCGTACTTCGACAAGTCTTCCCCTTCATCGTCGTCGTCCTGTCAAAGCGCAAATTGCTGCTATTTTCACTAATATTATTGTAATTATTGTAATTATTGTTATTATCATTGTTATTATTACTATTATTATCTAATTAATTAATAATAAGCCCTCCCTTCCCCATCTAATGCAGCCATTTACTTTCGGCCCACCAATCAGACCCCCTTCTTTCATCTCTCCATGAACCTCACCACTTCGTACAGCCTCATAAGAAACAATCACATCGGCCGAGGTAACCCATAAACTGACCTCGTCGGAGTCGAGCTTGTACTTAGACATGTCGACGTCCGACTCGTCATCATCGTCGTCGTCGTTGGTGTCGGCAGCGGGCGACGGCCTGCTCTCCTCCGCCAGGATGCTCGCCTGTGCCGTGGAGCCCCGGAACTTCTTCCTCTTCCGCCCGAACTACACGCAGAGATGACGACAGCTCAGAGACACAAGATGGGAGTGACGACAGCTCAATGCGTCAGAGAATCATGAGGGACGTGACGACTGCTCATTACGTCAGAAAAACATGAGGGACGTGACGACAGCTCATTACGTCAGAAAAGCATCGGGGTCGTGACGGCAGCTCATTACGTCAGAGAAACATGAGGGACGTGGCGACAGCTCATTACGTCAGAGAAACATGAGGGACGTGACGACAGCTCATTACGTCAGAAAAGCATCGGGGACGTGACGGCAGCTCATTACGTCAGAGAAACATGAGGGACGCAGCGTTCGCGCTGACCGTCCAAAACACCGCGTCACGAAAAATTCTGTGACCCGGTGAGGTCTGAAAATCCGCGTCACAAGCAGCTCCGCAGAGAATTTTTACGAAATACTCGCCCCAGATTATTTCCTAAATTTTACTCAAATAGGGCGAATGTTGTATATTTCCAATGTATATTGTGATGCTAAATGTTGCGACACAAAAAGAAGATAATATTTTAATTATAACCATATATTTGTTTCTATAGTGTGACGAGGTGGTCGCTAAAAGATCGCGTCACTGTGACGCGGTTGGGTCTCAAAAAGTGCGTCAAAACTCCAAAAAGGTGTCGAAAACCGCGTAAAAACGCCGTCATCGCGAACGCTGGGACGTGACGACAGTTCATTACGTCAGAGGGAGGCTTATTCCTCCAAATATTACTGAGCACGGAGTAAGCAAGTCTCTTTAAAATGGCAAACCCTTGCAGCTGGAAAATCGCGCCAGTTCTTTGATTGCGTCACATTATTTGATCTTGCAAAGTGGCACTCGCAACAAGCGCGTTCATTTCTACTTGTGCATCATTATTGTGCGGCAAAATTGCCCACCGCTAACAGCTTGTGTTCTCACACCCACACAGGTAATCTTTAGAAAAAAAATCTAACAATTAGTTTGGCCTATTTTGCATCTGTGATGCTAATGCATAAAATATTACTAAATGCAATCCAGACCATGACGTCATATATCGGCAACAAGATATCATGTGACATGTTGCGAGTCACGTGACCACTTACCTCGTCATACTCGTCGTTTTCTTCAGCCTTTCTGGACTCCTTGTACTGCACCACCTCCTCCCTCTCCATAAAGCCCCCGCCGTAACCTAGCAACAAGCAATATCTTGCCGTAAAATAGCAACAAGCAATGTCTTGCCGTAAAATAGCAACAAGCAATGTCTTACCGTAAAATAGCAACAAGCAATGTCTTACCCTCACCTAGCAACACGACAATTTAAAACAAAATAATCCTCTTCGTGACATAGAAACGCTCGACTAGACGGACGAGGCGTAATGCGCTTCGTTTCAGGTGAAGTGTGACAAACTAGGACGCTCCGTCCGCCCGGTGTAAGGTGTAATACACACTCACACGGGTGTAATGCAGCACACGATCATACACAACCACAGGTGTAATGCACAACCACAGGTGTAATGCACAACCACAGGTGTAAAGCACAACCACAGGTTTAATGCACCACTCCGTCTGGAGGTATGTTTAATCAGTGATTTTCACACAACAGTTCATTGTCCAACAGCTGTTTGAGGTTAATCATTTCTTTAATTGTTCCCAATGTCCCATTTTCTCTGAAGCAGGATTTTTAGCCGCCGTAACCCCCCCCCCCCCCCCACTCCACGACCACCTTGGAGGCAGGTTTAAGCTACTATCACATGCTACATGAGCCAATGCAGCTTGTTTTAGGAGATACCCAGTCACAGTCGTCACTCTCTCCATATCAACACAATCTCCTATCACCCCCCCCCCTCCCGCCCACTTTTTAGCATCGCCTGTAAGTATGAAGATGCTTACCAGTTCTTGGTTCGGTATTTCCAAACTTGGGAGCGTTGCACACATTACAACTCATGCGCCTCGCCCAGTTCACGTTGCCACACCTGATGTATACATCAAGATTATGATTATTATTAAGCAGGGTGCAAGGATCTCGCCCAACTAAGACCGGAGAGTGTTTAAGCAGAGAAGGGGGCAACTGAGTGTTTATGCAGAGAAGGGGGCAAAGGCAACCCACTTACTGCTGGAGGGTGCAAACGATGGGAAGGGGATGGGATAAATGAACCCTGGCATACGGCTGCAGAGTGCATACGATTGGAAGGGGATGGGATAAATGAACCCTGACATACGGCTGGAGGGTGCTTGCGAAGGGAAATGGACTGAAGCCGTTAGCAAAAAGAGCAGATTGCTTATGGAGGGAGGGGGATAAGCCCACCCTGGTTTAGTGAGGTCGCGATGGGAATTCCTGTGTGAGTTACGGCAGTAGAGAGGAGCGAGAATGGAAAAGACTACTAACTGAGGTAAGACATGAGCTGTCATGGTGTTGGAGCGGTAGGGGGTGGGGGAGGGGGAACGGGGGCACGAAATCGCACGGTCAGACAGCACACTTGCTTACACTTTACACATTCAGTCGTCAGCTGAGAACAAGCCTGGAGCGGTAGGGGGTGGGGGCGGGGGAGTGGGGGCAAGACGTCGCACGGTCAGACAGCACACTGCTTACGCTTTACACATCCAGTCGTCAGCTGAGAACAAGCCTTTGCTCTTCTCAGCCAGGTTTTTCCCAATCTCACTTCCGGTCTTTTTGTATTCCAGACCAACTTCTTTCTCTGCAAAGCGAACACAAACACGTTTGTACAAACAGAGCCATTCAACACAACTCCCCCTCCCCTCGAATTTTTACATAAGTTGCCTGTGATTTAGGCTTCTGTTTCCTTAGATAAACTAGACTGGCCAGTGTTTTTGTTAAAACAAAAACGGATATGTCTCCCCCGCCCCCTATTCAGTCACGTGGAAAAAAATCGCCAAAAATACATTTTTACAAAAAATGAAAAAAAACTTCGCAGTAAACATTTCCACTACATATGGGTTCTCCTTGCCATGTTTCAGCCTAATCCAACAAACTGTTTCGGAGACATCCCAACAATTATGGCCAAAAAAGTCAAAAAATCAAAATTTGAAAAATTCGCCAAAAATACATTTTCAACGGAAATGAAGAAAAACTTCGCAGTAAACATTTATACGTTTTGTGAGTTCTTTCTGCCACGTTTCAGCCTAATCCAACAAACCGTTTCGGAGATATCGCAACAATATGGCCAAAAAGTTAAAATTCAAAAATTAAAACAAATCGCCAAAAATACATTTCCAGTGGAAATGAAAAGAAACTTCACAGTAAACATTTGCACTATATGTGGGTTATTCTTGCCACGTTTTAGCCTAATCCAACAAACTGTTTCGGAGATATTGCAACAATATGGTCAAAAAAGCTAAAAATCAAAAATTGAAAAATTCGTCAAAAATACATTTTCAACGGAAATGAAAAAAAACTTCGCAGTAAGCACTTACACGTTTTGTGAGCTCTTCTTGCCATGTTTCAGCCTAATCCAACAAACCGTTTCGGAGATATCGCAACAATATGGCCAAAAAAAATTCAAAATCAAAAATTTAAAAATTCGCCATAAATACATTTTCACCGGAAATGAAGTAAAACTTCACAGTAAACATTTGCACTATATATATGTTGTTCTTGCCCGGTTTCAGCCTAATCCAACAAACTGTTTTGGAGATATGGCCTTCCAAAGTAAAAAAAATACACGAACCCCCCCCCCCCCCCCCCCACCCCTATGTTCAAAAATTTGCCAAAAATAGAATTTTTGAGGAAACGAAAAAAAATACCACGGGCATCATCTAGACATGTACCTTAATATGTATGTAAGTTTTGAGAAAAATCGACTCATTAATTTCATAAGAACTCACTGCGGACAGACGGACACACCAAATGCTATATATGTCTCCCTTAGGGGGAGACATATAATGATGGTCACAATGTGCTGCCTTCATGGTTGTAAAAAAAAAACAATACTCCAACGATATTCATCGATTAGCGACGATGCAGACTCCTTGTTCCTGGGACTGTAGTGAGGCTTACCTTTCCCACATTTATTGCACTTGGTTCGCTTGGCGAAATTCACATTCTTGCACCTGAAAGCAATAATTTAAACCTAACAAATCGTGAAGATATTGATTCTCTCATCTACAATGCAATCCACTTGTTTTTAATAGACTCAGATTATTTTGTTAATCCCTGACCGGCTTTAATTCCTGAGTTTTGATTGGTTGACACCCACGAAGATGTCGAGAAGCACGGGACTGTGATTATGCTTATCAATGAACCATTTAAGAAGTCCCAAGTTTCGATTACGCATGCTCAGTTGATGAAATTTCCAGGGTCCCAATGTGAACAACACTTAAACAAATACGGTAAATGTATAAAAAGCTGTTTGCTCGGTTATGAAGGATGTGTGATAGGAAAAATTATTCATGACATTATTAAACTGGTTTTTAAGCCTAAAAAGAGCTCGGCGTCTGTTCCTAAGTGATTTTGATATTTTTATCCGTTGACTACCATGCATCTGTATCCTCCAAAACTGGGATATTGTTATTTTACGCCAAGCCCATAGACGAAACAACGAATTCAATTATTTTCTGTAAAAAAAAATCACACAACATACAACTTTTATCATTGTAAGTACGTTCCGAGTAGACAGCAAGCAAAAATTAAACGCTTGTAAAGATGCTTGGCCTTTGTTAAACGAAAAGCGGATTAGTAATTTTGCCGGAAAGTTTTTGGCGTTTCGACCGAATTAGATCAGGAAAAGATATAAAGAAATGACAGACAAAAATTGCAAAAATCACAAATTTACTTTTTACTAGAAACATATTCACAAGTGAAATATAAAAAGGACAGGATAATATGTAAAATAGGATTTAAAGACTTAAATTTTTTTTTTTTTAATTTGAAAGTGGGCATGTTGAAAGAAGATCAAGACGTTTGGCGTTTTCCCTTATCACTGTTCTATAATTCAGCCTCAAGAAATGCTGTCGAAACGACACCTCCATCGGAAATGCCTGAAAGTGCTAATTTGGCTCATAATCCAGTTCACAGTTTCAAGTGCGCATACTCAATAGAGGAAATTCGCAAATAAGGAAAATGTATCACAAGTTAATTTTCTCCATCATACCGTATCGACAAGGTGTCAAAACTTTATTAGAATGTGGGATGATTTATTAAATTTATCATAAAAATGGCTTTCTACCATGGAAATAGTTCTCTATGTATATCAAAGTGATTTTGACGCATTTCTCCATTGACTTCTACGCTTCTAAGTTTATGTTTATGTTTATCCACCCAAAACTGGAGTCCTGCTCTGTTCCTAAATCTCACAGACGAAACTGTGAAGCTGCTTATGTGAACTTCACAATAAAAAATGAAGTCTTGTCAGTGTAAAAAAAAAACACACACACACTTTCTGATATCTGAAAAAGTTGCCACGGTTTGTAAATATCCAGTCAGCAAATTGTCGGGTACGAGGGGGAGGAGAACGAATGGTTACAGTAGATCCAAAATGGTAAAATGAAAAAAAAAAAAAACATCTTCTGTGGTTCAACGCAAATTTATTTTGTCAAACATCACAAAATTATGCCTATTTAATTCGATGGGGTTGAAAAACTTGCAGCTGGTTTATTTAATTGAGTTGGAATTTGGCAATTGTTGTCATCAATTGCGATCTACTCGAGCCAGTTCTATCTCCTCTCCCTCGTACTCGTAGACAATGTGATTTTGCTTATAAGCAAGTCACACTTTGGGCGTTCCCAATAAAATGCGCAAAAATTATGCGTTTCGAATAAAAAATGAAAGAAGTGACAGAGAGATTTCGCCTAAATAGCAAATTTCTCTTGCACCAAACAGCTATCGGGTTTTTAACAACTCGTATGCTATTCTTATTTAAATCTTTTAAAATTTCAATTTCTTTTATGTGCCGAGAATAAACCGTTTTCGCGATATTTCTTCTGTGTTTTTCTATCATTTCTTTCAATTTTTACCGGTTCTCTCGCAGTCGAAATTCCAAATTCATGCGCATTTTATTCGAAACACCCAGAGTGTGATGACTTATTGTTGCACTTAACATTCATTATTTATTTATTTATTTATTCTAGCCATAAACATAGTATAAAAAGTTAATCTTTTTGATGCATATGCAGTACACAATAAGAGTAGAAATTCTAAATGAGTATATTACATAATAAGACCAGAAAGGCTTAGCTGGAAGTTAAAACTTATTCCAGAGCAAGCCTGTTGATAATGTAGAACCATACTATAGCATCAAGCGGTACAGAGAATGAATTAACATACAATTTTACATGTTCTCCCTCCCATGCTGTTGTAACACATGATCTCTCATTATGAAACAAAGCGTGAGAAGCAGGAATTAAAACATAAGGTCAAAACACATTCATGGTCTGGTTAGAGATAAAAACTATATTAAATCCTAGACAACTAGCAATGACACCTGAAAACTTTTAATACTGTTTCATAAATTAAATACTTATGCATGAGTTAATATAATACTGTTGGACTAAAGTTTTAAATGCATTAGTGCTGACACAAGATCGTATGTTTTCTGGTAACTCATTCCAGATTTTAACACCTGAGATACTTAAGCAATTTGCTTTCATAGTTGTTCTTACAAGATTTGCTTCAAATATAAACATGTAAGTTTAGTTTCATAGGTGTTGCCCCAAATTTCACAACAGTAACTAAGATATGGTAAAAATAGAGAGTTGTAACATGTGAGCATAGAACATTTATCTATTAAGTTGGGAACCTTGTACAAAATCGCTAAACTTTTAGACAATTTTTCAGACACTCGATTTATTTGCTCTTGCCAGTTTAGATTTGTGTCAATAATCACACCCAAAAATTTAGTCTAGGTTACCTTTTCAATTTCAAAACCATTTATATAAATCTTAATGTCTTTGATATTTATACCCATTTGTGAAAATTTCCAAATATCATAAAACTTGTTTTTGAAACATTTAAAGATAATTTGTTTACGTTAAACCAAATCTGTAATTTATTTAATTCACATGTAACAGTATCAGCTAATTCATGTATGTCAGATCCGCATTTAAATGCATAAGTATCATCTGCAAAAGAATGAAACGCAAAATATTCGATACTTTACAAATATCATTCATGTAAATAATAAAAAGTTTTGAACCTAAAATTGACCCCTGTGGTACACCGCAAATTATATTCAATAGACAAGAACGGACATCGTTTATCTGTACGAACTGTTTTCTGTTTGAGAGATAGCTTTTTAACCACTTTAGACCATTTCCTCGAAAACCGTAATGATACAATTTTGCTAAAAGAATATCATGATTCAGAGTGTCGAAAGCTTTACGAAGGTCAATGAACACACCTATGGTACATTTCTTTTTATCTAAGGCTTCACATATTTCTTCAATAAGCTCTAATAACGCAATATTTGTTGACCTCTTCTCTCGAAAACCGTATTGAGATTCACTTAATATCCTATTGTTATCTAAAAAAGATTGTAGCCTGTAATCAAATAATTTTTCCAAAACTTTGGAAAATTGAGGAAGAAGAGATACAGGTCTATAGTTATTGAATTCCTTATTACAACCACTTTTGAACAGAGGTAACACTTTTGCTACCTTCATTATCGCCCACTGAAACTGTTTCATTTATCAATCAAACAGGCAAAACGACAGGTGATTTTTAACCAAAGAAGTGTCCAAAAGAAATTAATACCAAATAGTATGTTTACAACAACGCACTTTGAATCACCGCATATCCAATCGCCTTCTCCAGGTTGAAATCTTGAAGAAGCCGACATTTTGAAAACACAAACCGAGTTGTGGTACAACGCATCGAAGGGAGCATCTGATAATTTATTCCGGGATACAGCTGGCAGGCAATGACAGGCCAGGCAGACTATTACTCGCCTGAAAAGTCAGGCTATCAAAAGACTGTCAAACTCAATCAGGTCAATAACACATGGCCTGTAAAAGGTCAGGCTATTCATTGATATCCTGCTTTTTGGGGGCTTGAAGAACACATAGTTAGCCCGAAATGCTTCGACTCGCATCTTCGATCATGGTTGTTCACCTTAGTGCTGCATGGCTGCTCTACACGTTCTTTAGTCTCAAAACTGTCATGTGGATAACTTCCAGGATAAGGTTTTTCTACTTATTAGTTTGACATTTATTCACAGATATGCAGTTCTTGCTAAAATGAAATGAGTACTGCAATTTATTTTTTTTCCTACTCAGTTTTAACACTGTAAATGTTATTAAGTTTCATTTACAACTACTACTTCTAACGCGCTGAGTTGTGCATTTATTAATAATGATTGATAAACACACTGTACATTGACTTGGGATTAATAACACTTAAGGTTTTCTGAATTCCTGGTGATTTCGGCAATAGAAGTTATATTCTTTAAGTGTCTCCACTGTTCTTATTTCCGACGACCTTACTGGTGTTGGCAAATTTTAATTGTATTGCCAGTCCAGAGCTGAGATTCTTATTTTAGCTGTCTGTCTAGAGTGGTTGCAACTGATCCGAATCGTGCCCTATTGGTTTCCCTACCATGATTAAGTCAACTCCATTCAGAAGAGCTTATGAAATTTGTGAACTTGACATATCGTCTAATATACATCGGAATTGGATTGCCACGACGGATACCGATATTGAAAGACGTTTCCGTGCAGAATAGTTAAGCAGTTGTTTTCAAATCGTCATCAGAAGAGAAGTGCATTAATTTCAAAAGAATAGCAGGAAAAGCTGAAAAGCGAAGTTATTGAGAAAATCAATTTAAAATCAGAAACAACTAATCCATTTTATATTTCTGGCAAGTATGATTTCTTGATGTCTTAGTATACGGTGATATAAATATTTTTATTTTAATTTCTGAAATATCGGATTGCGGACTACGAAGCCATCACTATGGATTTTCTAATGTTAACATTGGTTATCGCGAGCCGAAGTAAAAATTTGCGGGGTATTACAGCAAATGTAAGCGTTTAACGGGTGCCACCCGTTGCTGTGATTACAACGCGTTGCTAATCAACAGCCCAATCAGCATTCATGCAATGTCAGTTATCTGACCGAACCATTCCCAAATTATCAAATTTGATGAATAGGATATTTTTTTCGTCCACATTTTTCTAATTATGACTGATCAAATTCAAGGAGAATTGCATACTTTTTTGATATTATTTATCTCTATTTGTGTGAATATATACTGTAAGTTTCATCTTGTTTGGTTTCCAGTTTATGGTTTGCTGACCTAGCTGATTCCTTTCTGACAGCAACAGTGCATTGTAGGGTAGTTGGATTTGCAGCTGTATCCACTTCTGCGAGCTCGCGTCTCCCATATAATCAATACTACAGCGACTGTAGTTGCAACAATTGTCTCTTTTCTGTGTTGCTGCGACTTGAAACAGTGCCGAGTAATGGTTTCGCTTGATACCGCCTCTGGACTGAATCTCGTGTGGTTTTCACTGCATGCGCAACAGTGCAAATGCATTATCCCTGTAGCACTGTTTGAGGTTTCCCCATGCTTTGCCCTAGAGATATAGCTTCACTAGGGTTTAGCAGACCGGCTCTGTAAGGAAAATTCTCAAAATTCAGGTTCTGTTATCGACACAAATGCGATAACATGACTGAGCATGTGTCGATGTTATGATAACAGTGATATGTGTGTATACTCATATGCTGTTGTCACGGGTGGACACTGCCACGGCTTTTGCAATGTCGGTCACGCTTGCCCGTTGAGCTGTTGCCGTAACGGTTTGGCAATACGATTCAATCTGTTTTGTCGACACCGGTGTCGTCGTACCCGTTATTCAGTGATTTAACGACGGAGGCTAACGTGGCTGTACAGGATAAACTTACTCCTGACGCAACTATTCCTCAAAACATTGAGTCGCAAATTGCTTTGGCAGTGTAACAGACTTTTGTTGAGACAGAGTCTCGCCGTGTACAGGACATATCTCCATTTAAGAAGTTAGCTTTAAGCTTGAACTGCTTCCGTACACGCGTCTGATGAAGAAAGCAAAGCACTCTGTGGTCTTGAATCTAAATCGGGGTCGGTGGCCTCGTCCACATCACATCTTAGTATCGCTGCCTCAGCGACTGCTGCGACACAGCCAGAGTCGCCAATTGTGTCACAACTACCTTCCTTGCCGTTAATGGTCGCTATACAGCCAATAATGAAGGGCAACAAGAATCCGACGATGAGTTAGTTTATGAATAGTCGTAATCTTCATCTACTGAGTACCCGTCCTCGGAAACAAAATAAGTGAGTCTGAGCTACCCCGATAATTGTTTCGCACTGAATATCAACTTTCAGTACCGATATCTTCGCCGGTTACGACAGCAGCGCTGCCGCAGCTGCAGCTTGCTCCGTACGTGCCGTCAACTGCCGCACTGGTGACCGTTTTCTGCCAGGCTTCGCCAGGTGTCATGGTTTCAGAGGATTATCGATCTTTACGACCAAAAGGTACACGCGCACAGCCAGAAATTGACACTGCACAGGAAGAATAAGAAGATACGCCTACTACAGATTTCATAGCAAACAATTCATCGGCGTCACTTACAACGTCAAGTTGTTAAGTGATGAGTCCGTCTCTTTGCGTTGTCTGAAATGGACTGCAGGTTTTTAGAGAAGATATCATGAAAGAGCTAACGCAACTCTTTTTTCCAAGATGCCGCGTTCCAGGCTTTACGCCAATTTGTTCAGCTGGACACTAATTTGCTTTTTGATCAGGTATTTGACTCCGCAGTTGACTTTTATCCTCAAGCGATCGTCGCTATGATCTGTCTGCATGTGATGCGTTGTTGGATTTGCTTATGTCCTTCTAGTTGGAGCGCTTCTAGTCGACTGAACAGTTGTTTCTAGGGATTTACTCCTGGTTTTAAAATATCTCAATTTTCCAATCTTCCATCAGTCACTAATCATCTGCATACTACTCACACTGACGTGTGGTCTACTCATGGCGCTGAAGGTTTTCAAACGCCTCGGGAAATACACTGTCTGCAAGACTCAATCGAAGACGCACCCTGCAGCGGTGTCTTTTTACATCATTCGATTTTAAAAAATACTTTTGGATATAAAATCTACTTGGAAAGCAATAAATAATGTACTCAAGAATGCACTACATCTGGGGCAAAGATTCGTAAGAATTTGAGTATTTACAGAATTAAAGAAACCTTATGATATTATAAATCATCATTTACTTTTGTAATAAAAAAACAAGATTAAATGGGTGATTCAAATTTTAAATAAACTTTCATTAAATGTGTCTAAAGTAGACTGAAACGCCAACGAACTACGACAAAGCTAACGAGGAATGTTAGGAATATACTACCTGCCTGGCTTCACTACACATTAAGAATACTATGGAAACATCAGGTTGGGACTGGTAGCTTTTTTATATAACTACAGCATTTGAAGACATCGAAGATGAAATCCTTGCAACATTTACAGCAATCTATTAACTGTTTGCCATTCAAGCTTCTTCTCTTCCTGGTTATATCTTACACGTCTTCGTCGGTGTAACTGTTGGATAAGGATACCGTCAGTTGGAAGAGTTGGAATGCAAGGATAGAATTCTGTTGAAGGATAAATATTGACACTGAAACGATTTCTGGCCTCAAGGTAGATGCTGTATATGACTTGGACTCAGTAATCGTGTGTGCATGAGACACACGATTAAGGTGTTAAGCATTTCAAATTACCAAGCCATATCTTAAATAAAAATTATGATAAATTATATCAAAATCATTGTAAATGAATATGATCACAACAGAATGCATTAACAAAAAAGAGGATTCGAGATATCTGACAAGAGGATTCGATATATCTAAGAGGATTCAAAAGTTTCACAACGGCCTCCTATTGAAAACCAAGTAAGTATCAAAGATGACATGCAAAAGCATGTATTAAGCAAACAAAATACCATTGGAAAATATGGAACTACCGGGAGTTTCCGAAAAGAAGCTCCCCCCCCCCCCCCCATTTAAAAGCGCCGGGGCTCTTATTAGGAAACTGTTTCCCAATAGAAGCCTCGGGGCTTCTATTTAGAGTTAAAATAAAGACCTAAAAATCGTTTCCTAATAAAAGCCCCCTCTTTCCCTGCAAGTCTTTTTAGAACTCATGTTTACTCGCAATGCAGACACGGTGCACTTAATCCTTTGATATGAGGCAGCCCCTGGACATGTTCTGCGTCGTTGCTTAATCCTGTGCTTCGCGCAAAGCGAACAGATACCTCCTCCCCACTGCCACCTTTACTCCGTAGTATTACTGGAAATATAACAAGCTGAGTACTGAAACGGGCGGCGTAATGTTGCCCCTCCTTCCCTGTAAATCTTTTTTAGAATCGTGTTTACTCGCAATGCAGACACGGTGCACTTAATCCTTTGATGTAAGGCAAACCCCCAGACACGTTCTGCGTCGCTGCTTAATCCTGTGTTTCGTGTTTTACACAGGAAACTTTACCAGGCTTTTTTTAGTTACTGTTGTTTTTGTGTGTTTTGTTATTTTTGTGCGGATATCCGCAGCATGTAGCGCTTTAATAAAAGACTGATGGTAAATTATCTTTTTTCCAAAAAACTTATCAACACCCCCATCTAAAAAATAGAAGACCGATACATTTCGATTTTATTGCTGATTGCATTTATCATGCTAACACTTATATACTGGTACATCGCTATTTTGTTGCTGATTCCAACTGGCGACTTACATATGTAGTTCTTGGTGAATATCTTTCAGTTGTTAACTATCTGTTGCGTTGCAAGCATCTGTTTGTTCCCACTGTTAAATAGGCATACAGTGGGTTTAGTATGTGAACTCTCACGGCCTTTAAAAGCACTATTTTTAGGTGGGATTTATGATGTTTATACCGGATAATAAAAGATAAAAACATGTAAAACAAAACAACAACATTTTTACTAATTGTTTAGTTAACTTCATGTTTAAAACGTATAAAGAAAGTAAGTAACTAAATTGAAATATAATATCTTCGTTAAGAACTAAAAATAAAAAAAGTTTAAGCAATACTGAAACGTTTAGTCATACATTTGGATTTACAATTTAGAGTACATTCGGTATTGAAATAATTATGTAAAAACAACTATTAATTCATAAACTGTTATTGATTGCACTACACAACCTTTACATGTGAAATTTTAAACAGCACCGTTTGGTGGTTCTGGAAGCTATAACTCACATGCTGAACCCTTGCTTCTTTATCCCTTTCTGCATCTTGCATGGGCAGATATATCTGAATATTTGTGTCAATATGAAATCCACAACTGTTCTTTTTACGTTTACTTTCACATTATTTCTCGCTTCACTTTGTTTCATATTATTTTCAGCTCTCTTGCTGTACACGGATGTTGATTACATAGAAATACAATTTAAACAGTTCGACGATGACAATTTTGAATATGTTGGAAACAAACAAGACGTTTATGAAGCTAGTGGATTAAAACAGAGATATTCAAGGTATAATAGCAGAAAGGAAAGCGATAAACAATTAATAAGAAATATCATAAACAAGCCATCTAATCAGACGCCGGATATAATCAACGATCTGGTATACAATACCTCCAAATCAGAATTTAGAAAAACAAATCAGTTGAATAAAACTTTTGTTTGCAGCGGTTTTGGCTCAGATTCGGCAGTTATAACGCTTTTCACAACATTTTATGACAATAAAGATAAACTGTATATTTTTAATAATACATTGACGGTTTGGTCAAAATTGAGACCCCTTATTAATCCGGTGCTTTTTCTCACTCAAAGTACATCAACTCGCGAACCTTATCTTAATTATCTGGTCAACCGTGCGTGTGGATTGGGTTGGAGTGTGGCAATAGCTTCGGCTAGCAGTAAAGACAACTACCCCATCTTAAAGAACATGTTTCTAGATGCGTATAAGAGATGGAATACTGAATGGTTTGGCTATGCAAATGGAGACATCTTATTTGATGAAACTTTATTATCCGCAATCGATCGCCTAAAGAGCTATGCAATTTTTATTGGACCAAATTGTTTAATTGTTGGTCAAAGATACGACTTGGAGGTAAATTATCCTTCTTTACTAAGTAAAATTTTCAAAAGTAGTATGTAACAGTGTTCTTAAATTTATTTATTCTAAGAGAGGCTTTGAGTTGTTTGGACTGACACAAAGTTTTTTAAGTTACAAGAAGTAACAATCATGTTTAACCTGTTTAATACAGACTTCATATTACCCTCATCAGCTTATTTTCATGAAATTATTTGCATATTTTGCATTTAACGAACATGTTATCTCCTAATATTTCCGAATACTCTGTTTATGTATTTGCTATCTTTTAACGAAAATTGGAACATAAATGCTAAATTTAAATGATTACATATAAATTGATAACGACTAATTGAGTATTAAACCAAGATAGGTATAAAATAAGCCGCTTTTTGTAGTTACCCTTTGGACAAGTAATTGAAAACACAGATCAAATGAAGGGATTGCTATTACAATCAGACCTTCATGCCTCATATGGAATAGATTACTTTATAACTCCGAGGTTTGGTTTTCCATGGAATGATTTTCCACTGCTTGTAATAGGACGCCCTGAAATCGACAATTTTCTGGTAGGTAAATTGATTCTACTCGCTTATTTACAACGGCAAATCTTCAACAAAAAATAGACTTATCGTAATGGATATGCTACAATTTCTCAAGTGTTTTGTCATCCTGTTTTTATATTTGATCGGAGGAAGTTATACGTTGCACAGCATTTTTCGCCACATTAAAATTTAATTAATCTTTTTTTATTTGTTTATTATATTTTTCCAAAGAAAGTGCGTTTAAGCCAGTATATCATGAATTCACATTGCACCTAATATAAGCAAGGACCATTTATTATTTCTGAAAAAAGCAAAATACCGAAATTATTATCAAATTATTTGGTATGGTCATTGGATGCTAAATACTTCTAGCTCTGAAACCTCGCTGTACTACTTTTGCTTCCAATTACAATAACGGTCATATATTTTAATTGTATCAAAATATGCGTATGTGCGTTTTCTCCATACAAATCTCAGCTTGGCCACTGACATTATCAACAGGATTCACTTCACTGTCTTTTCAGGAATAATAAATAATTCAGTGTATTCTGAATTACATGACAGTATAAACTATACGATACAATTAACATCTGTACAAGAACTTTTTAATATTTCATATATATAGAACATTAATTTTATATGTTTTAGGAAAATAATTACAATATTAACAATATAAAATAATGGAGTGACTTTTTACTGCCTGGACCAATTGTAGAAAAAGCAATGCTCAAAAAAGAGATGACACCAATTTACCATCTTCATTATTCTTATTGAACATTAAATTCATTTAGCGATACATTTCAACAAAATATGCATACTCAGAATGTGATTGATACATGAAGCTATAAAGGAATGACTATATGACTATACCCGCGTTGTCTTATGCAAGTGTAAAATAAGTACTTATTTATTGTTGCAGCTTTGGTACGCTCGCCACCACACACCCGATGTGTTTGATATTGATGCAACAGATGCTATTTTAGCACTGCATCAAAGTACTCACGGCATTAACCAAGGCTGGAATACTGTAAACAAGTCGCAGACATACAACCACAATCTTCTTCAAGATTATAAAATAGGTTTGGCCACATATAACGTAAAACTAGGCACAACACAATGCATGAGGTACAAGCTTGGGCACGTTAGAAATCCATATATAAAACTATATAAGAGAGTTTTGACCTTCTCAGTGAAAAGGCAGTTTCCATGTAAAGATGCCAAATATATACAATTACCGTCTGTGTGATATGTTCATGCTTATTTTGTATCGGAAGACGCAGGTCATGTTTCAGTAATTTGAAATGAATTAATTTTCTTTATTTGCTAATTATTGTTACATATTGACTCTAAATTTATATTATATTGAAAACAGACAAAACCAATTACGCTTTCTTTTTCGTCCCTCTGCGGGCTCTAAAATGTTGAGCTAAAACAGAAATGGACCGGCCACGTTTTCTTACAGGAAAAAATGTAAAGTAAAGCAATTACATAAATGATCGGATTCAAAATTTTAGGGCTACAAAACCTTTTATGAAACTGTAAATAAACAACACAGGAATAGTAACAAATGGCGTGTTAAAAATAAAATTAAAAGAAACTGCTCTTTAGTTTAATTTTGTTGATAAATATGTTTACTATGTCTTTCACAAAGTAGATATTAGTTTATGACACATCTTTGTATATGAAATAATGTTGTTATACTAAGAATTTGCTTAGATTAGCTTATCTAACATTGGTCAAATCCGCATTCAACAAATTGGTCTTATTAACTAATAGCATCTGTCGTAATTAATGCTGAGCAAAGCAGGAGTATGAAATATGTGCGCTTAAAATTCTCGGTATGGTCATCGCCATATCGCAATGTGAACAGTGGGTAAGCATTTCCCCAAGCATATTTATAGCATGACATGTTTGAATCAGAGTCAGTTGGATTGAGTTTTAAGCATCAGCATGTAAAGGACATTACAGCATAAGATTTCCTTACTTAAGTCTGGCTGATCAAATAAACCCCAAGCATTAACAGAGCATAAATCTGTAGGGTCGTTCACAACATGGATTTTTTAGGACAGGATCGTTTTTTGTTTCATATATATCTGCAATATAATTAAACACTGCATCAAACAGATCTATATCTGGATTTATGCCTAAATGAAATATTTAATCAAAATTAAAGATAGAAAAAGAAAAAAATGATTAAAATGTTGGTGGAATGAGAAATTAAAAAAGGCAAGCAAGGAAAAACTGTTGGGGAATCAGCTGTTGTGATATACCAGCCTCTTCTTTTTTGAATAATTATTTTCTTAAACGTTTTGTTGTTGGTTTGTGGCTACGTGAGCTATGTGGGGTATTATTCGAGATATAAATTTTTTATGCTTTCCAAGTTTTACTGTAAACAGTGTGATACATGCCCATGGGGCCATCTTGTTTCTCATGTGATACATGCTCATGAGGCCATCTTTTTTCTGATGTGATACCTACCCATGCGGCCATCTTGTTTCTCATGTGATACATGCCCATGAGGCCATCTTGTTTTCTAATGTAATACCTGCCCATGCAGCCATCTTGTTTTCTCATGTGATACTTGCCCATGCAACCATCTTGTTTCTCATGTGATACATGCTCATGAGGCCATCTTTTTTCTGATGTGATACCAGCACATGCGGTCATCTTGTTTCTCATGTGATACATGCCCATGAGGCCATCTTGTTTCTCATGTGATACATGCCCATGAGGCTATCTTGTTTTCTAATGTAATACGTGCCCATGCAGCCATCTTGTTTTCATTTGTGATACTTGCCCATGCGGCCTTCTTGTTTTCGTATGTGATACAAGCTCATGCGGTCATCTTTTTTCTGGCGTAGTACCTGCCCTTTCGAGCATCTTGTTTCTCATGTGATACCTGTCCAGGCCATCTTGCATTCTTATGTTTAATCACATTTGGAAAGTGTAACTCGTCAAAAAAGCTAGAAAGTTGAACTGTCACATGGGTATTGGGGGAAGGGAGTGTATCTATTCTGGCGCCGTGTGAATTTTGAAGCGAAAGATGCCTAAGATGTGGTGTTTTAATACAAATAATTTTATACCGTACATGAAAGATAAGAGAGCATGAGTAGCTTGATAGCTAGCTGAACAGTAACCAGCGAGCTGCTACATAAGTAGCCAGTTGTGTGGCGTTCTTGACGAAGGAAGAAAAATCACTTGTGGCTATTTGACAGCAAGGCAGAAACACATAAAAATAACTTGTTCTCTCCGCTGGTCATTATGCATTTTATAAAATATTTAAAGGAAGATTTGTCAAAAAATATCCAGCTGATTGTTAAGTTTCTCATTTATAATTTTAACATCCCGCTGTAGCCCTCCAAGTGTTATACATCACATTATTCCACCAATTCCTAATCCGTCCCCACCTGCCTCTTTTTCGACTCGATTTCGGAATGCTTGAATATGTTCACTCACAAAGCCTTCTTAAGATAACAAAAAGTCAGCGAAGTCTTCCAATTGCCAAACATCAGTGATATTTCAAGTGACCTTTGTTTTACAGTAACATCTTTCAAATAAATCACGTTTTTAGGCGCGGATTTTTTAAATTTGTTATTCTTTTCTTCTACTTTTTTGGCAGGGGTCTATATTTTGTGCGGCCTTCAGCCGTACATCTCAATGACTTTGAAGGCTGAGACCCCCTCCCCTGGATTCAGTTTATTGCGCCAAAATGGAACCGCATCTCGCAAACGAAATCTTGACAAACATTAAATGTTAAAAATATTTCTTAGAACGACTTATTATTGGAACAGCATGTTTTTTTACATTCTGCGTAGTCAGTAATACAACTAAGTAGAGAGCTTATGGCGCAGCACGTATGCGGCTTATAAAGTTCATCTGCTTGGTTATGTTGACTCAACAGCTTTATTGATTAAATGGACCATTATTTTTTTCTCTATGCAGGCAGAGCTTGCGTAACGCCCATAAGCTGTGCTGTTTTGCTCACCTTTTGTAACACTTGACAAGCTGTTAGCTTGCAATGGTTATATGAATCTGTGCGAGCAACCATTCGTCCCTTTTTTCTTCTTGACATTTTTCCGATTATTTGTGTCTTCTTCTTCTTCTCTGAGACTATGGGCTGTCGGACCATGAAACTTGTGACTTATGAAGAGCTTGATCTTTTATTTTCGTCTTACACAGCGTATGCCTGATCAATCAATCAAACTTCAAGTCAACAAAAACCAATCAATACTCAGCTTATAAGACATATTCAAGCTGTGTCTTTTGTAATATATTTAGCTGGTATTAAGTTATCAACCTTTGGAGTTTTTTTCTTGACAGTGGTCCGATTTTTTAGAATATTTTAAGCTACATACATGCTGTTCCATAAGCTCTGTACATAGTTGTATAACACACTTTATGCATGTTGTAAAATACGTGAAGGAAGTATTTATGCGTTTTAATTTTTGTCAAGTGTTTAACATATTGCTAGCGAAATGCGGTTCTGGTTTTAAAATCAGCTTGTTTGCATGGCGTTTTAAGTATGAAAACGAAATCGTAGACGAAAAAGGCGGGATGCACATCCTCAAATCAAGTTCTACAGAAATGCAAAGTTTTGGAGTCATATGGCCTGTAGTGTAGAAAAGAAGCTAAGACAAGAAAATGAATCTTTACTGGCAAGAAAAAATAGCCCAAAAGCTGCCCGCACAAATTCATATGTGCCTTGATCAAGTCAAGGACTTGTCAAGTGTTAAAAAAGTGACTTGCTCCTGACATCTGAAATTAACTACTAACACTAAGCCGGACTTTGGAACTTTAGCTGCTGAGTTTTGATTTCTACGTGCATCTATATCTGATGTATTTTAACTTCAACACAAAAGAGAAACTGTTGTCATTCTTTTCGCGTGATTCGCATGAAAAATTTAATTCTACCTCCCATCAGTCAATGTCACTCGAAATCACATAAGAGGCGCACAGATCCAGACAGCTTCACCTCTGCACATGGTCTTCTGACAGCAAAGACATGTTCTTTTTTCATGCATCGCAGCCGTTATTTCTTAACACAAAACTAATCCCCATACGGATAAGGATATATGAAAAAAATGTGGGAATAATCATATTGAAATAGATATATAATACTAATAATAATAGCAAGCAGAAATAATAAATAAAAAATATGTCGCTGTCAGAAAACGAAGAAGAGCCGCCCAAGGAGGAGCAAAGTATATCCAGAATGGACTTTTCTAGCATCTTGACAAAGTTTAATGATACATTGGAGAAAATCTGCGAAAACCTAGACAAGCGATCTCCTTCCGAAGACTCACTTAACCCCAAAGGGGCCAAGAGGCAAAGGCAAGATATGTCGGACTCCGACTGCTTGCATGCTGGGGATAGTGATGTTGAAGATCTTATGAGAGATCCAAAAGTCTCGGACTCCGAGCAAAATATTGAAGGCAATGCCGGTGATATCCTCCTTGATATCGAGGATGAATTTTCCGACTCGGAAAAAGGTGGCCTGCCGTTAATGCGCGACTCGCGTCAATTGTCGACAAGCGCTTTACAGGTGCGTTGTCAACCGAGCTTGTGAAAGAGAAGCAAGAAAATATCTTCGTCCGGAAAATAAAGAAAAGTTAGCGATTCCGACACTCAATGCCGAACTGTTCCGGTAACCTACGAAGAGCCAATAACGAAATAATTTCCGACTCCAAAACATCCAGCGAACAATCACCAAAGCGGCGATAGCGGTCACCAAAATCACCCAGGATATCCTGGAAATAAAGCAGGCAAACAAAAAAGGCGATTAAAATCTCCTTATCAGGAAAGCAACAGATGCCATAGCGCTTTTGGGCCATGCCTCTGTGAATTTGTCTCACATGTGAAGGAATCAGCTTTATACGGTTTTGCCCGCACGATTTGCCCGCCAGCTTTGTAGCCCCGATATTCCAGTGACGGATAAGCATTTCGGGGATGATATCGCCAAGGCAATTAAAGCCCTAAAGGAAGCAGCCTACACCGATGAGTCTTACATACTACGCAGTTATCTGCAAAAAAACTCGAAAGGCCTGGGTCAATCTTCAGTGCGGTTCAAAAACCGGGGCAACAAGGGGCACGGCCGATACAACCAGGCCAGCCAAAAGTGGCACAACCCAAAACAGTGAGTGTTGGCCCACATATGTCTGCAAATAATGACGCTGTGGGGAGTGATATCGGTATTCAGTGTTAAGAACAAATTTTGGGTTATAAAATACCCTTTATCAGCACCCTTTATCATGCAAAGTCGAGTTCCGCACAATCAAAAATTTTCAGACACCAAACTACAGGCAATTAGCACTGAAATTGACACTATGCTACAGACGGGGGTTATTTGTCAGTGTGAAAAAGAAGAGGGAGACTTTATTTCACTATAAGAAAGATGGTACACACCGTTTGATTCTAAATTTAATTGAGCTAAACAAATTTGTTGAATATCACCATTTTAAGATGGATTCCCTACACACTGCCACTCGCATGATGAAGAAAAATTTCTTTTATGGCCTCGATTGACTTATCAAAAGCATATTATTCAATTCCTATAGCAAAAGAGCACCAACAATACCTCAAGTATTCTGTGTGTTGCCTGATGAGTTATCTTCTGGGCCGCGCATTTTTACCAAACTGTTAAAGACGGCATTTTCCGTGCGGCTAAAACGGCCACGAGTCAGCGTCATTTATAGACGACTCCTTCCTGCATGCCCTAAAGTGTGATTGTTGTCTGGATAATGTCATCGCAACAGTGAATATGCTGGCAAAACTAGGTTTCTTCATACACCCGGAAAAATCTGTTTTTATGCCCACACAAGAAATTATTTTTCTTGGTTTCGCCCTCAATTCAGTAAGCATGACGGTAAAACTAACACTGGATCGAAAAAACAAGCTAAAACAGGCATGTCTGACCTCCTAGCCTTCCCACACCTATAGCACGACAACAGCAGCTGTTATTAGACAAATAATTGTTGCGTTGCCCAGAGTGGAATTTGGAGGATTATATTACAGAGCTCTGGAAGCGGATAAAATAAAGACCCTTCACACTAGTAGAGGGGATTTTGACTCCAAATTTACTCTTTCGGAGGCAGCACGACAAGAACTGTTATTGTGGATAGATAATGTGCATGACGCTAAAACTGCACAACGCGTTCGCCCTCACACTGTGACTATTTACACAGATAGCAGTTGCAAAGGATGGGAAACCCATCATTTAAACACGGACAAGAAAACTAAGGGCCTGGTGGAGTGATACAGAGCAGTCCTTGCACATAAACGTGATAGAGTTAAAAGCGTATTATATGGAACTTTTATCATTCTGTAGTAATATGAGTACTGTGCCGCTATCTCTTATCTAAACTCGTTTGGGGGGGGGGGGGGGGAACTCTGTTACGCGCGTGTAATCACGAGGCACGCAAGATATGGTTGTGGGCAATTGAAAGAGATATATGGCTGACAGCGGCATTTGTTTCAACTAAAAACAACAAACCTGCCGATGAGCTTTCCAGGAAGTTTGCGTACGATACGGAATATATACTAAACCCCACTGTATTTTCTAAATTGACCAAAAAAATAAAATTTTCCCCTGATATTGACCTTCAAAGCTAAATCAGCAAATAAAGCGGTATGTCTCTTTCCAGCCGGACCCACATGCCGTGTGTATAAATGCTTTTACAACTGACTGGAGCAATTTTAAATTTTACGCCTTTTCACCATTCAGCATTCTGCCCCTGGTACTCAAGAAAATTAGAGATGATCAGGCAACGGGCCTAGTGATAGTGCCCGTTTGGTCAACACAGTCATACTTCCTAACAATATTAAATCTGTTAATACACGACCTGATTTTCATTTGTAGAAAACCAACTCTGCTTCAACTTCCGGGGAAGAACGACCCTCACCGTCTCCACAAAAAAGTAAACTTAATGGCCTGTCTTATCCGGAAACAATTCAAAAGTTATGGATTATCAAAACAAGCTGAGGAAATTGTGCTCGCAGCATGGCGACCAAGCAGGGTCGCACAATACGAAAGTCCCCTTAAGAAGTGAATACAATTTGAAAGGAATATTGATCGCACTACGGTTCCTTTAACCCACGGTATAAACTTCGTCGCAAAGCTTTATGAATACTTCTCAATTTATTCTATTCTTTAAATGTCTGTTCAGTTTATTAAGTATAATGATCCAGAACTCTTCATTGTCAAGCATGTAAAACTGTATCTTGAGAAAACACAACAAATTAGGAAAAACACTGATAATTTGCTAATTAGTTTGATGAAGCCGCATGGTGCAGTTTCTTCGAACACTATTACTAAGTGGATAAAAAATACTCTGTTTAAAGCTGGTATAAAAACTACGATGTTTAAAGCAGCACGCGAGCTGCATCAAGCTCTCATTTGTTACGGCAAGGCACACCAATTGATGTTATCTTGAATGCCTGTGGATGGGGCAACGCACAGTCATTTGCACGGTTTTACAACAGGCAATTAACATCGCCTTCATTTAGTGCTGCTGTTCAAAAAAGCTGTTCTTAACTTTGTACCTTTGTGTCGGTGAAAAAATAATGAATAAATAAATAAATACATATATATATATATATATATATATATATATATATATATATATATATATATATATATATATATATATATATATATATATATATAAACATATATATATATATATATATATATATATATATGTATATATGTAAGAATAATAAATGCACTACTTCTCAAATTTCTGAAAGATTTTATTACTCTTGCTAAATTTCTTATTTTATTCTCAACCTCGAATCGCTCAAATCTCATGTGATTCCGAGTGACATTGGCATGGGAGGTAGGATTCCAAAATTAAGCGAGACTTACCTTAGGTCGAAGGTTGATTGGAATTCTGCCAACCATCAGTCAGGAACAACGAATCACATGCCCACCCTGTTTTTTCGTTTCATCCTTCCCTGGTGATTCCTTCGTTCCAAGCAATTTTCTTGAGGTTGATCATAGCTCAAGTGTGAAGCTGTCTGGATCTGTGCGCCTCACATGTGATTCCTCGTTCCTGACTGATGGTCGGCAGAATTCCAATCAACCTTCGACTTAAGTTAAGTCTCGCTTAATTTTGGAATTATACGAACAAAGTTTGGGAATAGAAGCATGTATTTATGCCGAGAAAAAGCGTTGATCATACATCGTTCCATGTGATCATACATCGTTCCTGGACAATACCAGATAGTGACTTAAGACGACCGATTCAATGAGATCCAAAGTGATTGTTCTGCTCTTGAGCTGGCCGTGGCTTTTATATCAAAGTCGAGAGATCTAATTGCATTTAAGTAACATGCATTTTAGTACACATGAGTTCAATTAAGGTCATATATTCAAGGTAGGACGCTATTTTGTACAAAATAACAAATTTTTACAGGAAAAATCAGTCAAATTCGATCAATTCACTTCATCATTGTTTACAAAAAAGTCTCATTGTATCAATCCGAATTTCACAAATGTGGTATTGTCGTGAATAATCCCCTTGGGATACAGGAAACATGCAACTGGGATAGATGCCGCTCGGAAAAGTGCTGCTGAAAAACAGCTGCCATGACAACTGCCGCTGGCAGACAACTAGCCGCTGGGACAAGTGCCGCTCAAAAGAGTGCCGCTGAACAACAGCTGCCTGGACAACTGTCTCTGGCGGACAACTGCCGCTGGCGGATAACTGCAGCTGGGGACAACTACCGCCATTTGAGTTTGATTATTATCTTTCAGAAAAAAATTATGAAAGAGATTATCCAGTGATATTATGTTATATATTTCATTTTAAGCAAAACATTGATGAACAATAGATATTTGGCACTTATATGTTGAATCAAACATGAATAAAAAACAATCGAATCAAAAACAATCAACTTTAAGTCAAGGGCAAGGTCACCAAGGATGTCCCTGAAATAATATTGATTATTGGAAATGTGTACAATAATATTTACAAAATTTCCTTTTTCAGTTTACCTTGTGGCGTATTAATTAAGATGATGGCCGTGTAAGCGAAGGGTCACCTTTTCCAATACCGCTGGCTACAATTTATACATGTACGAATGCACGAATGAACTGTTCACTGCTGCTAAACTCGGAAGACTTCCTAACTGGGACCAACATTTTCAAAATCACAGTAGTTGGATAGTGGGTGTTCGACGCCCCCTGTGACGTCATAATGACGTCAGACCCCCAGGTGACATCGTCCCTTCTACCATCTGTCTATCATACCTGCGGACCCCCCCACCAGGTGACGTCGTTCTTCTACCATCTGTCTATCATACCTGCGGATCCCCCCCACCAGGTGACGTCGTTCTTATACCATCTGTCTATCATACCTGCGGACCCCCCAACCCCACATGGAGGTTCTGGCACAGATGGTGATTTATAGAACGCGCACTCGTCATGATGACGTCATAATGACGTCATAACCCTAAGCAGCATAACCCTAACCCTAGAGCATAGAGTGCATTATGAATGTGTATTATGATTGAGTATTATGAATGAGTACATTATGAATGAGTACGTAATGAATGTGTATGATGAATGTGTGTTATGAATGAGTGCGTGATGAATGTACACGTTATAAGGTTATACGTCACGATGAGTGACAGGTAGAAATCTGTCATCTGGGGGGGGGGGGTCACGTGACTTGGCCACGTGACTTAGTCATGTGATTTGGTCACATAGTCACATACCATGGTCTAGGGTTAGGCCGCCCATACCTAGTCACATACCATGGTCTAGGGTTAGGCCGCCCATACCTGGGCTCGAACCACCAACCTTCCGACCAGGAGGACGACGCTCTACCAACTGAGCTATTCCGGACTTAACCAGAATGTTTATGAAAACATACCATGTAAGGCTATAATGCCCACATTCATGTCTGGTTCAAAACCCCATTGGGGATTCTGGCCCACCTATTAGTATGCCACATGCATTAACACAATATGTATTTGAAATATTTTTTTGCTTTTATTTTCAATAAATGTTATTTTAATTTCGTGTTTTTCATAATTGTACATAAGTGTAAATATTTGTAATATTCAATAAAATAAGAAAAAAAAACACATATGGTGCTTTTCAACTTTTTATTTTTCTCAAACAATACTTGAATATAATACACAATAATACAATACTTAATTATAATATATGACATATGATATATTGTTTACGGGTGAATTCATACCACGTCAGGGATCTTAGTTTCTTGCGACTTCATATGTTGCAAAGCAAGACATATATTACACAGCGCTTAGGTTAATAAAATATTACAGCATTTATGTAGTCTTTGTTATAAAGTTTATTCAAATAAGTGTATTTTTCTCCATCTGTTTCACTCTGTTCACTGTCCATGCAACTTTCTTCATCACTGCTGTCATTCTTCTCCTTATCTAGTAGCTCTTCAAAGAATGCATCGTTTTTCCTTATAGCCGCCTTTAGTGGCTTTGAATACTTGTAATGTTTTTTATCAACAAAGTAATTAAAGTCCTCTAAAATGGTTTGATAATGTTGACTTTGTTCTAGACGTTGGATGTATTTGAATAGTCTCATAAACAGTCGTTTTGGTCCATGCTTATAAATGGGTCGAAGTTCATCACCTGCTATTTCACGCGCATCTTCAAGTCCTTGTTCTTCATATTCTAAAACCTTCTCTTGAAATTTGTCATCATAGTCATCGTAGACTTCTTGAACCATATCATGCCAAACAGAGTCTATTTCTGACTCACTTTCAGAGTCTGTTTTTGACTCGCTTTCAGAACTCCTGTCATCAGCATCCTCACCACACTGCTCCATATGTTTGAACAAAGCTTTTTGGCTGTTGTATAATGCATCACATTCTGTACAAGCATGTGCATTCTTTTCAGTCGTGTTGACGCTTTGACTTTCCATAGAAGACTCTACTAAAGTTTCACTGATAGGTGTTTTTACAGGGTTTTCCATATCTGATCCTTCTGAAGTGTGAGCATCCTTTAAGTGCCTTTTAAGACCTTGTGGCCAATTGTAAGATTTCGAACAAATGTTGCATTTATACATCCTTTCGGTTCAACATACACTTTTCAAATGATGAGAAAGTTTTTAAACATAGCTTTATATACAACAACTTGGTGAACAACAACATGATGAACATGTTGAACCACATGTGCAACATGTTTAACAACATGTTGAACACCATGTTGAAAAACATGTTGAAAATGTTGAACAACATTTTGAATATGTTGAACATGTTGAACAGCATGTTGAACACGTTGAACATGTTGAACTTGTTAAAAAATGGTTGAACAATGCCATGACGTAATATGTTCCAAAAATAATTCGAACACGTCTTTTGAATGGGCTTGCCATTCGAACACATGCTTGAATGGGCTTGCCATTCGAACACATCTTTGAATGGGCGCGATCTTCCTACATAACTAACCACATTTTCACTTCCCATTTTACAACAACCAAGTGACAGAATCGTCTGAAAGGTGTAAATATGTAGAAAATCTCAAATTTTTCCGCGTACCATGGCAAAATATGTTTTCAAAAACTAAATTTGCTAAAGTTGGCCTAGAACCCTGATTTATCCACTACTATGACCTCAGAGCGTTCGAATAGGTAGCATGGTAAAATGCCAAACCTATTTTATGTATAATATGTTTTCAAAAACTACATTTGTTAAAGTTGGTTTAGAACCCTCATTTTTTCACTACTATGGTCTAAGAGCGTTCGAATAGGTAGCATGGTAAAATGCCAAACCTATTTTATGCATAATATGTTTTAAAAACTAAATTTGTTAAAGTTGCTTTAGAACCCTCATTTTTTCCACTACTATGACTTCAGAGTGTTCGAATAAGTAGCATGGTAAAACACTTAAACCTGCTTTATACCTAATATATATTTTCAAAAACTACATTTGTAAAAGTTAGTTTAGAAACCTCATTTTCCCACTACTATAACATAACACATAACATTAGACTTAATGTGGGAAAATCTCATCCCACTTTTTGACGCCATTATGACGTCACAGGTGGGCCAGAATCCCCAATGGGATTTTGAACCAGACATGAATGTGTGCATTATAGCCTTAAATGGTATGTTTTCATAAACATTCTGGTTATGTCCGGAATAGCTCAGTTGGTAGAGCGTCGTCCTCCTGGTCGGAAGGTTGGTGGTTCGAGCCCAGGTATGGGCGGCCTAACCCTAGACCATGGTATGTGACTAGGTATGGGCGGCCTAACCCTAGACCATGGTATGTGACTATGTGACCAAATCACATGACTAAGTCACATGACTAAGTCACGTGACCAAGTCATGTGACAACCCCCCCCCCCCCAGATGACAGATTTCTACCTGTCACTCATCGTGACGTATTACCTTATAACGCATGCATTCATCACGCACGCATTCATAACACACATTCATCATACACATTCATCACGTACTCATTCATAATGTACTCAATCATAATACTCATTCATAATACTCATTCATAATACACATTCATAATGCACTCTATGCTCTAGGGTTAGACTTATGCTGCTTAGGGTTATGATGTCATTATGACGTCATCATGACGAGCGCGCGCTCTATAAATCACCATCTGTTCCAGAACCTCCATGTGGGGTTGGGGGGTCTGCAAGTATGATAGACTGATGGTATAAGGACGACGTCACCTAGGGGAGTCCGCAGGTATGATAGACAGATGGTAGAAGGGACCACGTCACTTGGGGGTGCGACGTCATTATGACGTTACAGGTGGCGTCGAACACCCACGATCCAACTACTAATCACTAACCATGTTTTAAGCATTAAGAAATGTGCGTTAACAACAAAGCTGGGAATATACACATTTTAACTTTTCGCTATTTCTGGAATAACACGGCATAAAAGTAAACCTACGCCTGACGTAGATTCTGGCATCTGCAGGCCGCCAGAAGGAGTGAAACAAAGCTAGTCTTTTGTGAATTTATACACTTTGTTCTGCTAGCAGCCGAACGGACAAACTGGGGACGGTCTCATTTCAGAGAATTATAGACAGAACTAACAGACAGACAAACTGCTTTACAACAAAGAGATCTCCCAACTGAAAAGTGCTGTCTGGATGTTCTGGCAAATTTGAGATATGCAATAATCAATAAATAAACATACTATTGAATGTTTTCGTAACTGTGCAGTATTATTTTCCTGTTCTTATAGTAACGTGAGTTAATGCGTTTCGCGAATTGCCCGCTGCTGTGTTTTGGAGTCACGTGTACGTCACGTGCACGTCATGTGTACGTCATGCTGTACTCGCTGTAGAGCGTGTTGGTCCTTTGGTCTACGTCAGACATCTCCATCTCGTCATCAGTAGTCAGCGGTAAGTAGTCCTTCCGCCGTAACTGTGTCCTCCGCGCGAGCTTGGCCTTGAACTTCGCCAGGCGGCTGGTCTTTTTACGCTTCTTATTGGCTAGCGGATGTTCCTCCACGGCGGTTTGGTAGCCAGGAAAGTAGTCCTCTACTTCCAGTCTGTGATTGTATACTTCCGCCTCGCTCCAGAATCCGGCTTCCGTATCCAGAAGCGACGCCATGGAGTCCGATAAGTACTGGGCGTGTTTATACACGGGATGGTTTTGGTCATAAGGCTTGGCCAGCCACTCTTTGATCAGATTTTTCTGCATGTTTGTAAAATCACAGCCTTCGACGACGCTGATGAAACAGTTTTCCTCCGCCAGTTGGCGCACTATCATCTGCTGCGGAAAGACCAGGTCGATCAGTCGGGGGTGGTAGATCATGTGCTTCATGGGCGGATATATCACACGAGGCAAGCCCAAATATACCAGCAGCATGTCAGCTGTTAGAAACATAAAGAAATGTATGCGTTTATTTTTTTTTTATTATTTTTTTATTATTTAAACATCTTTGGACACAAACGATGCACTTGTATGGGTGGACGTTGTTGGGCGGATGATGGATTCTTCGGACTACAAAAATGTTTTAAATTTGTTTTTAAAATCGATCTGTAGCTGTGAGCTATTCATTGCTATTATTATTTTTGGTGGCAAGATAAAATCCCATTCACAAATACACTGTTTTACACAATAAAAATTAAATTCGTGAACTTCCAAGGAAATCAGTGTTCAGGGACATGAATGTGAAGTTTCTTTCACTTCAAGGAATCGGGTTTATTCTAAATTTATTTTTCATTGTTTTTCTTTCTTTTATTATTATTTATTTATTTATTTATTATGCATTTTGCAGTAAGGACAACGAAGAGTGAACTTAATTATTGCCATTGGCTAAAGACGGACGCAAACTTTGTCTAAACGCTATCTAGTCTCACCTCCGATATCACAGAGTGCGTCATAGATGTAGTCAAGTTGTCCCGTGTCCTCATTGTCGTCTATCAGCAGACGTCCGACGATGTGATTGGCTACCACGATGACCTTGGGAACCAGCAATTCTCCATCCGATAAGTCTCCGGGGTGCTTGATGTGGAAAGACTCCAGCGGTATCTTTGACGTTCTCGGCAGTATCTTAGAAACGGTCTGTTTGACTCTCTGCAGGCTCGACCAATCAAATCCCGCGATGCAAACAGCAGGCCGAACTTCTATATTCTAAACAAAAATATACCACACTCATTTCAAGAGAAATCTTTCTGTGAAAAGAAATAAAGAAAAAAAAACAAAAAAAAAAACGGCATGTATGGCACAAACCGCTATTGTGTTTTTTTTTTATAATGCACAATAATTAATTAATAGCTGGACGTTTTTTAAATTGATAACCTTTTTCTGAGACTCGACGGCGATACAATGGGTCATTACTGCAATGTGTAATCCTAAAATAAAGTGTAAATGCACGTTAAATCCGTCACTATTGCAACAAATCCTTTCTTATTCGTAGAAAACAATTTAAAAGAACTGTAATCAAATATTTCTCATTCTTGCCAAAACACGATCAAACAACAACAAATTCCTTATAAGAGAATACATTCTGTTATTTGAGACGTTCCTGCACGATTGCTGGAAAATTACATAAACCATGGGCAAACCTTTGAAATTTTCACTTCACAAAAAAATGTTTATTAGGTAGGTTTTCGTATGTTTTTGCCAGTGTTTTAATTAAGTCACGGTTAAAAGATGAAAAGCAGTGTATTCTGATATCAAAAAAAAATTCAAAGCTGCTCAGCAATGTTATTGCCTGGCAACAGAATACACTGACTACATTATGTCTTCAACACAAACGTATTTGTGCTTAAAAAATCCAATCAAACACTTCTGCATACGTCCAGAAAAACAAACAAACAAACAAACAAAAGATTAATTTACATCTTGAAACCAAAACACGCATCACAAATAATCGATTGTAATTCAAGGGCAAGATCATCGGGGCTGTTCCGGAAATACTGTTGATTATTGGAAATGTGTGTGATCTATAAAATGCCTTATTTTGTCAGTTCGCCTGCGTCGTAATATTTGCGTGATTAAGCAAACGGGTTTGGACATACCACTGGGAGTGTACTTTGCTGCAATCGGCGGTTGGCCAGAGACCTGTCAGGGTCTTTGTCTTCTAACCTGTTATCAAAAACATGCACTTTGTGATGCTTCCATCAGCGTCATATATCAATATGAAATTGCATCTTTAAATAAGCAGGTCGCAGCAGATCGCAGTGTTTACACAACGCTAAGTAGAGTGCGTGGGGGTGGGGAGGGTCCGGGGGTGTCCAGGAAGGGGAGGGGGGAGCACTTGGTATCATGTGTATTACCATGCGTGTCCAAGGAAACGCGAAGAAAGTGGGTAATTTTGAGGACTGGAGCGGTCCCGTTGAGCGCCAATTTCATTGAAAAAGGGTGTAATTTTCAATAAGTCTGCTCATCGTTTCCCCCAGACATTCCGGATGAGGTGGGGGTGTTAGCCGAAGGCCACTTACTTGGTTTCCCCTTCCGTGTGTGTGGGTGGGTGGGTCTGGGTGGGTGGGTGTTGGGATGGGGGAGTCAGTTGAAGGCCGCTTACTTCGGTCCCCTTCTATAGGGTGGGGATGGGTGGGTGTTGGTGTGGGGGTTGCGAGGAGGAAGTTGAAGGTCACTTATTTAGGTTCCCCTTCTGTTGGGGTGATGATTGATGGGTGATGGGATGAGGGCTGGGGGAGAAAGTTGAAGGCCACTTACATGGGTCGCCCTTCCCCGGCGGTGGTGGTGCGTTGGTGTTGGGGCTGTGGGGGGGGGTGAAGGCAAATTACTTGGCCCGGGAGGAGAGGTGGGTGGGTGTTGGGCTGGGGCTGGGGGAGGAAGTTGAAGGTCACTTACCTGGATCCTCCTTCTTCATCTTCATACTGCGCTCTCATCCAGTTTTGCAAATTCAGTGTCAAATCAAAGTAATCGAGAGCCATGGCTTTTGTGAGGACTGATCACCTACAACACAGTACGCGTGAATGCTGTCGCTGCCGGTTAGTAACATTACCCAGGGGGGAGGAGGGGAGGAGGAGGAGGGGAGGGAAGGAGGGGAGGGGAAGGGGGGTGGTCGGGAGGGTGCTGATCACCTAAAACAAAGTAATCATTTCATGTGTGCACTTTATATTGTCAACATCAAGTAACGTTTATGTGAAGTTGAGGCGGATTATTGACATTACCCGGAGGTAATCATGAGTGTCCATGACTTTTTAAAACGAGCCTAAACATGAAGTGCTAAGGTTCAAATAACACTCCCTTTTTAACTAAACCCGGAATACAGCTCCAAAAGAACCTCCCTTTTTATGAGAAACGCGGAGTACTGAATGAAATTAGTCCCCCCTTTAACGAAACTGGCACTCCGCGGGGCACGTCTTGCCTGAAAATGACCCCCGTTCCTCAGGGTTTCTTCTTTATTTTATTTTTTTTTTTTGCTGGACACGCATGGTAACACATGTGATATCAAATCCCCCTCCCGACCCCGGGGGAACATAACCAAGTAATCGACTGGAAGCAGGTCGGCAAACTTAGAGCGTCCTCCAGATACATTTACCCCCTCACCCCCCCCCCCCCCCCCCTTATCAAAAACATGCTAGTAGTCTGTTTGTTCTATGTCTTTACATTGTTATTTATTATTTGTGCTCTTCAAAGGCAGCGTGTTTTTCATAGAATTCATATTTTATAGAAATCCTTAGATGCACACATAAATGAAAGAATGACGAGAAATACCCCCAACCCATAGCCCCCCCCCCCAACCCCCTTCCCCCCAGCCCTTCCCCCATCCAGATATATTGTACGCGTAGTTAATGGCATATATATCTCACGCACAAAACATTGAAAAAATTAAGATGTGTCAAATTTGGTCAGCCAATGTGCACAAATAAATTAATTGTTTGCCTTTGCCCTTGTTCCGTACGATTCGTGTAAAAATGACAGAAATGTAAACAGCAGACCTGTTGTTAAAGAAAGGATATTATCTGAATGATAAGTTTATAATGCAATTATTTTTGTGGCGTCATGGTAACTGCGGAAAAAGTAGCATTTAAAAGTGCACGAAATTACCTGATATTATTCGATAATATTGCACTGTATATCCAACGTGCCTTTCACGGCATTTCACTGAAGTTTTTAATGCATATATAAAAATAGAATCATAGCTGAGGTACCCCTTGTCAATGCTGCGCAAAACAACTTTTAAAATGGTGGATTGTATGTCAAGACTTGTGCAATAGTTGATTTATACAGGTATATCGTGTGGCGTTACATTGTCCTCGTTTTATGGGTCTCCTTCACCGCAACAATTATGAACTTTGTGTCTCTTGAAACAGTACAAACAGCCAGGTGCAAGTGCACGCACATATCTATCTGTAGCTCTCTTATCTCTTATCTCTTTCTTTGTTATTGTCATCCAACAGCAGCAGTACATAATACGTAGCTATACCCCCTTCCGCAGTAGCCCAACCCCCCCCCCCCCCTCCACACCTCCACCCTCCCACATACACACGACACGAAACACCGTTTCTTAATTTCAGTTTCTCAGATCAAGAGCAGCTATAAAGTTGGCCACATTCGGGGGGGGGCAGTATTTTCTTAAGGAGGCTGCAAAGTTTTCGGTTCTTTGGGACAGGGAGGGAGAGGGGTGCCGAATAAAATTTACCCCTAAATTCAATACTCTTGGTTTAATGAAAAAAAAACACGTGGAGGAAGAAACACCAACATCACTCACCCAGAGCTGCCACTGCGTATCCTACAAATAGGTCGAAGAGTTAAGGGGTGAAAAGGGGCAAGGGCAGTCTTCATTGCCGTGACAGTACAACAGTCAAACTGTGTCATCATTGCCGTGACAGTGCAACAGTCAAACTGTGTCATCATTGCCGTGACAGTGCAACAGTCAAACTGTGTCATCATTGCCGTGACAGTACAACAGTCAAACTGTGTCATCATTGCCGTGACAGTACAACAGTCAAACTGTGTCATCATTGCCGTGACAGTACAACAGTCAAACTGTGTCATCATTGCCATGACAGTACCACAGTCAAACTGTTTCTTCATTGCCGTGACAGTACAACAGTCAAAGTGTGTCATCATTGCCGTGACAGTACAACAGTCAAAGTGTGTCTTCATTGCCATGACAGTACAACAGTCAAACTGTGTCATCATTGCCGTGACAGTACAACAGTCAAACTGTGTCATCATTGCCATGACAGTACCACAGTCAGACTCTGTCTTCATTGCCGTAACAGTACAACAGTCAAGCTGTGTCTTCACTGCCGTGACAGTACAATAGTCAAACTGTGTCATCATTGCCGTGACAGTACAATAGTCAAACTGTGTCATCATTGCCGTGACAGTACAACAGTCAAGCTGTGTCATCATTGCCGTGACAGTACAACAATCAAACTGTGTCTTCATTCCCGTGACAGTACAACAGTCAAGCTGTGTCTTCATTGCCGTGACAGTGCAACAGTCAAACTGTGTCTTCAATGCCGTGACAGTACAACAGTCAAACTGTGTCTTCATTGCCGTGACAGTACAACAGTCATACTGTGTCATCATTGCCGTGACAGTACAACAGTCAAACTGTGTCATCATTGCCGTGACAGTGCAACAGTCAAACTGTGTCATCATTGCCGTGACAGTGCAACAGTCAAACTGTGTCATCATTGCCGTGACAGTACAACAGTCAAACTGTGTCATCATTGCCGTGACAGTACAACAGTCAAACTGTGTCATCATACCCGTGACAGTACAACAGTCAAACTGTGTCATCATTGCCATGACAGTACCACAGTCAAACTGTTTCTTCATTGCCGTGACAGTACAACAGTCAAAGTGTGTCATCATTGCCGTGACAGTACAACAGTCAAAGTGTGTCTTCATTGCCATGACAGTACAACAGTCAAACTGTGTCATCATTGCCGTGACAGTACAACAGTCAAACTGTGTCATCATTGCCATGACAGTACCACAGTCAGACTCTGTCTTCATTGCCGTAACAGTACAACAGTCAAGCTGTGTCTTCACTGCCGTGACAGTACAACAGTCAAACTGTGTCATCATTGCCGTGACAGTACAATAGTCAAACTGTGTCATCATTGCCGTGACAGTACAACAGTCAAGCTGTGTCATCATTGCCGTGACAGTAAAACAATCAAACTGTGTCTTCATTCCCGTGACAGTACAACAGTCAAGCTGTGTCTTCATTGCCGTGACAGTGCAACAGTCAAACTGTGTCTTCAATGCCGTGACAGTACAACAGTCAAACTGTGTCTTCATTGCCGTGACAGTACAACAGTCATACTGTGTCTTCATTGCCGTGACAGAACAACAGTCAAACTGTGTCATCATTGCCGTGACAGTACAACAGTCAAACTGTGTCATCATTGCCGTGACAGTGCAACAGTCAAACTGGTCATCATTGCCGAGACAGTACAACAGTCAAACTGCTCATCATTGCCGAGACAGTACAACAGTCAAACTACTCATCATTGCCGTGACAGTACAACAGTCAAGCTGTGTCATCATTGCCGTGACAGTACAACAGTCAAACTGTGTCATCATTGCCGTGACAGTACAACAGTCAAACTGTGTCATCATTGCCGCGACAGTGCAACAGTCAAACTGGTCATCATTGCCGTGACCATACAACAGTCAAACTGCTCATCATTGCCATGGCAGTACAACAGTCAAACTGTGTCATCATTGCCGTGACAGTACAACAGTCAAACTGTGTCATCTTTATCGTGACAGTACAACAGTCAAACTATGTCATCATTGCCGTGAGAGTACAACAGTCAAACAGTGTCATCATTGCCGTGACAGTGCAACAGTTAAACTGGTCATCATTGCCGTGACAGTACAACAGTAAAACTGCTCATCATTGCCGAGACAGTACAACAGTCAAACTGCTCATCATTGACGAGACAGTACAACAGTCAAACTGTGTCATCATTGCCGTGACAGTACAACAGTCAAACTGTGTCATCATTGCCGTGACAGTACAACAGTCAAACTGTGTCATCATTGCCGTGACAGTACAATAGTCAAACTGTGTCATCATTGCCGTGACAGTACAACAGTCAAACTGTGTCATCATTGCCGTGACAGTGCCACAGTCAAACTGGTCATCATTACCGTGAAAGTACAACAGTAAAACTGCTCATCATTGCCGAGACAGTACAACAGTCAAACTGTGTCTTCATTGCCGTGACAGTACAACAGTCGAACTGTGTCATCATTGCCGTGACAGTACAACAGTCGAACTGTGTCATCATTGCCGTGATAGTACAACAGTCAAGCTGTGTCATCATTGCCGTGACAGTACAACAGTCAAACTGTGTTATCATTGCCATGACAGTACAACAGTCAAACTGTGTCATCATTGCCATGACAGTGCAACAGTCAAACTGGTCATCTTTGTCGTTACAGTACAACAGTAAAACTGCTCATCATTGCCGAGACAGTACAACAGTCAAACTGTGTCATCATTACCGTGACAGTACAACAGTCAAACTGTGCCATCACTGCCGTGACAGTACAACAGTCAAACTGTGTCATCATTGCCGTGACAGTACAACAGTCAAACTGTGTCATCATTGCCGTGACAGTACAACAGTCAAACTGTGTCTTCATTGCCGTGACAGTACAACAGTCGAACTGTGTCATCATTGCCGTGACAGTACAACAGTCAAACTGTGTCATCATTGCCGTGACAGTACAACAGTCAAACTGTGTCATCATTGCCGTAACAGTGCAACAGTCCAACTGGTCATCATTGCCGTGACAGTACAACAGTCAAAGTGTGTCTTTATTGCCGTGACAGTGCAACAGTCAAACTGTGTCATCATTGCCGTGACAGTACAACAGTCAAACTGTGTCATCATTGCCGTGACAGTACAACAGTCAAACTGTGTCATCATTGCCGTAACAGTGCAACAGTCAAACTGTGTCATCATTGCCGTGACAGTACAACAGTCGAACTGTGTCATCATTGCCGTGACAGTACAACAGTCAAAGTGTGTCTTCATTGCCATGACAGTACAACAGTCAAACTGTGTCATCATTGCCGTGACAGTACAACAGTCAAACCGTGTCATCATTGCCATGACAGTACCACAGTCAGACTGTGTCTTCATTGCCATAACAGTACAACAGTCAAGCTGTGTCTTCATTGCCGTGACAGTACAATAGTCAAACTGTGTCATCATTGCCGTGACAGTACAATAGTCAAACTGTGTCATCATTGCCGTGACAGTACAACAGTCGAGCTGTGTCATCATTTCCGTGACAGTGCAACAGTCAAACTGTGTCTTCATTGCCGTGACAGTGCAACAGTCAAACTGTGTCTTCATTGCCGTGACAGTACCACAGGCAAACTGTGTTATAATTGCCGTGACAGTACAGCAGTCAAACTGTGTCATCACTGCTGTGACAGTGCAACAGTCAAACTGTGTCTTCATTGCCGTGACAGTACAACAGTCAAATTGTGTCATAATTGCCGTGATAGCACATCAGTCAAACTGTGTCATCATTGCCGTGACAGTACAACAGTCAAACCGTGTCATCATTGCCGTGACAGTACAACAGTCAAACTGTGTCATCATTGCCGTGACAGTGCAACAGTCAAACCGTGTCATCATTGCCGTTGCAGTACAACAGTCAAACTGTGTCATCATTGCCGTGACAGTACAACAGTCAAACCGTGTCATCATTGCCGTGACAGTACAACAGACAAGATGTGTCATCACTGCTGTGACAGTACAACAGACAAGATGTGTCATCATTGCCGTGACAGTACAACAGTCAAACTGTGTTATAATTGCCGTGACAGTACAACAGTCAAACTGTGTTATAATTGCCGTGACAGTACAACAGTCAAACTGTGTCATCACTGCTGTGACAGTACAACAGTCAAACCGTGTCATCATTGCCGTGACAGTACAACAGACAAGATTTGTCATCACTGCTGTGACAGTACAACAGACAAGATGTGTCATCATTGCCGTGACAGTACAACAGTCAAACTGTGTTATAATTGCCGTGACAGTACAACAGTCAAACTGTGTTATAATTGCCGTGACAGTACAACAGTCAAACTGTGTCATCACTGCTGTGACAGTACAACAGTCAAACCGTGTCATCATTGACGTGACAGTACAACAGTCAAACTGTGTCATCATTGACGTGACAGTACAACAGACAAGATGTGTCATCAACATAGGATACGGCACTTTTGTCTCATCATGGAGGCAGTGCATGTTATTGTTGTTAGTCCCCAGCCGCCGCGTGGCGCGAAGCGGGGAACTATAGTATTCGGGTCTGTCCGTCCGTCCGTCCTTCCGTCCGTCAGTCTTACGACACTTATAAGTACAAATTTGTGCACTCGATATCTCAGCCCCTATTCAACCCTAGCTTTTGATTCTTGCTACAGAGAAAATATATATATTGAAGTTGTGCGTCGTCGCATTATTTTTTTATTCGACCAAGAAATGATGAAATGCCGACCTGTTGAAAATAGGCAATGTTTTATTATTTCTGTTGCCTACAGTGCAACTTTGTGCACGCGATATCTCAGCCGCTCATTCATCAGTTTCATTGATAACTTATTATTATTATTATTATTATTATTATTATTATTATTATTATTATTATTATTATTATTATTATTATTATTATTATTATTATTATTACTGAGGCAACATAATTATATATTAACCAGGTTTTTAGCCCTATTTGTCAATCAATAATGTGGCATTTATTTTTCATATTGCATTTGTTTTTATTTGGCTGTAGGTCACGTATTAAAGATATATGGGCACAGTACTTCTGGAAAATACATAAACAATGCGAATGATGGAGTAAATTATAAAAACCTTGTGGAGATAAAAACCCATGTTTTTGATTCCAGCCAAACATACCTACGATGTGGCCTCCTAAACGCAAGATCAGTGAGAAATAAAACTGATTCTATTTATGATCTTCTGCTAAACAATGATAACTGTTTGATATTCTCTTTCTAACGGAGACCTGGCTTGGTTGCGATGATGACAGTGCTGTCATCGCCGGTCTTTGCCCCGATGGCTACTCTTTTATCCACGAACCTAGAACAGACTGCCGCGGTGGTGGAGCAGCGATGCTCTATCATTCCGCTATCAAAGTAAAGAAAATCTCCGGATTGCATTACGGATCATTTGAAGTTATTGAAGCAAATCTTTCAGTAAAAGACAAATCTGTACGCGTATGCACACTGTACCGCCCAGATCCTTTCGGAAAAAACCATGCTGACTTTTTACAGGAATTCTCGGATTTCCTAATAGCTACTTCGTCCTACAGGAAAGATGTTATTTTCTTAGGCGATTTAAACTTTCATCTTGATGTTATCGACCATCCTGATGTACTAAAATTTAATTCCACTCTGGCCGCGTGCGGTTATCTTCAGCTGGTTACCTCTGCAACTCACCACAGTAACCATATTTTAGACGTGATAATTTGCTCAAATCCTGAGCTAATCTCGAACATAAATGTTAGTGACCCTTGCGTCTCAGATCATTATTTAGTTGCGTTTAACATCACTGTGACTAAGCCTCGTGCTCTACAGGATCGTGTTATTTATAGGAAATGTTCAAATATTAACCTCGATGATTTCAAAAATGATGTTCTAAAACTTGATTTACCCTCTAAAAACGCTACTTTACAATCAGTGGTCAAGTCTTATAATGACGGCATTGAAGCTATCGTTGACAGGCACGCCCCCAAACTTGAAAAAACTGTCACAATACGTCCCAATACGCAGTGGTATAACGCCAATATACGCAGTGCCAAAGTCATCAAACGCCGACTTGAAAGGCGGTATGCCAAATCCGGTCTCGAAAAGGATAAACAACTATACCGAAATCAGTGTAAACTGGTGAATCATTTGTGCAATGAAGCCAAATCGGAGTTCTATTCAGCTAAAGTTCTCGACTCACAATGTGATCAAAAACGACTATTTAACGTCACAAAGGAGCTTCTTGGTTGGTCTAAGTCTAGCAAACTCCCAACAAATATTGAACAGGAAGTCATGCCCAACATGTTCTGCGAGTTTTTCTTGGATAAAATTATTAAAATTAGAAATGATATTTCTTGCGATGATCGCTCAAAATTCTTTGAAGAATTTCGTGAACTCAATGGTGCATTTTGTAGCTCAAAACTTTCTGAATTTAGACCTGTTACCACAGTAGAACTCAAAGGTATTATTGAAAAGTCATCCCCGGCTACCTGCTCGCTTGATCCACTTCCGGCATGGCTGTTGAAAGTATGTAGTAATGAATTTCTGGATATTCTTACGAACATTGTGAATTTATCCCTCGCCAACGCTGAAGTGTCTGAAAATCTAAAGTGTGCCCTCGTTGTACCTCTTCTCAAGAAAGCCAGTCTGGATCCAGACATTTTGAAAAACTACCGTCCTGTTTCGAATCTAAGCTATGTTTCCAAAATCGTTGAACGTGTAGTAGCAGCACAGTTGAATGAACATCTTATCACACACAATCTTTTGGATAAATATCAATCAGCCTATCGCATGTTCTGTTCCACCGAAACTGCACTGTTACGAGTTCAGAGTGATGTCATGGCCGCTCTTGACACGAAGTCTATGGTTGCACTAGCGATGTTAGATCTCAGTGCAGCTTTCGACACCATTGACCACGATACGCTGTTCACACGTCTACACCACCGCTTTGGAGTAAGCGATCAGGCTTTATCATGGTTTAAGTCCTACTTACGTAACCGAACCCAGACTGTGATCGTGAATGGTTTTACCTCATCAACTGCTACCCTCAGTCATGGCGTACCTCAGGGCTCTGTTTTAGGCCCTATTTTATTTACCGTTTATGTTACTCCGCTGGCGGATATAGCTAATAAATATAACGTTAAATATCATTTCTATGCCGATGACTCGCAAATTTATATTGCTTTTGATCACAAGAAGAACACTGTAAAGGCTATCAACACTATTGAAGAATGTATCCTGGCTTTCAAGAAATGGATGTGTGCCAATTTTTTGAAGCTCAACGATGACAAGACTGAACTTATTTTATTTGGCTCAAAATGTAATTTGTCGCGACTTGAGGGTATTGAAATCAATATCGAATCTACAGTTATTTCATCCAAACCTACAGTGAAAAATCTGGGTGCTATGTTGGATAATTCGCTAACCATGGATAAATTTATTAGCCTCAAAGTATCTTCTGCATTGTTTTACCTACGAAACATAGCTAGAATTCGACGATTTCTAACTACTCAGGCCACTAAGTTGTTAGTTCACGCATATGTAATATCTCGCTTGGATTACTCCAACTCCCTACTCTACGGCGTAAATAAATCATTAATTCGAAAGCTTCAATTCGTGCAAAACTCGGCAGCTCGTCTCATCTCCAAAGTGAGCAGATTTAACTATGCAACGCCCCTACTCATCGAACTGCACTGGCTGCCTGTTGAACAGCGGATAGTATTAAAAATTCTAGTCATTGTTTTTAACTGTATTCATGGACGCGCACCTCAATATCTAATGGATCTAATAACACCGTACCGGAACTGTCGCTCGCTCCGATCGGGCTGTCAAGGATTATTGGTAGAACACAGAACCAACAATAGATATGGTGATAGAGGATTCGTGAATTTTGCTCCTAAACTATGGAACTCGCTGCCTATTCATTTTAGATCTATAAATAACGTTGCAGCTTTTAAGAGAGCTCTTAAAACACACCTTTTTAATAATGCTTTTGTCAACTAATTTGTAACAGTATTATAATTGTATTATTGTTCACGTTTATCATTTTAACTTATAATTGTATACTCTGTGCAGCACTTGGAGCTTATTATTAGATAAAGTGCTATACAAATGTATTAAATAATAATAATAATAACATTGTGAATCAATTTATCCAGACAAGACAGTAGTGCATTTTAGCATTTGAAATAGACGTCGGTTTTGGATTGAAACCACTATTTTAAAAAAGTTAATTAGACCAAACATAAACACAGCACTTTGCCCACAATGTTCGTTATAACTTTTCAAGAGAGAGGTTATAAGTCCTTGAAGCTTAGAAAACCCCGACACGAAATGAACTTTTTGTGAACGGTTTGGGAATATTTAAACATTCCAGACCAGAGCAGAGGGGTAGAAATTGTGAATGCACACGGGCAAATCACAAATTACATTTGGTGCGTTGCCATTTCGTTTTGTAGTGGAAAAAGTCTCTGTTTTTAATTTTTGTTTTTTTTGTTGACCCGGTTACACCCAACACTATTAGAAATAACATTCTTGGAAATTGGAGGGTACGGGGGAGGGTGTGGGAGATGCGGGAGGGGGTTGCGTTTCGGGGCGAGGGTCTCCGGTGCAATCGTGCGAAAGGTGTGGCGGGTGGGGGGGGGGCGTGCGGGGTGTCCGGGGAGGATGCGGAAGGTACAAGAACTGAGCGGGGAGGGTGCTGGGTGTTCGGGGGATCGTGCGGGAGGTGCGGGAGCGGGGCAGGGTGCGTAGTGCCCGGGTGGCGTGATGGTGGGTGTCCGGGTGAGGTGCGGGAGGGGGGTAGGGGGGCCGGGGAAGCGTGTGGGAGGTGCGGGATCGGGGATGCGGGGGTTTTGCGGGGATCGTGCGGGAGGTGCGGGAGCGGGGCGCGGGGGTGTCCAGGGGAGGGTGCTCAGTCTGAAAAGTGGCGGAGTGTGAAAAGATCACTGGAAAAAATGTATAATTCGTAAAAATCATCCTTTAAAAATTCTTTAAATACGAAGAACTCCCACCTTTTGTCTATGTTAAATGCGACTCAGAGAGATAGCGAAGAGTCTTCGAAAATTCCAAACAGTCACTGTTTCTTTTCTTTTTCCTATTTTGAAAAGATCACTGAACACTTTTTGGCAAATTTGCACAAGATCTCTGACTAGATAGGCCTGGATGACTAGACAGGCCTGGATGACTAGATAGGCCTGGATGACTAAATAGGCCTGGATGACTAGATAGGCCTGGATGACTCCTCACACTCGAGTAAATGTCTCCATGGTTGTCTCACAGAAACAAAATCGCTCTTCAGTTTCAGGTAAATTAAACACACTCATGAAAATTGAAAAATAATAGCGTTATTGAAAAATTTTTAGTTGGCAAAAATTTGAAAAAAAATCTGGTTGGGAAGTGTCCAGTTGAAAGTGTCATATATATCGGAGCAAAAAGTTGTGCGAAGATTTTGCCGCTGGAGCCCGATCGGGTAACACTTACAACGCATGCACCTTACACCGACGCTGCTACAAAACAACAAAACAATTAAACTATATCTTGCGGAAATAAAAGCAAAATATAAGCAACAAGCAATTTGGGCAATGTCGGGCCACCGAAATGGTTGAAAAATAAAGTTCGGCTCCTACAAAAATAAGTGATAATTTGGATGAAACAAGACCGATTTCCTTCCTCTCCTTACATTTGCTTCAAAAAAATTTTAAGTGCCGATAATAAAGTTCAAACACTAAAGATAACAAATATTCCTGTATCATTTTTAAATTCTCACATGTTGTTAAGAAATAAATTTGCCATGTTACTAAAGAAAGAAATACCCTTAAGTGTTAAAGTGTTTTGTGTATGTGTATGTTGTAACTTTCTGTCCCTGTTATGTCGTCAATCAATGCCTTATTTCATTTTTTCAATGCCCATGCTTAATGCTATATTTGCTTTAGAATTTTGCATACAATAAAATAATGAGGAAAGTATGGAATGCTGTTATAACAGTTAATGCTTAGTTTTGATATCAAAATATATTTAGAGATATCAATAAATCAATGTAGATCTCATTAATTTATATTTTGCTGTCAATAATTGAATTTCAGATGGCAAAAATTTATTTTTGAGATCAAAAAATCAATTTTACAAAAGTTAAAAAATTTTAAGGGAGACAACCATTTACAGAAAAAATAACGAATCGTAATTAAATTTTGGGAGATAAAAATTTGAATTATTGAGGTCAATAATAACAACACAATTTTTGATCTCAAGAATTGCTTCCTTTTTTTACAGTAAAAAATTTAAACAAAGATTCAGCATACAAGGGCAAGACATTATTAATTTACAGATGTGTATTTCTCAGTTTTTTATTTAAAAAATAAACTGATATTTTGATATTAAAAATCAATTTTTGAGATCAAAGTCGTTTGTAAATTTTAAAATACAAATTAAAAAATATCCGACTGAAATAAAGATATCTGAAATAGATTCTTGGTATCAATAAAAAGAAAATGAATAATTGAGCTCAAAATTGACAATTTGCTCTAAAATATTTCATTTTTGCTATCAAGAATTGAATTTTTGATCTCAAGAAAATAATTTTAGATATCATTAAATCATTTTTGATATCAGTAAATATTTCTCGATATCTCTAAATATTTAGTGATATCAAAAATTATTTTTTGAGATCAAGAATACATTTCGAGATATCAAAAATACAATTACATATAGCAAAAATGAATTCTTGATATGTATTGAATGCCGTTTTCACATTTATTAGTGAATTATTGATATCAAGAATTAATTTTTGATCTCAATAAATCCATGTTGTGACATCAAGAATTCATTTTTGCTATCTGTAATTGTATTTGTGCTATCTCTAAATGTATTCTTGATCTCAAAAAAATAATTTTTGATATTAATAAATATTTAGAGATATCAAGAAATATTTATTGATATCAAAAATGAATTAATGATATCTAAAATTGATTTTTGGAGATCAAAAATGAAATATTTGAGAGCAAAATATCAATTTTGAGCTCAATAATTGATTTCCTATATATTGATATCAAGAATTTATTTCAAATATCATTATTTCAGACTGATACTTTTTTAATTTGTATTTTGAAATCTGTAAACGATTTTTTGATCTCAAAAACTGATTCTTGATATCAAAATATCAGTCTATTTTTTAAATAAAAAATTCAGAAACACGCATCTGTAAATAAATAATGGCTGTCCTTGTATACAGAATCTTTATTTTAATTTTTTACTGTACAAAACATGAAGCAATTCTTAAAATCAAAAATTGTGTTGTTATTATTGATCTGAATAATTCAAATTTTCATCTCCAAAATTTAATTGACGATTCGTTATATTTTATGTGAATGTGTGTCTCCCGTAAGATTTGTAAAATTGATTTTTTGATCTCAAAAATAAATTTTTGCCATCTTAAATTCAATTATCGATAGCAAAATATAAATTAATGAGATCTACATTGATTTATTGATATCTCAAAATATATTTTGATATCAAAAATAAGCATTAAATGTTAAAACGGCATTCCATAGATATGAAACTACGGATTTTTTAGATCAAAAATTAGTTCTTGATATCAATAATTCCCTAATAAATGTGAAAACGGCATTCCACATGATCGAAGTGGCCAAGCAGTGCAAAATGATTGGTTTTATACGTAGAAATAGTATTAAGTTGTTTTCGCGATTTAAATGACTGCAAAATAAGAACATTTGGTGGAATCAGCTACCTAGCCCTTCATTGTTTATTTATTACACTTGTGGATTTTCAATCCCCATAGTTTATTGATTCGGTAAAGTGTAAAGTATCACATCTCGCTGGTCAGCGTCAGTTTTTTTTAAGAAATTATTTCACATTTTATATCCAAAAATGAACGTTGAAGTTTTGTCATTGAAACCAGTTACAAGGAGCACCCTATGATATAGCTCACAGTACACGCTATTGATCTCTTCATTACCGACAAAGAGTGAGCAAATATGTGCCGTGTGCAGTATCTGTTAGTCTGAACATCAGATATCTCAGCGGGGATGCTTATCTCCCACGTTTCGGGGAATGCTCAACTCCACACTTGCTATTAAGTTGTTTTCACATTATTAATGCCACTTTGGGTTTCTTAATTCGTTGAAAATTAAACAGCACGTGAAAAATTCTCCTTCTGTTGGTTACGTCACACGTATAACGTCACACTAATGTTTACGAGGCTATTGTAATTTATCATCCAAGGAAACATTCAACGTTTCATTAATGTCGGTTATTCGACGATCATGGAGGTCTATATGGCAAAAATTAGGGTAGGGCAAAATGGCATCGATACCAAATCGCCATAGCTGTTTTAACCGGAGTGAGATAAAATAAAAACGACCCTCACACCTACCACAAATATGCCGAAAGAACACACAATTAATTTGGTCTTACAATGTTGTTATTGTTTCAAACATAGCAAGTCACCCTCTATCGCTTGCAAGGAGAAAGATAATAAAATTTTCAACAAATATGGCAGAATATTTTTTAATCTTTTAAGCTAATAATACTTTTGTCATAAGTTTGTGTAGATGTTTGCTAGCACATTTTGCGGCGTGTATAATCACTTGTGTACATTAGGACACTATTTTGATATATGTTCATTTTACACACCATAATCTGTTTATACTTACTATGTATATATTGTTATGAGCTTAAATGTTACATCACAATAAAATTCCTGACATGGTGTCAGATGTCAGGTGCAAGTTTCACTCGTGTGGGGTTACATGCAACCACCACGGCGAAGCGCTCATACGCAGTGATTCTCGAACGTAAAATTTTCACTCGTGTGGGGTTACATGCAACCACCACGGCGAAGCGCTCACACGCTGTGAATAGTTTACTGCTTTCCACTCGTGTGGGGTTACATGCAACCACCACGTTGAAGCGCTCACACGCAGTGAAAGCAGAAGAAAGAAGAAAGACGAGGGAACAGTCAGGCAAGACGAGAAAACATCCACGTTGAGACTCGAAGATGGCGGACAAATTTAAGCACCCATCTATGGACTGGACAAGTGCTGGTGATCTGCATCGACGTCTACAGAACTTCAAGCAAAAGTGTGAACTTATCTTCGATGGGCCCCTCGCAGACAAGGACGAAGCATACAAAGCGCGCATGCTCCTTCTCTGGTGTGACGACAAGGACTGGAAATTTACAACACAGCGACTTGGACAAACGCAGCTGATCGCTTACGTTTAACTCCAGTATGGGAAAAACTCGAAGCTAACGTTACGCCACGCAGCAATCAGATTCTTGCTCGTTATCAGCTACGATGTCTCAAGCAAGGCGACATGACGTTTGAAGAATTTGTGGTACAAGCGCGCTCACTCATTGACGACAGTGGCTACCACGCAGATGTACGTGACGAAATGCTACGCGACACTGCAGTCTTTGGTCTAAAATCTGACAAAGTGCGACGTGACGCAATTGAAATCGGCAATGATCACACGTACCAACAAGTATATGACCTCGCAAAAACCTATGAAAGCACCAACGCACAGATGAATGCTATCACCATGAACAGCAACGCAACTGACGCTGTACACACCATTAGAAGTCGCCCACAACGACGCAGGCAGCCACGCGTATCGCAAACACAAAAATCGCAGTCAGAACAGAAGCAAACACTTCAACAACAGCGACAGAAATTCCAACAGACATCGAAACAGTGCAACAGATGCGGCGGTCAACATGCAAAGAATCATCAGTGTCCAGCAAAAGAAGCAAAATGTTATTTCTGTGCAAAGAAAGGCTACTTCGAAAAAGTGTGTCTTACGAAACAACGCACTGTACATGATGTTTCATACTGCAAACCCGAAGACCAAGGCTCATGTTTTCTCGGTGCAATACAGACAGTCGGCAACGTTTCAACTCCACAATCCAGAGACAAAGGCATCAACAGGATATATGCAAGCGTTCTTCTCAACGACAAGCACAACCTGAGCATGAAAGTTGACACTGGTTCGGACACATGCACACTGACTAAACAAGACGCCAAAAAGTTGGGTGATACCATCAAAATCGCGCCATCAGTTTGTATATTGAATAAATACGGCGGTGGCAACATACGGCTCTATGGCAGCGCAACATTACAAATTACGTATCACGACAAATCTACAGTCGCAGATTTCAAGATTGTTGACGCCCCTAACAGTCCATCAATAATCGGATGTAAACAAGCACTCGAACTAGGACTTATCTCACTGAATGTCAATTACGTCAACACTATCACATCAGCAGCTCACGGTAAGCCTCACGCAGCAACCGACCAAAGTACAGCAACAGCTCACAGTAAGCCTCACCCAGCAACCGAGCAAAGCACGCTATCACAAACACAAGTACTTCGTGACTATGGCGATTGTTTTGACAAAATCGGCAAGTTCCCTGGTGAAAAGTACAGGATCAAGTTGATTGACAACCCACAACCAGTGATTCATCCACCAAGAACAGTTCCTGTGCATATTATGCCGCTCTACAAGGCAGAACTTGACAAGATGATCGCTGACAACATAATCAGTCCCATAACTCAACCAACAGAATGGGTCAACTCCATCGTGGTAAATGTCAAGGACACACCCAACGGCAAGAAAGTTCGTCTATGTCTCGATCCCAAGGATCTCAACAAGAACGTTCGACGGGAACACTACTACACCAAGACATTTGATGAGATTCTACCACAGCTCAACGGCAAAAAGTACTTCTCAGTCGTCGACACGAAGAAAGGATACTGGCACGTTCAACTGGATGAGGAATCAAGTTTGCTTACAACCTCCAATACACCATTTGGCAGATTCAAATTCAACCGACTTCCCTTTGGTATCAATGTCTCACAAGACGCATTTCAACGCAAACACGACAGCGCATTTGCCGGAATCGATAACGTTTGTGGAATTGCCGACGAGATTATCGTTACAGGAAAAACGGAGCAAGAACACGACAAAGCAATGGTGCAGATGCTCGAAGCATGCAGAAGGAACAACATTGGTCTGAACTCTGAAAAACTACAGTTCAAACAACACAAAGTGAACTTTAACTGGCATACAGTCACAGATCAAGGTGTACAGCCGTCAGAAGACAAGATGAAGGCGATAAAGGACATCAAACCTCCGCAAAACTTGAAAGAGCTCTTGTCTATACTCGGGATGTTGAATTACCTCAATCGATTTTCAACAAAACTTGCATTGCTGGCAGCACCACTTCGTGAGCTGAACAAGAAAGATGTGTCCTTCAGATGGGAAGATCGACACCAGCAAGCCCTAGACGACATAAAGGCAGAGTTGAGCAATGCAACACGTCTCTCCTACTACGACACTAATCCAAACACCAGAACCATATTGCAATCCGATGCAAGTCAAATGGGTCTCGGCGCATGGATACGCCAGGTCGATAATAACGGTGTAGAACACATCGTCGCTATGTGTTCAAGATCCTTGACGGACGCAGAAAAACGCTACTCAGACATCGAGCGAGAGTGTTTAGCAATCAAATTTGGTCTCCAAAGGTTTGAATACTACCTGCTCGGACGCCACACAGTGGTAGAGACGGACCACTCACCGTTAGAGCAAATATTCAAAAAGAATATTGCCGACGTACCAAAACGCCTCCAGAACATGATACTTTGGTGTCTACGATTTGACATTACAGTCATCTATAAACCAGGAATCAAGATCCCGGTTGCAGACGCACTGTCACGAGTATGTGTACCAGCCACAAAGCAAACGGAGAGCAAAGAAATCAACTTCATTTCTGACATCAAAACGCCAAATGATCTGCGGAGAATCAGAAACGAAAGTACCCAGGACTCCACTCTTAACATGCTGAAAGACACAGTATTCAAGGGTTGGCCAGCTCTCAGAAAGCAATGTCCCCAGGAAATCTGGGATTACTGGAACTTTCGATGTGATCTTGTAATTGAAGATGGCCTTGTGATCAAAGGTAACAGAATAGTCATCCCAACGTCACTACGCAGAGAAATCCTGCAAGTGATCCATGAAGGCCATCAAGGAGAGACAAAGTGCACTTTACTTGCACGTGAATCAGTCTTCTGGCCAGGAATCAACAAAGACATTAAAGAAATGGTGCAATAGTGTGCGATGTGTGCGAAACATCAAGCAGCACCCGAAAGACTACCACTCATGCAGCCGGATTTGCCAACACGACCCTGGGAAAAACTGGGAACTGATCTGTTCGAGTTCGACGGCAAGCGATACATCATGGTCGTCGATTACTATTCACGATACCCAGTTATTCGCCAGCTACCGGATATAACCGCCGAAACTGTATGCCAAGCTTTTTCAAGTGAGATTGCCGAATACGGATTACCATCAACGGTAGTTGCTGATTCTGGGACGCAGTTTACGAGCGAATCGTTCCGACGCAGATGCAAAGAGGCAGGCATCAAAAACGACAGCACTATGGATGTACCGTGTCACGCCAGTCGACAACGACATGCCTTCACCATATGAATTCTTGTTTGGTCGAAAACCCAATACACTCCTGCCCTGCAGTAATACTTTGCTTCTGTCACGTCATCCCGAAAGTGACAAACACATCGTTGCCAACAATAAACGACAAATGCTCCAGAAGAGGCATTATAACTCTGGTACCGACGTAAGGGTGTTGAAATCAGGTGAATTTGCCGACGTGTATAACACCCTACACAAAGTGTGGGAGCCAGCTACCGTAGTCAACCAACCAAACCCGGATGCAGAACCAAGGACTTATATCGTCAAAAAGGGCGAGAAGCAGTACCAACGGACCCGAGGGCACATTCGCCCAAGAAAAGCCCCAATGCCCCGATCATACACTAAAGGCTGCCACAAAGTAACACATATAACAGAAGGTCGTGAGATCAAGGTGATAAAGGGATTCAAACGGAATTAACCAGTCAAGATGACTTCCTTAATTAACAGCGTAATAAATTCGTGATATGAGCAGACAGGTATGATCTATGGTCTTTAGGAATACCAAAAACAAACGTTGACGACATGTGTGTTAGTGGAGGGTAAAATACAGCTTTCTGTAACAAAACAGACCTGAGATTTACACCATGAAGAAGCATAATAGAAACTGAGATGCGAACCAAAATAGATATGAATGTCTACCAGAACAGATCTGACATGTGTACCAGGAAAGATCTGACACATGTACCAGAACAGATCTGACACATGTAACAAAAACAGGTCTGACGTGTGCACCAAAACAGATCTTACATATGTACCAGAACAGGTCTGGCACGTGTACCAGAACAGAACTAGCACGTGTACCAGAACAGATCTCACACGTGTACCAGAAAAGATCTGACACATGTACCAGAACAGATCTGATACGTGTAAAAGAACAGATCTGACACGCCAGAACAGATCTGACACGTGTACAGAACAGATCTGGCACGTGTACCAGAACAGATCTGACACGTGTACCAGAACAGATCTGACACGTGTACCAGAACAGATCTGTGTACCAAAGCAGGTCTGATCAGTGTAGCAAAAATTGATTTTGAAATGTGCACCAAAAATAGATCTGACATGTGCACCAAAACAGGTGTGGCGCGTATACCAAACGTTAAGCAGGACTCAGATATGTAGTTGAAGGCTATCGCAACTGCTACAACGAAAGCTTTATAGTTCCACTTCATACATGTGAAGTATTGTCAGTTTCCGAATTTATTATCTATTTTCTTTTTAGACTTGGAAGTATAAATTTATTTGCTTAAACCTTAGATAACACAAACATGGTTTATTTAAAAGATTTTGTTTCCACGTTATTTGCTAAATTAATGCAGACCAATTTGAAAATTTGAACATACCTAATTGAAATAAACGCTGTTTATGTACTGGTTTATCAGGGCACGAATTTTCCATAAAATTAGTACTGTTCAGAAAAATGGGAAATATAGTAATTCTTTTCTTAAAATGGGAAATTGCAGTTATTCTCTTTTTATACATGATAATAGGTTACCAAGTTGTTTACGAGCATTGGCATGATTCAGAACTCGAATCAATTAGCGCATCGCATGACGCAATCTATGACATACAGGAAAATATTAAAACATTATTGCTCTACCTTTGTTCTTGTTGAAGCGTGTCTACGGATTTGTTAATTGTTGCTCAATTAAATATAACAAACTAGTTTGTTGATTTAACAAAGTATTAGACACAGAAAGGGTATTCAGGCAGCATAAAAAACTATACTAAACAGACCAACTTTCCTGAAGACTTAAATTTGGAAGGGTCAGGTTGAACAACTCTCTGTCCGATTTATTGCTAGGCTCCAATACTGTTGATTACCACTTTTATGTTTGCACATTCACAATGTAAAAGCCGCATTTCGTAAGCGAAATCTTCAACACTTAACCAACATTAAAATTTAAAAATATTTCTTCGGCTTATTATTTCTTGAATAACATGAAGTTATTTTACAAGCCGAATAGGCTGTAATGCAACTAACGACCTTATAGCACGGCACTTCTGCGGCTTATAAGGTTCATCTCCTTGGTTATGTTGGCTCAACGGCTTTATTGATTGAACACACTAGCACTTTTTCTCCATGCAGGTAGCTTGCATAAGCTATGCTGTTTTGCTCAACCGTTACTTTGCTTTTAAATACGCAGTATTGATTCTAAAATCAGCTGTGTTCGCATGGCGTTTTACGCATGAAAACGTAATCGTAGACGAAAAAGGCGGGATGCACAGCCTCAGATCAAGTTCTACATAAGTACAAAGTTTTGTGGTCTTAGGGGCTGTAGTTTCAGAGAAGAAGCTGAGACAAGAAAAGGAATTTTACTGTCAAGAAAAAAATAGCCCAACGGCTGCCCGCACAAATTCATATAAGCCTTGACAAAGTCAAAGACTTGTCAAGTGTTAAAAAGGTACTCAACAATTGACCTCGGAATTGACCCCGGAATCTTTTAACAAATTATTTTTAATCTACTCGTGGTTTACTGCAAGATGCAGACATAGAAAAATGCAGTATAATACAGTTGATAAAAAAATAAGACCATTTTTTCTTGCTTGCCATTGTTTTTGCCATTTCAAAGAAAGTAGAAGCGCATAAAAAACTAGAATCTCCAAAGAGCTTTGTATTCACTGTGTTGCGTGATGGTCATGCCTGTGCACACATTAATTCTGCACAATGCATTCATTAATATCGTTCTTTGAATGCGGCTTTCTCATCGTTATTAAACACAAATAACAGATTCCCTTAACGCTCTTTCTTGCGCTTTTCAGCAAGTAACATTTGTCTGTTGTAGAGATTGTCACCTCTTCTCTTTGTGTGCAAAGCATAAAAATCCTTCACTTTCTAAGTATTACATAGTCTGTCTAAAAGGAAAATATTTCCTATGTCATTTGGTGCTAGACCTCGTGTTTAAAATTTCGAAAACTGTGAAAATAAGTGACTACATGTATATAAAAATACTATATAACAATTATTTTATACTTATATAATATATATATATATATATATATATATATATATATATATATATATATATATATATATATATATATATATAAGTATAAGTATAAGTATAAGTATAAGTATAAAAGAATTGTTATATAGTATTGTTATATACATGTAGTCACTTATTTTTATATATATATAATAATAATAATAATAATAACAATAATAATAATTATAAAAATAATTATAATAATACGAAAGAAAAATAATAAGAACAACTATGGTGATACTGATATGAATAGATAATATAATAATAATAATAATATGAATTTGAATTAATAACGAAATAAATATATAATAATATTAGTAATAAGAAGAAGAATAAGAAGCATTAGAATATTCATTAGAATAATAATAAGCATGAGATACTATACTATAACGATATCGTTGCAGGATACTCTCCCTTCTTTTTGCTGTAGGGGAGACAAGCAGGTTTACCAATCGTTGTCAAAAAAGGAATTTACCGATTGCGCAACATGAAAAGAGACGTTCTGTCGCACACTGTCACTGGTTCCCGTATCAAACGATGCAAACAGCCTAACATTGGTAGCATGAGCGGTGGCATTTTGACGGGATCGCAAGACAGCAATATGGCTCTGTGTTTGAAAGTTTCCAGATACATCAGCGAGAATGACGCGGTAATATGTGTCATGAGTAAAACGGCGTTTGGGCCACTGAAACCGAGATCTTTGCCGCAGCTTCGATTCGTCTATTCGCCCTGCAGCCGGCTGGGAACACAGCGTACAAGTGGTTGTGTTATAAAGCTCAAGTGTACAACCTGAAGCCAATTAGATGGTTGAGAAAGCGTTTTTTATTTCAAACATAAATCAGCACTACATGCCAGTGTATGATATCTAAGAAATTTGAACACGTGATGGACACTAGGGCGTTTAGAAATTTTACTCTGTTTTTATGTAGTTTCAGCTTTTACCTGTGAAAACAAATGACCTGTGAAGACGCATTGCAGCAACGAAAATGTGTTATTATAATTTTTCTCAGTTCCAACGTCAGAGAAATGTGATAAAAATGTTGTGACGAGCTTGTAATTATCCAGTCAAACAGTAATAAACAGTGTACTAGTACCTTATTGCATTTAGAAAGATTGTGAATAAAATAAGGAAATAATCTGTCTGTTTTAATTAAAAGAGCAACGGGGTCAAGATATCCAAGGATATCCTGACCCCGCGGGGAAAGATGTTGTAAAAGGGATCGAGATATCCTGGGGGTCAAGGTATACTGTTACACCGGGATTCGAGCATATTCGAGTGCACAGTAATCAATATTAATTGTACGCGAATGACAGTCGACAAAAAACACATTATTCCTTTATATCTCTTTTTCAACCACTTTTAATTTTGTTAATTGTCTCTGATTTTCTACCCGAATCTATTTAATTATTTCTACCTTATACTGCATTTACAGATTTTTTCGTTTTATTTTCTAGCTTTTTGGTTGATGATGACGTTTTTGTTCCTTACATAAAAGTAAAGGGTAAATAGAGATTTTCCTGACACTCGTTTAAACGGATTACATTCTCTAGTTGCTTTCAGGTCCTAAAAAATGCTAATTTTTAAGCACAGAACTTGCTCTAATCCTCACCAAAAATTATACTCCCTCTTCTTGTGAATCACCGAATGTTCTTTATTCACCACAAACATGCTGTTTTTTTCTGGGGCCGGTCCGATTTGCGGTGTTTAAAATGACATTTGACACTATCAAAAGTGGTCCTTTGGTTCGATTTGCGGGTTGGTCCGATTTGTGGAATTCCTTAGCAATAGCAATGAATAGAAATAATAATTTCTGTTTTGTGGAAAGTGGTCTGATTTGCGGGTTGGTCCGATTTGCAGGCTGGTCCAATTTACGGGGTGGTCCGATTTGCGTGATGATCCGATCCCGGGGTTGTGGTACTTATATACATAAAGAGCAGGATTGACTATGTATGAGATGAATCTATGTAAATGTTTCATGATATTGATTATTTTTTCAGTTTTACTCTTTTAGGGAAGGGCTTTGATCTTATAAATTTTCCATGTTTGCATGTGAATAAATGAAGACACACATGTAGGACTTTGTTAGAAAATGTGCTTCTAATTACACTTGGGGATTTGCCAAAATCCCCTAGTGTATTGAATTTGTACGAAAATTTTAGCCCCAGTTGTGGCATGTTCTTTTCCGTTTTTTAGTTTGTCCGTGGGACCAGTCAGAAGCCGTTAGCGCTAGAAAGATGAAATTTTGATGCGATAAACTTCAGTACGTCTAGTTGATCCTCCTGTATTTTTTTAATTCTCTTAATTTTTCAATCAAAAACGACAAAACAAATTTGCGAAATAGGCGGCAAGAAGCTGAGAGAAGTAGTTTAATGGCATGATATCATTCTCAGTGTATTGCTCGCCCAACTCTCAATGAAAGCCACCACAGCATGTGTGTGCAAGTTTAAGTTGGCTGCAGCGTTTGGGTTTTTAACGCTAGACAAGTGTTTGACTTGGTCAAGGCTTATATTAATTTGTGCAGGCAGCCATTGGTGCTTTTTTTCTTGACAGTAAAAATTCATTTTCTTGTCTCAGTTTCATCTCTGACACTACAGGCCCTAGGACCACAAAACTTTGTACTGATGTACGATTTTATTTTAATGCTTTAAACGCCATAGGAACACAGCTGATTTTAGAATAAATAACTAGAAGCTCATTCTGCTAGCGAAATGTTAAACACTTGACAAAATTAAATCGCAAAAATACTTCCTTCAGTGGGTTATTTCTTGAATAATATATTGCAAACAACACAGCTTGAATACGTCTTATAAGTCGAGTAGTGTTTGGTTGTTGTTGACTTCAAGTTTTATTGACTGATCAGTTATACGCCTTGTTATCTATTTACGCAGTGAGAGCTCGAACAAAGCTCACTAAGCAAATGTGTATTCTGTGCTGTCGTTAAATGCTACTCATTTACTTGCAAAAAATACACTCTTTTCACATGGCGTTTTAACAAAGAAAACGAAATCAAAGACGAAAATAAAAAGTGACATGCACATGTTCAGATCAAGCTCTTCATAAGTCCAGATGGCTTCCGCAGGAGGGGGGCTTTAGAGTCATAGCGGAGCGCATGCCAAAATGAGTTTTGCTTTATAATTTTTTTATGCTTGTCAAGTGTTGAAAATTTCGCTTGCAAAATGCGGTTCTAGTCCCAATTGCTAAAGAGTGATGAAATTTGGCTCGCTGATAAAGGGTGATTAGACGCCGTAAAATCCGCATTTCTTAACCATGACCTTAAAGAACGATTGACATCCTCGGACATGGTCAAAATAAAAAACCGGAAGGTTGCCATTATCTCTAAAACGGTTAGAGATTCTGAGCTTATTTTCGACTATTTGGGCTAAAATATGATATGGAAGAGGTAACTCGGTGACCTTCACCTCCTCGGACATAGTCAAAGTCAAAAACCGGAAGTGGGCCATCATCTTCAGAACGATTAGAGATAGAGCGATTCTGAGCTTATTTTCGACTATTTGGGCTAAAAGATGATATGTAAAAGGTACCTCGGTGACCTTGACGTCCTCGGACATGGTCAAAGTGAAATACAGGAAGTAGGTCACTATCTCGAAAACGGTTAGAAATAGAGCGCTTCTGAGCTTATTTTCGATCCTATGAGCCTCAAAGATGATATTAAGAGGTCCCTCGGTGACCTTGACCTTCTCGGCCATAGTCAAAGCCAAAAACCGTTATCTTGAAGACGGTTAGAGAGAGAACGAATTTGAAATTATTTTGGACCCTTTGGGCCTAAAAGACTATATGTAGAGGTTAAGAGTTCAGAATCGTATTTTTGTGACCCCCAAGTGAAATTTTCGCTACTCGGGAGCGAAAACGGTCTAGTTATTTATTACCTGCCCCGGTATTCAAAAAAGTTAACTACGCAGTTAATTGTACGCCAAGAAGAGAAAATCGCTTGATCTAACTATATGAAGCAAACAATTTTAAGTAGATATATTTCGTTAAATGGGTCAAATTTATTCACTTATTTTCGGATTTTCTTGTTGCTAAGGCAGCAGTTAACGGAATCAGTTAAATGAACAGTTAACTTTTGTGAATACGGCCACTGATGGTTATTTATAGACTTGGGGTGGGGTTTATGATTCATCAGCAAGAACGATGCCGATTATGCACACAATTTCCTTGAAAATCTTTGTTCATATCAACAAACCTTGACAAAATAAAATAGTACAGTATATCATGAACAGTTTTTATGCAGGTGACATTGCAATATAGACAATTAAAATGGGTACAATGGTCTTTATAGATCATTTATAAATAGCAGCTGAAACATGCTATGAGCCCTATAAAACATGTCCCTGCATAATTGATGTGGTGTGGAGCTGTTGGTGCAGATGCCTATTGTCAAGTTGTCAGTTTTTTTTTTTTTTTTTTTTTTTTTTTAATTTTTTTTTTTTTTTTATTAAGAAAGTCATTGGTTTGAAAAAAAAAACGTTTAAATAATAACTGGTTGTTACCGTTGTAAAACAAACAATCACTGTACTTACTGTTTGAACAGTGATCTGGTTATAAAACACATATGGAATGCCAACAACAATATTGCCCAATTCTTGTTTTTGGTCCGAAGGGTTGGGACACACTGGCGTACAGATCGGTTGTGACATTTTAAAAGTCCCCTAAACGAGGGGGTGCAAAGTTTGAACAAAAATAAACTCCCAAACACCATTATAAATATTACCCCCAAATATGGACTGTCAAATTAAGTTTTAAAAACGCCCCTTTTCAGAAATTTTATGTACAAACGCAATTTAAACTAGACCGTTTTCGCTACCGAGTAGCGAAAATTAAACTTGGGGCCACAAAAAATACGATTCTGAACTGTCAAAATTCAGAACTGAGCAAGAACTAGGAGATCAATGCAACTGAGGTACGTCTTGCAGATCGCCTTTAGGGCCAAAAGGTCCCAAATAAGCTCAAAATGGCTCCATCTCTAACCATTTTCGAGATAATGGTCATCTTCCAGTTTTCCAACTTGGCCATGACCGAGGAGGTCAAGGTCACCGAGGTACCTCGTATATATCATCTTTTAGGCCCAAAAGGTAAAAATAAACTCAAAATCGCTCCATCTCTAACCGTTTTTCGAGATAATGGTCACCTTCCGGTTTTGAACTTTTGAGGTCAAGGTCATCCAAGCAGCTCTTGCATATGGTCTTTAAGGTCCAAAGGGCTCAAAATCACTCTATCTCTAACCGTTTTCGAGATAACGTTGAAATTCCAGTTCCGAACTTTGACCATGACCGAGGAGGCCAAGGTCACCGATGTACATCTTACAAATGATCTTTTAGGCCCAAGGTCGTTCAACATCGCTCTATCCCTAACCGTTTTATAGATAACGTTCAACTTCCGCATGAAAGGCAAAATTTCAATGTCAATTTTTACATAGTCAGTGTTAATGAATTTTTTATAAAAAATTAGCTGGACAAACTACACGTGCTACGTTATGTCTCTGCTGAATTGGGTCTTCTTAGCTCTAGTCGTCTCGGAGGATTCGCGTCACAAGGTTTTAAAATTTTACATTTCTATTTAAATATCTATTTTTTGCATATAAAATGTTTAGTGAATTTCGAAAAAATTGAGCTGGACCAGCTGGACATGCTATACTGTGTCTCTGCCAAATTTGGTCTTCCTAGCTCTTGTCGTCTCGGAGGATTCGCGTGACAAATTTTTTGGCGGAAAAAAGGAAACATACGGAAACACCTTACCGAGTTGTACGGAAGCAATAAACTAGGGGATTGAAAATCCCCAAATATAAAAAGCAAAGATGTAATTTTAATTTTTTATCAGTATTAATTTCAGCAAAATGAAATTGTTGTCTATCAGTTATAAACCCAATGTCTTTGTTTCGCAAAAACACTTCACTGTCTGACACCTTTTCCAAAATGATGCGATGGTCACGTGATTTAGAGTCTTTTAAAGCACATGCATTTAAGGTCCAAGTAAAGGCAAAGCCAATTGCAGTGAACAAAATCCGAACAGAAAGGATGTTAAAACGCCATTTCTAAGGAAGATAAAAGGTGGCAAGCAATTGGTAAGCTTCATAACGGCACAACAACAGAAGCGGCAGTCATCAGAACGCCCGGGGTAGAGGCACAAGCTTCAATGGGCAGAACGCTCGGTGTACTTGCACGTCGCAAGCCGCAGTCTCCAGAACGCCCGGGGTACCGACACGTCAAAAACGGCAGTCACCAGAACGCCCGGGGTACCGACACGTCAAAAACGGCAGTCACCAGAACGCCCGGGGTACCGACACGTCAGAAACGGCAGTCACCAGAACGCCCGGGGTACCGACACGTCAAAAACGGCAGTCACCAGAACGCCCGGGGTACCGACACGTCACAAACGGCAGTCACCAGAACGCCCGGGGTACCGACACGTCAAAAACGGCAGTCACCAGAACGCCCGGGGTACCGACACGTCAAAAACGGCAGTCACCAGAACGCCCGGGGTACCGACACGTCAAAAACGGCAGTCACCAGAACGCCCGGGGTACCGACACGTCACAAACGGCAGTCACCAGAACGCCCGCGGTACCGACACGTCAAAAACGGCAGTCACCAGAACGCCCGGGGTACCGACACGTCAAAAACGGCAGTCACCGGAACGCTCGGTGTACCGGCACGTCACAAGCCGCAGTCACCAGAACGCCCGGGGTACCGGCACGCCACAAACGGCAGTCGGCAGAACAATCGGAGTACCGGGACGTTGGAAGCGGCCAGAACACTGAGGGTAGCTTCATCAACGATTTATCGTCTTCAGCCACGGCACCAAGAGACACACTCCGTCAGAGACCGCTCAAGGCCTGGCCAATCAAGAGTAACAATGCCGGAGCAAGAGAGAGCTATCCGATTGGTGCACCTTTGCGATCGCTTCCGGTCTACGAGGCAACGGCGTTAGTGACACCAGGCAGACACAACAACCATAGCAGTAGCGATGCTGTGCTAAACCGGCTACGCGGGCATGGAATAATTCCCTGGCGAGCCTGAGTAGGACCAGTGTTAAACCAACTGAGGGCGTCTTCGACTAGACACGCGGACCGTCGCTGCCACCGCATCAGGGGAAACTAATGGCCATTGGCCTCGTGGTGTCGCGTAGTGTTTAGCGACAAGTCGACTACGCAGAGTGCGACGAGAGCGATTCGCATGTGAAGATTTGGTGTAGGAAGTACGCCGGTGTGGAGTGTTACTCGATTTGGCTGGGAATCACCTCTGCTATTCCTCTATTCCACGATGGCAAATTGACGCTAAATTGACCGCCATCGCACCGTACTGTACAACCAACGATACGCCGCTTTTCGTGTACGATCGCGCGCCCCCTCGTGTGGCAAAAATTCGTACAAATATACTGCGCGCGAATTAAATGACCTCCGTTCTCATCTGACGTGAACCCTACTAAACACGTTTGGGGTGTGCTTGATCGTAGAGTTCGAATCCGTACGCTGCCGTCACAAATTAGGACACCCAATGTTCGCGTAATAGCACAGGATTCCGCTATGGAGACTTAATCGACTTATTATGTCGATACTCCCACTCGCCAATGCATTGATCCAGACCTGACGACTGCAAACAAAATATTGAAAACCTTGAAAAGGCAACATAACTTCAAAACGTGGTTCAATTATCGTTGTAAAGTTTGCATTGAACTGAATTATGCGCATTTGTGGCGAATATCTTTGTTTGTTTTTTATTATTTTTTTTTTTTTTATTTTCACAGAATTATGTCGAATACTTCTTTAATTATAACACTTTTCATCTATCATTACGTTTCTAATAAGCGTAAGTATATTCGGGTGCGGCTACAACGCGTGTTGCCTTAAGCAAAAAATGATAAACTGGCACCTACGCTAATAAGTGTGGATGCACTGATTCTGCCTTCCCATTTTTGCTGGATGCGGCAACGATTAATCATTTACCATTTGATAAATAATTAAATAACATTATAAAGGCATGAATATATCTGTTGCGGTTTTCAGGAAAATAAGACATATTGTGTGCATTTTGTTTTTATGTCAAGAATAAAAATAATGAGTGTGCTAAATTGTTCCGGGCTGTCGCAAAACGTGTAATTGGCACCACAAAAAGGAACTGCCGTAAATGGCATGTGCGTTATTCATTAATTAATGGTGTTTTGTTGTACAGAAAGTTAAAGTTAACAAGTAGGCTATTGAACGACGTATCACTGTACTACTGAACATGTCATCGTACTGTTGAGCTTTTCACCGTACTGTTGAGCACGTCACCATACTGTTGAGCATATCATAGTGCTGTTGAGCAAACCAAGGTACAGTTGAGCATATCACTGTATTGGTGAGAATATCACCGTACTGTTGGGCATGTCACCGTACTGTTGAGCATATCACTGTACCGGTGAGTGCATGTCAACATCACACAACTGGCATAGTGGATCTTGGACACTTAAATAGCAACCAGGCTTTTTTGGTTCATGGACAAATTCAATGCCCCGGGGCTCATTTTGAAAAGCTGATTTGTCCGTTGTTTTGCTCGTGGAAAACATTTCAAATGAACCTTTATGTATAAATTTGCATAAACAGCACTTTCCACATCAAGTTTGTTGGCATTTTTTCGTAATTAGCAAGATAATAAAATATTCAAGAAAATTTTCACCTTTCACCAATCTGATAAAGGAGCAGTTAATTGTAACGCCTGCAAGTGAATGCGGTTTTCGACATTCGTCAGTTAAGATAACTTCGTGTTTATAAACTAGCACAGAAGTGGTGAGTTTTTCATCACGCAGAACAGCTTGGACAAATTTCGAGTGAAATCGCGTGGTATTGCATGAATCACTAGATATATGCGTTGGTAAATATCCGAAGTTTCTCTCTCTCTCTCTCTCTCTCTCTCTCTCTCCCTCTCTCTCTCTCTTTTTTTCTTTCTCTATTTCTCTCTCTCTCTTTCTTTCTTTATTTCTCTCTCTCTCGCTCTCTCGCTCTCTCTCTCTATCTCTCTCTCTCTCTCTCTCTCTCTCTCTCTATCTCTCTTTCTCTGTCCCTCCCTCTCTTCCGCTCTCTCTCTCTCTCTCCCTCTCTCTTTTTTTCTTTCTTTCTTTCTTTCTTTCTCTATTTCTCTCTCTATGTCACTCCCTCTCTCTCTCTCCTTCTCTCTCTCTCTCTCTCTCTCTCTCTCTCTCTCTCTCTCTCTCTCTCTCTCTTTCTTTCTCTCTCTCTCTCTCTCTCCCTCACTCCCTCACCCTCTCTCTCTTTCTTTCTTTCTCTATTCCTCTCTCTCTTTCTTTCTTTCTTTCTTTCTTTCTTTCTTTCTTTCTCTATTTCTCTCTCTATGCAACTCCCTCTCTCTCTCTCTCCTTCTCTCCCTCTCTCCCTCTCTCTCTCTCTCTCTCTTTCTTTCTCTCTCTCTCTCCCTCACTCCCTCTCTCGCTCTCTCTCTCTCCCTCTCTCCCTCTCTCTCTCTATCCCTCTCTCCCTCTCTCGCTCTCTCTCGCTCTCTCTCCCTCTCTCTCTCCCTCTCTCCCTCTCTCGCTCTCTCTCTCTCTCTCCCTCTCTCGCTCTCTCTCTCTCCCTCTCTCCCTCTCTCGCTCTCTCTCTCTCTGTCCCTCTCTCTCTCCCTCTCTCTCTCTCTCTCTCTCTCTCTCTCTCTTTTAATTCATAATTTACATCAATTTAAGATAAATCGCCGTCCATCTCAAAGCTTTTTCTTCTTATTGTGTACCAGTTCTATTTAAAAGTTTGTCTAAAGGTATTGTGCCTGGTAACACATCATTGTCCTTCGCCAAGCTGGTTGAGTAAATGACCAAGGTTAATTCTTAGGCGAGGAAAAATATGTTTCTCATCGCCCGTAAGTTGACTAAAATCGCGAATGAAAAAGGGAGTAATTGTAAAAGTTGCCATTTTTAAACCTTCGAAGTCCTTAGCAGTGCGAGTTTACTACAAACTATAACATTCGCAATTGCGCAGGTTGTATTTTTTCAGTAAAATCTTACTACCCAGGACTTAAACTACGTACTTATTCAGAAAGGATATAGGGTACATTTTCACATCCGCTCGTGTACCAACAACAAGAAAACAATTAGTGAAACAGGACGGCAGCTGATAAAAGGGTTCTTTCCGTTGTTTATATAGAATTACCACTGTCTATACAGTTTGTGGTAAACATTTGTGTGTTGCGGGATGTTTGTGTATGTGTGTGAGTGAGTGTGTGTGAGCGTGTGTGTGTGTGTGCGCGCGCATCTCAGTGCGATCGAACGCGATATAAAGCGGCAAAATACCACGCCTTTTGTGTCAGTGGATAAACACGTTTCCATGGCCTGGGCCAATCGCGCGTAATTGCAGTCAACATAACAACATAACGCTATTATTTACTTCAGTCCGGAATAACTGTCTTTTGTCGGTATTGTAGATGATTCTTTTTCACACAATACCGCTCATTACGTGTAGAAAAACTGACATTTCTCAAGCACCATTACACGCGCAATTTGTCTTTGAATGGACTGACGAGTGTTTTGCTTACTGCATCGGTGTGTCCATTGTGACTTGTACATTAAATATTCTAATCACAAAACAAGCTGAACATTTGCCAAAGAGAAAAAGGGAATACGGAATTAATATCATTTACTAGATATCACTTAATATTAACCGATTATCCGATATTATTTCTAGCAGATACGTCAGTCAACAGTAATAACAACAACAACAACAACAACAACAACAAAATGCAAGACAAGAGGTATATAGAAAGCTGTTGCAAGAAAAGCCAAATCTTGCGCATATCAATGTTCTGTGCATTTCTCAGATTTTCCACATTCCTTTAAAACCTTTTACCCATATGGTCTTTGCAAACACTTTCATCGGCAATTTTGTTCCACAGGATGCTGTAGACTTGTCCAGTTTTTCTGGCACTGCAGGCATTCAGTTTCCTAAGATGTTACTTCCGTTCCTGGCTAAGCAATCTTGTAACTTCCGTGAGAAGTTACCTTCACATCCTCTCATTATAACGTCATTCTAACGTCTGTTTGAGGTCACGATGTTTGTAAAAACTTACTGGTTGTGTCGTCGTCTCGACCAAAGAACTACTTTGCATGTGCGTCGGTTTGTGATCGTGACTAAACTACACCTTTCTCATGCATTTATCCAACGTCACTGAAGAAACATTCAATGGGTTTCGGCAAACCGCCGGATGAAAGACGTTGTTTCGACTTCCATAAAAACTAAACTGTGACATTTATTCGGCCCTGGTTGCAGCGTTTATCCACCAATTTCCACCTTGAACAAAAACTGACATTAAGGGTAACAAGATCGGTCATATGACGGGCAGAAGAGCGACCACCGTGTCTCAGGAATGAGGGTGTCTAACTGGTCCGGTAGAAGAGGAGAGCTTTACTCCCCATCCACTCCCATTCCAGAAGACATTATAGGCCAGTACACCCCTCTCTGTCTGTCTGTCTGTCTCTCTCTCTCTCCTGCTATCCGTGTGATATTTTGCCCCCCCCCCCCCCCCCCAGATTTCATACATAACCTACTCTATTTATTTTCAGTTTTAATCTTTCCAAAAAAAGAAAGCAGGAAAAAACGTTCGCGATTTAAATTTCATATCCTTTTCCATACTTTTTGAATGAGTACCATTGATTTAAAAGCCATTTTAAAATAAATTCAGTATTTCCAAAAATACTCCAGTTAACATTCCGACATCGATAGAACGTTGATTTATGGTCTCTCTGTCAGCCCGACCAAATCGAAGCATTACGTCGGGTTGTAATTTGGCTGTATTGGTCACAACTACAGATATGCCCTCCGCTAATCAACGTGGTCTGTAAAAAAAAACAAAAAAAAAAAAAACAATTTGCCATGACGTCAGATTAACATCAGGGACACAAAGTTGAACAGACGTTCAATAAGCAACGTTATTTAGACGTTGTTGTTGGTCACGACCAAACACGTCTTCGACGTCTAATCAACATTTTCTTACACGTCAACATGAAAAGACGTAGGAAAATGACTTTATATGGGCGTCGGTATCACAACCATAACAGTCATCGAACTATTGACCGGAAATAAATAGTTTCGCTTGAAAATACGCCATATGATGGCGCAAGATATGAGAATGCCAGGAACCTTTAAGCTTTTCAGGTGTTTACTGAAAATACTCGTGAAAATTGACTTCACACATATCGTTCTTTACCGTGTAACCCCAGGAGGATACTTTTGTAGAGGGGTAACCATGACAATTTATGGGTCTAGCTGACGATTTTAGCTCAGTTTCGCACGATGTCTTTTTTTTTTCGTCACTCTCCTAACGTCTGTTCAAACGCTGATTCTCCAACGAACCTCCAACGCCCTTCGTCTTGACGACATCGCGTGTTTACTGAGCTGTGGTATTTGTTGGCCTTTGGATTTCAATGGTGGAGGCGTTAATTTTTCAATATCGGCTACTTTAAGTTAATCAGCTAATGTTAATATAATAAATGTTAATATTATTAATTAATTAATTAATAAGAAAATCAGTGCGTCAGTAGGATGGCATGGTGAATTCGTCTCAGCAATTCCTTGGAAGCACCGAAGAAAAAATAGCAAAAAAAGATGTGAACATAGATTTCTTAGAAAACGCCATAGGCATTTTGTTCTTAAAAGTAAAACTACTGGTGTGGTGACTAAGAACCAATCAAAGAAAGCGAAGCGTCTGAGTGACGCCACTGCTAATTTTAGATTTTTTCCAGTTACAAAACTCGCTCCAAGATTTTTCCAGGAATGAAAGTTGAAAGGTTCGGTCAAGTTTTTCGTATCCGACTAATGTCATATCCCACATAGAAAGCCTCAGAAGAATTATAAAAGAAAAACGAAACAGAACAAGAAAGGAACTTGTGAAAAGCGAAAATTCACAAATTACTGCAAAAGATTGACAAGGACAAGTTGTAACTTTCCTGGCCATCAGTATAGCCGCGTTCAGTCAAACTGTTGTTCTGCACTCTCCAAGAACTCATAAAAATTCTGGAGTTGGAGGAAGGTCACTTTGGGGTCGTCAAGCCATTTAGCGAAGAAGGCCTGCAAAATCACTTGCAATTTGCTGCCTCATTGGGGTACAAGCGGGCCAGCACTTCTTTGACCCTATCCATACAAACTGGACATGTTTTGACGTGCATTCACTTACTAAATAGTTACCACACACGTCTGTAACTTTTCAAAACCACAGGGTGCCAGGTCGGAATAATGGACCCCCGGAATGTAAGGAAACGTTTTGACCCCAAAAATAAATCGACCCCCGGTCGATTTGTTTTAAAACAAACAGACCCCCCGAAAGACACGAAAACACTTCCAACACCACTAACATACAGTCACCAAAAAATCTGTCCAAGCTCAATAATGGCATTTCAAAGGCTCAAAATAATAATTTTCTACATCAAGAGGTAGGAAATGCTTAAAATAGTATTTAAAAACCACATGCACCTTTTTTACTTCCATTTTATATTTAAACATGATTATTTGGAGGGGGTCATTTTATTATGGGGGAGGTCTGTTTGTTATGGTTGGTTTTCCCAAAACAAATCGACCGGGGGGTCTGTTTGTTTCAAAACAAATCGACCGGGGGGTCGATTTGTTTGGGGGTCAAAACGTTTCATTACACCGGAATGTCTTAAAAAAACGCGAACTTCTTGATTACTAAGCTGACAGACACCAATGGGAAGTGGTACATTGCACATTGTTTGGCTGTCATCTGTTTTGTTGGACGCATCCCCCTCCTCCAGAATTTAGCTGGTGTTATTTCCAGTATTTGGGTGGTGTTATCTCCAGTGTTTGAATATTATAATTCAATATTTGGGTGGTCTTATTGTCAGTATTTGGGTGGTGTTAACTCCAGTATTTGGGTGGTATAATTTAATATTTGGGTGATCTTCTCGTCAGTATTTGAGTGGTGTTATCTCCAGTATTTGGGTGTTATAATTCAGTATTTGGGTGGTCTTATTTCAAGGATATCACAATAAATCAATGCTGTGTAAAATGTCCCAGCGAAACACAAAAGAATTTAAGCGGCCGAAGTCGCCGAAGCTACACAAGAACACGAACCCAGTTTAGCAAATTATCAAACCAGTTAAGTATCTTTATGGGAAAATTATATCGTCGTAGACTACCATTAAAAGCTGTCTAGTTTTCTTACGTTTCTTGTACTATATTTAGCCATCATTGGAATTTTTGATGCCGGCTCTGCCAGACTGAATGCACAAATCTTTCGGGTTTCACCACTGAGCAGGGCTATCGCAGAGCAAGGGAAGCCCAATTAGCGAATGCTCTGCTGTGCGATACACTATAACCACACATGTATGACATAAATCGTCATTCATATCAGCCAGCCGCTGCAAGCGTTAACAAGTACGAGAAGTGTGTAGCTTAAAAAGTGGTAGATTATGTTTAGTCTTACGTTGTGATTTCTTTCAACCGATCATTTTATGAAGTGCCTTCTATACATGAGCGGCTAATATAGTGCCAACTCGTCATTCGACCTTTGTGCTAACGATCCTGCATTTCATTACAGAAATCGGATATCATATTCAGTAATACATAAACAAAGGTGGAATAAACAGAAGCACGTGTTGTTAAATGAAGGGAAGTCATTTTTTAGCCATAGCGACAGAACAGGTGGTGCTCTACGTCCCAGTGCGACGGTACGGGGGGAAGAAGGTGCGTGTGAGCTGTCTTGATATAGACTGTTATAGCGACATTGCTTACCACTCGCCCTGCTGCTAGCCCATTTCTGTCTCGGCTAACACCACTACAATTCTACACGTTATTATTTCACAAGGATAGCAGGTGTGTGTCATGTGTGTGTGTGAGTTTTGTTTTTGAACTGCCGCCAACACCAAAATGAGCAGCTCGGACATCTGAACAAGTTGATAGGACAACAGACAGCACGAGTACATGGATTCTGTGACAGGATAGATCATCTTAGCAATTAAAAGGACGTTGATGTGATCCGGAAGGGAAGCAGAACGGGTTGGATCAGCGGCAATAGTAGCTACAGTCTCTGGATTACTTCAGCTATATAAGTGTGAAAAAAAATAAAATTGTTTTAAAATAAAACAACAACGGGTTGAAAATGAGCGAAATATTTGGCAAGATATTTGGGAAGGATAAAGAACATAAAGGTCAAAAGGAGGGCAAGGAGAAAGGTCAGGAAAAGGCCTTGACCCCGACAAACAGCAAATGGGCTGACTTTTGTGAGTACAATCTTTATCTGTCTTAAGTAATCCATGACATGTCAAAAATTATTTAATGGGGCGTTTTTGCTATTTCAGGGAGATAATTGCAGATCAGAGGTGGGAAAAAGGTTGAGCAGAAACTAAAGCTCCATTACCGAACGTATAGCTCATCAAAACTAAAGCACCTTACGGAACACATAGCTCATCTAAATTAAAGCTCCTTACAGAACACATAGCTCATCTTGTCTGTGTCGCTGTAAATATGTGTGCGCTAAATGTACAGCGGCATTTCGGGTGGTCGAGAAGTCAACTGCGAAGAAAAAATCAAATGGCCTGAAAAAAGGTTTAGAAAATAAAGAGCAAACACTGCTCTAATATGTTATTATAACAAAGAATTTTTGAATTTTTAAGACAAAAAATTACAGGAAAAAAACCGTGCGCTATTGAATCAACTGTTTTCTTGTTTACTTAATTGTGAAAATTATTATACAAGGATATTTGCGACAGTTAAGTGCGTTTTTATCGAGTTAAATCATCCGTTGTCCTTATAAATATCACCAAAGCTACTTAAGTGTTTTCCTGTGCTCTGCTTGGTGTGGCGAAAAAATAAGGCACCGTAAAAACGACAATAACGAACACCTCCTGTGTCATTCCCATGCGTGGCACCGTAAAAACCGTAAAAACGAACACTGCCATTTCAAAGCGAGGATTTTCTGCACATGCGCGTTTCATTGTTATGAATAGGGCATGTTGATTCGGTACATCCGTTCTTAAGAATTACTCCGCAAAACAATATTAAAACATATGGGGTGAGGGTACGTAAAATGGTAGTTTCAGCACGCATAGAAGAAGAAGAAGAAGAAGAAGAAGAAGAAGAAGAAGAAAAAGAAAAAGAAGAAGAAGAAGAAGAAGGCTCTTTTCCGAGTTGAATTCCACAGTATGCAATTTCTATTCTGCTGAAATATGCAGTTTCTAGTCAAAGGAACAATACAATGAAAGCTATTGACAAGTCTCGTCGTTTCAAAGAAGAGCAAAAAACACTGATTGTTTGACGTTGTTAAAGATTTATTAACCAACATGAAAGCAGAACTGTGGGAAGGGAACTCTTCCAGCCGCGACACGGTATACATTCAGTCAGTCAGGGGTATGATAAGGCTGTTCATGATTCAGAAGTGCTCTCGAGTTTCTCGGTTTACTTTTTTTATGAATTCCCAGACAGGTGAAGTTCGATGGTATTATGTTTAATCTGCACAATAATAAAATATATGTTTTTTTTCTGAGCAAGTAGGGTTGAGGTGATTGTTTCTGAGGAGCTCGTTGATATGAACATATTTCCGGTGGTTTTCGTCAATGTTTCCGTTGATTTTCGATAACGTTTCCAGTGATTTTCGGTGATATTTCCGGTGATTGTCGATAATGTTTCCTGTGATTTTCGGCACTGTTTCCGGTGATTTTCGCTAGTGTTTCAGTGATTTTCGGTATTGTTTCCGGTGATTTTCAGTTATGATTTTCGGTAGGGTTTCTGTTGATTTTCGATAACGTTTCCAGTGATTTTCGCTAATATTTCCAGTGATTGTCGATATTGTTTCCGGTAATTTTCGAGTCGTGAGTGTGAAGCATAATGGGGAAGGGTTGAGGGATCTCAGGACGATCCCTGCTTTCAGATAAGGGGCGTGATCATAACTGAAAACCTTAAACAAAGGTGTGGTCATTAAGATGCTCTGCTCATGCCTGAATGTTAGACATTCAAGCACGTTTTTGAAGGAGTGTGGGTAGGATCACCAAGAATTGAGCAACCCTTCGACCCCTTAACACCATGTGTTGTGGGTCACCTAATATATATATATATATATATATATATATATATATATATATATATATATATATATATATATATATATATATATATATAATAACCGGACAAAACCTGAAATACCTGCCAACTGCCAATACCGGGCAAGAATTCTCAGTCCCGTTTTTCCCCATTGGTTTACATGACCTCTGAAATACCGGACACCTCTGTATACCGGACAAAATCCGCCAGTCCTCCCGTTGTCCTGTGTATTGAAGTTTTACTGTTGCGCAAAGATGCGCTGCCGTGGCATACGTGTGTTCTGTTATTGACGCAAAGCAGGTGAAATATATTGGCACTATATTTAGCACACGTCATTGAACTTGCTTATGGCTCGTTGCCCTGGGGGTTTTCTCCCATTGTGGACGCGCCAAGTGACCACAGCACACGCCATCTTTGGCTCAATCTGATTACGATATTGACAATTGCTTCGTTGGCGGCGACACATGGAATCCCTTGATCATTGGCACCATTTTATATTACTCAATAACGTCATTAAGAGACTTGCTAATTGTTACATCTTGTTCCGATGCGGCGGCCTCCCTTCAAACGATCTCTGCCCTACCCAAAGTGGCGCTCATATGTATGGCTCCGAAACAGCTGGACTTGGACTAGATTTCAGAATAGTCCTCTCAAATAGTCTTAGTGTGCAATCAGGTTTGGGCAGGACCACGGAATGAGGCCTCAACACGGCACTTTTCTGGACGCGAATTGGCTCCCACCCTAACTACAAAAGTTACTAGACACTACGAGAACATCTAGGCATCCGCCATATACCGCTAAACCTCTGGATCACACCACTTCGCAAACGGGACCAAGTTTCCAGCAGGACCATCCCACAAACAGAACTACACCGCAAACAGGACCACCTCGCAAACGGAACCGCCCCGCAAACAGGACCACCTCGCAAACGGAACCGCCCCGCCAACAGGACCACCTCGCAAACGGAACCGCCCCGCAAACAGGACCACCTCGCAAACGGGACTACCGAACAAACAGGACCACCTCACAAACGGGACCACCTCGCAACCGGGACCACTTCGATAAAAAGAACCACTTTTCAAAAAATTTGAAAAGTGGGTTCTACAGTATAACCTCACAAATAGGACCACCTCGGTAAAAGGACCACTTTGGTGTAGTGCCATGGGTCGTCCTATTTCCGATGTTCAGCAACGACATCAGTAAACTATTTAAATTTGATACCCAAGCCTTAAGTGACGACATCATAACCCCTACCCAGGATCTGGCCATAAACGCCCCTTCTTCGCGTGATTATTTCCTGTCATATCTGCACCCTCCCAAGGGTCCGGCATACCCCTACTAAAATTAAGGATAAAGCTGATTAATTTAGTACACCCCTACTCCAATGAAGCATGGAGCAGATTAATCGGGTATACCCCTATTGCAATGAAGGAGGGAGCAGATTACTCGGGTATACCCCTTTTTCAGATGAAGGATGAAGCCGATTAATCGGCATACCCTTACTCCAATGAAGGATTGGGCCGATTAAGACCTCACTCTTTTTCAGCTGCATTTTTAGCTCACTGTAATCTCAGTTTTACGGCGTTGTTTCTGCATTATTATTACGTTGTTTACTTATTGTTTTCGTGGTTTTGCTTCGCTGTTTACTGTGCCACTGCTGAACAGGTGCTACGTCGCTCCTGCTTCGTGATGTACTGAAAATAAGCCCAAGATTCCAACAAATGCGAATTCCTAAACAATTTGAATGATCAAGTCCTCGGCTAAGTTCTCAGTTCGAGCAAAAACGCTGCCATTTCTTTGCCATGTCGCGTGTGATCATAAGACATGCCGCACACAGTCATGAGGCATGTCACACACGATCCCGAGGTATGTCATATACGATCGCGAGACATGCAGCATACGATCATAAGACATGTTAGACACGATCACGAAAACTGTCACACACGATCACGAATGATGTTACGAACGATCATGAGGCATTTCACACACGACCAAGAGGCAGTCACGAGGAATGTTATAAGGCATGGCACACACGATCACAAGGCTCGTAACACACAGTCATAAGGCATGTCACATACATTCACAACGCATGTTCCACATGTTTATTGCGTTCACGACGCATGTTACATAAGTGAATGACGCGACTTATACGCTCTAATGGCACATCACAATAAAAGAAAGGCTGTAGCGAGGACCTCAGATTCGGTACGTGCATCGGCCGAGGTTTTTTTCCTCCGTATTTTCTTCATTTTTCTAATGTGTAGGAGCAGGCCGGCAATACTCCAGAACTCAATGTACTGAGTCGACTGCAAAAGCGAAGCATTTTTTTTTCAACGAGAAATATTAAGTAGTTGTACTATCGGTACTTTTTATCTGCAAGAATATCCGTGAATTGAGAATGGTGAAAGGTTGTTTGTGCCAGCCATTAGCTTAGTCAACAGGCGATAATTGAGACACTTTAGAGCGAACATAACAGCATGGTATCTTTTATCTATTTGTGTCAAAATACCTCACAGTTACAACACTCATCGGTACATTCGAACAGTAGATAAAAAAATATAACTAAAAATTAGGCAGTAGGATAAGGAAGCTGTAAGATTGGTGTACCGCCAGCCGATTACCTGTGTGAGGTAAATAACCTGCACAGCCTTGCCCAGGAAAATTAGATGATTAAATTTTCTAACTGGGATGACATTAGCCTAATACAGCCTAAAACCAAGCCGACAAACAAGTGAAGTTCTATACCCGTTGCATAGATCAACAATAATTAACTTGAGGGAGGGGTGACTGGGAGAAAAATGACAGAAAAAACTGTCGGAATTTTTCTTTTAAAAAAGAACACCAAAAATAGCCAAACCCAATGATGCCCAATCCAAGCTAACTGACAGAATTTCTTTGAAAACTAGACCGTTTTCGTTACCGAGTGGTGAAAGTTACACGTGGAGTAACAAAAATACGATTTTAAACACTTAAAAATTCTGAAGTTTGTAAAACTGTTTGTCATTCCAAGTTGCCACTTGCATCAAAGCTAAACACAACACAGCTTTTGATATGTTGCATCGGAGTAAACATTTTGACGCCGAGAAAACGTCGATTTGGTTTTGATTGGTTACTACCATAGATCAACGTCTTTGACACAACGTTGAATAGACGTCGGATAAACAGTGATGTGCAGACGTTGAATTGTCTCCCGTAAACCCGCTTCCGCAAGATTAAATCTGGTTGTAATTTGGTTGTGATCACGCCTGCGACTCAACATCTTTAACATCCTTTGAACATACGTTTGATAAAAACGCTCTTTGGGCGTGGCGTAGATTTAAATTTAAGCCTGATGCCGGTAATGGTGATGACTGGTTCTTTGAAAATTGATCCATAGGTCACTCTGCCGACATCGGTAAGTAGATATTTGAAGTTCATGGGTGGAACCCCCTTCCCTTATCTAGACAACTGCAGGAAAACACTACCTCTGTGAAAAGATCTGCGAATTCTGCCCCAGTCACAAAGAAAAAAATAATAGAAATCAGGAAAAAAATACCTGTTGATCAAACGGTCGGTTTTCTATTTCGCTGGTGGCCTTTTGTCCGGTAGTAATATGACCGGTGGTGTTTTAACCGGTGGTCATTTGGTATGAACGCCATTTTTGTCATGTAGACTTCCATTAAGCGTCAAAAATCCGACGTTGATGAAGCGTTAAATTTTTTACCGTCATGATTAAATTATAATGACGTCATAAACATTAATGTAACGTAACAGTCCTGCAAGAAATCGACGTATCATTCAACGCGGTTTTTAAATCAAACTCAAAATGGCATTTATGATGTGGAAACAACTGAGTAACTAGGACCGCATTTGGCAAGCGAAATCTTCAACACTTGACAAACATTAAAATTTGAAAATATTTCTTTGAACGGCTTATTATTTCTTGAACAACATGAAGTTTTTTTACAAGAAGCATAGTCTGTAAGACAACTAAGTAGAGAAATTATGCAGCATGTATGCGGCTAATAAGGTTCATCTGCTTTGTTATGTTGGCTCAACGGCTTTATTGATTGAACGGACTAGCAATTTTTCTCTATGCAGGCAGAGTTCGAGTAACGCCCATAAGTTGTGCTGTTTTGCTCAACCGTTACTTTGCTTTTAAATGCGCTGCATTTTGCCTAAAATTAGCTATGTCCGCATGGCGTTTTAAGCATGAAAACGAAATCGTAGACGGAAAAAGGCGGGATGCACACCCTATGATCAAGTTCTACGTAAGTACAAGGTTTTGTGATCCTAGGGCTGTAGTGTCAGGGAAGAAGCTGAGACAAGAAAATGAATTTTCACTGTCAAGAAAAAAGGACAAACGGCTGCCCGCACAAATGCATATAAGCCTTGACCAAGTCAAAAACTTGTCAAGTGTTAACAAGTGTGGAGGCGGTGAGCAGCGCGGAAAGGCGGGAGAAAAGTATCCCCGCTGAGATATGCGCTGTTCATCCTAACGGCAAAGCTACAGCACGTGGCACATCACAACATGCGTCTGTCTTCTAATGCACTTAAATGGCAAAATTTCAAAGTCTATTTATTTTAAATATAAAATGTTAATGAATTTCTAATAAAACAGAGGTGAACCAACTTAACATGTTGCAATATGTCTCTGCCAAATATGGCCGTCCTAGCCCTAACCATATCAGAGGAACATGCGTGACAAGGTTTTTGGCGGGAAAAAGGAATGCTACGGAAATACCTCAGTGAACTGAATTCGGTTTTCATTTAGGGGTGGTTGTATTTCAGAAGTAATGTACTGATCGAAGGCGGTCTATTCCGAAACTGGTCCTTATTTAGAGGTGGTCTTATGTAGGAGGTCTAATGTATATTTTTAAGCCCTAACTGATAAATTGTGGCCAAGCCTGTCGTGAATAAATAAGATAAATTTATCATGGACGCGATATTACCCTTGGATCACAATATGATAGCAGTCGACTTTCTGGGTCGCGGGAACGGGCTGATGTTTACCGGAAGTGACGTACCTGAGTCTTGTTCGCAGTGTGCCTGATTTATGGTAGAGCTTTGTATACCGTTATCCGCTGAGCAGGGTGACCACGGATTCTTACCGGAAGTAACGTATAGTACGTCTTGTTCACAGTGTGCGTGATGTATGCTTTAGTTTTATGTTCTGTTATCAACTGAGTGGGGTGACCACGGATTCTTATTTTATGGCCTCCAACCAGCAATTCTATGTTCTAATGCTCTCATGAATATGAACTGGAAAAGATAAATCTATGGCACATGCTGTTTTTGTTAAACAACATTTTCGTTTTTAGAAAAGAAACTAATAAATTTATTAAATATTTACGCGAGCAATACATGAGTTGTAAGATTGGGATTTTTATAAATACATGAAAATGAGGCGAATTGACAGTCACGGGTTAAAATGTGGACCTGTGGGTTAACGTTTTCTTACTGGTCGATAATGCTTCAGATTTGCTCGAAATAAGTCAATATCTACTAATTATTAAGTGATTGAAGCGGAAAGATATAGTACTAGATCATTAGGAAACGGCAGTTTAAAAAAAGTCTTCGAAATATCTACAGAAATGATTGTGAGCTGGGAGGATCAAAATGAGACGAAAATCACCCACTGGAGTCGTCTGCGCCCCCCCCCCCCCCTTAGGAAAGAAAAACACATCGTCCTTTCTTTTGGGGCAAAGAGCTGGCAGTGAATACATGGCACATTCTAATTGACAGTTATCGCGTAATGTGCCAGCGATTTCTTTAGGCTTTGGCTCTTTTTCTTTGACGTTCTATGCCGTTTCCACAATGATATTATTGCTTATTTCTTTGGTACATCAAGTTTGGAGCAATTTATTAACCCAGGTTAGGTGACAAAAATTAGAACTGATTCAGAAGGATTATTGCAGCGCTCGAAATTTAAGTATTTCTGCTAAATAAAATGGCAGACTGCTAACTGAGCAAATGTGAAATATGAACGCACTAAAAAGCACTGATTGGGGAAATGAAGAAGGGTGTTGGAAGCTTCAGGGAGTTGTCCATCAGATTGTACAGACAAAGAGGAACAATTAGAATACAGGAGTGATTACTCTTGGGAAGTAAGGTTCCGAAACTGCAGTTGTAATTGGGTGCGACAGTCCGTCTGCAGTGACGATTACATGCGAACGGATCCTCGGACCCGCAGTCGAGGGGTGGAGGGGTGGAGGAGTGGAGGGGTGGAGGGGTGCGCAGTGACAAAAGTTCTACGCGTAATAAGAAACATTGCATCGCCATTCTCCCCACGCATTTGTTATTGGTATGATTGGGTGTGCTGGTACGCCTGCCGTGACTGTTGCATGCAGACGGATCCTGACATCCCTAGAGGAGGGGGGGGGGGGGGGGGAGTACGGAGGAGCAGAAGCTGTACGCGTAATAAGAACACAGTGACTATTGAATACGAACAGATCCCGACACTCGTGAGGGGGGGGGGGGGTGCGGGAGGGACAGAAGCTCGAGGAGTAATGACAGCATTGCATCGTCATTCACGTGACTGATTTGTTTTGGTGCTGAATTCTTCTATTGAGGTTCACTACACTTTTGCTCCAACGACACAACAACAACAACAACAACAACAACAACAACAACAACAAAATAAACGTTTTTTCAAACAATCGAGTATCAAACGTATGCTCGCCCGTGCGGTCACTTTTGTAAAACAAAAAATCCTATTTCAATTTTTAAAACATGACACATAAATATTCAAGTTACGTTAATTTTGGGTTGCTCTGGTAGGGTTGTAATAACGTTACATATGTGTGGTTGTGAATGGGACTTTATTTTCTGAACTGTTTCATTGCGGTTATAAAAAGGGTACCTATAATCTGTCGGCTCAACTGATAACTACACGAAGACCATGAAAAAATTCTTGGCGGGATCTTAGAAATATCTTTTCTCCGGTTTACTTCGTTTAAAACCTGTGGCGGATTCCACCTCCAACGCCCCCCTCCCCACCGCTTCACCCCCTTGACCAAACCCTGTATCCGGTACTGCATGCAGATATGAGATATTGTGAAAACTGCGACTAAAGAACTTGACTTTTCTATGCAGGAAGTTAAAATATCACAACATGAAGTAGTTCGTTGGTCTGTGAAATGATCAGACAAGAACCAAAGTAACCTCGCTTTCAACTACAACGGCAAAAAATGAAGGAAGGACGACAAGATTCTTGAAATACCCCCAATTAGCAATCCACAAAATGAATTAGATAAGGTAGATAATGTAGATAAGGTAGCTGGGAAGAAGTTGTATTCATATTCATGAAAACCTACACTATGCTGGAACTCTACCCTAGGAGAAACAACAGTGCATGCAGTGTCGCAGCCCTGTGGTACAGTGGGCGTTTTATGAAGATTTTCTTTTTAAATAATGAAAATACAGCCGAATCTCTGGATAAGAGCATTCCCGGAATAAGCTAGGATAATCCCGGAATAAGCTAGGACAATCCCGGAATAAGCTAGGACAATCCTGGAATAAGCTAGGACAGTCCCGGAATAAGCTAGGATAATCCCGGAATAAGCTAGGACAATCCCGGAATAAGCTAGGGCAATCCCGGAATAAGCTAGGACAGTCCCGGAATAAGCTAGGTCAGTCCCGGAATAAGCTAGGATAATCCCGGAATAAGCTAGTTCAGTCCCGAATAAGCTAAGTCAGTCCCGGAATAAGCTAGGACAATCCCGGAATAAGCTAGGGCAATCCGGGAATAAGCTAGGACAGTCCCGGAATAAGCTAGGTCAGTCCCGGAATAAGCTAGGATAATCCCGGAATAAGCTAGTTCAGTCCCGAATAAGCTAAGTCAGTCCCGGAATAAGCTAGGACAATCCCGGAATAAGCTAGGTCAGTCCCGGAATAAGCTAGGTCAGTCCCGGAATAAGCTAAGTCAGTCCCGGAATAAGCTAGGATAATCACGGAATAAGCTAGTTCAGTCCTGAATAAGCTAAGTCAGTTCCGGAATAAGCTAGGACAATCCCGGAATAAGCTAGGTCAGTCCCTTAATAAGCTAGGACAGTCCCGGAATAAGCTAGGATAATCCCGGAATAAGCTAGGACAATCCCGGAATAAGCTAGGACAATCCCGGAATAAGCTAGGACAGTCCCGGAATAAGCTAGGACAGTCCCGGAATAAGCTAGGTCAGTCCCGGAATAAGCTAGGATAATCCCGGAATAAGCTAGTTCAGTCCCGAATAAGCTAAGTCAGTCACGGAATAAGCTAGGACAATCCCGGAATAAGCTAGGTCAGTCCCGGAATAAGCTAAGTCAGTCCCGGAATAAGCTAGGATAATCCCGGAATAAGCTAGTTCAGTCCCGAATAAGCTAAGTCAGTCCCGGAATAAGCTAGGACAATCCCGGAATAAGCTAGATCAGTCCCGGAATAAGCTAGGACAGTCCCGGAATAAGCTAGGATAATCCCGGAATAAGCTAGGACAATCCCGGAATAAGCTAGGACAGTCCCGGAATAAGCTAGGATAATCCCGGAATAAGCTAGGACAATCCCGGAATAAGCTAGGGCAATCCCGGAATAAGCTAGGACAGTCCCGGAATAAGCTAGGTAAGTCCCGGAATAAGCTAGGATAATCCCGGAATAAGCTAGTTCAGTCCCGAATAAGCTAAGTCAGTCCCGGAATAAGCTAGGACAATCCCCGAATAAGCTAGGGCAATCCCGGAATAAGCTAGGGCAGTCCCGGAATAAGCTAGGTCAGTCCCGGAATAAGCAAGGATAATCCCGGAATAAGCTAGTTCAGTCCCGAATAAGCTAAGACAGTCCCGGAATAAGCTAGGATAATCCCGGAATAAGCTAGGTCAGTCCCGGAATAAGCTAGGTCAGTCCCCGAATAAGCTAAGTCAGTCCCGGAATAAGCTAGGATAATCCCGGAATAAGCTAGGTCAGTCCCGGAATAAGCTAGGACAGTCCCGGAATAAGCTAGGATAATCCCGGAATAAGCTAGGACAATCCCGGAATAAGCTAGGACAATCCCGGAATAAGCTAGGACAGTCCCGGAATAAGCTAGGACAGTCCCGGAATAAGCTAGGTCAGTCCCGGAATAAGCTAGGATAATCTCGGAATAAGCTAGTTCAGTCCCGAATAAGCTAAGTCAGTCCCGGAATAAGCTAGGACAATCCCGGAATAAGCTAGGTCAGTCCCGGAATAAGCTAAGTCAGTCCCGGAATAAGCTAGGACAATCCCGGAATAAGCTAGGTCAGTCCCGGAATAAGCTAGGACAGTCCCGGAATAAGCTAGGATAATCCCGGAATAAGCTAGGACAATCCCGGAATAAGCTAGGACAATCCCGGAATAAGCTAGGACAGTCCCGGAATAAGCTAGGTCAGTCCCGGAATAAGCTAGGATAATCCCGGAATAAGCTAGTTCAGTCCCGAATAAGCTAAGTCAGTCTCGGAATAAGCTAGGACAATCCCGGAATAAGCTAGGTCAGTCCCGGAATAAGCTAGGTCAGTCCCGGAATAAGCTAAGTCAGTCCCGGAATTACTTAGGAAACAATGCTCGGAATTAGCTAGGATATTCCTTGAATTAGCAAGGGCAATCCTCTAATTAGCTAGGACCACCCCGGAATTAGCTACTACAATCCCGGAAAAAAAGCCACTTTGGAAGGAGACCCTGTTTCTCAAAGCAAAATATTGAACATTTGGCAAAAAAATAATATTTTAAAAATCTCGTTCTCCCCTCGTGTAGAATTTTAAAAATTTTTAGCCTTACCTTTCAGCATTATTATGTATGCACACATTGTAAACCGGTTTGAGCAGGTTGTCTGAAAAATCGGTATATAAAACTCACTGAACTGAACCCCAAATCGCCCATTCTCTCACCGTTTTCGAGAAAATAGTCAACTTCCGGTTTTTGACCTTGACTGTGACCAAGAACGCCATGGGCACCGAGGTGCCTCTTATGTGACGTTGTTTAGGCCCAAAAGGTCGAAAATGAGCTCAAAATTACTTTATCTCTAACCGTTTTCGAGATAATAGTCAACTTCCGGTTTTTGACCTTAATCGTGACCGAGAAGATCAAAGTCACCGAGGTACCTCTCATGTAACGTTGTTTCGACTCAAGGGGTCGAAAATGAGCTCAAAATCGCTCTATCTCTTTTCGAGATAAGTCTATCGATCTTTAATGGCACATGAGATCACGTGACCTTTGATCTTGACCCTGATACTGACTACGTTTTATATGTTCAAACTAGGATTTGAGTACTCTTTATAGCCACTTTTCGTGATTAATAGACATTTTGAAAAATATTTTGACCTCACTTTGACCTTGATCTTTGAGGTTGAAAATATTTGAAGTTTCACCGAGACCTGGTGATTGTCGATAAGTGTACCAAATATAAAGTTCCGATGACGCAAACGCCAGGAGGTGTTTTCTGAAAGCCATTTCATGGAAAAAATAACTTTGACCTCAATTTTACCTTGACCTTGAGACCTCGTTACCCCCTACACGTGTGCCAAATTTTATCTGCCTTAGTTCAAAACTGCAGGACGAGTTTTCTGAAGACCATCCAAACGGAAAAAAAAGAGAAGAAAAAAAACGAAAAAAGGCAGAAACATCCAGAAAAACTACAAACTTATACCCAGTTGCAAACGCAGTAAGATTTTGCATCCATATAAAACCAACACAAGCATGCCTGTATGCTCAACGTATTTGGCTTATACAAATAAATCACACATCATTTATAGGTAACGCACAGTGTGGCTGTTGGCAGATGCCAGCGGCTTGTGCAAATGCTGCTGCAGACCTTACGCGTTACATTTCTGGATAAAAAAATTACTGCGCGTTTTGGTCATGAAAATGGAAACACAGGCGAAAACAAAAAGAGTTGCACAACTTCATATCAAATGTCAGAGGAGTAGTCAAAACAAAATGACGGACCACTAGAGAGAAAAAAGACCGAAACATTGGCCCCGTACAACTTCAATATACTCATTGCAACTCTTGGAATTGCCGTGTGTTGATGAACGCGTTCTGACTGCTCTTATTCTGGTCAGTAGGGGCATTGGTTTCCAGACCAGCCGACAATTTGCCACTCTTCTGTAATAGAACGATAATTCATTGCAAGTCTTCGAAGATGCTCTTAAGTAAGACCATTTTTACCTGTCTCAAAGGTTCTGGTGCGTGCGTAAAGCAAGGATATCAAATGTCAGACAGGGATCCATAACGCTGGCAAATGCACCTTCACTTTATCTCCAGTTATCTGAGATGTTGTTCCGGGGGTGGGGGGCGGGCACTTGATACCGTGTGTGTTATCCTGCTTGCCCCCAAAACGTGCAGAAGGTAAGGATTGTTTAAAAAAAGTCATGATAACCATTTGGTACTTGAGTACCCTCCCCCGCCCCCTCCTCGTCCTGGATTTTGTACTACTCCCCAGCGCTGTAATGTATAACATATATGATAACTGCCATATGGCGAACATATGGTGAACATATGGTCGCCCTATTTTGAAAATTAATCAACAAAGCAGTTCTCAGTTGTGTGACTACACTGTTTATTAGACGCTAACAGCCCACCTCCGGACACCCCTCAATAAACCGGACCACTCGCTACACCGGACATCGGACACCCAGTGTGTACCAAACGAAAGCTTTACTATATGAAAAACTCCAAGGTACAGGGCGTTTTAGATAAGACCTGATATCGGCGAACTGGCCATGCATCTACGTACTGACCATGCATTCTTTGCTGTTGTTTTGTTATGAGAGTAGCATGCGTGCATCATGCATCTACTCCAATGGTTTAAGGTAACGGCATTAAAAATTTCAGTATGCCTAAAAGAACTGCAACAGTACCTAATTGATTAAAAGGGTATGTTTGAAACCTATGGCAGTAGCGCTGCCAGTATCCCATAGGTATACCGAATTCGAATCAATCTGGACCCATAACACCAACAACTGTGGGGGGGGGGGGGGCGGGGGCGGCGCACTCAAGCACTAATTGGTTACCATGCGTGTCCGTGACTTTTTAAAACGACCCTGAACCGCGAAGAGTCAAGCTGGAAATAATACCCCCTTTTAACCAAACGCGAAAGTACAGTTCTGACAAAATCCCCCTTTTTGTGGGTGACGCGGATTACTGAATGAAAACTACCCCCGCCCCATTTTCACGAAATGGCATTCCTCGTGGCGCCGCGTCTACCCCTCTTTTCACGAAATCGGGACTCTTCGCGGGCCGCGTCTGACCTCAAAAATTACCACCCTTTCTCGGTTTTTTTTTGTACTCATGGTAACACATCTGATCGGCACCCCACCTCCCCCCTTTCCCAAGATTGACAGCATTTTTCAGTCTGTTTTAAAACGCCATAGAGTTCTGTTATATCTATTCAGAATTAGGGACACCCTTTTTATCCCGTAAGTACGGTTACACTTTTAAAACAACCCCTCTATTGTAGACAGTCAATTTGCTGTCCAGATATTTTGTAAGTTGTGTAAACAGCCCCTATCAGCTAGTTACTCGGCAGTGTTTGTTTTTTCGCTATTGTTATCTGTGGGTATTGAGTACATTATATTGAACACAGTGCATGTAAAGACAGTAGGGCTTGTTACACAAGATGTGTGCTTAAGAGAGAAGCTTTATACGACTAATCCCTATTGACATGTGTTCTGTCTTTTAAAATGTGTTTAAAAAACAAGTAATTCATTGTTTTTATACTCAGTTAAGATGTTATACAAGGTGTTAAGTCTGAATGTCGGTGGTGTGAAAAGAAAATGGAACGAACTTTCGCTATCTGATAAAGTTAAAATAATCAAAGCTAGTGATGGAAAAAGTGTAAGAAATATAGCCAAAGATTTCAGTTGTAGTTTTCAGATAGAACAGGACCTCGAAATTAGGGACACCCGCCATTAGGGACAAAATTATTCAGTCACTTTTTGTCCCTAATAGCGGGGTTTCACTGTAAATAATAACATTATCGTATCAGTATCCTTTGAGTGTAATTTCTTGCAAATTTAAATGCTGAAATGCGTTTTATTTATTGTATTGTATTCGAAAACTTCTATCTTAATACATATTGAAATGGTCAAAAAATGTGTGAAAATGTGTGAAAAAAGAATTTATGCTGGCAAATGTGTTTGGCGGGAAAGTCGTCGCTTTAGGCATCGTTAAGCTGACGAACCAAAAGGTGTCCAAAATCACGTCCAAAGAGGTGTTTTAAAAGGGTGAAAGCTGTCAGAGTAGCTGGCCTCGTTAAAAGTTCACAACCCTTTTTACTTCTTTGTACCATAACGTCAGCGGTTTTGATATGTGAACAGCAACAAAAGAGCTTCGCCTCAGTTCAGATATATAACCATTACTACTTATTTCTCTTTCAAATCCTCTCCCATATAAAGTCAACTACACTTTTATTTCTGTTTCAAATCGACCCTACTTCGTTACCTTCTCGAGTCAACTCTTTATCGTTCAAAGCGCTTTATCGTTCAAAGAACTTAATGACTGATCACGGTAAATTTCAGGGATGCAAAGGAAACCAGGTCAGAGTTGCCAGATTTGTTATATTTATATTTATATTAGTATTAATTATGTACAATACAAACAAAACTCCTTTACTTGAATGCGAGGATTTGGAAATAAAGACCGTTATTCTTGAAATAATGTACGAACGGGGTTATGCTGTAGCAGTATAATAAAAAAGTTTACGTCTAAACTCTGGAAGATCTAAGTCAAACATGTGAGTGCTTAGTTACTACCATTCTGTAGTTTTTCTATAGTAAATGCGAATGCGGTGCCTCTGATAAGTGACTCATACTTAGTAAGGTTTCTCTCTAACTTTCATTCCATTATTTCCCTGCGGAATAATTAACTACTACTGCTAACCGCAGACTCTTGTATGGTTTGACATAGTGACCTAGATAGCGCCGAATACTTGTAGAATGTGACCTCTGAATTTCCACTGAAAGTCTTCTTTATCTCGCTGCAGCCGATACAAAGAAACTGGCGTGAGCTTGACAGTCGTCCGCAAAAAGAGAAAAAATTGTTGCGAATTCAAGTTAGGAATAAGCAGGGCTGGTATGAAATATTTCGAATGAAATATTTCTTGAAATATTTTATGAAATATTTCACTGTAAAAGTTTCACATGTTTTGAAATTTTTAAATAAGAAATAAGTTGGACATCAAGAATACCAAATACTGACGGATAGCTATCCACGGACATTCATCTTTGACTTTGACATCTATGACTTTTGAGTGGCAAAGCTAGCAGTTGCTGGCCTATAGCACCGTTGACACATCTTCTCCGGGTATCTGAGCGGGTGTTTCTAAGGGGTAGGGAGAGAGGCAGGGGAGTTTATAGTAGCTGCTGAAAGGGGGCGCACTGTTAACGGCACAGGGGAAAGAGGTCGGATATGTACACAATATAGCAGACAATATGTTAGCTAAACAAACAGGGAGCAACTCACGCCCGAGTTTGCTTCAAGTTTAGCACTGTTTGATTAGTCACCCTTAATTCTGCAATTAAGCGGTGTTTCCCCATTTAAACGAGAAAAAGCTTTGCCTTTACCCGGTATGCAATTATCCCGTTAAAAATACATAATTTTATGCAATCAACCGATTTGTGCGTTTAGCCGGTGTTCGATTCTGTCATTTTATCTGTCTATACATTTTTGACGGTGGTATTTGTTAAATTAAACGAACAGATATTACACATAGCCTGGAACTGTGTGTTTTTTCTAATGTGCATTGAAATATTTCAAAAATTTCAATATTTCTGAAATATTTCAAAAATTTCAAATTTCATGAAATTTTTAAAAATTTCGAAATTTTTACCAGCCCTGGGAATAAGTAAATCCAAGAGCGCTAAAAATATATGATTGATTGCGATTATGTATGAGCCTTGTGAACGTGCAACGTTCGACGGCGATCTGAAATAGTTTGTCAGTATTCTTTAGAAAGAGGCCTCTGAAATACAGTGAGGGCACATATTGGTTGTGTACATCGCCGTTAGCTACACGGATGTGTTTTAAATGTGACCGCGGCCTGCTTTAGTAGACATAAGGAAAACTTTACAAACAACGTAAAGTGAGATAAACTTGAAAATTAAGTATATTTAATATATTTTTAATCAATCTTTTTTAGTAAATTTAAAATATGCAAAAATTTCAATATCCGCAGTTCCACTGAGATTTTAAAAGAAATAAACTTGATGTAAGTTCACAGTAACGTACACTACCTACCTATAGAGGTAAATTTTACTTAACTGGTGAGTAAGCACTAATAAGGCATGTTTCTGTTAAGGCATATTTCTGTCAACCTAAACAAGGCATGTTTCTGTCAAGAGAAGCAGTATTTTAATATCGACCCTGCTACCATTTGGATTTCCTTTGTTTTGAGAAATATAAATAAAAAATCATACCAACGTCATTGCGAATGCACTCGTTGGTATTTGTTTCTATGTATAGAAACTCCTGCAAGCACGTTACATATCCTATGACAAAACGCCTGCTTGAAACAAGGTTTTAATACTGACTTTGTATATTAATACGATCTCCGCTGCTACTCAATAACATCAAGGTTGGGGAGAGCCATTGGTATGATCTCGGCGATTCAGTAACATCAAGACTGGGGAGAGCAATTGGTACGATCTCATCGTCTAATCAGTAACTTCAAGGCTGAAGCGAACGGTCTGCGATTCAGTAACACCAAGGTTAAGGAGAGCAGTCTGCAGGATCTGTACAGCTAGTCAGTAGTGTCAAAACTGGATCTCTACAGCCAGTGAGTAACATCAAAACTGGGGAGAGCCGTCAGTCCGATTTCTTCGGCTAATCAGTAACTTCAAGATAAAGGACAGCCGTCGACAGATCTCCGGGACTAATCACAACATAAAGGCTATGGAGAGCCCTCGGCCTGATCTCCTCGGCCAGTCATTAACATCAAAACTGGGGAGATCGGCCAGTCAGTAACATCAAGACTGTCAATCGGCGGCGAGAAATAAGTGTTCTAGCAACCAAAATGCTGGAAAGTAGATGGTCTTTCAATCGCATGTATTGCCCTTTTTAATACAATTTGTGTTAAACAATATTGACCAAAGTCTACTTCTGTGCTGTTGTGTCTCCATTTTGTAACGAGAACTTCTTGTTTATATGATGCTAGCCATTGTGTTATACGTTTACATATATTTTTTCATTAATTCGAGCCTTTAACTTTTCAGTTAAACACTATCTCTTTGAATTTACTGGATTGCTTTAAAATATAAACTCTTTTGATGATCACCTGTTACTGAATTTTGAGCTGATCACTGATTAGTCACTGATTAACAAAGTAGAGTGGTTTTTATTTCTGTAAATTGTATGAAAGATCTGCCTGTAAAACGCAAGTGATGCTTGGAGTTATTTATAGAAACATGTCTAATTTATCTGATTGTGAAGTGTCCTTTTTGAACTGATCAACCCATTGTGTCCTGTGTTAACATCAGAGCTGGTAAATACAACAACTGAGTTTGGTAATTGTTGCATGAAGTACCACTACATGTGTTTTAATGCACATCTTAAAGAACCTTTCTATGTATGTGAAATAGATTATTTACAATCAGGTAATTATCAATAATGGAAAATTGTTTTCATGAGCAGATTCCAGAGTTCATCCAAGCACCGACAGTTTGGCATCAATCAAATGCAAGCTGTCAAAAATACAATAGGATTGCAGCTATCCGTGTCACCTCTATTATCACTTTCTTTTAGATGTGACGCGGTCTTTACAAATAAGGATCGTTCGGTCTAATATAATGCTAGTTACACGAGTAAAACCTATTGCAAATGTATTCAGATATTGTCTATTATTTCACTTCTACAAGGATATTTTCCGCCGCTTAGATAAATTTTACTTTCAACCAGTTAACTAAAGTAAACAAAAGTTGTGACATAAAAATTCCAAAAGTATTGAAATTACGAACAAGATATCACTTGCTTTTTTAATTTATATAGAACTTAAACTGTCTAATGAAGTATTTTTTGGCATATTCGCAAAATAATACATTACCGTAGCTTCAGTAACGTAAAGTCACGAGAGACACACAGGTGCTTCCAGTGGTATTCTATGAACTAACTGCAGCACAAAAGCTTATAAACCTTTTCATACATGTGTGTTGGCATTAGTCAAGCTTTTCATGTATGTATACTGGCATTAGTCTCTTCTGAAAACTTTGTCTGGCTTATTAATTAAAACTTGTCTGTTCTGAGAACTTACGTTTGACTTCCCAATTAAATCTTGTCTATTCCTAAAATATACAGCCTTGCTACCTCATTAATCGTGTCTGTTCTCAAGACGTATAGCCCGGCTTCATAACTGATTTATGCTTGTTCTTAATATCTATGCATTCTCTTTTAAACAAATACGTGTCTTTCTCATAACTGCTTTCCTGGTCAAGCCATGCTTAACACACTACTGTCTTTATAGATGTTGTTTAGTGGTGTTTTAGTTGCTGTTGGCACGTTTGCTTGTTTCATTATTTATTACACAGAATGATACGGTAAAAAACGTCCTCCGGGATCAATTTAGACGATATTTAGCGTTGTTTTCTCCGTATTTTATGGATGTTCTTGCGGTTTTGCGTGTTCTTATTTTAATCGGCCATCCTCTTGGAGGTGTAACGACGCCCTTATAATATGACAATGACTCTTTTCTTTGGTAACAAAACGTGGCACCTACACGTAAAGAAAACATTATGTGAAACCCAACAGCAGTGCTGCTATCCAGGCGAATAAACCGCTCCACTCCTGATGCATATTGTGTGGTTTATATAGTGGTACAGAGATGTGCAAAAGAGTTCCCCTTTACTTTATATTATGGGGGAAATGGTTCTCCCCACGCCCAACGACATTCTGGATTCTCTCGTGGTCTGCTGCTGGAATCAAACTATTATCTTTTTTCTAAGCTGTTGCGTGTATTGATGATAGTTGGAAAGGACTTTCTTGGAAAAACTCCTTTTGTGTGATACACTTCACCCCGGACTGAATCACTAATAAGGTATATCTGGTAACCGTCTATCTCGCCATGCGTAAGGGAATCTTCTGATACAGCGTCACTGCAATATGGCATATCTGGCATATCTGGTAGTGTACCTAGCATGTCTGATCTGTAGTATGTTTGTCATGTCTGACATGTAGTGTGCCTAGCATGTCTGGCCTGTTGTGTGCCTGGCATGTCTGGCCTGTAGTGCGCCTGGCATGTCTGGCATGTTATGTGCCTGGCATGTCTTGCATGTAGTGTACCTGACATGTCTGGCCTGTAGTGTGCCCGGCATGTCTGACATGTAGTGTGCCTGACATGTCTGGCCTGTAGTGTGCCCGGCATGTCTGACATGTAGTGTGCCTGACATGTCTGGCCTGTAGTGCGCCTGGCATGTCTGGCCTGTAGTGCGCTTGGCATGTCTGGCATGTAATGCGCCTGGCATGGCTGAAATGTAGTGTGCCTGACATGTCTGTCCTGTAGTGTGCCCGGCATGTCTGACATGTAGTGTGCCTGACATGTCTGGCCTGTAGTGTGCCCGGCATGTCTGACATGTAGTGTGCCTGACATGTCTGGCCTGTAGTGCGCCTGGCATGTCTGGCATGTAATGTGCCTGTCGTATTGTGACACTGTCGTATTGTGACACAAATTTGTTTCACAACGTTTCAGTTTGCATACTGCACACTGTGTAGCATGTTTAAACAGGAAGTCGTTACTGTTCTCTAGCATACATCGTTTTTGCCAGTGCTTGGTGATTAGCATCGCCGATAGCGAAGTAAGTGGTCGTGAGTTTATGATCCGCTCCAGGCGTACATTTTCATTGACTGCCTTCATGGGTTCTGCATGGCCATGCTTCTGGTTCTGCCTCTCACAAAATCATATATAGGTCCATGCCACAGTCATTGATGTTAGTGGTTCAGAAGCCTAAGGTCTACACGCTAAATTATAATCATCCTGTGTTTGAAATGATAGTGTCTACATATGGGCACATTGTAAACTGGCTTGAGCAAAAGAATCAGTATAATAACAACAATTTCTTTCTCTTTTTTCTTTTTTTCCTTCTTCCCCCCTTCTCTAATCCTAGGTAGATCTTCAGTAGAATTTTTGATACTTTTGTTATTGGTTCGGTGAGTACAACACCTTATGATTGTCCAGATAGCGATTGTAGGTTGATGTTCTTTACCACGTCGCTCTCCCCACATCTACAACTTCAGGAGATATACTTTGTTTTCATTCCCATTTGCAATTACCGATTTGCATCGTTGGTAAGACATGGGATAATCGGCGTGTATCCAGCTTCTACAGGTAGACGTTATTTTTGACTTTCAAAATCTATCAAAATCTGACGTTGGTGCGATGTGGGGAAGGCGTCGTCCATCCAACGTTGTGCAACGTTGCAGTGTCTACTGGGTTACCTCTCTTGCAGACAAATCGCCAAGTGATATGCCACGATTTGAACGTTTTACAGGTGCACTATACCTCGTTTAATTGATACTTTTATGCAATTTAATATTTGGATCTTAGTTACATTTCCGGAGAACCGTGTAAAGTGGTATGTCACAAAACGGAAACGGAAGCTGTCGAGACTCGTCTTGTATTACCAGACACAATTGGACCATAACGTCGGCAGAGTTTTTGGCCATGATTCTAAAATAAGCATTGGGTGCTCCTGATGCAGTGCGAATAAAAGCAGGTTCTGACTGTAAATATTTGATTTAGGAGCCGTTAAATTCCTTTTTCCCTGCCATTATTGTATTTCCAGCATGTTCATTTGGATGTCCATTTGTTTGCCTCAGCATCTTAATCGGGACTAAAGTAATGTTTGCGCATATCCAGCATAAAACGCAATAGACAAGAAAACGAGACGCGATTTATTTGTCCCCATGGCCACAGCTGAAGCTTCAATCAAATTTAAGCTGCTTCCTACACGATCGTGATGACTATTAACTGACATATAAATATCTTGAAATTGTGTCTATAATTGACAAATATTGCAGGCAATCTTTCCAGGGTGCTTTATGCGAGAAGGTGTGGTCCTAAAGCCCTCACAGAAGAGACCGTAAGGGGTGCAAGGGCCGCACATCTCACAAGACATTAGGGGCGGATTTACTGCTTTCTTACTTTACGTGTTTGGTGTTGGCTCATCTTGGAAAATTGCTCATGCAATTTTAGGGAAATGTCTGAAGTACTTTTGCTATCTTTCCACTGTGGTTTTTGTAATCGTTGACATAATACTGGGTTGGTAACACCCTGAAGAATGGGCAACCGCGCAGATTGGAACACTGTTTATAGTCAAGTCCAAGTTTCTTGCAGACTGTGGAAAAAACACGAATATACAACCCAGAATATCACATCACCTGAATTTAATCCCAGTCTTACTTCAGGGGTTCAACCATGTATAAAACGTTACTAATACGTTACTCATAAAATTACTCGCAAATTCTTATTTACACTCACAGCAATAATATTTCTTCCTATAAGCTGATGCCCCTTCATGATACGAGAACAACAGTTTGATCACCACTTCTCCGCTTAACACCGGATTCTAATATTTTCTTGGGTGGGTTGAGGTTTTTCAGGATTTGTGTTCCTTCCCGTCATCTATTTCTTTTCTGGGGTTAGGGGGGATGGGGGGTGGGGGTAAAGAAAGGTCCTTCACCTTGTGGCTCACCACCTAACCACCCACATCAAAGGCATAGTGGCATTTATCACCCCTTCCTCCCTCTCTCTCCCTTCTCCCCTACTCCACCTCCCTCTTCTCCCCCTCCCGCTCTCCCCTTCCCCCCTACTCCCCCTCTCCCTTCTCCCCTCTCCCCCTCCCGCTCTCCCCTCTCCCCCTACTCCCCCTCTCCCTTCCCCCACTCCCTCTCCCCCTCTCCCCTTCTCCCCTTCTCCCCCTCCTGCTCCCCCACTCTCCTCCTGTCCCCCTCTTTTCCTCTCCTCCACCCATCAGGAACTAAGCATTACTTTTCTACACTTTGCTAACAATTTAACATCCCACTGAGTAACTTATGGCTTTCAAAACGACCATTTTTATTCAGTCTGCTGCCCGTTGCGTAATGAGCGTCTTGGATGGTGAGGGTTTTCTGAGCCTCTGTCGCCTCTGTGCTTCTAGATTCTGGCGTGGATTCTTCAGAGAATTGTCCCAAAAAGTGTGAGAGGAAGCTGGCGTGTGCTAATTAGCGCAGGAAAGGTGATGCTCTCGTCCTCGGAGACGCCACGTCTTTCGCTAAAGCGTTGCTTCATATAAAAGAGCCGCTTTGTTACACCTATAGGACTTGTGCCTGTTGGCCAATTGGACCTCCTTTATCCGTGGATCTTATTGATGTCTATCAGGCTGTGTCTTTTTTTTTTTTTTTTTTGGATACCGCGCATCTAACATATTTCGTTGAATCAGTTCAATAGGACAGGGTTACTCTTTATAACCTGAGATATAATTGACATCAGATTTTGTTCAAAACTTGGCGATACAGGAGATAAACGAGGGTATGTCGTTAAGTTAAAGGTGGGACTTGCTCACACACTGGCTTCGTAATGAGAATAGGCAACCTATGGCATGCTATTCTACCCATGTTTCGGATGTGGTCGGATATCTTTCTGATTGGCCAGGGGTTTTCCATGGATTGATTTCTGCCAAATTTTGTATTTCCACAAACTTAGACAAAACTGTTGCGTTTTATGAAGATTTTAGTCTAAATTTAGACCACAAAATGCTAGTCTTGCTTCAGCATGTTTGACTATTTTCAAAATTCCAGGTCATTTTGTTTGTAGATATCTATCAAACTTTGAAAAAATTGGCATTATTTTGAGAACTTAAACTGTCCCTTTCATGGATATAATGCAAAATGCTCATTCTGGGTACCGGGGCGTGAGTGTGCCCGTACATCCCCACCCCACCACCACCACCATCCCACCCCTACAACCAACACCCCACAACCACCACAACCATCACCACCCCACCGACTACAACCATAACAACAACCACCACCCCACCCCCTACCACCAACACCCCACAACCACCACAACCACCACCACCTCGCTCCCTACAACACCACCTCACTACCACAACCCCAACCCCTGCCACCACCACCACAGCAACCACCCTCCCCCTACAACACCACCCCACCACCACCACAACCCCCCAGCCACTGCCACCATCACCACAACAACCACCTCCTCCACCCCCATTACTCCATCAACTCCACACTCCCACCCTCAGATCTACACGTTGCATTTGCCAATTGCATGACCTTTAATTACTTAGCAGCAGTAAGCAGGCCTGGTTTTTCTTTATTATGAGTGAAATATCCATTAAGAAATCACCTGCGTCATAAAGTCGGCCAGTTATCCGCTTAACCGCGCTCTTTCTTTCAACTTTCTTCTTGTTTCAACTTTTTATGTGCAAAGTATCCTTTTCCAAACCCTTCCTTGGAAAATTGCAGAAATAGCTCATAGTAACTTTTTTAAAAACAATTTTTCTAAAAACTTCTGCTGTCTTTATTTGGGGAACACTTGGGAGCATATGTGTTAGCATGCGTGTCCAAAAAACGCGGAGAAAGGGGGATAATTGTTAGAGCCAGACGCGGTCCGCGCGAAGTACTAATTTCGTTAAAAAGTATGGTAATGTCCTTTCAGTGCTCCACGTTTCCTACAAAGAAGGCGGTTGTTTGGGAACTCACCCCCCCCCCCCACCCATCACAATAGGAGCGGCCACAAACTGTGCACGTACGGCTCAGATGGAAGTGGTCGCCCAGTTTTCTGTCTCATTCCAGGGCAGTGAGTGCTCGGTCTGCCCTCGTGAATCTATAACTTGGTGAAAAAGCGTGTTTTTCTCATGGACTCTCCGCGTGTATGATTTGGAATCTACAGACTGACCGCGTCTGCTTAACAAAATTAAGGTGCATTTTTCAAGTTTGACAGTCCACGTTTAGGACTCATTTTAGAAAATCACTGACACGAATGGTAACCAGGTGAGTAACCTCCCCCTCCCCTCTATCCTTCTCCATCTCAAAGGAATCTTTCCAATATCAGAATACCACTCCACAAAAAACCGTGGAGTATCACCTGAATACAGAGAAGACTGGAAGCCAAATTTGATTACGCATGTAGCGTATGACACACTTCACAGACTACCCACTCCACCAGACTATGGCCATGCCGGCAGAAAGCGTTCTCACATCTCATTTTGTCCTTTTGTCTAAAAAAGACGATGACTTTCAAACGTTACGACACACTTATATGCTAAGTACCTTTCTTATCGCGCAAGAAGTATTTTTTTAACTATCTATGAAATTAGCGAAAAAATATCAGCTATAAAGTATGCCTTTTGTTTCTTTTCACGTAAGTTTATTTTTACAGAAATAATTCCTACTTGGAAACTCTTTCCAAATATGGTGGTGTTCGTTGTTTGGTTTTGCTTCCTTTTTCTACGACAAAAATTGTTGTTGCATTTGCAAATGAAAAGCGCCTTTCTGTGCAAAAATTTCACGACGTTCGCGCTCCAGCAGGTATTTTCTATGGCTGTGGTATTTATATACAATTAATATACTGGAAAACATTTAATTCTTTTGCTAACCACTTTTTATGTCATTCAACTGACTACTAATTTGTGCACGTGGTTTTTGTTATTCTTAAAATAAATGATAGAATTTTTATTGAAATGAATTCAATTTATTTCACCCCATAATTTTTTCGCGTTGCAAAATTAAGAATTCTTATTCGAACGTATGTTACACCAAACAACCAATCGGAGGAGGTTTTACAAACTCGTGACAAAACGGTATGCTCAGACAAACGCTCTTACAAGCACAGGTTTGAAAGAAGTAGAGGGATTATTTTAAAATAAAATAAATATTTGAAAAATGGATCCAGAGACAACTACAACAAATGGTGAGTAGTGCAACTTCTTATATAATACACGTTTTATGTTTATTGTTTATCGCGAGTGTGATCCACTGTGATTGGATGACAGCAGAACACGTATTACGTTTAACTATGCTGCGCGAAAAAAAATTGTCACAAAGTTGAAGAGCGCGGAATAAATAGTAAAATAATACGTCAAAAATTAAATGTTGCGCGGCTAAGGAAATTGCCGTGAGAACATGTAAACGCATGCGGGAAAAATTAAAATATACAACATGTACGTTTTGATTTTTTGGACAAATATACCACCTGGTATTAGCAAAGTACTGGATGCGAAACAACATGGCGCGCATGCGTTCATCTAAGCTGCTGTGGCTCTAGGAAATGCAACAAAACAACCGTGATATAGTCAGGAGTTTGACATGCAGTTTTCCCCCCCACCCCTATCTCGGGTTGGAATGCTACAGTCGGCTTCGCCTCGTATAATATCCCACCCTTCGGGTGAACAAAACTGCAGGTCAACCTCCTATCTATATCACAATTGTATATGCTTTAAGGACCATGTAACTAAAAAATTGGCTTTTTGGGAAGAATTAGTCTGTTACCTTTTGAAATGAAAATACTGCGTATGCAAACACTATGTCCCATTGTTACATGACTTGGGTAAATCTCATTGGTTGATTTCTAAGTCAGTAATTTTTCAATGTTGACCAGGAGTGGTATTCTGCTCTGTCCTTATATTTAAGGACGTCCTTATTCTTGAGATTAGATGGCTCATCCTTAATTTTCATCCTTATTTTTAAAAGACTTTGTTAATTTTAAGGATAGAGCAGAATAGCTTTTTTATCCTTATTTTTAAAAATAAAGACATCCTTAAAAATAAGGACAGAGCAGAATACCACTCCAGAACGCAAAAGTCGATGCATATTGCAATTATTTGTAATCGAAGCCCCGGCCAAAGTCATGTAATATGTATTGACTTGTTCCGAGTTAACATGAAACTATTTTCTAATTGGCCAATAATACTTCATGTTTGCTCAAAATAAGTCAACATCAGCTAAATGTTGAATCACAATAAGACTTGCTTGTTTGTATGAGAGATAGACACTGGACTGAATGAGCACACAATGAAGGTCATAAATGCAACATGAAAAGAGGCTGAATGAGCGCCCACTGAACCGCTGACCCAGTTCTTCTAGTTTCCCTTGCTGTGAGCCAAGGCCCAAAACGTAACCCTACTCCCTAACAGCCAGCGCCCACCCCCCCCCCCCCCATCAAATTCAAGGCCCTCCATCTCAAGCCTCGATCCATATCTGAATCCATAACACAAAGCATGTGTTATGCATGTGTAATACATGTGTTATATATTTACGATTTGGGGATTTTTAAGCAAGGCCGGACCATTTTCACTGAAAAAAAAAACACAGCTACAAAAAATCTTACTTTATTCTGTCATTGTGCAAATTTAAATAACAATAATTTCCCCTCAGCCTCATTACTATTATTCAATATATCATCGATGTAGCTTAATTATATCTATAATAACTATAATTATTCATCCCTAATAAGCAGCTGCTGTAATTGTCGTCACCCAATGAACAAGAAATCGAATGGTAATTTCAGACAAAAGACTCCTGTCACATTGTTCGACATGAAAATAATTTCACTGTGTATCAAATAGCAACAAATTATTTGACTCCGAAATAACTTGAACATTTTTTCCTTATAAAAGTTAGAAGAAAAAATATATAACGAACGAACTAACCTTGTGCTCTTACAACAACAACAACAATAATAATAATAATGATAATAATAATAATAATAATAATGATAATAATAATAATAATAATAATAATAATAAGACCTAACTGACGAAACCATTTCAGACAAAAAGTGTTATCAAACTCGCGTGCTTCTCGTTAATCTCGTCGTTGTCAACCAATCAAAGGGGGAATTAATCTGGGTCAGGTCTGGAATTCCCCATGCCGGGCCAAAAAATCTAGGTCAACTGGGGTAATTTTACAAGAACAATAAACCAGATAGCCCTTATGTCCAGATTTTGCTGGGTTGGAAAGGACAATGGTCTTGTTTCGTTTCTAAAATTTGCAACAACAGAACATGATCCAGACAGCAATTTTTCTCGAAAAATAGACCTGTCGGGAGCAACTATTTTTACATGTTGAAATATTCTGTTGATCCGGCATTGGTCCAGTTCTGGCAAGTCTGCAAAGAGATGAATACTATCTGTTGAAAGCATGCTGAAAGCTATACGAGTACATCAACATCCCTCGCAGCCAATGTTACGAGTCCTAGTCATGAACAGGCCAATGTTACCAGTCCTAGTCATGAGCAGGTCAATGTTACCAGTCCTAGTCATGAACAGGTCAATGTTACCAGTCCTAGTCATGAGCGGACTAATGTTAACAGTCCTAACCACGAGCGGCCCAATATTACCAGTCATAGTCATGAGCGGGCCAATGTTACCAGTCCTAGTCATGAACAGGTCAATGTTACCAGTCCTAGTCATGAGCGGGCCACTGTTACCGGTCCTAGTCATGAGCGGGTAAATGATACCAGTCCTAGCTATGAGCGGGCCAATGTTACCAGTCCTAGTCATGAGCGGGTAAATGATACCAGTCCTAGCTATGAGCGGGCCAATGTAACAAGTCCTAGTCATGAGCGGGCTAATGTTACCAGTCGTAGTCATGAGCGGACCAATGTTACCAGTCCTAGTCATGAGCGGGCCAATGTTTCCTGTCCTAGTCATGAGCTGGCCAATGTTTCCAGTCCCAGTCATGAGCGGACCAATATTACCAGTCCTAGTCATGAGCAGGCCAATATTACCAGTCCTAGTCATGAGCGGGCCAATATCACCAGTCATAGTCATGAGCGGGCCAATGCTACCAGTCCTAGTCATGAGCGGGCCAATATCACCAGTCATAGTCATGAGAGGGCCAATGTTACCAGTCATAGTCATGAGCGGGCCAATGTTACCAGTCCTAGTCATGGGCGGGCCAATATTACCAGTCATAGTCATGAGTGGGTCAATATTACCAGTCCTAGTCATGAGCGGGCCAATATCACCAGTAATAGTCATGAGCGGGCCAATGTTACCAGTCCTAGTCATGAGCGGACCAATATTACCAGTCCTAGTCATGGGCAGGCCAATGTTACCAGTCCTAGTCATGAGCGCGCCAATGTTACCAGTCCTAGTCATGAGCGGGCCAATATCACCAGTCATAGTCATGAGAGGGCCAATGTTACCAGTCATAGTCATGAGCGGGTCAATATTACCAGTCATAGTCATGAGCGGGCCAATATTACCAGTCCTAGTCATGAGCGGGCCAATGTACCAGTCCTAGTCATGAGTGGGCCAATATTTCCAGTCCTAGTCATGAGCGGGCCAATGTTACCAGTCCTAGTCATGGGCAGGCCAATGTTACCAGTCCTAGTCATGGGCAGGCCAATGTTACCAGTCCTAGTCATGAGCGCGCCAATGTTACCAGTCCTAGTCATGAGCGGGCCAATATCACCAGTCATAGTCATGAGCGGGCCAATGTTACCAGTCATAGTCATGAGCGGACCAATATTACCAGTCCTAGTCATGAGTGGGCCAATATCACCAGTCATAGTCATGAGCGGGCCAATGTTACCAGTCATAGTCATGAGCGGACCAATATTACCAGTCCTAGTCATGAGCGGGCTAATATCACCAGTCCTAGTCATGAGCGGGCCAATATTACCAGTCATAGTCATGAGCGGGCCAATATTACCAGTCCTAGTCATGAGCGGGCCAATGTGACAGTCCTAGTCATGAGTGGGCCAATATTTCCAGTCCTAGTCATGAGCGGGCCAATGTTACCAGTCCTAGTCATGGGCAGGCCAATGTTACCAGTCCTAGTCATGAGCAGATCAATGTTACCAGTCCTAGTCATGGGCAGGCCAATGTTACCAGTCCTAGTCATGAGCAGATCAATGTTACCAGTCCTAGTCATGAGCAGGCCGATGTTACCAGTCATAGTCATGAGCGGGCTAATGTTACCAGTCCTAGTCATGAGCGGGCCAATGTTACCAGTCCTAGTCATGAGCAGGAATTGTACCCCCGAACTGCACAAACACCGAGTTTGACCGCATCACAGACTGGACCCCAGTCACATGGCTCTCCAGATTGGTTGCATGAACCAGGGATGTTCTGATCTCAGATCACTTTTGTCTGGTAAATAATCCGTGTGAAAACGAAAGATATTAACTTTTTAACATAAAGTAGGACGACATAAGATTGGCAAGAGTAAGTGTTAACCGTTCATGATGTTTCTTTTTTTTTTTCAAATATAAGCTTCATGGCTGTTAATGCATTAAAGCGAAATGTAAAACAAAAGTAGTAATCAATGAAAATTACAAATATATTGGTTTTTCTAATGGATGGTTTACTGCTTATCTGACATATTTAAAAATAAAAACTAAAATAGTTTCTTGTCTGAATTTCTGCGGAGCCGTCTGTACACAGCCAGGGCGGGGGGGGGGGGGGGGGGGTATCTGCAGTATGCGCTGTATGCAAAACATCTCGGCTTTTCAATTACCAGCTAATCTGCACAAAAAGTTGTATTTTATTTGTCTAACAAGATTGTCGCCATGAAGGGATTGCCTTGGGAGAGCGGAATTAAATCTTGTGAACTGAACGTCTTTGAAGGTCCCTTCGATTTTGGGGAGGCCGCACGCATAAAATCACAAAGAAAATTAGTTCTTTTTAAGTCAAAATCGGTAAATTGAAAAGAAATATGTCTCTCCCACCCGGACGTTTTTTTAACCGACCCGCCAGGAGAGAATGTTTCCTTTTTTCTCCAACTTTGTTTTTGTTCCGACGTAATATTTTGTTATGACGTAATATTATAAATAATTTTTTTAAAACCTTTACCATCCGTTCCTGTATGTTGATTTATTTATCTATTGTGAAAATTCAGTCCGCCGAAAGCGAATGCTCAAGATTTTCGTTTGCCCTCATGATTAACTTGGGTGGCTTTTTCTACCGACTCACCTCTTCACATGTCTCCATCAAATGAACCCACTAAATGTTTTCCTTTTTATTTTCGTGCCTCTTTTTATTTTTAGTTATTTTATTTACCGGACCGGGGAATCTCGTAAGAAGATGAGTCGCTTTGAATTGACATAGGGCTGAGCCTCAAGGGAGGTGTTTTAAGGCACGACAGACAGCATAAAGAAACGCCTTTGATTAAAACGGACAGGGTCAGCAACCATGTCCTTTCACTCGCTGATCATCAAAGTTCATCCTTCGACTTTTAAAAGCACAGTGTATTTACACAAGGAAATATAATTTCAGTCCACTCTTTTGCACACTATAGTGTCTTATCTACGATTCGGCGATGCTGTCACGGCCTTGTGACTCTTTTATTTCATCACTATAGCTGCTATCTCGAGCTTTCAGCTGGCCGTTTTGCACCGAAAGTTTGTCAAATCAGAACAATGCAGCAGGTCATCTATTGGCCCTTGATTTGTGAGCCGAAAGTTTAACAACCACCTTGTTTCATGGAGGAAACAGTGTCGCAATGTGGAGCAGAGAAAGTGGTCAGCGCTGGGTCTCAGTAACGCTTTGGATGAGGCGGGGGTGGGATGGGGGTCTACACCTAAAAATAGAGTTTTAAAGATTTGAATCCGCAGTAATAATTCTATGGACAATAATCCCCATTTTTTATTTGCTTTGTGCGTGTGGATTTTTTTAAAGGATAATCCAATCCCACGTCATCAGATGGTTAAAAAAACGAGATGTCATACAAATTTGACAAGGTGATAATGAAAAAGAAAAGCTTTATTCAGGAAAAAAATTATAAAGAGGTTTGTTTGATCGCTAACAGTAAAATTGTGGGTACAAAAAAGCCAGTGCAATTACTGCAATTTTGGCTTTGTATTTTCGGCGCGCTCAAGTACGAACCACTCACAGCGGTATAATATAAGTGACTTATAAGTGAATTGGGTTTTTGAACAACAAGTTATTTTTTCTTTTTTTCTTGAGGCTGTTTTATCCTATATAATGCCTTATGTATCCGAAGTCAGCAGATTGACTTTGCGTTGCACCACAAACAAACCGGGGATGTGACTGGAAACTAAGTTTTTTTTTTTTTAATTTCCGCGGGTGTGGATATCAAGTACCCGTCACCCCCTGCCCCCTCCCCTGCCCCCCCCCCCCCCACCACCGGTTGATCTGCTAATGTCGAGATTCAAATCAAATACCGAATCATACGGCAACTAGAAGCTCATTCCGCTAGCGAAATGTTAAACACTTGACAAAACTTTAAACGCAAAAATACTGGCTTCAATGGGTTATTTCTTGAATAATATATTGCAAACAACACAGCTTGAATACGTCTTATAAGCCGAGTAGTGTTTAGTTTCTGTTGACTTAAGGTTTTATTGACTGATCTAGCATACACAGTGAGAGCTCGCACAAAGCTCACTGAGCAACTGTGTGTGATGTGGCTTAAATGCTACGCATTAACTTGCAAAAAATACACTCTTTTCACATGGCGTTTTAACAAAGAAAACGAAATCAAAGACGAAAATAAAAAATGACATGCACATGTTCAGATCAAGCTCTTCATAAGTCCCAAGTTTCATGGTCGTAAGGCCCATAGTGTGAGAGAAGAAGAAGACACAAAAAATCGGAAAAAGTGTCAAGAAGAAAAAAAAAGGACGAATTTTGCTCGCACAATTTCATATAACTCTTGCAAGCCAAAGGATTGTCAAGTGTTAAATTAATCCAAACAATGTGCCACGAATCTCTATCTTCGTTTAATACCAATAAGAAAAGGACTAAATTGCAAGATCTCTGAACGCTGTCGTTAAGAAAGGAAATACACGCCAGCTTGTGACAAATGTAGTGTGCGACCCCTCCAACGAGTATGCACGGGGGCAGGTCAGTTGTTCACCGGTCACTTGTTCACCGGTCAGTTGCTCACTGATCACTTGCTCACCAAATAAATGAAAAAAGGTTGTGTCAAAGACGTTGGTAAGGCGTTGCTCTGTGGTCACGACCAGTCACAACCAAAGCACAACCAGATTTAATGTGGTCTGGTCTGGTCAGCATCGCTACCTCAAATCAAACGACGTCAGAATGTTAACTGGGATCATTCCCTATCTGAAAAAAATATTAAATTCAACTAACGTGTATATTTGCTAGCATGTTCAGTTTCTTTTAAATAGTAGAGTCCTAGGTATGGTAGCAATTGTACACGTTTCACAGTTAATTAAGTGTAAGTTAAAGTTCAGTTCTTGTTTTGCATGGAGTACCGTTACGCTCTCCATTTCACGGGCACGCAGGTCCCCAACAAATCGTTTCAACTGAAGGGTTGTTATTGTAAGTCTGACAAAACGGCAATGAGGAAGTCTGATTAATATTTAAATGGACATTATTATATGCAGTTATCAATATTTTATTTCCTTTATCAAACCTGACTTGTGTGGATTGAACTTTCGAGCGACTTGTTGGAGCAGATCATGCGGCTAAAATCAATGACTTATTTGGATCCGGCGTTGTCATTTACAGGTGTGACAGTTTTAACACACACACATATGTATATAATATATAGCGTTTCTCCCTCCCATATATATATATATCCCATCCCCATCCCATATATATATATATATATATTTTTATATATATATATATATATATATATATATATATATATATATATATATATATATATATATATATATATATATATATATATATATATATATATCTATATCAGGGAGAAGAAACGCTAACGTAGCGCATGTTTAACGTTTCCGCGAGCTGAAACTATGTCACACTGTATACCCTAAGTATAGATTCTGTATGCAACAAAGACCATGATTATTATGGCCCCCCTCCCCCACCATCCCATACCCCCCCCCCCCCATCCCCGTCCCCTGTGATATAACTGTATAACACCCATGCTGCTTGTATCAAATCAAATAACTATGCATCTTTGCAACCCATTCCATCAAGTTTTTGCGTTTGTTTCAACGTACCCCCACTTAGAGGTGTATAAAAGAAGAGCTTGTTTTTTTTTTCATTCTTGGTATTTATTGTTGTGAGAAGAGCTACCCTCATTTTAGTCAAGTTTAGTTTTAATCAATGTTTGTGTGAACACAAGCATTGCACATAAGATGACACCACGTCAATAGAACAGCGCGTCAGACAACCAGATCAACATCCAAACCCCTCACACAGCGCTGCCTGCCCCCCATAAAACTTGATTCACAATGTATCTCTATGTACGGTTAATTATGCATAAGTTTTTTAACGCCTGGTTATTGTAGTGTTATTTCAGAGATATTGTGTGGCCTGGACTTGAAATCATTGCGAGAAAAAAATAAGCTGTTAAATTGTTCAGCACATACACTCATGATAAGTATATTTTAATAAAGAATATGCTAAATATAGTTAATCGGGATATGGTTAATAAAATGAGATTAAGGAAGAGTTGAATACTATTCCGTACGATCTAATTACGGAGGCACTTTGGTGAAGATACGGTAAAACCCGGCTACAGAGGTGCGCTCGTGGACACCAGGTTCATGCTTCTCACTGCATAGTCACTCCGCAGCTGATCTATGCTTGTTGAAGCTAAAAGAAAGAAAAACATCCTAATTAATTATATAATATGTATGCATCAAAAACATGTAGCCCTGCTCTAAAGTCACGAGGGAGGGAGGGAGGGAGGGAGGGAGGGAGGGAGGGAGGGAGGGAGGGAGGGAGGGAGGGAGGGAGGGAGGGCCTCAAAGGACAAGTAGAATGGTACAAGAATTAAGCCCATGCCACTGTTTCGTTTGTTGTGGTTCATAATCATAGATATCCCACAGATAAGAGCGTGTCATATCTCGTAGCGTGTCATGCGCCCACTGCTTGTCCGGCTCCGCGGCGTACATTTCAGCCTACAAACTATTGTTTGAGTGTAGACATAATCGATTTATATGAACAAAAACTGTTAGAGGAATGCTTCACTGAGAGAGCGTGGCCTCAGCAGGAACATTCATAACTTATAAACATCGTACAGTACCTGGATCTTTCGCTGTCTGGATCTGGTCGGGGGGAAAAATAGAAGAGTGGAGTGAACCAGGTGCTATTCTCGCTAACATCTGTGGGCATCCTTCACCTTTCTATAAATATGGTGCTATAAAGTAGGCTAAAAATACTCAGGAAAATACTTTCAACGTTTTGATGGAACTGACGTGTTATTTTTGTACATGTTTTGGATATAGTGTGTAAAAAAAAAATCATGTTAGGGATATAAATGGAGGCACAGAGTGAGTATGCACGATTGGGTAGCCGTGAGTTCAAGCACGTCAGTCGATAACTTTTCTTAATTTACCTAAAGAGTAAATCATGCCTGGCTTACAAGTCAGTTCAAAGCTACAATTGGTAAAGCCTTCAACTTGTTGATGGTAGAAAATGTTTCAACTAATAAAAAAAATATCTTACTGCAGAGCCTAAGACTAATCAGCCAGTGGTATTTTTACTATGTAGAATCGACCTCAAACATCCCAATCCGTAAACGTTTGTGAATGGCTAAACTAATTTAGATTTAGTAGTATTTCTCTGATTCACGCCCAGCAAATGTTTATACAATTTCATTTAATATGAGTGTGTGGTTTAGTCATTTTTGGCAAGATACATTTTATTAATAGGAAAAACTTTTCAAACTGTTCGGTCAAATATATGTCAATATAAAACCTGCTTACTCCAGCAAAATCGTAGTTTGTCCATTGGCGTACAGAAACTGAAGATATTCCCGCTCACCCAGTAAATATTATGAAATGTATGCAATGTCTATTTGAAGTTCGCGATGCCTGTAGGCCAATTTTCAACCTTTATAAGGCGTTGCAGTTAGTTGTTTTTCGTCGAAATCAAATCGCAACGTCTACCCAACGTCTTTGTTGCAACGCTGAGCAGACATAGGATTTTGGTTCTGCATGACACCACGCCTTATAATCATATTAACGCCGTTGTTGTCCAACAGCCTACCTCTACGGTGGCTCGGTCTCTTGTGTATAACACCTTTTTGCTCCGAAGACCCAGTGGGGATTCCGCGCAGAATAGTACTCATAAAGGAGATGAATCACTTTAAAAAAAGTCACTAAAATCTATATTTTAGTGACTTGGACACTCATATGCACCTTTTTTCACCAATGTGCAAGAATACTCAATACTGAGTAATGCACAGTACGGCCAGATAGATAGAAAGATCCATCCGCTCTGTGCTTATACATAGATATGATATCTTTTATAAAATAAGTTAAAAATGATTGAAACACAAGAATCGGAACAGCGCGGAAGTTTTTTCGCCATTTTTTAAAATAAATATGAAAAGTGACTTCGTATATATTCTAACGCACGAAATAACCTAAGGATGTGAGCTTTTTTGCCGATTTTCTTTTATTCCCGGCGTCTATACAGCAATGCCGACGCCTACGCAATGCCTATCCAACGACGCGGGAATGAAGTTGTTTTAACTTTTATATACAACCTAATTCCGACGTTCATCCAACGTCTGGTCGAAAACGTCTGTGCAACTTGGAATGTTCACTGGATAAGCATATTGTGACCATTCCTTGACCATATTAGGACCACTCGATAAAATAACCAAAAGGAGACTCATCCCCTCAACATCTTTAAGACTTTTGTTGAAAAAAGTTTGAATCGAGAGAACATTTTGTTTCAATAAGACACAGAGGTTATTGTCCTTTATGTCTGCATTTACCCTTGTCTTTGACCGAGCAGCACAGGTTCGAGGCACACACATAGCTACATACGGGTACTTCACTTAGGTTAATAACTCTATTACACTCATCTTCAGTTTTCATAAATAGCTCTCAAGTAAATCGTCGGTAACATAATGCAAATTGCTTATTTCTATCAAACTGCTGAATCTTTATATTGTCGTGAAGTTTATTTATTGGGATTTGTTCAATAATAAAGTTAGTGCTCCGTAGATCCGTGTCAACAATAAGCCGCAAACATGTTATATCTTAAAAGACATGTTTTTGTAAAACCCATTACTTACATTCATAAAAACAGCATTAAGAAAACAAATCTAATAGCAAACCCTCCGTTAGGCATACTGGAGATACTTCAAGAGAAGGCGTTCTTTTCAAATGACGGCTGAAGTCTGTGAAACACTGTATTACAAGGCAAACGTGATCAAAATATTAGTTAAGAAGACCATTTAAATTGTCAATGTTTACTCAGTTCTTCATACAGCGCATCGCGTGATCTATTACATTATTCCATTTAATGCAATCTTTCTGCGTGTTTGCACTTAATTCGTAACAAATTCATTTAAAAGTTTATTTTTAACTAGACCGAATTTCGCTACTGTGTATCGAAACACGAAACATCATTGAAAGAATAACGTAAATTCATGGGTAACGTAACTCCAAAAATGAGGTTGAAATTATTCAGCTCTAATTGTTTCGCTAATACATATATCACGTGATCGATGACCTTGAAACTCATCACGATCCAAACCACGACAGCATTTCTTATATAAGTTCGTATAGGGGGCGCAGTTAGAAATATAACAATTTTCGAGACGCGTAGATGACCTTGAAAATCAAGGTCACGATCCAGATTACGAAGTTACTGCTCTATCTCTGTCGGTTCTCCAGACAATGGTCAGCTTCCGGTTTGGGTTATTGCACAAAAAATGGTCATAGTTACTGGGTACCCCTCATGTTAAACCATTTAGATATAAGTGGTCTGAAATAAACAGATAATGGTTAACTTTGAAAAGGCAGGTTTGACCTTGACTTTGCGAATTTGATCTCGACTTCCAAGGCCAAGGTCAACCTTTTTGACGGATTTTTCGAGCTCCCATCAGCCTCCATACATATGACGAAATACATTTTCCTAGCCGAATTTTGGAGGAGTTGTCTGGAAATCACAAAGGGGGAGGGGGCAAAAAAAGAAGCCAAAACAGAAAAAAAACAGGATTACGAGGTAACACAACCCCCTTTAAAGTCTATGATTTTCCTGTAAAAAATAGTGTTGATCTTCAGTGCCATGTCCTGGTTTAAGTTTTTTTAAGTTTTAACCATCATCGAGGCTCGTCAAAATCAGCCCAAATTTATATGGCTGTAAATATTTAACCACCCCTCCCCCCTCCCCCCCTCCCCACCCCATCACTTCCGGACCTCTCCAGACGTTTACGTAATAAACATTTCCATAACACATGTGAATGTATAGAGAAAAACACTCTTGGGTACGTCAGTATCCGTCGTGATGTTGTGACGTCATTAATTGATCGGCTTCTATCTTGTGGGAAAATCGTCTGCTCAAAAAGAAATATAATTAAATTTATAGGAATAATTTATGTTTAGCTTTAAGAATCAACTTTTGCCAGACATCAACCGTACAGCTTTTTTTTTGGGGGGGGGGCATCTCCGCGACCCATGATATAATTTTAGTGCTGTCTTTTGGATTTGCCGACCGAAGTGGATGCGTGTATAAACACTTGCTGTTAGATTTTTCCATATCATATTAATTTTGACGTAATGGTACTTGTTTTGAAGAGCAGAACACTTGATGTCCGAACCTGACATTAATTTTAAAAGCGATTGCATTAGTTAAGAGCCGTTTATTCATTGCGATTTGCTGTAGTTTGTTGCGGGCTTAAATATCTAACACAATTCTGCAGCTGGTAAACACCATTCTAAAAAAAATAGAAAAAACTTCAATGATGGGTAAATGAAAAAGTAAAGGAATAAAGATAACGAAACGTTCAATAAAAGTGTACGCCAGAGGGCGTCTCAGTTCATGATTTCCACTGAGAGTAATTAACCCAGTAGAGACACGTGCGCCACCTATATTTCTGACCTACAACCCAATCCAACACGACGCACAGCAACACGTGACTCATCACATAAAACAGGGGTAAACTATATGTGCATGTGTGGATATATATTTTATAGCTTCACAGATACAAAAAAAGTTAACCTAGTTCAGCTACTTGTTTAGGAGAGGAATGAACGTTTAAGACGCTAACAGAAAAAGGAAACCTGTTAATTCTTATTTTGAACAAGGGAGTCGAGTGAGTGGTGTGGTCGGGTGTATTTCTATTCTTTAGAACTCGACACAAACTGAATGCATAAGTAGGTTTCTAAAATATCTAATGGTAAAGAAAACTAAAGCAGAGTAATTTCTGTAAAAATAGTTGCTTTGGGGGCAAAATCAGCTTTTATATTAGGTTGAAATTTACCTATATGTACCGCCGTCATAAATAGATCTTTCCCTTGAGAACGGTAACAACCCGTAATTAGGCTTGTAAAATTCATGGCTGTCCGCATTCAAAGCGAGTTGACGGATTGTACTTTTGTTGTTGTGTAAATTTCCAAATATGTATAGGTTATGTTTAACAAAAAAAAACTCTCGATCATTTTTATAAAGTAGATGCGGGTATAACAAACAAATGACTTTTATCTGTGCTGTTTCCTGTAGTGTCGTTTTATATATTATGTCGATTTTAGGCACTACATAAAAACTGGAAGGACACTTTGCATTTTAAAAGGACTTAAAAGTGATTACTCTGGTACTAAAAAAAATAAATAAACTGTGTTGAAAGTCAGGAAGACGCAGGAAGAAATAGACAGTTCAGTGAAACAGTTGTTAAACATTGTTGACGATTTGGGATTGAAGAAAAGAGCAACGTTCTGGATAAACACTGACTGCATTTAAGGATACAAATTATATTCCATAAAGTCGTGAAGGATACGAAACTGCAATGTCGAAGAAAAAACACGCGGCCGAAGCTGAGTTCTGTAAGTACGCATGTCCTTATTGTGAGTACGCATGCCCTTACTCGCCTTGGCATATCATTTTATTTCTGTCGATTGTAGCTATTCGATAACTCGAAATACCATAACTCGAAGTAAATTTAGCAATAATTAGAAGAGTATGCGCCAGTCCTAAGTCATACACTTCTGTTAAATATTTGCACCCACGACATATATTTATCCCGAATAGTCGTCGTTTCGCACATATGATATGGTTTATTCGAGTTATCGAATGTCTGCTGTATATATCTTTTGACCTGCTTTAAAAAGAACACCATGTGGTCACATTATGATTGCGCATCTCGTAATGAAATGGATTGCAATTGACTTGTGTTTATACGTAAATTAAGATCCTTGTTTCATACCATAAAGAGAGTTCTCATGAAGAGATTTTCTCATTCGATAAATTCTGTACGCCACTGACAACCGTGCAACAGATGGTTATTAAACAGAAGGTTGTGTTTTCCAGCCTTCTCGCCTTTCCATCTAGTACTTTGCTCAAACCGTTTTTGTTGGGAAAAGTTTGGCTGAAGTGAGGCGATATTAAGTGTGGAAGAAAACCAGGTGATGATTGCGTTAATTGCGGAATGCCGTTGGTCATTTACTCAACTTGCAGCATTTGTCCCAAGCACAGTGAATGGATGCACTTTTGCTGCAAAAATAATTAGCAAAAAACAAAACAGTTTTTAAATCCTGAAGACACACAAGATCCTGAAGTTTGCAAATTCAGACTTTCACAAAGTGAAAGTTAAAACTAAGCACCTGGCGAGAAAAGAGCGCTGAGCCAACAAAAAACAAGTATGTCAGTAAAACTGATTAAGGTCCCCGCCGGCGTGCAATCAAAAAATTTCAAGACATTTCGAGGTCTGACTAAGTCCCCTGGCCGCTTTGTCGGCCGACGGCGAAACCTATACCCAGGTGCACAACTAGAGCGACTTTATTCTATGCATATACAAGTTTTAAATGAAATTCCTTCCAGTAAGTCTTGAGATCTGTCGCAGAAACGACACCCTCTCCCACCATTTCAAGGTCTGACATTTTGGCATTTTTGCCAAATGTTTCGGCCAACGGCAAAACCTATACCCAGGTGCAGAACTAGAGCGTTTATTCTATGCATATGCAGGATTTGAATGAAATCCCTCCAGCAGTTCTTGAGATCTGTGGCGGAAAGGATAGATACCCTTTCTCACCATTTCAAGTCTGATATTTTCGGATTTTGAACGAAGTCTGTAGGCCATATTTGTCGGTCGATATACAGAGCTGCACAACTGCAACCTTTATTCCATGCATGTGCAAGGTTTAAATGGCATCCCACCAGTAGTTCTTGAGATCTGTCGCGGAAACGACATCCTATGCCAAATGTTGGCGGACAGTTGGATTGACAGACGGACAGACGGACGGAGCCTAATTCACTAGTCCCCCGCTCCTCGTTACGCGACGGCGGGGGACTGAGAACTACTGAGCCGAAAGCGAGAAACTGAAAGTTGGGAAATCTATCTCATAACAAAAGGTGGAAGTTGGAATATTTTTTTATCGATTTGCAAAAGGGTCCTATTTTACGGCAGCCCAGTCAATACCGAATACCTCGCACAGCCATACCGAACAATATGACCAGTACCACGTGACCCATACTGCGTGGCCCATACCACGTGAACTATACCACGTGACTTATACCACGTGACCCATACCACGTAACCCATACCACATGACCCATACCACGTGGCCCATACCACGTCACCTATACCACGTGATCCATACCACATGGCCCATACCACGTGGCCCATACCACGTGACCCACAACAATCTGCCACAGAACCTTGCATCAACGCGCTAACTTGAACGGGCTACATTCTACTAGAAAAATTAGCGGGGAGGGGGTGGGGTAGGGATGGGCAGGGCTCAAGGACGGTGGTATGACACAGGAAACAGACTGAGGGGAACACGCCCTTGACGTTGCTCATGACCGCGGCATCATCGGGCATCTATTGGTTTAACCTCTAGCCTAGTTTTCTATGCAAACAGGTCTTACCCTCAACCCAACTCCTACCCCCACCCCCCACCCCTACCCCCCCCCCCCAAAAAGGAGGGAGGGTAGAAAAAGGGGCAGAGAAACTTGTTAAGACACCGTACAGTCGTCAATGATTGAAGAACATACTGTATACTTTAGTTTGCTGTTTTGTCTATGAGAGCTTAAACAAGTTGTGTAGCAAGTTTACGTTTACGCGCTAACCAATGACTGCGTAAAATTGAAAAGCTGTACGTCTCGTGGTCAATCAAAACCTTAGCCCAGGAAAAACATTAGCCTTGTTTTCCTTACCTCCTCCCCCCCCCCTCCCCTCCCCGGCTAGGTCACTGAAGTCGCAAATAAAGAAAAAAGAAGTGAACCGGATGGGTTTGAAATGTTCGAGTAAAAATAAACATCGATGTACAGAATTTAAAAGTAAAAAAAAAAAACAAATACCCGGAAGGCAAAAAAGTTGCTAAAAATAGCCTTAAAAATTTCTTGTCTCAAATATCTGCTCTTTTGTTTTCGGCATTTGCAATTTCATACAATTAAAATCACTTAAAATAGCAATAACAGCCGGGTCATCCTAATTTTAACAAATAAATAAAAAACTTTGGACCCATCCAGGTCTACTTTTCTGAGAAAAAAAATCGCTGGGCAATGCAGCAGCCTGCGTAGCACCCCGCCCCCCTCCCCCCCCCCCCCCGTCCATTCAGCTTTCTTTTTACAGCTTCTTCCAGAAGCAAATCTGACGGATCTTATTTGTCTATCTTCCAGTTCCTGGATTAACCCCCCCCCCCTCCCTCCCCTTCCCCTCCAAGAGTGTTCTCAGATCTGATATTAGTCGCTAATTTTATGTATTAGCCTTTACTCTGTATGCTATTGATCCCGAATGCTGAAAGAAGTCAGTCTTATCATTTCAATCTATGTTATCAGCTTGCTTGTTTTTGATAGATTAAGTAAAATAAATAAATAATATTAACTAGTCAGTTTTCCACATGCAACGCAGTTGAGGCAGAATATAACAGGGGGGTTACCCTACTCCCCACCCCACCCCCGGGGTGTTGTACATGGGTAAGAGAGATTGTTACACCGGCTGGATCAGGATTTAACTGGGATGAGAAACAAGATTATTTTTCTTACAGGCCTTTAATCAGTAAGTAAAATAGAAAGTAAAATTTTTAGGCTGGTTTTCTGCTGTCTGCTGAGCTGGTCCTTGCTGAGTTTGTTTATAAGTTTGGGAGGAGGAAGCGATTGAAGAATCGGAGCGGTCCAGACATGATTAACTTGAGTGTGTATTACAACTAGAACCAAACGATGCTGTACTCCAGAGCCGATGGCCCACGCTAATGTACAAGGCAATAAAATCATAAATAAATATGTGAACATAAATATATCAAGAAACTCTTCTCTCTGATCTGGCTGTGAGATATGCGTCATACAGAGATAATCAATCAGAGATAATAATGATGTGTGTATGTCTCATATATTATAAATTAACCCTGATGTAATCACACACTCGAGACGCCTAGTTTTACTGATAGGAAAGTCGGCAACGTTATAAATAAGCACATGCAGTTATAATCAGACGTTCTCACCCAATCTCAACCTATTACATTTTTAAATAATAAATAGAAATCCAGGGTTTTGAACGTAAGAAAACGTAGTTTTTGTAAAAACCTTCTTGTAAGACTCGCGCTTATTTTTTGTAAAACGGAGTGATGTGCATAAAAACCGAATCGAGTGGAGTTATTTATGATGACCTCAGCCAGGTTTTAAGGGCGCCTGCCACCCCCCCCCCCCCCCCACCGCCCTCCCCATTCCAAAGACACACGTTGGAAACGAACGTGAATCGTACAGAGTGTGTTACTCGTGGGTTCGTCTACCTCTCATATATGGAGCCGTTCAATCTTGAGTCAACATTTTTTTCACTTTGACTCAAAGCAACTTTATTTTTTAGAAGACTCATGTGAATAAATGTTTTTTTTCTGTACATGCATGTTCTATGTGTTGTGAAATCGAAAAATGTTGATTTTTGGCTGAGAACTGAATAATTCCTTATCCACTTCACCCCACTTACGGATAAAGATGTTCCTGAATTTTTTACAAAGTCCACGAAAAACTGGATTAAATTTACGTACAGACACAGTCTTTATTTTACATTACGAAATTTGAAAGGAAAAGAACCGTCCCAGCAAACAATGTGACGTCCCATCAACGTTTGAGAGACGGTCCACCCGGATCAACGTTGGGTTTTGGTTGTTGATGGAAATCGAAAGAATGTCTGCCTCCCAATGTTGTATAGATGTCTGTAAAACATTAATCTAGAATCGCCATGCAGATAGTGACATTTATAGTTTGGTCACCATTCCCTCACAATACCCCAACCTTTGAGCCATCCGGCCACGCAGGATATGTATGAAGTCAATAAAGTGGGAAAAGGAATCTCGCGCTCAAGAAATTCTTATATTTGACGCATCAGGCAAAATTCTCAGTCCAGACCTTTATAAGGACAGATAAAGGATTTGTTTCACCATGGTTGTGATTACCTATTCTAATTGGATGACCCACTCTCTCTCATGAAATCACGTGCAATCGCGGCAAATGGAGCCGAAGGGGACTTAAGCCCTTCTTGTAGACAAACAGCATGCGATATCACATCTTTTACTCAGACCAGAATCCCAAACACTTTATAAAAAAATGTCTGATTTATTGGGCTTTTAAAAATGGCCAAATTTTCCCTTGGAATTTTGACCTCACAGCTATTTTAGTCAAACAGAACTCTTTATAGTGTTCATCCGGTAATGGATGTTTCTCAAAAGATATTAGCACTAGAGCCAGTTTGATATCATGTTTCGAATTCTGCTACCGGCAGATGTAAATGCAAGAACAATTTTAAGCAAAGAACCTTCACAGAAAACAATTTTATTTCGATCAAACGTTGACTTTGTGTTGCGACGTCGATCCGACCAAGCCACAATATTAACTTTGGTTGTACTTTGGTTGTGATTGGTCGCACTTACAAAGCCACGTCTAACCCTTGTCATCGATAAAACGTTCAATAGACGTTGGGTAAGCAACGTTGTTTAGACGTTGCTTTTGGTCGCAACCAAAGCGCAGCTTTCGGCGACGCCCAATCGACGTGTTGGTGCAAGGTTGATTAGATGTCGGAAAATGGACGTTGCATAGAGGTCGGACTCACAACCGAAAAAGAAAACAACTTCCTCTTGTTATTACTCACCGGAAATGGTAGCCATGACAGGCCACTTTAAAAGCAGGCAGAAACGACGGCGTAAAATATGAGAATATTCAGAACGCGCAAGTTTTAACGCACATACTTTTAAAAAAATATCCATGGAAATCGACTTTATACGTATCCTGCATGACTGGAATGACCCAAGTGAGGGATAACTGCAGTGCAGGGTGACCACACTCTGTTTGTCGCTGTCATGGCGGCAATTCTAGATTAATATATTCCCAACGTCTACGGAACGTCGCTTTCCCGACGTCAATGCCAAGTCGTAACTACGTGGATGGGTATTGTTCGACTTCCATTTGCAATGCTCATTAGACGTCGAAATATCGACGTCTATCCAACGTCGGAAGACAGACGTTGTTTCGACTTCCATAAACAACCAAAACCAGACGTTGATACGACATCGTGTGCGACGTCTATCCAACGTTGTCTAGCGTCGCAATGTTTATTGGGTAACCTATGAAGTTACAGTAAACCGTAAATATAACGTCCAGAACTATTGATAGGACGAGGATCAAGATACACTGAACTTTTTCCTCGTCTGCTCAAGGAATGACCTGCGTCAACCAGCAATAATTTCTGTCTATTTTTTGATGGATGAGCTAACATCACGTTGTGAATATCATAAACGTTATGTATATTTCAACTGATTGTGCTCAGAGAGCAGTTTGGCTCCCAAGACAAGCGCAGCACATATATCTTCCGACCTCCCGCTACAGCAAGGCGTCGATCTGCGCATCTCCGGATTTAAGGCTCCTTATTTTTTCGATGCATGATTCGTCTTCGGATCCGCCATTAGCGCTGTGTTATCTGGGAATCCACTCGTGTTTTTTTCTAATCTGCATACAAACTTGTACCATCTTTTATTCCCCACAGAGGGAATATATGCGATCGACCATCCGTCGGTCTGTCAGTCGGTTGGTCTGTCGGTCTGTCATCAAGAGCTTGTTAACACGATAACTTGAAAACTGCTGCAAGGATTTTAATGAAACTTGGTATGTAGCTTCTATGGGAACAAACACAGATCGGTATTGTAAATGGGCCAGGTTCGTCCAAGGAAAATGGACCAGCTGGACTTGGAAAATTTCAGCTCTTGATTGACTATTGATTGCCGTGTTTAACTGATGGGGGGGGGGGGGCTGTGGGGAATATGTGGGCTGTGCCCAATGCTCTAGTTTTTGAAGCAAAATCGGATTTTTTTTTGATGCGAATGAAAAATGGCATGGCCTGAAGCAATTAAAAAATCTGTCAAATGTTGTGTTATTAACTTGTCTGATATGTCAGAATGTTGTGTGAAAATGGGAGAAAACAAAGTAACCTTGAAGCTGTGCTTCATTTTTATTCATTGACACAAACTGTGAAAACAATTTTGGGATTAGGGGCGTTATAATGACTAAATTGTTGCAATTTTGTTTCCCAATCGCATCATAATTTGGATCAATTCCACATTGTCTTTTATATGTAAAATTGCCTGAAGTGTTGCATGCCCTAAAATAAGTCATATTTATAAAGGGGCGTAAACCCTAAAATTTGATTGAAGGAACAGCACTTAAAATAGACGACAGTTGTTCTGCCATAACTGAAGGAACAGCAGCTCAAGTAGACGACATTTGTTCCACCATAACTGAAGGAACAGCACCTCAAGTAAACGACAGTTGTTCCACCATAACTGAAGGAACAGCACCTCAAGTAAACGACAGTTGTTCCACCATAACTGAAGGGACAGCACCTCAAGTAGACTACAGCTGTTCCATCATAACTGAAGGAACAGCACCTCAAATAGACCGCAGTTGTTCCACCATAACCCGTGACTGTCAGAAGAACACTTCAGGTTGACGGTAGCCATTTTGTACTGACTGGACAAAACCTCAGACTGACAGATGCTATTTCCAGAATGGCCAAAAGGACAAAACGTCACTAAAACCCATGGCAGGATGGCTGGCGTAATGTCTTGCAGAATGGCTGGCGGAACGGCTGGTGGAATGGCTGGCAGAATGGCTGGCGGGATGGCTGGTGGAATGGCTGGCGGAATTGCTGGTGGGATGGCTAGCGGAATCGTTGACGGGATGGCTGGCGGGATGGCTGGCGGGATGGCTGGTGGAATGGCTGGCGGAATTGCTGGTGGGATGGCTAGCGGAATCGTTGACGGGATGGCTGGCTGAATGGCTGGCGGGATGGCTGGCAGACTGGCTGGCGGGATGGCTGGCGGAATGGCTGGCGGGATGGCTGGCGGAATGGCTGGCTAAATGACTGGCGGGATGGCTGGCAGAATGGCTGGCGGTATTGGTGGCGGAATAGCTGGCGGGATGGCTGGCGGAATGGCTGGCGGGATGGTTGGCGGAATGGCTGGTGGGATGGTTGGCAGAATGGCAGGCGGGATGGCTGGAAAAAGCATCTTGATTGGCATAGCACCTCTTTTTTCTGAAAATGATGTGAAAAAAATTGACGTGGAAATAGTTGTGGCATTTGAAAATTTGTAAAATGAAATCTTGAGCACACCGAAAATATTTTCTTCGCAATCAAAGGGAAAAAAACTGACCATATGCATAATGATTTTCTCCAAATAGACCAGAGATGTGACTTCCACCAGGTTTGGCCCCCACAGGCTTTCCACAAGGCTTTTTCATCCCTCCTTCAGTCTCACTAGGCGATATTGCTATCGCCACCGTACATCTGTGCATCTGTAATCACTGATTTAAAATCAGTGAACATGGTTAGAGCTTGTGGAGTTAGATCCGGTGAAATGGGCCAGTTTTGAGGTTTTTAAATCGCATGAAAGTGTGAACAGACTAAAATCAAGTGGTACTAAGACGTGACAACAACATGTGGTAACACGTAACAGCAACACATGGTAACAACACATGATAACAACATGTGGTAACAATATGTGGTAATAACACGGGTAGCAACTCGTGGTAACAGCATATGGCAACAACAGGGGCAACAACACGTGATAACAGCACGTAGTAACAACATGTGGTAACAACACGTGATAAAAACATGTTGTAACAACATGGGAAACAGCATGTGGTAACAACACAGATAACAACACGTGATGACAACAGAGGGCCCAGAACTGTGACCAGTGGAGAATTATGTCCACAAGTGCACGTGTCTGCTTTTTTCTGGGGTGGGGATAAGTAAGGGGTGCCGGTGAGACTAAAATGAGCATAAGGTTATGCTAATGCCTGATAAAAATATAAATAATATGAGTGACCAATAAACCCAGATCGCGAAAGTAACCCACCACGTATACTCATTTGCTGTATGATCAGTTAACAACTGTCTTACCATCTTCCATGATATGTACGAGTATATCAACCAAGCATTAAGTATAAATTAAACAGTGAAGCCAAACATGCCCGATTCTCACGTATGTCTACTTCTAATTGGAATTTTTTTTTGGCAGAAACATTCGTTTTTATCGATATTACCTTAACAGTTTCAGGAGACTCAAAAATTAGATACAGCCCCAACCGCGAGGCCCTTTATTCTATAACGCGAAAATTCATAATGTTGTCTCGTGGGATAACGGTCACTCTCGAGTTTCCATTCAAGCGAACGGTCAACAGAATCATGACAACACTCAAGTAGTGCATTGTGAAAAAACATCATGAACAGGTCTGGCAAAATCGCACTGTAAAATCCTGTCCTTTCCTAAAATATGGTTAACGGAAGTAGCATCTGGAACTGTTCAGCGTCTTTCTCCACTGCACCACTTACCCCTCCTTCTTTATGCCGATTACACCGTTAACTTGTAAATATTGTGTGTTTACTGCTGTTGTGAATAATTGACCATCTGTCCATGGGCCGGTATTGCTGTCTGGTGGAAATCAATACAGTGCAATTAACGTCTAAATCATTTTGAAACGAATAAACAACTTCACCCAGCACGCGTCAGCGCCTCTCTCTCTCTCTCTCTCTCTCTCTCTCTCTCTCTCTCTCTCTCTCTCTCTCTCTCTCTCTCTCTCTCTCTCTCTCTCTCTCTCTTGTTTTATTTTTGTTGTTGTTTCTTTAACTTTATTACTTTTCTATAAATAAACTATGTACAAGAAATTTTGAATCACTTCCATTCTTCGTAGTCAACAACAAATCTTAAAATAATTTTTAGGATGGCGCGTGAAACAGGGACGTCAAATGCCAATAACATTGGAAATCATGGCTGAAAGAGGTTTATTCAGCTAGCGTGGTGCGATAGAAAAGGGACTTAGCCCCCCCCACCCCCCAACAAGCGGGGGATACATGATACCATATGTTTTACTGAGCGATTCTGAAAAAAAGCGGAAGGGAGGGGTACTTTTGAGTGCAGCCGCGGTCTGCGCGGAGTGCCAGTTTCGTTTAAAAAAGTGGTTATTTTCACCCAGTACGTTTCCCACAAAAAGGGGTGTTCTGTTCTTTTAGAACTGCGCTCCGTATTGGGTTGTTTTTCTTTAAATGACAGAACTCTGCCTTATTATTTCACGGAGTTTTTTGCTCCTGTTCACTTAAAAGAATTTTTTACATGGGTCTATACGTATGTGTTCTTAGACTGACATACAATGTAAAAATTCTCATTCTCATGAAATATGACCACAGAGCGCTATGCAGTACCCTTTCATCACTGTGATAAAGTTATAGCAGCCGCTCTACACGAGGGCATTTTAGCAACAGACAGCAATTTCACGTATTTTAATGTTTTGCTTTTTTTTTTGTAAGTCTCCCAAAACTTCTCATATATACGTCAACTGAAACAAATATTTAAAAATTGTCCCATACTAATGCGGCTTGGAGGTAAGGAAACTAAAAGTACTTCCGTGGGGGTTGTTGGGGAGAGGGGGGGGGGGTGCCTCTCAAACCAAGCAACACCTGAGACATATTTACCGGCATGCCCTCTGTCCTCATCCACCCACCCCGTTGGCAGGGAGATGGGCACTCATGTACAAATTGGTTTGCGTGACTGCCCAGGTCTTTTTAAAGCGACCCCTACTCAGTAAACATTGCAGAACCACCGAATCGACGTCGGATTTCGGTTGTTTATGAAGCCGAAACAACGTCTAGTTTCCCGTGTCGATTACCCGAGGTCTAATCAACGTTGCCTGAGGTTGCAAGTGGAATCCAACGTCGATTTCCCGATGTCTGTTCAAAGTCGCTGATTAGATGTCGGAGGCAGCTGCGTTTTGGTTGCGACCAAAATCATTGTCTAAACACCGTTGCTTTTCCAATGTCTGTTCAACGTTGTATCAAAGAAGTTTGTAAGATGTTATTGCACGTTATTGTAATCAAAGCACGAAAATCTTAAAATACTTAGCTTAATTATGTTCATTTGGATGCTGACACCATCAAAACCAAACGATGAAGGCAAAATATAAGACTCACATAATGCGCAATGAGATAAATCTGAAGTTATGTTGACAACAGTTATCATGCGAAACGAACGCATGATTGTTATCGCTCCATGTGGCAGTATGCAGGAACTTAAGGTTTAATAAAAAATAACTTATTTACTCAAAAAAATAATTATTTACAGGTGGAAATAGAAATAAAACGTTGATGCTTTTCTGTCTGGCACATCGACAATAAAGTTTTCCTCCCATTCTTGTTTTATGTCCACGTCGTTTAAGTGATGCAAGTGGTGAGGTTCTCTTGAGTCATTATATGATACATAACCCCTGTGATATTGACCTGATCCTTTGCGGCCATGATCGGGAACGGGAAGTTGTCCATTGTCTTGAAATCGACATAAGTAGTGTTTTGAGCTCTTTTTCTTCAATCCATTTGGTCTATAAAACATTTCTTAAGAGATCTTGACCTTTTCATTCAAGATTAAGATCGAAAACCGGAAGCTGAATGTTTTCACGAAGAGAATAAGAGATAAATCCGCTTTGAGCTCATTTTCGATCATTAGGGATCAAAATGTTAAAACCATTATCTCGAACATCGTTAGAAAAACTGTAACCCATATACGGTGTGAAGTAAGGGATAACTATACAATCGATGTTATGACCTTGAGTTTCGAGTCGTAGATCACATATGATATCTGTGTCTCGAAAACAATACACGGCCAAATATAAGACATTTTTGTGATTTATCCGAACGGGACATTCCGTTGTCTGTTAGAATTCGGTCTAGTTTTAATGAATCCGTTTGGCGCATTGCATTCAAAGAAATACTTTTTTGTATTTATACGTTCACTGTCCTTAATTTGCAACCTGCAAATTCTCTCTAAATCTGGATTATTTATGATCTTGCCAAAAGGAGGGATGCCAACGGCATAGAAGCTTGGAAAAGTTGAACACGATGATAATATTTTGACCACAAAACTCTGAAGATAGAATTGACTGGCCGCATGCGCAGTGTTACAAATGAAATAATTAGAATTTGATGTCATTCAGATGTGCCTCAACTTACGGCAAACTGAAATAGGAAACGCACGTTTCCATCCTGAAAGGAAAAATTCTATATTCGAAAAGTTTAAAATTATTTTTGAAAAAAAAAAACATAATTGACATATTTGGGAGGGTTTTGCCATATTGACCAACCGTGGTGGAAAAGTTCATGAACCATTTTGCTGAAAAGGTTAAAAAAATTACTATATCTTTATTTTTACTTTTGCTTTTGAAATTTCTATAAAAAAGAAATGATTAGAAACCTAAAATTTCATACGATATCTTAGAAATTGTTTTTGTACAGCTGAAAAAGTTATTTTACTTGATATATAAATGTGTGGCATGGGATGTCAAAATGAAACATGTGTGGGTGTGAATTAATTTTTAAATTTCTAAAAAGAAATTCAGAACAATATGACATATACAGAACAAGTATATGTTCTTTCATAGCTTGTATTTTTATTTATGGTTTCATTCGCTTAATCTGCTAGTTGATTGATCTTTCATACTTTATATCCCACAAGACATAAGAGCAGTATACTGTATATGTATTGGTTGCAGTATATGTGTCGACTGTTTGGTGCTTCGGGCGATAGTGTTCCAATTAGGCATATTCTATGATATCAAAACTATGGTCTCATATATGGTCACTAATAATCAATAAAATATACTTTGAATAGCTATGCTTGATCATTCCTAATGAATGGTTTAAGGCACAAAATCTCTTATTCACTTTTCGGGCTACACAAAGGCCAGTTTGAACTTCGCGCAGTGCCATCACGTGGATAAATCTTTTTATGATGGACTACATTTGCCACAGTGTGCATCCGCAGCAAATAGTTCTACAGTTCGTTAAAGAAATTCAAAGGATATCTGTAAATATTTGAGGAAAAGGAAAAAGCGCACATGATTTACATTTATGCACATAAAATACATTAGTTACTAGCGTATGTTGTGCACCATTCACAAAATATCAATTATGTACGCGCAGTAATCACGTGGTGTGAACTGTTGTGTTTAGCAGACTGTCAAAATTATTCCAAAGCCGAATATTTTGTGATATTGCAGCTGTCACAGGGCGTTTGTGCATTTTAGTGGCAGATCCATTTGGAATACTAATTCAAAATGGGAAACGCCGCCACTGCAAAGAAAGGCGATCCGGAAAATGGTAAAATCAGCTATTTCGTGTAGGATCCGAAGTCGATGGATATTTTTGCAATCAGCCACAATATGCGGTGCTCTATACCGAGTGTTGCAAACATGTTGTTTGTACATGGATATATTAGTTCAAGCACGTTAGCATATTGCCACGTTGTGTTGTAACGTTCGATATATCTTAATGTTTATTAAGACTGCTGATGCCAATGGCGAAGCCGTACTCAATGATCATGAAACAATCCCAAGTGTCTCTTTCCGCCTTCATGAGCAGCAAAAATCTTAGTTTCAATAACAGATGTTGTCGGGGCGTGAAATTGATCAATTTCAGCAAATGGCAATTTTACAATATAACAATTTTACTATTTCCAATAAACCAGGTCACCCGGTGTTCCGAATAAAATGCAAAAAAAAAAAAAATCTGTTTTCACTGCAAAATGACTGGGTGATGATGATTCAAATTACATAGGTTTCGCCTACATTTCAGTTTTTTTCCATTGCAAACTTTATTATTTATCTTTCATTTATTTATTTATTTTTTTTTTTTGCAGTTAAATAGTAGTTTAGTTGTCGTTGCAGATGTGTTCTAAAACATAGTCACCATTTGAGACAATAACATAGGTGTAGTAGTTCAAGAGTTGCTCGGAACCATGTAAGTCGTACTTTGGGTGTTCCGAATAAAACCATGTGAAAAATGAAAGAAATCGAAGAGAAATTGCTGCGAAGTATCAAGTTTCTGTGCATCGAAGATCATACTTTTTTTAAACAATGCATATGCTATTTAAAAATTTCTTAATGCTTTAATAAATAAAATGGGTACAAGTTATATTTACAATATTTCCGCGATTTTTTACCCTTTTGATTTGCAGTCGAAACACAAAATTTTGGCGTTAACTCATTCGGAACGCGAAGTGTGATTAGACGTATGCCTTTGGCATTTTAGTGTACTTTAGACCCGCAGCAGAGAATTTTATGTAACTGTGCGATAAGCTGTACGATGTTTTTCATCAAAAGACTTTGTGTCTATTTATTATTATTTTTTTGTAATTTTTTTTTTCCTATTTTAGTCTTTATAAAGTTCCCAGATGCTGGTTCCAATACTTAGAGCTAGCATCTAGAACTCTTTTTTTGGCTGTTATACCAAAATGCTCAGCGCATGATTTCGAGTAACTTCGTCCTTAAATCTAATTTAGTGTCTGAAATAGTGTCGTTGGGGGTTCTATCATATTTTTTTTCGGAGCACAAATTAACCAGCTATGAGAATTTCCTTCTTAACCTGCATACCGCAAAGTTAGGGAACTGTGGGCCTTTGTCAACTCCCCTCCTCTTATTACATTAAAAGAAAGAGTTGAGACTGGATTGAATTTTTTAATATGCCGGTGGCAGATGTGCATGGACACCAAAAATAGAGGTACACTGCAGTCCCCCCTAAATATGAAGGTGTATTAGAAAAGAACTATCTGTAACAGTACGGTCAGACACAAGAAATGCCCATGTTTGAGTCATAACTGCATTCGGGTCATGTCAGCTTGTCTCAGTGGGGTGGGGGGGGGGGGGCTTCCTGTTATTCGCATTGCATCCATATTAATGAATTACATGTCACAGGTTTCTTACAGTATTGCAAGTCCAATACTACCCTGTGATAGTTCTGGTTCCCGCGGTATATGTGCGGTTCGTCCTAAAAATTTGTTTTGCTTTTATCAGATAATTTTTTTTTTGGGGGGGGTGTTTGGGTGGGGAGTCAAATAATCCTTTTTGAGGGAGGGGGGTCAAATAACAGGCTTTCATTGGAGCTTCTTGTCAAATTAACCTCATAACACTGAAATGTAAATTTCTCTTTAATGCACACGACATGCGCGTTTAGTTCTCTGTGCCGTGCCGTTATACGTCGTATAAACGACTGAGCCAATTGAAAATTGAGCAATATTGGTTTAGGCGTAAAAAATCAAAGAAGTACGCAGTACATTAGTGCAAACACAACACGGATCTAGTAAACTAAACTGGATGCACAGTGGTTGTATTTTCTATCCCCGCCCTCTGTCCACTTTGACTTTGAGCAGGATTGAAGTGATATTTTTAATTCCCCACAGGGGGGAATATATGCGATCGGCCGTGTGTCGGTCGGTGTGTCATCAACAGCTTGTTAACACGATAACTTAAAAACTGCTGCAGGGATTTTAATGAAACGTGGTATGTGGCCAGGTTCGTCTAAGGAAAATGGAGAAGGAAAATTTCAGCTCTTGATTGACTATTGATGGCCGTGTTAAACTGAACGGGGGCCTGTGGGGAAAATGTGGGCTATGCACACTGCTCTAGTTCTATTAAACATTTTTTTTTTTTGCAGTTAAAGCATTCCTTGCGCAAGCTAAAGAAGATTTCACAAAGAAATGGGAGGAACCCGCACAGGTACGTAACAAGGAGGGAAGTAAAGGTCTCGTCTCAGTCTTCATTTGAGCGAAGACAAAATCGGTACCTCGTCCAGGTATAGAACTGAGTCCAGCCTCTGGCGCTAGAAGATTACAAGATAACTGAACGTTCGCTTTAGTTGTTCAAATCAGTGAATGCGTCAGATACTTCCGGTTGTCATTGTGGCTGTCAAATATAAAGTGGTTCATTAAATGTTGCTAACAGGATTTCGTGTGTGTGTGTGTCTTACGGGCAGATATTCAATTATGGCGGTTCACGTAGAAATCTGGTATGTTGGTGACAGTCGGAAAACAAACCGTTGATGACCACCTTTATGTTTGTTCGCCAAACCGGCCACAGTTATTGACGGTCAATTTTGCGAAATTTTTTATCAAATTTAATGATAAATTTGACAGTTTATACATAACTAAAAGACTTTAAGTGTACAATATACTCTTTATCGTTTCAGAACACATCCGGCCTGGATGACTTCGACCGTATTAAAACGTTAGGAACAGGGTCTTTTGGTAGAGTGATGCTAGTCCAACATAAAGGCAGTAAAGACTATTACGCTATGAAAATTTTAGACAAACAAAAAGTACGTATTCTTTGTCAAGTGGCGTTTATTTGGATTCGTGGGTGTTCAGTTAAATTGAGATGTTAAACAAAATTTTTGCATATTTGTGCCTATCACAGTCCTTTAACAGATACTGGTGAAAAACCAAAAAAAAAAAAAATCTTCACATGCTGATAATATTTAGACAACTTAAAGTATTATTTAAATCTTTTTAAGTAGTTATGATGTTAATCATTTTATTTAATTAAAATCATTCGGTTCTCAGTATCATTCACTCGGTCCTTTATTTTCAGACAACAGAGTAGCCACAGTACGAAAATGTCAAACATTGCATGCTATAACAGAAAAAAAAACAAAGAATGAAAATCCTGTTGTCGTTTTACAGTGAAAATTGCTTTCTAACAGACGCCTCTACATTTACAATTGCTGCGATTTACATATTTAGATATCCGCCTTTGAAGTAATTGTTATCTGATAAACAATTGACCCGTAGGTTGTAAGGCTCGAGAATACTTGTTGTTATCACGTCACTTTTTTTTTCAGCGGAACTGCTACGATGTTATTTTATTGCAGGACAATTGGTACTTGAAAATGACCGTTGTGAAGTTTTTTATGCGATAATAGATGATAAATGCTATTTTTAGTCTTCAGCCAACAAATTTAGCAAATCTGGTATATTTGCGATCGGTTCATTGTCAGGTGCGCCAAGTGTTTGGCTTTTTATGTGTTTGTGTATTGGAGTGCGATAAGGCGAAAGTGGAAGGGATCATTTTTTTTTCACATATGGCTGAAAGCAGGGTTCGCGTTGGCTGGGTTTTTGTCCACTTTTTGGGCATTTTTTACGAAATGACTCACTTTTTCGGAACCCACCGAGTTTTTCTGGACCCATCTGAGTCACATTTTCCTTTTTTGACTCACTTTCCCGAGAACCCAGCGCGAACCCTGTGAAAGAAAAGAAAACCAGAAACTAATTGATTGATATTGTCATTGTTCGATTTTCAATGCAATTTTGAGAGTAGCCACATAACCAGACTGTGTAAAAAAATGCAAGCATGAACTCATTTCCTTCAAAAGCACCCACAGAATTGTTGTGATCGAGGGTAATGGCACAGAAGTTAAGGCAAACACCCTTTGACTCCACAATCTGGTTATTGGCTGATTTCGGTGTTATGACCGAGTGGATGATTAAACCCATTGTTGGTGTTCGGTGCATGGCAGATTGTCAAGTTAAAGCAAGTGGAGCACACGCTGAATGAAAAGAAAGTCCTGCAAAGTATTTCGTTTCCATTTGTCGTCAACCAGAGCTACACGTTTAAGGTAGCCAGTACAGGGATTTAGGCGTGCTTTTGTAAGAGCGGACACGCTGTGTGCTGGATACGCTGGCAAGCCTCGGGTTGAGAAGTGGGTGCCCTGGCACACTGTCTGTCGACGAAATGTGCAGACGTCACAGCTTTGTGTGGTGACACGGCGCGGGGCTTTGTGCTGTGGCCGATTTCTTTGCGATAATAAAAAAAATAATAAGAAGTGAAAGCAAAAAAAAAAATCTGGAAATCTAGAGAGAAAAATGATCTTACGATTTTGTATTTTGCGCATGTTTAATAAAGTAACGAATTTTAGTTGTCAGAAATATGGTTTCTATGTGCGAAGAAATAACTACGGTGTTTGATATTAAAAAAATCGAGAATTCAGACATTGATCCAGCACACAGGGTTTCGTGAGTCACCAGTTTTTGTGTACATTGATTAAGGGTGATGTTGCAGTGAAGGGGCGTGGTCAGCAATGGGTGGACAAGAGGTGGGGCGGGGGGGTGGGGGGATGGAACGGCTGGCACGACTCCGGTCCTGTACATACATAAATAATCGCCATAACATTTGCTGTCTAACTTTGTTTCTTGTTGTTTTCTCTTGCTAACTCCAGATTTACTTTCTCTCTCGCTTACAGGTAGTTAAGTTAAAACAAGTTGAACATACACTCAATGAAAAGCGAATCTTACAAGCTATCACCTTCCCCTTTCTTGTACGATTAGATTTCAGTTTTAAGGTAAGTTCTTGCAGAGTATCGTAGCTGATTTTAATTCGTTAATTCCCTTTGCAGATTTTACAGTAGTTTTTGTTAACGGCGTTTTCGGGGGCATCTCTAAGGCAACATTCCTGAAGTCCAGTCTTTCAATAACTAGTAATTGGAAATGACTGGCTTCGACTAGTAAAAAAGTCCTTCAAGTTCAAACGTCATTAGACTGGCCCATAAAGTACAGTTAGCTGCGTACGGCCTTGCACAAGGTACCCGATTCACAAGTAACTTCCCAGTGTAATGGGTTGAGGGGTTGGGAATGTGCCACCACACCCGCATCCCCTCCATAGGCACCGGGTAAAGTCCACCCGGCCGATTTGCGGTATAGGCCCCTGCTTACGTCAACGATTTTAATAGTGCTGTGAACATAAACTTGGGGGTGAACATGAACTTGAGGATTCAAATGGGTACAGTAGTCCTTTTCTTGTGCCATTTTTCGTTTGTGTTTCTAAAATAGGATTGTACCAATACCCGAAGTGTGTACATAACTGTGTATTTGTTGTGAATTCTTTTCTTTAATCTTAAAACAAATTTCAAGAAATGCAGTTTAGTGCAATAATGTTAAGCATTTTTGTATAGTTGTTGAGGTTGTGGTTTGTTTGCCGCAGTTAATGTCCTGGAAGTTAGAACTATAAAGGTCGTACCCGTGACTTTATGCCCATCATCATAAATCAAAGAACTTTTCCCATTGTAAAAGACATAGAACTCCCTCCCCCAGTGGCCAGGCTACAACGTTTTGGAACTGGTATTTATCCCCCGTGAAACGGAGGGATATAGGTTTGAGATTGTCCGTCCGTCCGTCCGTCCGTCTGTCCGTGCGAGGATCCTCGTCTTATGGGGCATCCAAGCCGATCTTAGGGGGAATATCGTCTTAGGGGGCAACCCCCTAAGACGATTTTTTTTATCTATTGAAAAAGTGTTAAAACGATCTTGAAATACAAATTAAACCACTTTTTTCCGCATTGTGCTTTTAGATAAAACACTAAAAGCATTAAAATATGCCTAATATTGTTTAAAACAACATTTTTAGCTGATTTTTTGTTTGGCCCCGTATGTCACGGACATGTTTGTCCAAGGAGGAAAATGTCCATATCTTAGGGGCAGGAAAAAAGAGGGCGCCACTGTATTTTTTTGCTCCAGTTGTCCGTTGCTTAAGTGGAACTACAGATTGGCTACTTGTCCGTGACTTATGGGGGATCCTAGCAAGATGGCTTCCAGAAATCTCGTAAAGCGCAGCCTTGCACATATTAAACTTTCTTTCCAGGAATAATAACAAGGAAAATCCCAATTGTTAAATCTTCCCCCCAAGTCAATGGACAACTTCTAGCCCTATGCCTCTTAAGTCACGGACAAGCAGATAAAATACAGCGGCACCCTATTTTCCCTTCCCCTAATATATGGACGTTTTCCGCCTTGGAAAATAACATATCATATAACATATCATACAATTATATACATTTTCTGAGAACTATTATGAGTCTGCCTCCTAAGTATATGGACAATTCCTAGAGCGATAGGTTGTGACTTTTAAGAGGACTTATTTATTAGTTGGAATTCTAAGAACACAAACAACATTTTCATCACAGTAATTTTGTCATTGCAATGTGGATGGAACACTTGAGGTCTTTTTAAAGAAGAATATTAACATTTAGTGAAGTCTGCCTCCCAAGTATATGGACAAAATTTAGCTTCCGTGATTTAGATTCACTGATGATATACAAGAAAAGTATGATAGTTGTTTTATTTCATCAGACTCTCTAGTGCCAACTATGTAAAAGGGAGAACAACGTGTCGCTTTACCCATCCTTGCGTTTTTTTTTCACTTTTTGGGAATTATTTTTCCATTAAAATTTACTGTTTTAAATCTGCCTCCCAATCTAGAAATCTTCCCCCCCTAAGTCAAAGGACATCTTCTAGCTCTATTCATCTCATGTCACGGAAAAGGAGCAAAAATACAGTGGCTCCCTATTTTTTTCTGCCCCTAAGATATGGACGTTTTCAGCCTTGGAAAATCATATATCATACAACTATACACATTTTTGTTATAACTATAATAAGTTTGCCTCCTGAGGAAATGGACAATTGGTACGGCAGTAGGGTTTGACTTTTTATATGACTTATTTAATAGTCGAAATTCCAAGAACAAGAAAAATATATTCGTTACAATAATTTTGTCATTGCAATGTGCTTATTGAAAAAACAGGTCTTTTTAATATACAAGAAAAATATGATAGTTGTTTTATTTCATCAGGCTGTCTAGTATCAACTATGTAAATGTGAGAACAACATAGCGTTTTACCTATCCTAGCGTTTATTTTCAATGTTTGGGAATTATTTTTCCATTAGAATTTACTGTTTTAAATCTGCCTCCCAATCTAGAAATCTTCCCCCCCCCTAAGTCAAAGGACAACTTCTAGCTCTATTCATCTCATATCACGGAGAAGGAGCAAAAAATACAGTGGCTCCCTATTTTTTTCTGCCCCTAAGATATGGACGTTTTCAGCCTTGGAAAATCATATATCATACAACTATACACATTTTTGTTATAACTATAATAAGTTTGCCTCCTGAGTAAATGGACAATTGGTACGGCAGTAGGGTGTGACTCTTAAGAAGACTCATTTAATGGTCGGAATTCTAAGAACAAGAAAAATATATTCGTTACAATAATTTTGTCATTGCAATGTGGATGGAACACTTGAGGTCTTTTTGAAGAAGAATATTAACATTTAGTGAAGTCTGCCTCCCAAGTATATGGACAAAATTTAGCTTCCGTGATTTGGATTCACTGAGGATATACAAGAAAAATATGATAGTTGTTTTATTTCATCAGATTCTCTAGTGCCAACTATGTAAAATTGAGATCAACATGTCGCTTTACCTATCCTTGCGTTTTTTCACTTTTTGGGAATTATTTTTTCATTAAAATTTACTCTTTTAAATCTGCCTCCAAATCGTTAAATCTTCCCCCTAAGTCAAAGGACAACTTCTAGCTCTATTGATCTCATGTCACGGAAAAGGAGCAAAAATTCAGTGGCTCCCTATTTTTTCTGCCCCTAAGATATGGACGTTGTCAGCCTTGCAAAATCATATATCATGAAACTATATATATTTTTGTTGTAACTATAATAAGTTTGCCTCCTAAGTAAATGGACAATTGGTACGGCAGTAGGGTTTGACTTTTTAGAAGAATATTAGCATTTAATGAAGTCTGCCTCCCAAGTATATGGACAAAATTTAGCTTACGTGATTTAGATTCACTGAGGATATACAAGAAAAATATGATAGTTGTTTTATTTCATCAGGCTGTCTAGTATCAACTATGTAAATGTGAGAACAACATAGCGTTTTACCTATCCTAGCGTTTATTTTCAATGTTTGGGAATTATTTTTCCATTAAAATTTACTGTTTTAAATCTGCCTCCCAATCTAGAAATCTTCCCCCCCCCCCCCCTAAGTCAAAGGACAACTTCTAGCTCTATTCATCTCATGTCACGGAAAAGGAGCAAAAAATACAGTGGCTCCCTATTTTTTTCTGCCCCTAAGATATGGACGTTTTCAGCCTTGGAAAATCATATATCATACAACTATACACATTTTTGTTATAACTATAATAAGTTTGCCTCCTGAGTAAATGGACAATTGGTACGGCAGTAGGGTTTGACTTTTTAGATGACTTATTTAATAGTCGAAATTCCAAGAACAAGAAAAATATATTCGTTACAATAATTTTGTCATTGCAATGTGCTTATTGAAAAAACAGGTCTTTTTAATATACAAGAAAAATATGATAGTTGTTTTATTTCATCAGGCTCTCTAGTATCAACTATGTAAATGTGAGAACAACATAGCGTTTTACCTATCCTAGCGTTTATTTTCAATGTTTGGGAGCTATTTTTCCATTAAAATCTATTGTTTTAAATCTGCCTCCCAATCTTGAAATCTTTCCCCTAAGTCAAAGGACAACTTCTAGCTCTATCATCTCATGTCACGAAGAAGGAGCAACAATACAGTGGCTCCCTATTTTTTTCTGCCCCTAAGATATGGACGTTTTCAGCTTTGGAAAATCATATATCATAAAACTATATACATTTTTGTTATAACTATAATAAGTTTGCCTCCTGAGTAAAAGGACAATTGGTACGGCAGTAGGGTGTGACTCTTAAGAAGACTCATTTATTGGTCGGAATTCTAAGAACAAGAAAAATATATTCGTTACAATAATTTTGTCATTGCAATGTGGATGGAACACTTGAGGTCTTTTTGAAGAAGAATATTAACATTTAGTGAAGTCTGCCTCCCAAGTATATGGACAAAATTTAGCTTCCGTGATTTAGATTCACTGAGGATATACAAGAAAAATATGATAGTTGTTTTATTTCATCAGATTCTCTAGTGCCAACTATGTAAAATTGAGATCAACATGTCGCTTTACCTATCCTTGCGTTTTTTCACTTTTTGGGAATTATTTTTTCATTAAAATTTACTCTTTTAAATCTGCCTCCAAATCGTTAAATCTTCCCCCTAAGTCAAAGGACAACTTCTAGCTCTATTCATCTCATGTCACGGAAAAGGAGCTAAAATTCAGTGGCTCCCTATTTTTTCTGCCCCTAAGATATGGACGTTGTCAGCCTTGCAAAATCATATATCATGAAACTATATATATTTTTGTTGTAACTATAATAAGTTTGCCTCCTAAGTAAATGGACAATTGGTACGGCAGTAGGGTTTGACTTTTTAGAAGAATATTAGCATTTAATGAAGTCTGCCTCCCAAGTATATGGACAAAATTTAGCTTACGTGATTTAGATTCACTGAGGATATACAAGAAAAATATGATAGTTGTTTTATTTCATCAGGCTGTCTAGTATCAACTATGTAAATGTGAGAACAACATAGCGTTTTACCTATCCTAGCGTTTATTTTCAATGTTTGGGAATTATTTTTCCATTAGAATTTACTGTTTTAAATCTGCCTCCCAATCTAGAAATCTTCCCCCCCCCCCCCCTAAGTCAAAGGACAACTTCTAGCTCTATTCATCTCATGTCACGGAAAAGGAGCAAAAAATACAGTGGCTCCCTATTTTTTTCTGCCCCTAAGATATGGACGTTTTCAGCCTTGGAAAATCATATATCATACAACTATACACATTTTTGTTATAACTATAATAAGTTTGCCTCCTGAGTAAATGGACAATTGGTACGGCAGTAGGGTTTGACTTTTTAGATGACTTATTTAATAGTCGAAATTCCAAGAACAAGAAAAATATATTCGTTACAATAATTTTGTCATTGCAATGTGCTTATTGAAAAAACAGGTCTTTTTAATATACAAGAAAAATATGATAGTTGTTTTATTTCATCAGGCTCTCTAGTATCAACTATGTAAATGTGAGAACAACATAGCGTTTTACCTATCCTAGCGTTTATTTTCAATGTTTGGGAGCTATTTTTCCATTAAAATCTATTGTTTTAAATCTGCCTCCCAATCTTGAAATCTTTCCCCCTAAGTCAAAGGACAACTTCTAGCTCTATTCATCTCATGTCACGAAGAAGGAGCAACAATACAGTGGCTCCCTATTTTTTTCTGCCCCTAAGATATGGACGTTTTCAGCTTTGGAAAATCATATATCATAAAACTATATACATTTTTGTTATAACTATAATAAGTTTGCCTCCTGAGTAAAAGGACAATTGGTACGGCAGTAGGGTGTGACTCTTAAGAAGACTCATTTATTGGTCGGAATTCTAAGAACAAGAAAAATATATTCGTTACAATAATTTTGTCATTGCAATGTGGATGGAACACTTGAGGTCTTTTTGAAGAAGAATATTAACATTTAGTGAAGTCTGCCTCCCAAGTATATGGACAAAATTTAGCTTCCGTGATTTAGATTCACTGAGGATATACAAGAAAAATATGATAGTTGTTTTATTTCATCAGATTCTCTAGTGCCAACTATGTAAAATTGAGATCAACATGTCGCTTTACCTATCCTTGCGTTTTTTCACTTTTTGGGAATTATTTTTTCATTAAAATTTACTCTTTTAAATCTGCCTCCAAATCGTTAAATCTTCCCCCTAAGTCAAAGGACAACTTCTAGCTCTATTGATCTCATGTCACGGAAAAGGAGCTAAAATTCAGTGGCTCCCTATTTTTTCTGCCCCTAAGATATGGACGTTGTCAGCCTTGCAAAATCATATATCATGAAACTATATATATTTTTGTTGTAACTATAATAAGTTTGCCTCCTAAGTAAATGGACAATTGGTACGGCAGTAGGGTTTGACTTTTTAGAAGAATATTAGCATTTAATGAAGTCTGCCTCCCAAGTATATGGACAAAATTTAGCTTACGTGATTTAGATTCACTGAGGATATACAAGAAAAATATGATAGTTGTTTTATTTCATCAGGCTGTCTAGTATCAACTATGTAAATGTGAGAACAACATAGCGTTTTACCTATCCTAGCGTTTATTTTCAATGTTTGGGAATTATTTTTCCATTAGAATTTACTGTTTTAAATCTGCCTCCCAATCTAGAAATCTTCCCCCCCCCCCTAAGTCAAAGGACAACTTCTAGCTCTATTCATCTCATATCACGGAGAAGGAGCAAAAAATACAGTGGCTCCCTATTTTTTTCTGCCCCTAAGATATGGACGTTTTCAGCCTTGGAAAATCATATATCATACAACTATACACATTTTTGTTATAACTATAATAAGTTTGCCTCCTGAGTAAATGGACAATTGGTACGGCAGTAGGGTTTGACTTTTTAGATGACTTATTTAATAGTCGAAATTCCAAGAACAAGAAAAATATATTCGTTACAATAATTTTGTCATTGCAATGTGCTTATTGAAAAAACAGGTCTTTTTAATATACAAGAAAAATATGATAGTTGTTTTATTTCATCAGGCTCTCTAGTATCAACTATGTAAATGTGAGAACAACATAGCGTTTTACCTATCCTAGCGTTTATTTTCAATGTTTGGGAATTATTTTTCCATTAAAATTTACTGTTTTAAATCTGCCTCCCAATCTTGAAATCTTCCCCCTAAGTCAAAGGACAACTCCCAGCTCTATTCATCTCATGTCACGGAGAAGGAGCAACAATACAGTGGCTCCCTATTTTTTCTGCCCCTAAGATATGGACGTTTTCAGCTTTGGAAAATCATATATCATAAAACTATATACATTTTTGTTATAACTATAATAAGTTTGCCTCCTGAGTAAATGGACAATTGGTACGGCAGTAGGGTGTGACTCTTAAGAAGACTTATTTAATGGTCGGAATTCTAAGAACAAGAAAAATATATTCGTTACAATAATTTTGTCATTGCAATGTGGATGGAACACTTGAGGTCTTTTTGAAGAAGAATATTAACATTTAGTGAAGTCTGCCTCCCAAGTATATGGACAAAATTTAGCTTCCGTGATTTAGATTCACTGAGGATATACAAGAAAAGTATGATAGTTGTTTTATTTCATCAGATTCTCTAGTGCCAACTATGTAAAATTGATATCAACATGTCGCTTTACCTATCCTTGTGTTTTTTCACTTTTTGGGAATTATTTTTTCATTAAAATTTACTCTTTTAAATCTGCCTCCAAATCGCTAAATCTTCCCCCTAAGTCAAAGGACAACTTCTAGCTCTATTGATCTCATGTCACGGAAAAGGAGCAAAAATTCAGTGGCTCCCTATTTTTTCTGCCCCTAAGATATGGACGTTGTCAGAATTGCAAAATTATATATCATGAAACTATATAAATTTTTGTTGTAACTATAATAAGTTTGCCTCCTAAGTAAATGGGCAATTGGTACGGCAGTAGGGTTTGACTTTTTAGAAGAATACTAGCATTTAATGAAGTCTGCCTCCCAAGTATATGGACAAAATTTAGCTCACGTGATTTAGATTCACTGAAGATATACAAGAAAAATATGATAGTTGTTTTATTTCATCAGGCTGTGTAGTATCAACTATGTAAATGTGAGAACAACATAGCGTTTTAGCTATCCTAGCGTTTATTTTCAATGTTTGGGAATTATTTTTCCATTAAAATTTACTGTTTTAAATCTGCCTCCCAATCTTGAAATCTTCCCCCTAAGTCAAAGGACAACTTCCAGTACTATTCATCTCATGTCAAGGAGAAGGAGCAACAATACAGTGGCTCCCTATTTTTTCTGCCCCTAAGATATGGACGTTTTCAGCTTTGGAAAATCATGTATCATAAAACTATATGCATTTTTGTTATAACTATAATAAGTTTGCCTCCTGAGTAAATGGACAATTGGTACGGCAGTAGGGTGTGACTCTTAAGAAGACTTATTTAATGGTCGGAATTCTAAGAACAAGAAAAATATATTCGTTACAATAATTTTGTCATTGCAATGTGGATGGAACACTTGAGGTCTTTTTGAAGAAGAATATTAACATTTAGTAAAGTCTGCCTCCCAAGTATATGGACAAAATTTAGCTTCCGTGATTTAGATTCACTGAGGATATACAAGAAAAGTATGATAGTTGTTTTATTTCATCAGACTCTCTAGTGCCAACTATGTAAAAGTGAGAACAACATGTCGCTTTAACTATCCTTGCGTTTTTTCACTTTTTGGGAATTATTTTTTCATTAAAATTTACTGTTTTAAATCTGCCTCCCAATCGTTAAATCTTCCCCCTAAGTCAAAGGACAACTTCTAGCTCTATTCATCTCATGTCACGGAGAAGGAGCAACAATACAGTGGCTCCCTATTTTTTTCTGCCCCTAAGATATGGACGTTTTCAGCTTTGGAAAATCATATATCATAAAACTATATACATTTTTGTGATAACTATATTAAGTTTGCCTCCTGAGTAAATTGACAATTGGTACGGCAGTAGGGTTTGACTTTTTAGATGACGTATTTAATGGTCGGAATTCTAAGAACAAGAAAAATATATTCGATACAGTAATTTTGTCATTGCAATGTGTTTATTGAAAACGTGATGTCCTTTTGAAGAAGAATATTAACATTTAGTGATGTCTGCCTCCCAAGTATATGGACAAAATTTAGCTTCCGTGATTTAGATTCACTGAGGATATTCAAGAAAAATATGATAGTTGTTTTATTTCATCAGACTCTCTAGTGCCAACTATGTAAAAGTGAGAACAACATGTTGCTTTAACTATCCTTGCGTTTTTTCACTTTTTGGGAATTATTTTTTCATTAAAATTTACTATTTTAAATCTGCCTCCCAATCGTTAAATCTTCCCCCTAAGTCAAAGGACAACTTCTAGCTCCATTCATCTCATGTCACGGAGAAGGAGCAACAATACAGTGGCTCCCTATTTTTTTCTGCCCCTTAGATATGGACGTTTTCAGCTTTGGAAAATCATATATCATAAAACTATATACATTTTTGTTATAACTATAATAAGTTTGCCTCCTGAGTAAATGGACAATTGGTACGGCAGTAGGGTTTGACTTTTTAGATGACGTATTTAATGGTCGGAATTCCAAAAACAAGAAAAATATATTCGATACAGTAATTTTGTCATTGCAATGTGTTTACTGAAAACGTGATGTCCTTTTGAAGAAGAATATTAGCATTTAATGAAGTCTGCCTCCCAAGTATATGGACAAAATTTAGCTTCCGTGATTTAGATTCACTGAGGATATACAAGAAAAATATGATAGTTGTTTTATTTCATCAGGCTCTCTAGTATCAACTATGTAAATGTGAGAACAACATAACGTTTTACCTATCCTAGCGTTTATTTTAAATGTTTGGGAATTATTTTTCCATTAAAATTTACTGTTTTAAATCTACCTCCCAATCTTGAAATCTTCCCCCCTAAGTCAAAGGACAACTTCTAGCTCTATTCATCTCATGTCACGGAGAAGGAGCAAAAATACAGTGGCTCCCTATTTTTTTCTGCCCCTAAGATATGGACGTTTTCAGCTTTGGAAAATCATATATCATAAAACTATATACATTTTTGTTATAACTATAATAAGTTTGCCTCCTGAGTAAATGGACAATTGATACGGCAGTAAGGTGTGACTCTTAAGAAGACTTATTTAATGGTCGGAATTCTAAGAACAAGAAAAATATGTTCGTTACAATAATTTTGTCATTGCAATGTGGATGGAACACTTGAGGTCTTTTTGAAGAAGAATATTAACATTTAGTGAAGTCTGCCTCCCAAGTATATGGACAAAATTTAGCTTCCGTGATTTAGATTCACTGAGGATATACAAGAAAAGTATGATTGTTGTTTTATTTCATCAGACTCTCTAGTGCCAACTATGTAAAAGTGAGAACAACATGTCGCTTTACCTATCCTTGCGTTTTTTCACTTTTTGGGAATTATTTTTTCATTAAAATTTACTCTTTTAAATCTGCCTCCCAATCGTTAAATCTTGCCCCTAAGTCAAAGGACAAATTCTAGCTCTATTGATCTCATGTCACGGAAAAGGAGCAAAAATTCAGTGGCTCCCTATTTTTCTCTGCCCCTAAGATATGGACGTTTTCAGCCTTGCAATGTCATATATAATACAACTATATGCATTTTTGTTATAACTATAATAAGTTTGCCTCCTGAGTAAATGGACAATTGGTACGGCAGTAGGGTGTGACTCTTAAGAAGTTATTTAATGGTCAGAATTCTAAGAACGAGAAAAATATATTCGTTACAATAATTTTGTCATTGCAATGTGGATGGAGCACTTGATGTGTTTTTGAAGAGGAATATTAGCATTTAATGAAGTCTGCCTCCCAAGTATATGGACAAAATTTAGCCTACGTGATTTAGATTCACTGAGGATATACAAGAAAAATATGATAGTTGTTTTATTTCATCAGGCTCTCTAGTATCAACTATGTAAATGTGAGAACAACATAGCGTTTTACCTATCCTAGCGTTTATTTTCAATGTTTGGGAATTATTTTTCCATTAAAATGTACTGTTTAAAATCTACCTCCCAATCTTGAAATCTTCCCCCTAAGTCAAAGGACAACTTCTAGCTCTATTCATCTCATGCCACGGAAAAGGAGCAAAAATTCAGTGGCTCTCTATTTTTTTCTGCCCCTAAGATATGGACGTTTTCAGCGTTGGAAAATCATATATTTTACAACTATATACATTTTTGTTATAACTATAATAAGTTTGCCTCCTGAGTAAATGGACAATTGGTACGGCAGTAGGGTTTGACTTTTTAGATGACTTATTTATTGGTCGGAATTCTAAGAACAAGAGAAATATATTCGTTACAAAAATTTTGTCATTGCAATATGTTTATTGAAAATGTCAGGTCTTTTTGAAGAGGAATATTAGCATTTAATGAAGTCTGCCTCCCAAGTATATGGACAAAATTTAGCTTACGTGATTTAGATTCACTGAGGATATACAAGAAAAATATGATAGTTGTTTTATTTCATCAGGCTCTCTAGTATCGACTATGTAAATGTGAGAACAACATAGCGTTTTACCTATCCTAGCGTTTATTTTCAATGTTTTGGTATTATTTTTCCATTAAAATTTACTGTTTAAAATCTACCTCCCAATCTTGAAATCTTCCCCCTAAGTCAAAGGGCAATTCCTAGCTCTATTGATCTCATGTCACGGAAAAAGAGCAAAAATTCAGTGGCTCCCTATTTTTTCTGCCCCTAAGATATGGACGTTTTCAGCCTTGCAATGTCATGTATCATACAACTATATACATTTTTGTTATAACTATAATAAGTTTGCTTCCTGAGTAAATGGACAATTGGTACGGCAGTAGGGTGTGACTCTTAAGAAGTTATTTAATGGTCGGAATTCTAAGAACAAGAAAAATATATTCGTTACAATAATTTTATCATTGCAATGTAGATGGAGCACTTCATGTGTTTTTGAAGAAGAATATTAACATTCAGTGAAGTCTGCCTCCCAAGTATATGGACAAAATTTAACTTGCTTGATTTACATTCACTGAGGATATACAAGAAAAATATGATAATTGTTTTATTTCATCAGGATCTCTAGTATCAACTATGTAAATGTGAGAACAACCTAGCGTTTTACCTATCCTAGCGTTTATTTTCAATGTTTTGGAATTATTTTTCCATTAAACTGTACTGTTTGAAATCTATCTCCCAATCTTGAAATCTTCCCCCTAAGTCAAAGGACAACTTCTAGCTCTATTCATCTCATGTCACGGAGAAGGAGCAAAAATACAGTGGCTCCCTATTTTTTTCTGCCCCTAAAATATGGACGTTTTCAGCCTTGGAAAATCATATAGCATACAACTATATACATTTTTGTTATAACTATAATAAGTTTGCCACCTGATTAAATGGACAATTGGTACGGCAGTAGGGTGTGACTCTTAAGGAGTTATATAATGGTCGGAATTCTAAGAACAAGAAAAACATATTCGTTACAATAATTTTGTTATTGTAATGTGGATGGAGCACTTGAGGTGTTTTTGAAGAAGAATATTAACATTTAGTGAAGTCTGCCTCCCAAGTATATGGACAAAATTTAACTTCCTTGATTTAGATTCACTTAGGATATACAAGAAAAATATGATAGTTGTTTTATTTCATCAGGCTCTAGTGCCAACTATGTGAAAGTGAGAAGAACATGTCGCTTTATCTATCCTTGCGTTTTTTCACTTTTTGGAAAATATTTTTCCATTAAAATTTACTGTTTTAAATCTGCCTCCCAATCTTGAAATCTTCCCCCTAAGTCAAAGGACAACTTCTAGCTCTATTCATCTCATGTCACGGAAAAGGAGGAAAAATTCAGTGGCTCTCTATTTTTTTCTGCCCCTAAGATATGGACGTTTTCAGCGTTGGAAAATCATATATTTTACAACTATATACATTTTTGTTATAACTATAATAAGTTTGCCTCCTGAGTAAATGGACAATTGGTACGACCAGCCTCGGTGGCCTAGTGGTTAGAGTGTCCGCCTCGAGACTGGAAGATCGTGGGTTCAAACCCCGGTCGGGTCATACCTAAGACTTTAAAATTGGGACTCCTCCTTGCTACCCTGTGAGGCACTCCACATGTAAGGGTTAGAAGGAGGGCTGGAATGCCCCATTTCAGTATAATGTGGCAGGGGGATCCCGATATGACCATAGCAGTTGAAAGGGATCTAAAGAACAATACAATACAATACAATACAATACAATTGGTACGGCAGTAGGGTTTGACTTTTTAAATGACTTTATTAAAGGTCGGAATTCCAAGAACAAGAAAAATATATTCGTTACAATAATTTTGTCATTGCAATGTGTTTATTGAAAACGTCAGGTCTTTTTGAAGAGGAATATTAGCATTTAATGAAGTCTGCCTCCCAAGTATATGGACAAAATTTAGCTTACGTGATTTAGATTCACTGAGGATATACAAGAAAAATATGATAGTTGTTTTATTTCATCAGGCTCTCTAGTATCAACTATGTAAATGTGAGAACAACATAGCGTTTTACCTATCCTAGCGTTTATTTTCAATGTTTGGGAATTATTTTTCCATTAAAATGTACTGTTTAAAATCTACCTCCCAATCTTGAAATCTTCCCCCTAAGTCAAAGGACAACTTCTAGCTCTATTCATCTCATGCCACGGAAAAGGAGCAAAAATTCAGTGGCTCTCTATTTTTTTCTGCCCCTAAGATATGGACGTTTTCAGCGTTGGAAAATCATATATTTTACAACTATATACATTTTTGTTATAACTATAATAAGTTTGCCTCCTGAGTAAATGGACAATTGGTACGGCAGTAGGGTTTGACTTTTTAGATGACTTATTTATTGGTCGGAATTCTAAGAACAAGAGAAATATATTCGTTACAAAAATTTTGTCATTGCAATATGTTTATTGAAAATGTCAGGTCTTTTTGAAGAGGAATATTAGCATTTAATGAAGTCTGCCTCCCAAGTATATGGACAAAATTTAGCTTACGTGATTTAGATTCACTGAGGATATACAAGAAAAATATGATAGTTGTTTTATTTCATCAGGCTCTCTAGTATCGACTATGTAAATGTGAGAACAACATAGCGTTTTACCTATCCTAGCGTTTATTTTCAATGTTTTGGTATTATTTTTCCATTAAAATTTACTGTTTAAAATCTACCTCCCAATCTTGAAATCTTCCCCCTAAGTCAAAGGGCAATTCCTAGCTCTATTGATCTCATGTCACGGAAAAAGAGCAAAAATTCAGTGGCTCCCTATTTTTTCTGCCCCTAAGATATGGACGTTTTCAGCCTTGCAATGTCATGTATCATACAACTATATACATTTTTGTTATAACTATAATAAGTTTGCTTCCTGAGTAAATGGACAATTGGTACGGCAGTAGGGTGTGACTCTTAAGAAGTTATTTAATGGTCGGAATTCTAAGAACAAGAAAAATATATTCGTTACAATAATTTTATCATTGCAATGTAGATGGAGCACTTCATGTGTTTTTGAAGAAGAATATTAACATTCAGTGAAGTCTGCCTCCCAAGTATATGGACAAAATTTAACTTGCTTGATTTAGATTCACTGAGGATATACAAGAAAAATATGATAATTGTTTTATTTCATCAGGATCTCTAGTATCAACTATGTAAATGTGAGAACAACCTAGCGTTTTACCTATCCTAGCGTTTATTTTCAATGTTTTGGAATTATTTTTCCATTAAACTGTACTGTTTGAAATCTATCTCCCAATCTTGAAATCTTCCCCCTAAGTCAAAGGACAACTTCTAGCTCTATTCATCTCATGTCACGGAGAAGGAGCAAAAATACAGTGGCTCCCTATTTTTTTCTGCCCCTAAAATATGGACGTTTTCAGCCTTGGAAAATCATATAGCATACAACTATATACATTTTTGTTATAACTATAATAAGTTTGCCACCTGATTAAATGGACAATTGGTACGGCAGTAGGGTGTGACTCTTAAGGAGTTATATAATGGTCGGAATTCTAAGAACAAGAAAAACATATTCGTTACAATAATTTTGTTATTGTAATGTGGATGGAACACTTGAGGTGTTTTTGAAGAAGAATATTAACATTTAGTGAAGTCTGCCTCCCAAGTATATGGACAAAATTTAACTTCCTTGATTTAGATTCACTTAGGATATACAAGAAAAATATGATAGTTGTTTTATTTCATCAGGCTCTAGTGCCAACTATGTGAAAGTGAGAAGAACATGTCGCTTTATCTATCCTTGCGTTTTTTCACTTTTTTGGAAAATATTTTTCCATTAAAATTTACTGTTTTAAATCTGCCTCCCAATCTTGAAATCTTCCCCCTAAGTCAAAGGACAACTTCTAGCTCTATTCATCTCATGTCACGGAAAAGGAGGAAAAATTCAGTGGCTCTCTATTTTTTTCTGCCCCTAAGATATGGACGTTTTCAGCGTTGGAAAATCATATATTTTACAACTATATACATTTTTGTTATAACTATAATAAGTTTGCCTCCTGAGTAAATGGACAATTGGTACGGCAGTAGGGTTTGACTTTTTAAATGACTTTATTAAAGGTCGGAATTCCAAGAACAAGAAAAATATATTCGTTACAATAATTTTGTCATTGCAATGTGTTTATTGAAAACGTCAGGTCTTTTTGAAGAGGAATATTAGCATTTAATGAAGTCTGCCTCCCAAGTATATGGACAAAATTTAGCTTACGTGATTTAGATTCACTGAGGATATACAAAAAAAATATGATAGTTGTTTTATTTCATCAGGCTCTCTGGTATCAACTATGTAAATGTGAGAACATAGCGTTTTACCTATCCTAGCGTTTATTTTCAATGTTTTGGTATTATTTTTCCATTAAAATGTACTGTTCAAAATCTGCCTCTCAATCTTGAAATCTTCCCCCTAAGTCAAAGGACAACTTCTAGCTCTATTCATCTCATGTCACGGAAAAGGAGCAAAAATTCAGTGGCTCCCTATTTTTTTCTGCCCCTAAGATATGGACGTTTTCAGCCTTGCAATGTCATATATCATACAACTATATACATTTTTGTTATAACTATAATAAGTTTGCCTCCTGAGTAAATGAACAATTGGTACGGCAGTAGGGTGTGACTCTTAAGAAGTTATTTAATGGTCGGAATTCTAAGAACAAGAAAAATATATTCGTTACATTAATTTTGTCATTGCAATGTGGATGGAGCACTTGAGGTGTTTTTTGAAGAAAAATATTAACATTTAGTGAAGTCTGCCTCCAAAGTATTTGGACAAAATTTAACTTGCTTGATTTAGATTCACTGAGGATATACAAGAAAAATATGCTAGTTGTTTTATTTCATCAGGCTCTAGTGCCAACTATGTGAAAGTGAGAAGAACATGTCGCTTTATCTATCCTTGCGTTTTTTTCACTTTTTGGGAAATATTTTTCCATTAAAATTTACTGTTTTAAATCTGCCTCCCAATCTTGAAATCTTCCCCTTAAGTCAAAGGACAACTTCTAGCTCTATTGATCTCATGTCACGGAAAAGGAGCAAAAATTCAGTAGCTCTCTATTTTTTTCTGCCCCTAAGATATGGACGTTTTCAGCCTTGCAATGTCATATATCATACAACTATATACATTTTTGTTATAACTATAATAAGTTTGCCTCCTGAGTAAATGGACAATTGGTACGGCAGTAGGGTGTGACTCTTAAGAAGTTATTTAATGGTCGGAATTCTAAGAACAAGAAAAATATATTCGTTACAATAATTTTGTCATTGCAATGTAGATGGAGCACTTGAGGTGTTTTTGAAGAAGAATATTAACATTTAGTGAAGTCTGCCTCCCAAGTATATGGACAAAATTTAACTTCCTTGATTTAGATTCACTGAGGATATACAAGAAAAATATGATAGTTGTTTTATTTCACCAGGCTCTAGTGCCAACTATGTGAAAGTGAGAAGAACATGTCGCTTTATCTATCCTTGCGTTTTTTTTCACTTTTTGGGAAATATTTTTCCATTAAAATTTACTGTTTTAAATCTGCCTCCAAATCTTGAAATCTTCCCCCTAAGTCAAAGGACAACTTCTAGCTCTATTCATCTCATGTCACGGAAAAGGAGGAAAAATTCAGTGCCTCTCTATTTTTTTCTGCCCCTAAGATATTAACGTTTTCAGCCTTGCAAAATCATATATTTTACAACTATATACATTTTTGTTATAACTATAATAAGTTTGCCTCCTGGGTAAATGGACAATTTTTTGCGGCAGTAGGGTTTGACTTTTTATATGACTTATTTAATGGTCGGAATTCCAAGAACAAGAAAAATATATTCGTTACAATAAATTTGTCATTGCAATGTGTTTATTGAAAACGTCAGGTCTTTTTGAAGAGGAATATTAGCATTTAATGAAGTCTGCCTCCCAAGTATATGGACAAAATCTAGCTTACGTGATTTAGATTCACTGAGGATATACAAGAAAAATATGATAGTTGTTTTATTTCATCAGGCTCTCTAGTATCAACTATGTAAATGTGAGAACAACATAGCGTTTTACCTATCCTAGCGTTTATTTGCAATGTTTTGGAATTATTTTTCCATTAAAATTTACTGTTTTAAATCTGCCTCCAAATCTTGAAATCTTCCCCCTAAGTCAAAGGAGAACTTCTAGCTCTATTGAACTCATGTCACGGAAAAGGAGGAAAAATTCAGTGGCTCTCTATTTTTTTCTGCCCCTAAGATATGGACGTTTTCAGCCTTGCAATGTCATATATCATAGAACTATATACATTTTTGTTATAACTATAATAAGTTTGCCTCCTGAGTAAATGGACAATTGGTACGGCATTAGGGTTTGACTTTTTATATGACTTATTTAATGGTCGGAATTCTAAGAACAAGAAAAATATATTCGTTACAATAATTTTGTCATTGCAATGTAGATGGAGCACTTGAGGTGTTTTTGAAGAAAAATATTAACATTTAGTGAAGTCTGCCTCCCAACTATATGGACAAAATTTAACTTCCTTGATTTAGATTCACTGAGGATATACAAGAAAAATATGATAGTTGTTTTATTTCATCAGGCTCTAGTGCCAACTATGTGAAAGTGAGAAGAACATGTCGCTTTATCTATCCTTGCGTTTTTTTCACTTTTTGGGAAATATTTTTCCATTAAAATTTACTGTTTTAAATCTGCCTCCTAATCTTGAAATCTTCCCCCTAAGTCAAAGGACAACTTCTAGCTCTTCATCTCATGTCACGGAAAGGAGCAAAAATTCAGTGGCTCTCTATTTTTTTCTGCCCCTAAGATATGGACGTTTTCAGCCTTGCAAAATCTTATATTTTACAACTATATACATTTTTGTTATAACTATAATAAGTTTGCCTCCTGAGTAAATGGACAATTGGTACGGCAGTAGGGTTTGACTTTTTATATGACTTATTTAATGGTCGGAATTCCAAGAACAAGAAAAATATATTCGTTACAATAATTTTGTCATTGCAATGTGTTTATTGAAAACGTCAGGTCTTTTTGAAGAGGAATATTAGCATTTAATGAAGTCTGCCTCCCAAGTATATGGACAAAATCTAGCTTACGTGATTTAGATTCACTGAGGATATACAAGAAAAATATGATAGTTGTTTTATTTCATCAGGCTCTCTAGTAACAACTATGTAAATGTGAGAACAACATAGCGTTTTACCTATCCTAGCGTTTATTTTCAATGTTTGGGAATTATTTTTCCACTAAAGTTTACTGTTTTAAATCTGCCTCCCAATCTTGAAATCTTCCCCCTAAGTCAAAGGACAACTTCTAGCTTTATTCATCTCATGTCACGGAAAAGGAGGAAAAATTCAGTGGCTCTCTTTTTTTTCTGCCCCTAAGATATGGACGTTTTCAGCCTTGCAGAATCATATATTTTACAACTATATACATTTTTGTTATAACTATAATAAGTTTGCCTCCTGAGTAAATGGACAATTGGTACGGCAGTAGGGTGTGACTCTTAAGAAGTTATTTAATGGTCGGAATTCTAAGAACAAGAAAAATATATTCGTTACAATAATTTTGTCATTGCAATGTAGATGGAGCACTTGAGGTGTTTTTGAAGAAGAATATTAACATTTAGTGAAGTCTGCCTCCCAAGTATATGGACAAAATTTAACTTCCTTGATTTAGATTCACTGAGGATATACAAGAAAAATATGATAGTTGTTTTATTTCATCAGGCTCTAGTGCCAACTATGTGAAAGTGAGAAGAACATGTCGCTTTATCTATCCTTGCGTTTTTTTCACTTTTTGGGAAATATTTTTCCATTAAAATTTACTGTTTTAAATCTTGCCCAATCTTGAAATCTTCCCCCTAAGTCAAAGGACAACTTCTAGCTCTATTCATCTCATGTTACGGAAAAGGAGCAAAAATTCAGTGGCTCTCTATTTTTTTCTGCCCCTATGATATGGACGTTTTCAGCCTAGCAGAATTATATATCATACAACTATATACATTTTTGTTATAACTATAATAAGTTTGCCTCTTGAGTAAACGGACAATTGGTACGGCAGTAGGGTTTGACTTTTTAGATGACTTATTTAATGGTCGGAATTTCAAGAACAAGAAAAATATATTCGTTACAATAATTTTGTCATTGCAATGTGTTTATTGAAAACGTCAGGTCTTTTTGAAGAGGAATATTAGCATTTAATGAAGTCTGCCTCCCAAGTATATGGACAAAATCTAGCTTACGTGATTTAGATTCACTGAGGATATACAAGAAAAATATGATAGTTGTTTTATTTCATCAGACTCTCTAGTAACAACTATGTAAATGTGAGAACAACATAGCGTTTTACCTATCCTAGCGTTTATTTTCAATGTTTGGGAATTATTTTTCCATTAAAGTTTACTGTTTTAAATCTGCCTCCCAATCTTGAAATCTTCCCCCTAAGTCAAAGGACAACTTCTAGCTTTATTCATCTCATGTCACGGAAAAGGAGGAAAAATTCAGTGGCTCTCTTTTTTTTCTGCCCCTAAGATATGGACGTTTTCAGCCTTGCAGAATCATATATTTTACAACTATATACATTTTTGTTATAACTATAATAAGTTTGTCTCCTGAGTAAATGGACAATTGGTACGGCAGTAGGGTGTGACTCTTAAGAAGTTATTTAATGGTCGGAATTCTAAGAACAAGAAAAATATATTCGTTACAATAATTTTGTCATTGCAATGTAGATGGAGCACTTGAGGTGTTTTTGAAGAAAAATATTAACATTTAGTGAAGTCTGCCTCCCAACTATATGGACAAAATTTAACTTCCTTGATTTAGATTCACTGAAGATATACAAGAAAAATATGATAGTTGTTTTATTTCATCAGGCTCTAGTGCCAACTATGTGAAAGTGAGAAGAACATGTCGCTTTATCTATCCTTGCGTTTTTTTCACTTTTTGGGAAATATTTTTCCATTAAAATTTACTGTTTTAAATCTGCCTCCTAATCTTGAAATCTTCCCCCTAAGTCAAAGGACAACTTCTAGCTCTTCATCTCATGTCACGGAAAGGAGCAAAAATTCAGTGGCTCTCTATTTTTTTCTGCCCCTAAGATATGGACGTTTTCAGCCTTGCAAAATCTTATATTTTACAACTATATACATTTTTGTTATAACTATAATAAGTTTGCCTCCTGAGTAAATGGACAATTGGTACGGCAGTAGGGTGTGACTCTTAAGAAGTTATTTAATGGTCGGAATTCTAAGAACAAGAAAAATATATTCGTTACAATAATTTTGTCATTGCAATGTAGATGGAGCACTTGAGGTGTTTTTGAAGAAGAATATTAACATTTAGTGAAGTCTGCCTCCCAAGTATATGGACAAAATTTAACTTCCTTGATTTAGATTCACTGAGGATATACAAGAAAAATATGATAGTTGTTTTATTTCATCAGGCTCTAGTGCCAACTATGTGAAAGTGAGAAGAACATGTCGCTTTATCTATCCTTGCGTTTTTTTCACTTTTTGGGAAATATTTTTCCATTAAAATTTACTGTTTTAAATCTTGCCCAATCTTGAAATCTTCCCCCTAAGTCAAAGGACAACTTCTAGCTCTATTCATCTCATGTTACGGAAAAGGAGCAAAAATTCAGTGGCTCTCTATTTTTTTCTGCCCCTAAGATATGGACGTTTTCAGCCTAGCAGAATTATATATCATACAACTATATACATTTTTGTTATAACTATAATAAGTTTGCCTCTTGAGTAAACGGACAATTGGTACGGCAGTAGGGTTTGACTTTTTAGATGACTTATTTAATGGTCGGAATTTCAAGAACAAGAAAAATATATTCGTTACAATAATTTTGTCATTGCAATGTGTTTATTGAAAACGTCAGGTCTTTTTGAAGAGGAATATTAGCATTTAATGAAGTCTGCCTCCCAAGTATATGGACAAAATCTAGCTTACGTGATTTAGATTCACTGAGAATATACAAGAAAAATATGATAGTTGTTTTATTTCATCAGGATCTCTAGTATCAACTATGTAAATATGAGAACAACATAGCGTTTTACCTATCCTAGCGTTTATTTTCAATGTTTGGGAATCATTTTTCCATTAAAATTTACTGTTTAAAATCTGCCTCCTAATCTTGAAATCTTCCCCCTAAGTCAAAGGACAACTTCTAGCTCTATTGATCTCATGTCACGGAAAAGGAGGAAAAATTCAGTGGCTCCCTATTTTTTTCTGCCCCTAAGATATGGACGTTTTAAGCCCTGCAATGTCATATATCATACAACTATATACATTTTTGTTATAACTATAATAAGTTTGCCTCCTGAGTAAATGGACAATTGGTACGGCAGTAGGGTGTGACTCTTAAGAAGTTATTTAATGGTCGGAATTCTAAGAACAAGAAAAATATATTCGTTACAATAATTTTGTCATTGCAATGTGTTTATTGAAAATGTCAGGTCTTTTTGAAGAAGAATATTAGCATTTAATGAAGTCTGCCTCCCAAGTATGTGGACAAAATTTAGCTTACGTGATTTAGATTCACTGAGAATATACAAGAAAAATATGATAGTCGTTTTATTTCATTAGGATCTCTAGTATCAACTATGTAAATGTGAGAACAACATAGCGTTTTAGCTATCCTAGCGTTTATTTTCAATGTTTGGGAATTATTTTTCCATTAAAATTTACTGTTTTAAATCTGCCTCCCAATCTTGAAATCTTCCCCCTAAGTCAAAGGACAACTTCTAGCTCTATTCATCTCAGGTCACGGAGAAGGAGCAAAAATACAGTAGCTCCCTATTTTTTTCTGCCCCCCAAGATATGGACGTTTTCAGCCTTGGAAAATCATATATTTTACAACTATATACATTTTTGTTATAACTATAATAAGTTTGCCTCCTGAGTAAATGGACAATTGGTACGGCAGTAGGGTGTGACTCTTAAGAAGTTATTTAATGGTCGGAATTCCAAGAACAAGAAAAATATATTCGTTACAATAATTTTGTCATTGCAATGTGTTTATTGAAAATGTCAGGTTTTTTTGAAGAAGAATATTAGCATTTAATGAAGTCTGCCTCCCAAGTATATGGACAAAATTTAGCTTACGTTATTTAGATTCACTGAGAATATACAAGAAAAATATGATAGTCGTTTTATTTCATTAGGATCTCTAGTATCAACTATGTAAATGTGAGAACAACATAGCGTTTTAGCTATCCTAGCGTTTATTTTCAATGTTTGGGAATTATTTTTCCATTAAAATTTACTGTTTTAAATCTGCCTCCCAATCTTGAAATCTTCCCCCTAAGTCAAAGGACAACTTCTAGCTCTATTCATCTCAGGTCACGGAGAAGGAGCAAAAATACAGTAGCTCCCTATTTTTTTCTGCCCCCTAAGATATGGACGTTTTCAGCCTTGGAAACACATATATTATACAAGTATATACATTTTTGTTATAACTGTAATAAGTTTGCTTCCTGCGTAAATGGACAATTGGTACGGCAGTAGGGTGTGACTCTTCAGAAAACTTATTTAATGGTCGGAATTCTAAGAACAAGAAAAACATATTCGTTACAATAATTTTGTCATTGCAATGTTGATGGAGCACTTGAGGTGTTTTTGAAGAAGAATATTAACATTTAGTGAAGTCTGCCTCCCAAGTATATGGATAAAATTTAGCTTACGTGATTTAGATTCACTGAGAATATACAAGAAAAATATGCTAGTTGTTTTATTTCATCAGGCTCTAGTGCCAACTATATGAAAGTGAGAAGAACATGTCGCTTTATCTATCCTTGCGTTTTTTTTCACTTTTTGGGAAATATTTTTCCATTAAAATTTACTGTTTTAAATCTGCCTCCCAATCTTGAAATCTTCCCCCTAAGTCAAAGGACAACTTCAGGCTCTATTCATCTCATGTCACGGAAAAGGAGCAAAAATTCAGTGGCTCTCTATTTTTTTCTGCCCCTAAGATATGGACGTTTTCAGCCTTGGAAAATCATATATTTTACAACTATATACATTTTTGTTATAACTATAATAAGTTTGCCTCCTTAGTAAATGGACAATTGGTACGGCAGTAGGGTTTGACTTTTTATATGACTTATTTAATGGTCGGAATTCCAAGAACAAGAAAAATATATTCTTTACAATAATTTTGTCATTGCAATGTGTTTATTGAAAACGTCAGGTCTTTTTGAAGAGGAATATTAGCATTTAATGAAGTCTGCCTCCCAAGTATATGGACAAAATCTAGCTTACGTGATTTAGATTCACTGAGGATATACAAGAAAAATATGATAGTTGTTTTATTTCATCAGACTCTCTGGTATCAACTATGTAAATGTGAGAACATAGCGTTTTACCTATCCTAGCGTTTATTTTCAATGTTTTGGAATTATTTTTCCATTAAAATGTACTGTTTAAAATCTGCCTCCTAATCTTGAAATCTTCCCCCTAAGTCAAAGGACAACTTCTAGCTCTATTGATCTCATGTCACGGAAAAGGAGCAAAAATTCAGTGGCTCCCTATTTTTTTCTGCCCCTAAGATATGGACGTTTTCAGCCTTGCAATGTCATATATCATACAACTATATACATTTTTGTTATAACTATAATAAGTTTGTCTCCTGAGTAAATGGACAATTGGTACGGCAGTAGGGTGTGACTCTTAAGAAGTTATTTAATGGTCGGAATTCTAAGAACAAGAAAAATATATTCGTTACATTAATTTTGTCATTGCAATGTGGATGGAGCACTTGAGGTGTTTTTGAAGAAGAATATTAACATTTAGTGAAGTCTGCCTCCCAAGTATATGGACAAAATTTAACTTCCTTGATTTAGATTCACTTAGGATATACAAGAAAAATATGATAGTTGTTTTATTTCATCAGGCTCTAGTGCCAACTATGTGAAAGTGAGAAGAACATGTCGCTTTATCTATCCTTGCGTTTTTTCACTTTTTGGGAAATATTTTTCCATTAAAATTTACTGTTTTAAATCTGCCTCCCAATCTTGAAATCTTCCCCCTAAGTCAAAGGACAACTTCTAGCTCTATTCATCTCATGTCACGGAAAAGGAGCAAAAATTCAGTGGCTCTCTATTTTTTTCTGCCCCTAAGATATGGACGTTTTCAGCCTTGGAAAATCATATATTTTACAACTATATACATTTTTGTTATAACTATAATAAGTTTGCCTCCTGAGTAAATTGACAATTGGTACGGCAGTAGGGTTTGACTTTTTATATGACTTATTTAATGGTCGGAATTCCAAGAACAAGAAAAATATATTCTTTACAATAATTTTGTCATTGCAATGTGTTTATTGAAAACGTCAGGTCTTTTTGAAGAGGAATATTAGCATTTAATGAAGTCTGCCTCCCAAGTATATGGACAAAATTTAGCTTACGTGATTTAGATTCACTGAGGATATACAAGAAAAATATGATAGTTGTTTTATTTCATCAGGCTCTCTAGTATCAACTATGTAAATGTGAGAACAACATAGCGTTTTAGCTATCCTAGCGTTTATTTTCAATGTTTGGGAATTATTTTTCCATTAAAATTTACTGTTTTAAATCTGCCTCCCAATCTTGAAATCTTCCCCTTAAGTCAAAGGACAACTTCTAGCTCTATTGATCTCATGTCACGGAAAAGGAGGAAAAATTCAGTGGCTCTCTATTTTTTCTGCCCCTAAGATATGGACGTTTTCAGCCTTGGAAAATCAAATATTTTACAACTATATACATTTTTGTTATAACTATAATGAGTTTGCGTCCTGAGTAAATTAACAATTGGCACGGCAGTAGGCTTTGACTTTTTAGATGACTTATTTAATGGTCGGAATTCCAAGAACAAGAAAAATATATTGGTTACAATAATTTTGTCATTGCAATGTGTTTATTGAAAACGTCAGGTCTTTTTGAAGAGGAATATTAGCATTTAATGAAGTCTGCCTCCAAAGTATATGGACAAAATTTAGCTTACGTGATTTAGATTCACTGAGGATATACAACATAAATACGATAGTTGTTTTTTTTTTCATCAGGCTCTCTGGTATCAACTATGTAAATGTGAGAACATAGCGTTTTACCTATCCTAGCGTTTATTTTCAATGTTTTGGAATTATTTTTCCATTAAAATGTACTGTTTAAAATCTGCCTCCCAATCTTGGAATCTTCCCCCTAAGTCAAAGGACAACTTCTAGCTCTATTGATCTCATGTCACGGAAAAGGAGTAAAAATTCAGTGGCTCCCTATTTTTTTCTGCCCCTAAGATATGGACGTTTTCAGCCTTGCAATGTCATATATCATACAACTATATACATTTTTGTTATAACTATAATAAGTTTGTCTCCTGAGTAAATGGACAATTGGTACGGCAGTAGGGTGTGACTCTTAAGAAGTTATTTAATGGTCGGAATTCTAAGAACAAGAAAAATATATTCGTTACATTAATTTTGTCATTGCAATGTGGATGGAGCACTTGAGGTGTTTTTGAAGAAGACTATTAACATTTAGTGAAGTCTGCCTCCCAAGTATATGGACAAAATTTAACTTCCTTGATTTAGATTCACTTAGGATATACAAGAAAAATATGATAGTTGTTTTATTTCATCAGGCTCTAGTGCCAACTATGTGAAAGTGAGAAGAACATGTCGCTTTATCTATCCTTGCGTTTTTTTCACTTTTTGGGAAATATTTTTCCATTAAAATTTACTGTTTTAAATCTGCCTCCCAATCTTGAAATCTTCCCCCTAAGTCAAAGGACAACTTCTAGCTCTATTCATCTCATGTCACGGAAAAGGAGCAAAAATTCAGTGGCTCTCTATTTTTTTCTGCCCCTAAGATATGCACGTTTTCAGCCTTGGAAAATCATATATTTTACAACTATATACATTTTTGTTATAACTATAATAAGTTTGCCTCCTGAGTAAATTGACAATTGGTACGGCAGTAGGGTTTGACTTTTTATATGACTTATTTAATGGTCGGAATTCCAAGAACAAGAAAAATATATTCTTTACAATAATTTTGTCATTGCAATGTGTTTATTGAAAACGTCAGGTCTTTTTGAAGAGGAATATTAGCATTTAATGAAGTCTGCCTCCCAAGTATATGGACAAAATTTAGCTTACGTGATTTAGATTCACTGAGGATATACAAGAAAAATATGATAGTTGTTTTATTTCATCAGGCTCTCTAGTATCAACTATGTAAATGTGAGAACAACATAGCGTTTTAGCTATCCTAGCGTTTATTTTCAATGTTTGGGAATTATTTTTCCATTAAAATTTACTGTTTTAAATCTGCCTCCCAATCTTGAAATCTTCCCCTTAAGTCAAAGGACAACTTCTAGCTCTATTGATCTCATGTCACGGAAAAGGAGGAAAAATTCAGTGGCTCTCTATTTTTTTCTGCCCCTAAGATATGAACGTTTTAAGCCCTGCAATGTCATATATCATACAACTATATACATTTTTGTTATAACTATAATAAGTTTGCCTCCTGAGTAAATGGACAATTGGTACGGCAGTAGGGTGTGACTCTTAAGAAGTTATTTAATGGTCGGAATTCTAAGAACAAGAAAAATATATTCGTTACATTAATTTTGTCATTGCAATATGGATGGAGCACTTGAGGTGTTTTTGAAGAAGAATATTAACATTTAGTGAAGTCTGTCTCCCAAGTATATGGACAAAATTTAACTTCCTTGATTTAGATTCACTTAGGATATACAAGAAAAATATGATAGTTGTTTTATTTCATCAGGCTCTAGTGCCAACTATGTGAAAGTGAGAAGAACATGTCGCTTTATCTATCCTTGCGTTTTTTTTTTCACTTTTTGGGAAATATTTTTCCATTAAAATTTACTGTTTTAAATCTGCCTCCCAATCTTGAAATCTTCCCCCTAAGTCAAAGGACAACTTCTAGCTCTATTCATCTCATGTCACGGAAAAGGAGCAAAAATTCAGTGGCTCTCTATTTTTTTCTGCCCCTAAGATATGGACGTTTTCAGCCTTGGAAAATCAAATATTTTACAACTATATACATTTTTGTTATAACTATAATGAGTTTGCGTCCTGAGTAAATTAACAATTGGCACGGCAGTAGGGTTTGACTTTTTAGATGACTTATTTAATGGTCGGAATTCCAAGAACAAGAAAAATATATTGGTTACAATAATTTTGTCATTGCAATGTGTTTATTGAAAACGTCAGGTCTTTTTGAAGAGGAATATTAGCATTTAATGAAGTCTGCCTCCAAAGTATATGGACAAAATTTAGCTTACGTGATTTAGATTCACTGAGGATATACAACATAAATATGATAGTTGTTTTATTTCATCAGGCTCTCTGGTATCAACTATGTAAATGTGAGAACATAGCGTTTTACCTATCCTAGCGTTTATTTTCAATGTTTTGGAATTATTTTTCCATTAAAATGTACTGTTTTAAATCTGCCTCCCAATCTTGGAATCTTCCCCCTAAGTCAAAGGACAACTTCTAGCTCTATTGATCTCATGTCACGGAAAAGGAGCAAAAATTCAGTGGCTCCCTATTTTTTTCTGCCCCTAAGATATGGACGTTTTCAGCCTTGCAATGTCATATATCATACAACTATATACATTTTTGTTATAACTATAATAAGTTTGTCTCCTGAGTAAATGGACAATTGGTACGGCAGTAGGGTGTGACTCTTAAGAAGTTATTTAATGGTCGGAATTCTAAGAACAAGAAAAATATATTCGTTACATTAATTTTGTCATTGCAATGTGGATGGAGCACTTGAGGTGTTTTTGAAGAAGAATATTAACATTTAGTGAAGTCTGCCTCCCAAGTATATGGACAAAATTTAACTTCCTTGATTTAGATTCACTTAGGATATACAAGAAAAATATGATAGTTGTTTTATTTCATCAGGCTCTAGTGCCAACTATGTGAAAGTGAGAAGAACATGTCGCTTTATCTATCCTTGCGTTTTTTCACTTTTTGGGAAATATTTTTCCATTAAAATTTACTGTTTTAAATCTGCCTCCCAATCTTGAAATCTGCCCCCTAAGTCAAAGGACAACTTCTAGCTCTATTCATCTCATGTCACGGAAAAGGAGCAAAAATTCAGTGGCTCTCTATTTTTTTCTGCCCCTAAGATATGGACGTTTTCAGCCTTGCAAAATCAAATATTTTACAACTATATACATTTTTGTGATAACTATAATAAGTTTGCCTCCTGAGTAAATTAACAATTGGCACGGCAGTAGGGTTTGACTTTTTAGATGACTTATTTAATGGTCGGAATTCCAAGAACAAGAAAAATATATTCGTTACATTAATTTTGTCATTGCAATGTGGATGGAGCACTTGAGGTGTTTTTGAAGAAGAATATTAACATTTAGTGAAGTCTGCCTCCCAAGTATATGGACAAAATTTAACTTCCTTGATTAAGATTCACTTAGGATATACAAGAAAAATATGATAGTTGTTTTATTTCATCAGGCTGTAGTGCCAACTATGTGAAAGTGAGAAGAACATGTCGCTTTATCTATCCTTGCGTTTTTTTCACTTTTTGGGAAATATTTTTCCATTAAAATTTACTGTTTTAAATCTGCCTCCCAATCTTGAAATCTTCCCCCTAAGTCAAAGGACAACTTCTAGCTCTATTCATCTCATGTCACGGAAAAGGAGCAAAAATTCAGTGGCTCTCTATTTTTTTCTGCCCCTAAGATATGGACGTTTTCAGCCTTGGAAAATCATATATTTTACAACTATATACATTGTTGTTATAACTATAATGAGTTTGCGTCCTGAGTAAATTAACAATTGGCACGGCAGTAGGGTTTGACTTTTTATATGACTTATTTAATGGTCGGAATTCCAAGATCAAGAAAAATATATTCTTTACAATAATTTTGTCATTGCAATGTGTTTATTGAAAACGTCAGGTCTTTTTGAAGAGGAATATTAGCATTTAATGAAGTCTGCCTCCCAAGTATATGGACAAAATTTAGCTTACGTGATTTAGATTCACTGAAGATATACAAGAAAAATATGATAGTTGTTTTATTTCATCAGGCTCTCTAGTATCAACTATTTAAATGTGAGAACAACATAGCGTTTTAGCTATCCTAGCGTTTATTTTCAATGTTTGGGAATTATTTTTCCATTAAAATTTACTGTTTTAAATCTGCCTCCCAATCTTGAAATCTTCCCCTTAAGTCAAAGGACAACTTCTAGCTCTATTGATCTCATGTCACGGAAAAGGAGCAAAAAATCAGTGGCTCCCTATTTTTTTCTGCCCCTAAGATATGGACGTTTTAAGCCTTGCAATGTCATATCTCATACAACTATATACATTTTTGTTATAACTATAATAAGTTTGCCTCCTGAGTAAATGGACAATTGGTACGGCAGTAGGGTGTGACTCTTAAGAAGTTATTTAATGGTCGGAATTCTAAGAACAAGAAAAATATATTCGTTACATTAATTTTGTCATTGCAATGTGGATGGAGCACTTGAGGTGTTTTTGAAGAAGAATATTAACATTTAGTGAAGTCTGCCTCCCAAGTATATGGACAAAATTTAACTTCCTTGATTTAGATTCACTTAGGATATACAAGAAAAATATGATAGTTGTTTTATTTCATCAGGCTCTAGTGCCAACTATGTGAAAGTGAGAAGAACATGTCGCTTTATCTATCCTTGCGTTTTTTCACTTTTTGGGAAATATTTTTCCATTAAAATTTACTGTTTTAAATCTGCCTCCCAATCTTGAAATCTGCCCCTTAAGTCAAAGGACAACTTCTAGCTCTATTCATCTCATGTCACGGAAAAGGAGCAAAAATTCAGTGGCTCTCTATTTTTTTCTGCCCCTAAGATATGGACGTTTTCAGCCTTGCAAAATCAAATATTTTACAACTATATACATTTTTGTGATAACTATAATAAGTTTGCCTCCTGAGTAAATTAACAATTGGCACGGCAGTAGGGTTTGACTTTTTAGATGACTTATTTAATGGTCGGAATTCCAACAACAAGAAAAATATATTCGTTACATTAATTTTGTCATTGCAATGTGGATGGAGCACTTGAGGTGTTTTTGAAGAAGAATATTAACATTTAGTGAAGTCTGCCTCCCAAGTATATGGACAAAATTTAACTTCCTTGATTTAGATTCACTTAGGATATACAAGAAAAATATGATAGTTGTTTTATTTCATCAGGCTCTAGTGCCAACTATGTGAAAGTGAGAAGAACATGTCGCTTTATCTATCCTTGCGTTTTTTTCACTTTTTGGGAAATATTTTTCCATTAAAATTTACTGTTTTAAATCTGCCTCCCAATCTTGAAATCTTCCCCCTAAGTCAAAGGACAACTTCTAGCTCTATTCATCTCATGTCACGGAAAAGGAGCAAAAATTCAGTGGCTCTCTATTTTTTTCTGCCCCTAAGATATGGACGTTTTCAGCCTTGGAAAATCATATATTTTACAACTATATACATTGTTGTTATAACTATAATGAGTTTGCGTCCTGAGTAAATTAACAATTGGCACGGCAGTAGGGTTTGACTTTTTATATGACTTATTTAATGGTCGGAATTCCAAGATCAAGAAAAATATATTCTTTACAATAATTTTGTCATTGCAATGTGTTTATTGAAAACGTCAGGTCTTTTTGAAGAGGAATATTAGCATTTAATGAAGTCTGCCTCCCAAGTATATGGACAAAATTTAGCTTACGTGATTTAGATTCACTGAAGATATACAAGAAAAATATGATAGTTGTTTTATTTCATCAGGCTCTCTAGTATCAACTATTTAAATGTGAGAACAACATAGCGTTTTAGCTATCCTAGCGTTTATTTTCAATGTTTTGGAATTATTTTTCCATTAAAATTTACTGTTTTAAATCTGCCTCCCAATCTTGAAATCTTCCCCTTAAGTCAAAGGACAACTTCTAGCTCTATTGATCTCATGTCACGGAAAAGGAGCAAAAATTCAGTGGCTCCCTATTTTTTTCTGCCCCTAAGATATGGACGTTTTAAGCCTTGCAATGTCATATCTCATACAACTATATACATTTTTGTTATAACTATAATAAGTTTGCCTCCTGAGTAAATGGACAATTGGTACGGCAGTAGGGTGTGACTCTTAAGAAGTTATTTAATGGTCGGAATTCTAAGAACAAGAAAAATATATTCGTTACATTAATTTTGTCATTGCAATGTGGATGGAGCACTTGAGGTGTTTTTGAAGAAGAATATTAACATTTAGTGAAGTCTGTCTCCCAAGTATATGGACAAAATTTAACTTCCTTGATTTAGATTCACTTAGGATATACAAGAAAAATATGATAGTTGTTTTATTTCATCAGGCTCTAGTGCCAACTATGTGAAAGAGGGAAGAACATGTCGCTTTATGTATCCTTGCGTTTTTTTTTTCACTTTTTGGGAAATATTTTTCCATTAAAATTTACTGTTTTAAATCTGCCTCCCAATCTTGAAATCTTCCCCCTAAGTCAAAGGACAACTTCTAGCTCTATTCATCTCATGTCACGGAAAAGGAGCAAAAATTCAGTGGCTCTCCATTTTTTCTGCCCCTAAGATATGGACGTTTTCAGCCTTGGAAAATCAAATATTTTACAACTATATACATTTTTGTTATAACTATAATGAGTTTGCGTCCTGAGTAAATTAACAATTGGCACGGCAGTAGGGTTTGACTTTTTAGATGACTTATTTAATGGTCGGAATTCCAAGAACAAGAAAAATATATTGGTTACAATAATTTTGTCATTGCAATGTGTTTATTGAAAACGTCAGGTCTTTTTGAAGAGGAATATTAGCATTTAATGAAGTCTGCCTCCAAAGTATATGGACAAAATTTAGCTTACGTGATTTAGATTCACTGAGGATATACAACATAAATACGATAGTTGTTTTTTTTCATCAGGCTCTCTGGTATCAACTATGTAAATGTGAGAACATAGCGTTTTACCTATCCTAGCGTTTATTTTGAAAGTTTTGAAATTATTTTTCCATTAAAATGTACTGTTTAAAATCTGCCTCCCAATCTTGGAATCTTCCCCCTAAGTCAAAGGACAACTTCTAGCTCTATTGATCTCATGTCACGGAAGAGGAGTAAAAATTCAGTGGCTCCCTATTTTTTTCTGCCCCTAAGATATGGACGTTTTCAGCCTTGCAATGTCATATATCATACAACTATATACATTTTTGTTATAACTATAATAAGTTTGTCTCCTGAGTAAATGGACAATTGGTACGGCAGTAGGGTGTGACTCTTAAGAAGTTATTTAATGGTCGGAATTCTAAGAACAAGAAAAATATATTCGTTACATTAATTTTGTCATTGCAATGTGGATGGAGCACTTGAGGTGTTTTTGAAGAAGAATATTAACATTTAGTGAAGTCTGCCTCCCAAGTATATGGACAAAATTTAACTTCCTTGATTTAGATTCACTTAGGATATACAAGAAAAATATGATAGTTGTTTATTTCATCAGGCTCTAGTGCCAACTATGTGAAAGTGAGAAGAACATGTCGCTTTATCTATCCTTGCGTTTTTTTCACTTTTTGGGAAATATTTTTCCATTAAAATTTACTGTTTTAAATCTGCCTCCCAATCTTGAAATCTTCCCCCTAAGTCAAAGGACAACTTCTAGCTCTATTCATCTCATGTCACGGAAAAGGAGCAAAAATTCAGTGGCTCTCTATTTTTTTCTGCCCCTAAGATATGGACGTTTTCAGCCTTGCAAAATCAAATATTTTACAACTATATACATTTTTGTGATAACTATAATAAGTTTGCCTCCTGAGTAAATTAACAGTTGGCACGGCAGTAGGGTTTGACTTTTTAGATGACTTATTTAATGGTCGGAATTCCAAGAACAAGAAAAATATATTGGTTACAATAATTTTGTCATTGCAATGTGTTTATTGAAAACGTCAGGTCTTTTTGAAGAGGAATATTAGCATTTAATGAAGTCTGCCTCCAAAGTATATGGACAAAATTTAGCTTACGTGATTTAGATTCACTGAGGATATACAACATAAATATGATAGTTGTTTTATTTCATCAGGCTCTCTAGTATCAACTATGTAAATGTGAGAACATAGCGTTTTACCTATCCTAGCGTTTATTTTCAATGTTTTGGAATTATTTTTGCATTAAAATGTACTGTTTAAAATCTGCCTCCCTATCTTGGAATCTTCCCCCTAAGTCAAAGGACAACTTCTAGCTCTATTCATCTCATGTCACGGAGAAGGAGCAAAAATACAGTGGCTCCCTATTTTTTTCTGCCCCTAAGATATAGACGTCTTCAGCCTTGGAAAATCATATATCATAAAACTTTATACATTTTTGTTATAACTATAATAAGTTTACCTCCTGCGTAAATAGACAATTGGTACGGCAGTAGGGTGTGATTTTAAGAAGACTTATTTAATAGTCGGAATTCTAAGAACAAGAAAAATATATTCGTTACAATAATTTTGTTACTGCAATGTGTTTATTGAAAACGTGAGGTCTTTTTGAAGAAGAATATTAGCATTTAGTGAAGTCTGCCTCCCAACTATATGGACAAAATTTAACTCCCGCGATTTAGATTCGCTGAGGATTTACAAAAAAAACATGATAGCTGTTTTATTTCATCAGGCTCTCTAGTGCCAACAATGTAAATGTGAAATTAACAGGGCTATTTTCGTATCCTAACATCTTTTTTTTTATCTTTTTGGGAATTATTCTTTCATAAAAACTTACTATTTTAAATCTGCCTCGCAAAATATGGAGAAAGAATAGTGTCAATATGCGGACTTGTTGACTATATCTGAGAATCTTGCAATCTGCTTGTGTCTTTATTATTTAGATTCTGTTTAGGAAAACATGAGATCTAATACCAGCAGAGGCTGTTTAGTAAAATAAGTGTTGTTGTTGTTGGAAGAGTCTACTTCCAACTGATGACCATTTTTTGGTGGGACATCATGTAAAATATGAATCGGTGTCTCAGACTGACTATGGACTTGTGCCCATCGTTAGGCTTATCGTAGTTAAGGCTAATTAAGTGTAAAGTCGTCGAAACATACAAGACTTCAGTTTTTCTTTAAACGTTCAAAGTTATAAAATGTTCTAGAAATCAGAATTCAACATTTGTGTAGTTAGAAAGGAATGAAATTGTTATTGGAACTGTTAGTCTTGTATATCTTAAAATTTCTTTCAAATATGAAATGTTGCACACGGTTATCAGCTGAATTAAATTTGCAGATAATGAAAATAGGAAGTTGATTCTTGTTTCGTATAATTTGTATGGCATTGCTTTTATTAATAACTACTAAGTTTTACACTTGTTACGTAATTTTTCATTAAAATATGTTTCAAACCAAATCTATTTCTAGGATGCATCAATACCTTTTAGAAGATTTCTGTAATGAAGTGTGTTTTCTAAGAATAGAAGCAACATTTTAGAACTACTGATTTGGATAAGTAAAAAAAATATTATGCGTGAAAAATGCACTCCATTTATATGCTAGGACAAACATTTGATAAAGACTGCCTCCTAGCTATATGGACAATTGTTACAGCAGTAGGGTGTGACTTTTAAGAAGACTTATTTAATAGTCGGAATTCTAAGAACAAGAGCAACATTTTCGTTACAATATTTTTGCCATTGTAATGTGTACAGAAAACTTGAGGTCTTTTTGAAGAAGAATATTAACATTTACTGAAGTCTGCCTCCCAACTATATGGACAAAATTTAACTTCCGTGATTTAGATTCACTGAGGATATACAAGAAAGATATGATAATTATTTTATTTCATCAGACTCTCTAGTGCCAACTATGTAAATGTGAGAACAACATGTCTCTTTACCTATCCTTGCGTTTTTTTAAATGTTTGGGAATTATATTTCCATTAAAATTTACTGTTCTAAATCTGCCTGACAATCTGGAAATCTTCCCCCTAAGTCAAAGGACAACTTATAGCTCTATTCATCTCATGTCACGGAGAAGGAGCAAAAATACAGTGGCTCCGTATTTTTGTCTGCCCCTAAGATATGGACATTTTCAGCCTTGCAATATCATATATCATACAACTATATACATTTTTGTAATAACTATAATAAGCTTGCCTCCTGAGTAAATGGACAATTGGTACGGCAGTAGGGTTTGACTTTTTAGATGACTTATTTAATGGTCGGAATTCCAAGAACAAAAAAAAATATATTGGTTACAATAATTTTGTCATTGCAATGTGTTTATGGAAAACGTGAGGTCATTTTGAAGGGGAATATTAGCATTTAAAGAAGTCTGCCTCCCAAGTATATGGACAAAATTTAGCTTCCGTGATTTGGATTCACTGAGGATATACAAGAAAAATATGATAGTTGTTTTATTTCATCAGGCTCTCTAGTATCAACTATGTAAATGTGAGAAAAACAGAGCGTTTTACCTAGCGTTTTCAATGTTTGGGAATTATTTTTCAATTAAAAGTTACTGTTTAAATCTGCCTCCCAATCTTGAAATCTTCCCCCTAAGTCAAAGGACAACTTCTAGCTCTATTCATCTCATGTCACGGAGAAGGAGCAAAAATACAGTGGCTCCCTATTTTTTTCTGCCCCTAAGATATGGACGTTTTCAGCCTTGCAAAATCATATATCATAAAACTTTATACATTTTTGTTATAACTATAATAAGTTTGCCTCCTGAGTAAATGGACAATTGGTACGGCAGTAGGGTTTGACTCTTAAGAAGACTTATTTAATGGTCGGAATTCTAAGAACAAGAAAAATATATTCATTACAATAATTTTGTCATTGCAATGTGGATGGAACACTTGAGGTCTTTTTGAAGAAGAATATTAACATTTAGTGAAGTCTGCCCCCCAAGTATATGGACAAAATTTAGCTTACGTGATTTAGATTCACTGAGGATATACAAGAAAAATATGATAGTTGTTTTATTTCATCAGGCTCTCTAGTATCAACTATGTAAATGTGAGAACAACATTGCGTTTTACCTATCCTAGCGTTTATTTTCAAGCCATGGGAATTATTTTTCCATTAAAATTTACTGTTTGAAATCTGCCTCCCAATCTTGAAATCTTCCCCCTAAGTCAAAGGACAACTTCTAGCTCTATTCATCTCATGTCACGAAGAAGGAGCAAAAATACAGTGGCTCCCTATTTTTTTCTGCCCCTAAGATATGGACGTTTTCAGCCTTGGAAAATCATATATCATAAAACTATATACATTTTTGTTATAACTATAATAAGTTTGCCTCCTGAGTAAATGGACGATTGGTACGGCAGTAGGGTGTGACTCTTAAGAAGACTTATTTAAAGGTCGGATTTCTAAGAACAAGAAAGATATATTCAATACAATAATTTTGTCATTGCAATGTGTTTTTTGAAAACGTCAGGTTTTTTTGAAGAAGAATATTAGCATTTAGTGAAGTCTGCCTCCCAAGTATATGGACAAAATTTAGCTTTCGTGATTTAGATTCACTGAGGATATACAAGAAAAATATGATACTTGTTTTATTTTGTCAGGCTCTCTAGTATCAACTATGTAAATGTGAGAACAACATAGCGTTTTACCTATCCTAGCGTTTATTTTCAATGTTTTGGAATTATTTTTCCATTATAATTTACTGTTTGAAATCTGCCTCCCAATCTTGAAATCTTCCCCCTAAGTCAAACGACAACTTCTAGCTATATTCATCTCATGTCACGGAAAAGGAGCAGAAATTCAGTGGCTTCCTATTTTTTTCTGCCCCTAAGTTATGGATTTTTCACCCTCGGAAAATCATATATTTTACAACTATATACATTTTTGTTATAACTATAATGAGTTTGCGTCCTGAGTAAATGAACAATTGGCACGGCAGTAGGGTTTGACTTTTTAGATGACTTATTTAATGGTCGGAATTCCAAGAACAAGAAAAATATATTGGTTACAATAATTTTGTCATTGCAATGTGTTTATTGAAAACGTCAGGTCTTTTTGAAGAAGAATATTAGCATTTAGTGAAGTCTGCCTCCAAAGTATATGGACAAAATTTAGCTTCCGTGATTTAGATTCACTGAGGATATACAAGAAAAATATGATAGTTGTTTTATTTCGTCAGGCTGTCTAGTATCAACTATGTAAATGTCAGAACAACATAGCGTTTGACCTATCCTAGCGTTTATTTTCAATGTTTGGGAATTATTTTTCCATTAAAATTTACTGTTTTAAATCTGCCTCCCAATCTTGAGATCTTCTCCCTAAGTCAAAGGACAACTTCTAGCTCTATTGATCTCATGTCACGGAGAAGGAGCAAAAATACAGTGGCTCCCTGTTTTTAGCTGCCTCTAAGATATGGACGTTTTCAGCCTTGGAAAATCACATATCATACAACTATATAGATTTTTGTGATAACTATAATAAGTCTTCCTCTTGAGCAAATGCACAATTGGTACGGCATTAGGGTGTGATTTTAAGAAGACTTATTTAATAGTCAGAATTCTAAGAACAAGAAAAATATATTCGTTACAATAATTTTGTCACTGCAATGTGTTTATTGAAAACGTGAGGTCTTTTTGAAGAAGAATATTAGCATTTAGTGAAGTCTGCCTCCCAACTATATGGACAAAATTTAACTCCCGCGATTTAGATTCGCAGAGGATATACAAGAAAAATATGATAGTTGTTTTATTTCATCAGGCTCTCTAGTGCCAACAATGTAAATGTGAAATTAACAGGGCTATTTTCGTATCCTGACATCTTTTTTATCTTTCTCGGAATTATTCTTTCATAAAAACTTACTATTTTAAATCTGCCTCACAAAATATGGAGAAAGAATAGTGTCAATATGCGGACTTGTTGACTATATCTGAGAATCTTGCAATCTTCTTGTGTCTTTATTATTTAGATTCTGTGTAGGAAAACATGAGATCTAATACCAGCAGTGGCTGTTTAGTAAAATAAGTGTTGTTGTTGTTGGAAGAGTCTACTTCCAACTGATGACCATTTTTTGGTGGGACATCATGTAAACTATGAATCGGTGTCTCAGACTGACTATGGACTTGTGCCCATCGTTAGGCTTATCGTAGTTAAGGCTAATTAAGTGTAAAGTCGTCGAAACATACAAGACTTCAGTTTTTCTTTAAACGTTCAAAGTTATAAAATGTTCTAGAAATCAGAATTCAACATTTGTGTAGTTAGAAACGAATGAAATTGTTATTGGAACTGTTAGTCTTGTATATCTTAAAATTTCTTTCAAATATGAAATGTTGCACACGGTTATCAGCTGAATTAAATTTGCAGATAATGAAAATAGGAAGTTGATTCTTGTTTCGTATAATTTGTATGGCATTGCTTTTATTAATAACTACTAAGTTTTACACTTGTTACGTAATTTTTCATTAAAATATGTTTCAAACCAAATCTATTTCTAGGATGCATCAATACCTTTTAGAAGATTTCTGTAATGAAGTGTGTTTTCTAAGAATAGAAGCAACATTTTAGAACTACTGATTTGGATAAGTAAAAAAAATATTATGCGTGAAAAATGCACTCCATTTATATGCTAGGACAAACATTTGATAAAGACTGCCTCCTAGCTATATGGACAATTGTTACAGCAGTAGGGTGTGACTTTTAAGAAGACTTATTTAATAGTCGGAATTCTAAGAACAAGAGCAACATTTTCGTTACAATATTTTTGCCATTGCAATGTGTACAGAAAACTTGAGGTCTTTTTGAAGAAGAATATTAACATTTACTGAAGTCTGCCTCCCAACTATATGGACAAAATTTAACTTCCGTGATTTAGATTCACTGAGGATATACAAGAAAGATATGATAATTGTTTTATTTCATCAGACTCTCTAGTGCCAACTATGTAAATGTGAGAACAACATGTCTCTTTACCTATCCTTGCGTTTTTTTAAATGTTTGGGAATTATATTTCCATTAAAATTTACTGTTTTAAATCTGCCTGACAATCTTGAAATCTTCCCCCTAAGTCAAAGGACAACTTCTAGCTCTATTCATCTCATGTCATGGAGAAGGAGCAAAAATACAGTGGCTCCCTATTTTTTTCTGCCCCTAAGATATGGACGTTGTCAGCCTTGGAAAATCATACATCATACAACTATATACATTTTTTTTATAACTATAATAAGTTTGCCTCCTGAGTAAATGGACAATTGGTACGGCAGTAAGGTTTGACTTTTAAGAAGATTTATTTAATTGTCGGAATTCTAAGAAAATATATTCCTTACAATAATTTTTTCATTGCAATGTGGATGACCATGTTTCTTATAATTACTATAAATCTGCATCCTATTATATGGACAGTTGTTACAGCAGTAGGGTGTGACTTTTAGGAAGAGTTATTTTTCAGTTGGAATTCTCAGAAAAAAGTATATTCGTTACAATATTTTTGTTTTTGCAATGTGTAAGGACTTTTTAAAAAAGAATATTAACATTTAGCGAAGTCTGCCTCATAAGTATATGTTAAAACTTAATTGCCTCTTTGACAAATGGATTTCTTTACTCCATCAAAATAAAGAAAAAAACCACTTATGACTATGGACAAAATTGCCCCACAAGACGACAGACAAAATATTACCCTTAAGACCATAGTGATATGACCTGTTTGTTTTACCTCACAATACGACGGACAAAGGTTCTTCCTATACAAGTGGATGCTTTTATCCCACGAGAGAATTGACAAAGTCAGTTGAGTCGTAGACGAGTGGATGCCTTTACCCAACCGAAAATAAAGAAAAAATTCCTTCCCGTTCAACTGGATGCTTTACCATCTGTCTGTCGTGCAAGTGGATGCTTTACCACACAGTCCGACGGACAATGGTGTCTCCTATACAAGCGAATGCATTTACTCCACGAGACAGTGGACAAACGTAGTTGCCTCCTAGGCAAGTGGATGCCTTTACCCCACCAAAAATAATGACAAAAGTTGTCTCCAATGCAACTGGATGCTTTTACCACACATGACGATGGACAAAATTGTCCCACAGGACGACAGACAAAATATTACCCTTGAAACCATAGTGGCATGGCCTGCTTGTTTTAGCCCACAAGCCGTCGGACAAATCTGCCTCCCATGCAAATGGATGCTTTTACTGCACAATACGACATACAAAAGTGCCTTCTATACAAGTGGATGCTTTCACCCCATGAGACAATGGACAAAATTAGTTGCCTCCTAAGCAAATGGATGCTTTTACCACACATGACGATGGACAAAATTGCCCCACAAGACGACAGACAAAATTTCCCCACAAGACGACAGACAAAATTGCCCCACAAGACGACAGACAAAATTGCCCCACAAGACGACAGACAAAATTTCCCCACAAGACGACAGACAAAATTTCCCCTTAAGACCATTTCACTCGCACCCAAAATTTGTCCAAATCATGAGTGGCAAATTCCTCTTAAACATGGACAAATGCGATTCCCCCTAAGAAAATTCCCCATAAGACGAGTTTGTCGGCCTGTCCGTCCGTCCGTCCGTCCGTCCCCTCTTCAAGCTAAGGACTTTGTGGACACCACTTCTATATCAACGAAGCATAATTCAGCTTTCATATTTAATACAGGCAAAATATAGGGTATAAAGATGTGCAACGTCAAGGTTTCAGTTTGATCGAAGCAAAATTGACAAATTGACAGGCTTTTGAAAATCGTCGAAAATAGACATATGTGCACATGTATAGGACTTTGTGGACACCACTTCTATATCAACGAAGCATAATTCAGCTTTCATATTTCATACAGGCAAAATATAGGGTATAAAGATGTGCAACGTCAAGGTTTCAGTTTGATCGAAGCAAAATTGACAAATTGACAGGCTTTTGAAAATCGTCGAAAATAGACATATGTGCACATGTATAGGACTTTGTGGACACCACTTCTATATCAACGAAGCATAATTCAGCTTTCATATTTCATACAGGCAAAATATAGTGTATAAAGATGTGCAACGTCAAGGTTTCAGTTTGATCGAAGCAAAATTGACAAATTGACAGGCTTTTGAAAATCGTCGAAAATAGACATATGTGCACATGTATAGGACTTTGTGGACACCACTTCTATATCAACGAAGCATAATTCAGCTTTCATATTTCATACAGGCAAAATATAGTGTATAAAGATGTGCAACGTCAAGGTTTCAGTTTGATCGAAGCAAAATTGACAAATTGACAGGCTTTTGAAAATCGTCGAAAATAGACATATGTGCACATGTATAGGACTTTGTGGACACCACTTCTATATCAACGAAGCATAATTCAGCTTTCATATTTCATACAGGCAAAATATAGGGTATAAAGATGTGCAACGTCAAGGTTTCAGTTTGATGAAAGCAAAATTGACAAATTGACAGGCTTTTGAAAATCGTCGAAAATAGACATATGTGCACATGTATAGGACTTTGTGGACACCACTTCTATATCAACGAAGCATAATTCAGCTTTCATATTTCATATAGGCAAAATATAGGGTATAAAGATGTGCAACGTTAAGGTTTCAGTTTGATGGAAGCAAAATTGACAAATTGACAGGCTTTTGAAAATCGTCGAAAATAGACATATGTGCACATGTATAGGACTTTGTGGACACCACTTCTATATCAACGAAGCATAATTCAGCTTTCATATTTCATACAGGCAAAATATAGGGTATAAAGATGTGCAACGTCAAGGTTTCAGTTTGATCGAAGCAAAATTGACAAATTGACAGGCTTTTGAAAATCGTCGAAAATAGACATATGTGCACATGTATAGGACTTTGTGGACACCACTTCTATATCAACGAAGCATAATTCAGCTTTCATATTTCATATAGGCAACATATAGGGTATAAAGATGTGCAACGTCAAGGTTTCAGTTTGATCGAAGCAAAATTGACAAAATGACAGGCTTTTAAAAATCGTCATAAATCGACATATATGCAAACGGAGTGGACTTCAAGGAAGGGTGTCCAGCTTAGATATTGCATAGGGGTAATATTTAGGGTTTCACGGGGGATATTGCTGCTCTCTGACAGCATCTAGTTTTTATGGGGAAAGGGGGGGGGGGGTGGGCTTCTGGAAAAAAATTCTTGTTCAGATTTTTTTTGTGTGTGTAATGGTGTGAATACCTGTACATTTGAAACTTTAAAATATATTTACTTCTACAAATATGCTTGCGTCGTTTTGAAACTTATCTATTCGGGAATCTCAAATAAAATGTCCACTAATAGTGTTATTCGCTATATTTGTATTGTCTATACCGGACTTTCACATTTGTCTTTTTGCTAAAATTGTGAGACTTAAATTGTCCTTTTCGAAATTGTTAAAGTTAAAGGGCCACCGGACGTTGTTTTTCGGCTGTATATCAGTTATCTAGTATTACTTTTTTTTTGCTTGACGTAAAATAAAAGTTTTTTTTTTAAACTTAGTTTCTTTCGGCCTCTTGTTATTTTGATACCATACGAAGAACTGGGGAAATTCTTATTCTTCGGTTTTAGAAGATAATTTGTAAGAACACGGCACTCGCCATGTTGTATCAAGTTTGTAGCGGTAATAAGCCTAAATATATGTATGGGTGGTTGTCGTGGTTTGCGCTATTTATAGAATGGATAATGCAGTTCCTTTGACTTTATCGTCCTTGGTTTTTTTTTTTTTTTTGTGTCGTACATTCAAAGTAACAACCTTTTGATCATTATTAAAGATGAAGCGGTTCAGTGAGATGAATAAATGTAATGTCAATAGGAGACGTTATCTCCCAACCAAGGCTGGGTGCATATAGAGTAATACGAAAAAAAAATTATTTATTGCCGAAAAGCGGGCACAGCTTTTATTGTTGAAGCTTTGACTTTGAAAATGTTAGAAGTAACTGTTATGCCGAGGCTGTTAAGCCGAAGAACACGTTTCCGAATGTTCGAAATTCGTATGTTTGTGCTGGCAAAAAGTTAATTAAAAATAAGCCTAAACTCATTTTAAAATCTGGGTTAAATCACCAGTTTTCCGTTGTCTTGTGATATCTTGAAAAGAGATACGTCCCCTGCGTCAGTTGTGACTGAATTTTGTTCGTCTTAGCAGTGAACTGCAAACGTTCCTCGGATTGATTGAATAGTAGACCCCGGCTAGTGCCGTAGCCATGAAACCTATGTGACTGATTCATACGTCACACTTGGGGGAGAGGGGGGGGGGGGGGTGCGCGGTGTAATTGTTGGTCTTGAATTAAAATAATAACTTGTGAATTAATTAATGCTGTCTTGTTTTGCTTTTTAGGACAATTCCAATTTGTATATGGTGTTAGAATTCGTGACCGGGGGTGAAATGTTTTCACATCTGAGGCGAATAGGAAGGTTTAGGTGAGTGTCTACGTGCCCTAACGTTTGCCTTAAAGTGCTACTTTTCTTCGTAAATTATTTGGGATAAATAAAACCAGAAGCAGAATAGTGTAAAGTGTTTGAATAAATGTTTGTGCGAAATGGATCTAAAGAAGTCTTGTTCAGTATAGTGCAGTCCGGTTAACCTGTGTAATAGATTTAAGAAAATCAATTAAAAAATATATATATATATATATATATATATATATATATATATATATATATATATATATATAAAAGAAATCAGCCGGTAATTTTGATTGAAAAAAGGGCTCTCTTAAAATGCTCTGACTCACACGGCTTGTTGTTCTTCTAGTTGTTTACGTGTTTACAGGTAAAACTTGTGTCGAAATGCAACCTCAGTATAACTACCCGTTGAGCTATGCGTAGTTAGTATGGTTTATGATTTCCTTTCAAGGAAGAAATGCGATTTGTCGGCGTGGTCAAGTAGCCCACGGCACACAGTCTATTTATGTCATTTCTTTTGCAGCCTGTGGTATAATTTAGTTGTATTTCAGCGACTGAACACTGCATGCGTTGGCTTTCCGATAGACCTGTCGCTTAAACGACGGCCTATTCGGATAAACCGGAAGCGCCCTAGACTTCCGACGGCGTATTCAGATAAACCGGAAGCGCCCTAGACTTCCGACGGCGTATTCGGATAAACCGGAAGCGCCCTAGACTTCCGACGGCCTATTCGGATAAACCGGAAGCGCCCTAGACTTCCGAAACGAACCTTTGTCTTCGCTAAACTTGATTCCATCCCGTGACATTTGCGTAGGATTGACAGAGCTGTCATTACCGCGGGAAAAAAAGCAGAGCACCGCTAAATGCTGCACCTGATTGTATATAACATACAAATAAACAGGGGGGGGGGGTGGGCGGGGGTGTCGTGTATGGCAGCGGCTACCTATTCGGATGCGGGGGTGGGGGTGTCGTGTATGGCAGCGGCTACCTATTCGGATGCGGGGGTGGGGGTGTCGTGTATGGCAGCGGCTACCTATTCGGGTGCGGGGGTGGGGGTGGCGCTTTTCCGAGGCTAGTGTAGTTTGTGTGCGTGACAAGATGACTAAGGAAGCAGCTTCTGTATGTGAGCCGGCTTACTGCGGTCGCCTCAGAATCGACCCAAAGCATGTAATCATGTGCGAGCCAAAGCACAAGGCAGAAACAAAGCTCTTGCTACCTGTCTCTTAAATAGCCTTAAATGAATAGAGGCCGACCCAGAATACTGGCCTTCTCTTCTTGAGGGGGGAGGGGGTGGGGTAGCAATTTTGTTGCTCAGCTGCACTTAATGAAATGAGAAGGAACTCGTTCTGTTTGAGGTTTGTGGAGTGCATTGACCGCAAATATTCCAGCTATACCGCTGCTGCAAACAGTCCCCTGGTTCCCCGAATCGATAATTTACAGAAATCGTTGGGCGTTCTTTGCAAAGTGCGCTCTCGTTTGTCCCCTGTCACCCCCGCGGGGCATACCCTTTCTGTAAGATACTGAAAATAGATCGATGGTTCTAAGAAGGCCCGCAATCAGCTGTTATTCATTCGTTTCAACATTTTATGTTTTGTTTTGAAAAAAAAGCTTAAATAAAAAAATGGTTGATGAGGAACTCGAGGCACTTGACAACACATTGCGACCTTTTCGTCAATTCACATAACACAGTCGGCATTGTAGGATGCGTGCAACGGTGCTGAAACGTTTCGCTCTTCTTCAATTTTAATGTCCTTCATTTTTCTGACTTCGACCAAAATAATGCGATAACGTTTATGGGGTGTCTCTTGTAATAATAATAATAATAAACGTGTAATGGAGGAAACCCATCTAAAGGAGACCCGGAGGCCGGCTGGCACCTGATGGGCTTTTATGTTATGGTTTTTACGATGTTTATCTTCAGCATGGAAATGGTCTTATGCAGTGGCTTGTTTGTTTGTATTGGACGTCGAGAGCTCGGAATTAACTGCTTTGACAACAAGAGCCAAATTTGGTCCCCTTTTTGTTAAACCGGATACGAGCTTAGGTAGTGTTTACTGTGGGCCCAATTGTTCTGTTTAGTCACGGTCAATTATCGATGCCCCGCCCCTCCCCCAGCAGCAAATCACCGGAGAATGGAAATGAGGGGGGGGGGGGGTGGGGGGGGCAAAAAATATTTCTAAAAAATAACAATAAATGATAAGTTGTTATTGTCGTATTTTTCCGTGAGAGGTCGCGTTGACTTTACTTAAACCAGTCCGCGGATCGTCTGTATAATGCCACTTGAAAGAGCCTGGGGTAAAAATGTTTATGTTCGATAAATACTGTATTGTGGTCAGCGCATGTGGAAGCCTGTGGAAGGCCAAAAATACTTAATCTTAACTAACATACATTCATGTGAATGTTTCCGAAGCTGACTGGGGGCTCGTCCAGAAGATTAACGTCTTCTTTCTGTCTAAAATACTCGGGTGCCATACCAACTGACTAATGGTCGATTGACGAACACCTTAATTAAAAAAACGACCATTTGACCAGCTTTTTACTAAAAAAAAGTATTTGAATTTTATCACTCTATCACAAATTCTCAGGTGTCATATTAAAACCATCAAAAATAATAACTGTCAGTGGGCGTCAAGGGTACTGTTTATTTTAAGAAGGGAGTTATAATATGGAAACCACCCAAACCAATCACTGCCACTGGGTGTCAAAGGTACTGGAATACTGTCTGTCTGACGTGACCCCATTCTTCATTTCTATGAAGGGGGTTATAATCCGGATTAGGCAGAGATGTCCTCTCCCTCGCGTTTGTTTTTACAACTACGGGTGTATTTTAGCTGCGCTTAATTCGTACAAAGGGTCGTTTTAATCCGGATTAGTCTTAGATGTCATCCCGCATGTAAGTAGTTACCTCAGTATTTGCCCCTCTTAATCCGCACACAGTAATTATAATCCGGATTTAGGCAGAAATGTCACTTTGACCTATATCCTTGCCTCAATTACAGGATAATATGCAGTAAATAAAAAAACCATTTGATCAATAAAGGTTAAAATAACTTGAAAAAATAAAAAGTTGTTCAAATAGTCGTTTTTTATTAAGGTGTTGGTCAATTGTCCGTTGGTCAGTCGACCGTTGGTCAAACGACCTGTACCCAAAGTACTTGGAGGAAAGAACGTATTGTCCCACTTCAAAACGACATGCGGAGCTATAAATACAGAGAACGTGCGAACTCCAGCTAAAAACAGCAAAGCTCGTGCCCAGTGACTGGCAAATAAGAACTGGCGCGTCGAGTGCATTTCTCTGCTGTTCCGTTTAATCAAATAACCTTAGGCAAACAAGAGGTCGCCATTCTAAAAATACATTTGTGGTTTACTTCTCTGTTGAAGTGCTCTGTGCCCGGATTGCTTATGTTTTGTGTATTTAATAAATGTAAGTATGACTTTCTTTTCAGTGAGGAAGAATTTATGACTACTTGGTGGCTTTTTTTTTAACCCGTCTCTTTTGTATCATGATTTATGTGGCCAACTGTGGATGTGTCGCTTTCGTGAATAACGATATCGGTGTAAGGCAGCTGATAATCATTGGATATGTCTTCAAAGTTTGTGTCTTTGTCAAATAAAAGACAGAGAGAGTCCGTCGTTTAATAATATTTCTCTCTCTCTCTCTCTCTCTCCTCTCTCCTCTCTCCTCTCTCTCTCTCTCTCGATCTCGATTAGACATTGACATTTCATATTTGTACGTGAATGCCCAACAAGCAGCTTTTATAGTTCGACTTACTGAAAAGCAAACAGGCGGAACTGGAGCAACCATTATACAGAGTGGGAGAAGTCATAATAGATAGTGTCAGAGACATTTAGTGACATCCAAAATTGTTTTTTGCATGGCTCAGGGTTCATCAGAATGCATTCTGTTGTGCCGCCGGTTCTAACTCCTTGTTGAACTGCGAGGTTCATCATCAGCTCGTGTTTCAAATTATCGGCGGTAATGGCCAAGTGTAAAATTGAGTTACAGTTCAGTTTTCGAAGCTCCCACGCGCTGGTGTTTTCGCTTTCGGCGTAGCATTTAAATTTGACTTGAAGAAGAATTAACTTTTATTACACTGCTTGTTGGAATATGTTTCTGCCGACGGAAACCAGAGCTTATCACAGCTCAAGAGAGTTTATTTCTAATTTTTACAAAATGGACATGAGTTCTAAAACCCTCTCATGCCTTGCGGTACATGTACACAGATTTCTCGTTGTTGTTAGACTTGGGATTTACAGCATGAGCATTTTAGGGACCTGGGTTGCCATGGAGGCGTTGGTTGAGTGAACATGTAATTTTTGAACTTTCAATTAAAAAAAATAATTATGGTATGTCTTGTTTCGTACAGGTGAATGGAGACTGATTTTTGTTGTACACTTTTGTAGAGAAGCAGACTCACGTTTTTACGCGGCGCAGGTAGTACTTGCGTTTGAGTATCTGCACTATCTGGACCTGGTCTATCGCGATCTTAAGCCCGAGAATATTCTCATTGACCATACTGGCTACCTGAAAGTAAGTCGTAGCGTGCACCGGCGGTAGATGGCGGCTACGAGTAGCATAAGAACATTTTGTTCGCTCCGCTTAGTTTCTCACTCATTAAGGCTGCTCTTTTTTCTCATAGTTATAACCAGCGAACGCCACTTCGGAATGTTTCACTAAGCATGCTCGAGAAGATGTGCACGCTTCCGCAAAAACAAAAACAAACAAAAAATGGACAACTTTTTTCTTAAGTCTGAACCCATTCCTCATTTAACCATCGTTTGAATTGGTTAATACTGTAGAGATTTAGTTAAGATTTACATAGTAAATAAAACGTGACGAAATTAGCATGGGATCCGTAAAATAATCCGCACGTAGTCGATCATGCACCGAGATTTTAAACTCCACACTGCCAAACCTCTATATATTTTTTTAAAACGCTGTTTGAATGTGATTTCAATGCATGTTCCATTTCAGACGGGCGTACTGAAACTTATCCTCGTACGTTATATCTAAATTCTTCTTTCTTTTTTTTTTTATATAAATCTTTTCCTTTTCAGCATACACCTTGGCACGTGTTTATTGGTCAAATGCATCTTGCTGTTTGATTCTCTATTTGATAACCTTCATGTTTCTTCTTCTATTTACCTTCAAACAGCGAACCGCATTCGAGGTTTTACGCCGCCCAGATCGTTCTTGCTTTCGAATATCTCCATTCATTGGATCTCATTTATCGCGATTTAAAACCAGAAAATCTGCTAATCGATTCGCAAGGATATATTAAAGTAAGTAAAAGTCGCGGCCAGTGTTGTATGTAGTCCGCATGCACTTGGCCTGTATATATATACATTTTTTTTTTTTTAGCTGGGTCCGTTTTTTCTCTTGCTGATCAACCCTCCGTGTTCTCCCCCCACCACCCCCCCTTCATAGCAGCGCGACGGGCGCCATCTGTAGTGTGAATTCCTAGGTTTTTGCGGTAGCCGTAGAGAGGTCAAGGTCACGCTGCATTCCCTGCACCTTCTTACAAAATGTCTGTATACGTTATCCGAACTATATGTATGTGCATTACAAACGCCGTAACAAACTCATCAGAAAGAGTGGATCGAAAGCAATATTGCCAAAACGTCATTTTTTTCCACAGATGTTGAGAGCACAGATGTTTTGGTAAAGCGTTCCTCCAAATTCAAAAACAAAAAAAAAACAAAATTTTTTTTCTTTTATTTATTTTTTTTTTTTTGTGCATTTCACATGCGATTTTGACCCCTGCGAGAGTTTGTTCCTTTGTTTTGTAATGATATGTTGTCTTTACGAGATGTCCACTAATGTTATTTACATTACCATTTGAACGAAGAAAAGAAAACCATTTGGTCAGAAAACAATGCATGCTATGTTTTAATGTGGCTTTTTCATTTCTTCTTTATTTTTATTGTTTTTTTTTCTCTCTCTCTTTGGCTATATCTCTGCTGCGACACACAAAACACGCAACAGTGAGCCTCATTCGCGGTTCTATGCAGCACAAATAGTGTTAGTTTTGGAGTACCTGCATCACCTGGACATTATGTACCGCGATTTAAAGCCTGAAAACCTACTGCTCGATGCCGGTGGATTTCTCAAGGTATACTGCGGATGCCTCGCGATGCCTGACGCGCAATGACGCGCACCTTGCGCCTTCAAACTTGCCGTCTTATTATTTTGCTACTGCCCGCCGACTCTTATTAATCATAACTCTGCATAGCCAAGCCAGTCGCATTAATTTTTACACGGCACACCCCAAGCTGCCTTGCTTTTGCACTCAACCTCCCTAACTGATAAGTAACACATCAGATTCGACTTGCATATAACACTGCTCGTTCCCTTAATGCGTCAGTCATAATAGGGTAGAATTGCGTAATTCTTTCCTCAGTGACGTCACCGTTATGGGTGTTCAGCTTACCCATGAGCTGAAACAATACACAGTCCTGGGCAATGTCTTCCGTTTGAACCCTTTTCTGTGGTTCAGTATTAGAAAGCCACGGTGCAGAAAGCCTCAGGGTCCAAGGGAAGGTATTGCCCAGTTCTTGTACGCGGCCGTTAATATTGTTAATTGGACAAAATGACCGACCTGTGTACCTTAATTGTATTCACAATCTTCACCTTTAACATAAAGCGGATGCTTCGTTTGTTTCCCCTTTGTCGGTAAAATATTAAATCTTTGTGTGGGGTGTTTAGCGCAAGCAGTTTACACAGTGCCAGTATTTTTCTGGTAAAGTTATAAATGTATCAGTCCTTACGACAACATTCAGATGTCGTGACGTCATCAGTATTGTCACTGGCGATACTGCAGTTACTTACAGTTTGAGATGCACAAGAGTTGTAATGACAAACAGGTGAACAGATAGCCCCAGTTAAGTCTGATTTAAAAAAAAAAGGGGGGGGGGGGGGTTGGCAAATAGGAGGTGAAAAACTATAAACTTTATATGATTCCATGTGGAGAGTGACCACCACGGTTGTAGAGTTGATCTGAAACGCTAAGGACCTCTGTAAGCTGCTTGTCGGCGTGTACCGTAATGTGCCATTGGAGGGGGGCGAGGAGAGGGGGCAGGGGGGCGTACTCTACTTGGGCCCTAATGTAACAACCCCGGCATACAAATTGTTTGCTATTGGCGTCTCCAGCGTATTGATCTTGGTGTATATTTGCTAACCCTCGGTCCCTGCTTGACCATGCTCACGTGTCGATGTGTTCTTTGTAACCGTGCTATAAGCGATGTTATTACATCCCTGGCTGCTCCGATCCTGAATCAAATATGACGTCACTTGGATATTATTACATCCCTGGCTGCCCGGATCCTAAATCTATTATGACGTCACGTGGACGTTATTACATCCCTGGCTCCCGTGATCCTAAATGTAATGTGACGTCACGTGGAATTGTTTTGTGCCATGATTAGTGTCTGTTCCTTGTTCTGCAGTAAGCACGCTTTCCCTTCGCAGTGTTGTACCTCCGTATGGTAGTAGGAAAAAATGGCAACGGAAAAAATGGCAACGGAAATAATGGCAACGGAAAATATGGCAAGTGGAAATAATGGCAACGGAAAATATGGCAAAGTGAAAAAACGGAAAAAATGGCAAAATAACAAAATAAAAATTTTATCACAATTGTCAAGTTTATTCTTAAGCGTAATATCACGAGCATGTTGCTCATTCTAGACAACGCCCCCAATAAATGCATTGTTGTGATGGCACCCGAACATCCATAGGATTAGCAATACTGTATACACAGGGTTTAAGTTTTGCCTGATGCACCCCAAATAGATGTATTGTTACGTTGGCACCCGAGCATCCAAAGGATTAACGGTGCCGCACACAGGGATTACGTTTTGCCATTTTTGCTTGCACCCCAAATACCCTGACATCAAGTGGCATTAAGTAGTTTCGATTGGACTTTCTTTGATCCTGAGTAGTCAAGGTAGGCGATTTCTTTGTTTCGACTGAACTTCAGTGAAACCTGCAAAATTTGCCATTTTTTCCTTTTTTTCACTTTGCCATTTTTTCCGTTGCCATTATTTCCACTTGCCATATTTTCCGTTGCCATTATTTCCCTTGCCATTTTTTCCGTTGCCATTTTTTCCGTACCCCCCTCCGTATAAACCCTATACATCTGGCCCATGATACTGACTGAAGTGAGCCGAGCTGTGACAATTCTCGGCGCTGTAGGAACAAAACGCTCATGTATTCGTCGTCGTATTCTGCCTCCCTGTTTTGCCATGACCCGGACAACTAAACCAATCTCCAGTACGAAGATGGATCAGGTTGATTTAATGGATTTGGACAGGTGAAAAGTCAGAGTGAGACAGACCCATGGAAGGGCAAACAGACGAAAGGATCGACTCTGCCATTTCATTCAGGGCTTTTTTTGTGATGGTGATGTGCATTTTCTGTGTAAACGTTTAGTCTCATACAAAGTGATGGATTGATTGGCGGCGTTTAGACTGAAATATTAGTGCCCCGGGCAAACATTCATACTCAACCGGTTTTTTGAAGGGAGGGTTTGGGGGGGGGTATAATGACTAATGACAGGACCATTCTTTAAAGGGGAGGGGGCGGCTGATCTGTATAAATTCATATCAGTCCCAGATTGTAATTCAAACTGGCAGCAACCCTGGCATAAAAAGCAAGGTGGTTTGAGGACGGTCAGCTTGTTTTCCGGGCTTGACATTTGTAGAACAGAGGGGCGTTTCGGAAAGTTGGTAGCCAGGCCGAAGCACGCCAAGTATTTGTCGATAATTTGAAAAAGAGAGATAGAAGGTTAAAAAAGAATAGAAAATGAGTTAAGCTATCAGTTGTAGGAAAACGCCCTTCTGTTCTGCTCCCGGGCTATCACTCAATGTATTTTTTGGTGAATGGATACTTGGTTTATTCACCTGTTTTAATACTCGACGTTCATTTCTTCCAAGTTTTTCAGCTCTGTTTGGTAGTGTCTTGGTAGAAAAGTTGGAATTTTGAGTCCGTTTTGAATGAGCTTGTGCGTTTGCATTTTTTAGAGTGGTAGACAGTGTCTGTCTAGCTAGCGCTGAGTTACTCTTTCCGTTTCACTGCCACCTTTGCACGCATTTTTTTCACGGTTTTGCCAGAATATTTTATTTATATATATCTATATAATGTATATTTTTGTACCAGCTTTTCATGTGAAGAAAGTGGCAGTATTCTATTAATTTACTTCTAATTATACTTAACTTCACAGTTTCAGTATGCACATGTATTATTACAGAATACCCTGACAGATCAATAAACTTACATCTTTCAGGAACTGCACTTACTGATACAAGAAAGACTAAAAAGAATACGACAGCACCAAACGAAACCAGTACAAAAAATTTATCAAACATAAATTTAAAAAAAAAAAAAAGAACAGGAGGAACATACTTCGATTTTTTTTTTTTTTTTTTTTTTTTTTTTGTTACTTTTCCGTCTGTGAACTTCGTTTCTTTCTGCAAAAATAGGTCTTGTTTGTTGTCGGATTCTTGGGATATTAATAAGGGCTGTTCATTCATACTGTAATTGGAGGAAGAGAATTTTATCCTTTATTCCGCTTCCTTGCACAGAATGTGAATTAAGAAAAAAAGTCGTCAAGACCTGTGAAACAGTACGATTTACTGTAAGAACTCGATTCGGTGACAGCAACACAGGGTTTTAACCACACAACGAAGCCATGTTCATTTGGATTCCCCACAAGTGGATTTTTTACACCTCCTTCACACGTGTCGTGACTTTCTTACATTAAAGTCTGTTCCTTGTCGGAAATAAATTTCCAGGGAAATATTGATTTTTTTTTTTTTTTTTTTTTTTTTTTTTTTGGCTAGAGCTTATATATATCAGCGAACACTAACAGCTTGACACGCGTATTAACATACCTGCCACTTTTGGTTGTTACTTTTTTTCTGCATTAACACGTCTCCCATGTTGGCGTAGAAATGTTGACTTGCGTTGAACTTCGGAGGTTCCCCCAGCAATGCTCTGTATTGACTTTTGTGTGAAGAAATGTGCAGTCTTAGATAAAAATGCTGGGGTGTCCCATCTGCCCATGTCGCAATCTCAGTCGACTTGCATTGAATCAAAGTTGACGTTTTTGATAAAATTGTCAGATAATTTTATAGTTTTGTACATTTATAAAGAGGGAGAATATGCACCTACCTTATGCGAAAATATTGAAGTCAAGGTTTTTGTAGCACGAGTAATTCAACGGGAAATCTTAAAAAACATCTTTTTGTGGCCCATATACCCAAGTTCATCTCTACCACTGCTTAGTCGATTTAAAAATTGCCGTGCCGTTGGCGGAAGGGGTGGAGGGATGTTGTAGGGCTCACATTTTAAAACTCACTTTTGTTAACCCAGCCGACTTTGTCGGACTGGGTTAGTCGTATCACTATAGGGGGCTTGAGTGTGTGTGCGTATGTTAAACTTTTTCTTTAAAATCCTACTCCTACAGTTTTGCTCCAATCGTTTTGATAATACACAGGAATGTTCCCTGTGTGGTCCCCCACCTGGCTATTACTTTTTTTGACGACTGACAAAAAACTGACAAAATAGCGGCACTTTTTGTGCACGTTTTGACCCATTTTAAAATGCTACTCCTCCTAGTTTTACTCCAATCGATTAGATGTTACGCAGAGATGTTCCCAGGGGTTCGCCTGCCAGGCTATTATTTTATTTCGCGGTTCGGCAAAAACTGCTGAAATGGCGGAACTTTGAAGTTTGGCAAAAACTGGAATAAATGGTATAAATAACTGAATTGTCAAACCATTCATTTTTCTCAGTCTTTTTCAAATAGTTATAAAATTTTAATCGAAAGTTTCTTACGTACTTCTCCACATGGACTCTGCTTTTTTCGCAAATGACAAAAAAAAAAAAAAAAATACCGAAATTGTGGAATTTAAAATTTTTTGTAAAATTGTGTAAATGTCAGTAAATACGTGAATCGTCAAAACCCAACCTCTCAAACATCCCTTTTCGGGTAGCTTCCACCCGGGAAAACTCGGTTTTGTGTGTTAAAATTATGAAAAAGTTACGTTCAGAAACAAAGTTCTTCATTTTTTGGCCTAAGGGTATTCGTTTCAGAGTTTATATCTCTTTCCTTGTTTGGTAACTCGGCTGGGTCATGTCCTTGGACATCCGTGTTCTGATTATGTGGTTACAGATTATAGAATTTAGTGGATTTCAACTTTGAAGGTTCTACATTATTATATTTTGTGAAATCGATGTTTTATTTCGCCCGAAGCTTAATGTTTACAAAAGAAATATAGGTACACATACAAAATTAACTTCATCAGTGATTGATAGGACTCTTTTCTTTGAGCTGTACTGGGTTTTCAGTATATTCCAAAAATAGAATTTTCTGGCCTTGGGCGTTTAAAAAGCCGTTCTTTCAGCAGGGAAGACATTTGCTACGTGCCAGTGGCTTACATAAAAGGTCGGATAGATTTCTGTGCACTTACATTAGGGCGGATTCAGTGGCGCATTTTCTCTCTACTGTGTATGTGAAATTTGGCGGAAAACGAAATGTGCGGCAAAATCCAGGCCTTTGCCGGTGCACAAAATTGTCGCTGTATGAATGCTCGTAGACCCTATGGGAAAGGAAGTGTATTCCATTATTTTCAGTTCGGAAGACGTCTGAAATGTGAGGTTGTTTTGCAGGTTGCTATATTTATTGCGATAGTCTAAGTTTTCATTTGGATGGGGAGGGGTGGGGGGGAGGGGGGAGGTCAGCATGGATGCTTAAGTCGTTCGCTTCCACGATTTCTTGATTTCATGGTGTCGCAATAGACTTCCCCGTGTTGTTTTTATTGTTGTGAGCGGTTCGCTTGTCTGGAATTAAGCACACACAAAATGTGTTGGAAATTGCCACACGCCATTCACGGAACATCACGTGAAAATGGTTTGTCATCGCGACTTTTTTTTTTTTATTTACTTATTTATTTATTTATCTTTTTCCTGGGACACCAGCTGTTTGAGGGGAATCTCTATCATACTGCAAATATCCCCTGTACTCCAGTGACTGGGGGAAGAGGATGTTTCTGTGTGAGTAAATTCAAATGAGACACGATTGAGACAAACACGAATTTCATTTTCGGTTCAAAATTGAAACAGAAGCCGTAATTGTTTCCTTGGTACTTACATGGTTTTTTTTTATTACATTTGGATAAATATTGAGTTCTTGCAGCATAGCAGAATTGGTAATTTGCAACCAAAATAACTAAATAAATAAAACGCCGTGACGTACCTTTGTTTTAAGGTATTAAATCTTTTTTTTTTTTTCTAAGTAAACTGAATATTTAACTCTCCATATATTGCTTAAGCTTTTATGCTATATTGTGACACTCACAAAACAATTCTGACGCATTGCGAATACAAAAAAAACTGTTCCGTAGGGCTTCAGTGGGTTGAAAAATTCGCATCAATTTGATGTACGTGGTTTGAAATAAGATTTTCAGTGAGCGACATGGTCTTGTCTCGAGATTTGTCTTGTGAATGGCACTGATTCAGTTACTTATCATCACCTTTTTTTCGCTATTTATGCCAGTTAGCTGTTAACACTATTTTTAAATAACGCACTTATTTATTTCCAGTTTAGTCCTTTATTTTCAGGTGGATAAACATTTTATAATTTTGAGTTTCGAGTAATAAATTTTATTGCAATGTGGCTCTTGGAAGAATTTTGACCATAAGTGATCATTGTTATTTTATTTTCGCATCTTTTCTTCAGTTTTCGCTTTTCACATTTGGTCGGATTCTTTGAATTTTTGTAAGAATGTTAACCTTGACGAGAAAACATCACTCACACTTGATCTTGTTTACATTGTTTTAAAAATTTGTTTTTATGGTTCCACTTTTCTGATCAAATGTGAAAAAGCGTATCAAATATTATAATTCTTCTATCAGCTAAAATTACAGCTTGAAAAAAGTAATATTCTCAATAAAATGAACAGCTTCGAGAAAGTAAAGAGTAATTAAAAATAAAGCATCGAGTTATAATTAAGTTTATGTAAAATATGTTAATAAGTGTTAATATGTTAATAAAATTTTTGCCGTGAGATATTTTACAAGGCTTTTTTACATATTAAGTACTTGGTTAAAACTGGAATAGAAGAAATATAATGTTAAGAAATCTAAACAGTAACAATAAAATACAAAGCAGTTTCTTTGATAACCTGGGAACGTTTCACTGGGTCCTTGGCAGGTCACAGACTTTGGTTTTGCGAAGCGAGTGAAAGGAAGGACATGGACGTTATGCGGCACACCGGAGTACCTCGCACCAGAAATCATCCTCAGCAAGGTCAGTGAATCTCGGTGAAGTTAGTTCTGCCAGAATCGGTTAACGAATGGAACGGAAGGGGAGGGGCAGGCTTGCTGTGTCCGTAACAGAATAAGGTCAGGTCGTGTTAAATCAGAATTTTTTTCCCGCATTTCCCTCGGTGATTGGAAGTAAGAAACATGGCAGGTCTGGATAGCAGGGATTGTGTGCTCGCCCCAGCCTAGAAAGCCAGTGGGTCAGAATGGCGAGGTGCTAGTCTTCGTTGATATTTAGTGTTCCGCCACAAAAAAAAAAAAAAAAAAAGACGCATTGAAATCAAAGGCGGCGTTTCGTCTTTCTGTGTTCAAGTCTTCCCATAAGGGGCTGCTACTTGATCTTTGCGAAGCGGATGTTGGCCAAATTTTAGAGTAAATTGTCCAAAAAAGAAGTGAATTTGCGTCTCTTCCATGCGAAATCCTTTTGATTTTGCACAAGGGATCGCTCAATTAGGCCCAAGGATATAGAGTGGTAGCAGTCCCATGATCTATTTCCAGCATTACTCATTTTGATAGCATTGATTCAATTTTCTTCAAAGGGCTTCAAAGTCTTGAAATGAAAACCAGTCTCTTAGAAGGCTGGCCTTGGAGTTCTTTCAAAACTGAATTGTGGAAACATCTCGGGCTTTTTATCGAACAAAAACCACGGCAAAGAAACACGGGGATTTAATTTGCCGATGCAAATCAGTTTTTTCCCCTTTGCTCAAAGGGAAAACTCGCCAGCAAATTGGCATCGGTAAAGCAAGGGCAGAGCTGGTTAGCAGTGGTGAATTTTGATGACTGTGAGGGATTAAGTGTGGCAGACCTGCGCGGGATGACTTGCCTCCCGGCCGCACGGCATGAAGCGGCAGAAATCTCGCGTCGACGTGTCAGCGTAAATTCGTAATTACGATGGGAGTACTTTGACGTTTCAGCAGAGCGTCAGATTTAGGACTGCACCGTCACATGCTAAATGTAGTAGGCGCGCCCAAAACTGGCACTAAATTTAGAACTATCAAGCGGTAATCGGACACTCTGTGAGTGCTGCGTCAGGGAGTTGGATTTGTTTATGACTGATTTGTTCGTCGGTACGAAGCCTGAGGTTTTGACTGAGTGTCCATCTGGGCTGTGAAAAGGATCCGCGCTATCGGGCGCTCGCTGTGGTCCCCACACCCAGTTACTGTTGTTGGCAGACAAGAAGTAATCAATAAAATAGTATCACCATGGCTGATGCTTAAATGCAGTGCAGTACGAGCAGGGTGGAATTTGTCGGATTTGCCACGTGCATTCGCTGTCAGTCGCCTCTCAGTGAGGCATCCACGTCATTCTGTAAGGTCACATGATTGGCGAGGCGCCGTAAATAGAACAATATTGACCTGGCGTGAGCTAAAAATAGTCCCTTGTACCACCCTCCCCCCTCTCCCTCAACCCTAAGTGTTTATCAAACCTTTGCCATGCCCCTTGTCTGCAGCTGGTGAGCAGATATTGCGGCTTGGCTTTTCTTGCCATAATGACGCATGTTTCTGAATACAACGTGTGCCATAGTGATTTGCCACTGCGTGACATTAATGGCAAAAGTTTAACCAGCACACCGCCAACCCCAATCCACTGCATTCTTGAGACCATTTTAGCAAAGTGTGAGGTTCCATTTCATTTGCAGTAGATTCAAATTGTACTAAGCTGATTGATTAAATAGAAGTCATGAATGAGCTGATGTTCTGCAGCACTGAGTCTGCAGGGCTCGGCTGACCTAGCATGCGCGGCGTCGGATTACAGTGGAGGTCCAGTTAATACAGACAATGCCGACATGTCATTTATCTTGAATTTGATACTTAATCAAGAGACTGCAACTGTTTCCGACAATGTGGTACGGTAGGAACTCTTTTATAACGACATGGTATATAACGACGCGGAGTATATAACGACATTGTATATAGCGACATAGAGTATATACCGACATAGGGTATATAGCGACATAGAGTATATAACGACATAGAGTATATAACGACAGAGTATTACGACGGAATTTCCTGTTTCCACATGAAACCTTTCGCTGTCTAAACTGTCGGTTTTGTCATGTCATAACATATGTATGGACATACTTCCTCGATATGACTAACCCTTGTTTCCAGCCCATTGGAAAGCCGTAAACGCTGGGGTGGGGGGTGGGGGTGGGAGGGGAGATATTGAGAAGTGGCGTGCTACTGGCCGTCGCTCTGTGTGCTTGTTGCCGTTTCTTCGATCAGCAGGGAGCTTGCTAGATTTTGACCATACTGTTAAATACAACAGTTATTGTGACGTCCAACGAGGGACTTGTGTCATATTTCGTAACAATCGAACCAAAAAAATGGAATTCTGATAAAAAATGGCATTGGGTGAAATGTGTCACTGGGGGTCTGCCATTTATCATAAGCACTCGTGGCATTTCAAGGAAGCCGTGTCAGCCCCAGCGCGTGTGGTCGTATTGCATCCATATCGTAATCGTTACACTGGCAGAAAAAAACTGATTGTATTTATAGAACAATCGAAGGCAAGGTGACAAGTAGACCCCACTTGGATTTATTTTCCTGCCAGAGAAAGAGTCTCTTTATCAATTTTCTGGACGCGTCAGGGCCGAGTTGATTCGATTCGCTCGATCTCAGTTGCCGCTATCTCCCTCCATGATCATTTTCAGTTATTGGGAGACACAGACAGGAATATCAGCCTGTCAACCAGTACTTTATTTTAAACAGAGGGCCTGTTGTTGTTGCCTGATCTGGCGTTGCCCAATGAGAATGCCCGAGGCAAGATTTTCGAGTTGTACTCGCGTTAGTGAGCTATAATGGTTGGTGCATTCATACTTTGATGTTACTAGGGTTACAACAAGGCCGTTGATTGGTGGGCACTCGGCGTGCTTGTGTACGAGATGGCAGCAGGTTACCCGCCGTTCTTCGCTGACCAGCCCATTCAGATCTACGAAAAAATTGTCTCCGGAAAGGTGAGTGGACACTTCCTTCAAGCTGAATTGACCAAGTGAAGTTGAATGTGTGTGTGTGTTGGCGGGAAGAGAGATGGGGGGGGGGGGGGGGGTATCCACTGCGCAGATATTCAAGAATGATGTTTGGACAATTTTTTAGCCACTGCGCAGATATTCAAGAATGATGTTTGGACAATTTTTTAGCCTCCTGAAGAGGTGGTGGTACATACGTTATTTCAGATAAACAGAGATATTTCCAAGGTGACCGATGACTCAGAGACAGTGATTGGTTGCGTAGTCCACACATTTGTACTCACTGTCAAGAATTTTAACCCCTGATATGTGTTCATTTCCTCTACTGCGTTTTAATCGCATTTATCTCGGCTGGTCACGTTGTCCTGGACGCTCTTGTTATTTGCATGCCATTGTGACCATGCGAAAGGTGTTTGACCGCCAGCTGTGAAAAGCTCAAACTTACACGGAAATACAAGCTGTACAAAATATGGGCCACCCAATAATTCGTTTCCAGATAAATAGTGAAGTAGGTTAAACAAGAGTAATGAGTGGATCCGGAGGTTGGAAACAAAAGCAAGTGGTTTCTCCAATCTCGTTGTGTCAAAAAAAAAAGCGCGAGATTTATGGTCCAGGTGGAAAAATGTAACGTTCTGTAGAATCCTCGCACAATGTAAACACGGAGCTTATGGTGTAGCTATTGTGACGTCATGCTGCCTGTGACCTTCTTGCTGGAAAGCAAGAAAAGAGCACTGGGATTCTAGACAAATACTTGCTTATCATCTTTGCGCAGCTGTAGCTATTTTAAGGCTTTTTATTACCACAGTCTGTTGTTTATTGACAAATAAATACCGTTTTGGAGACAGAGCCAGTATTTTTTTAAAGTTAGGTTTTAGAAAAAAAATCTGTGCATAAAACTGGCCACCGCATAAGGGTAAATCGGTGAGTGTTAGTTTGGAGGGTTAGTTATAGGATGTTTGCTTGACAGGTTCGCTTGGGGAAGGTTTGAGCGCGTCTGTCGTGTGTTTGTTTGACAGGTTCGCTTGGGGAAGATTTGAGCGCGTCTGTCGTGTGTTTGTTTGGCAGGTTCGCCTGGGGAAGATTTGAGCGCGTCTGTCGTGTGTTTGTTTGACAGGTTCGCTTGGGGAAGATTTGAGCGCGTCTGTCGTGTGTTTGTTTGACAGGTTCGCTTGGGGAAGGTTTGAGCGCGTCTGTCGTGTGTTTGTTTGACAGGTTCGCTTGGGGAAGGTTTGAGCGCGTCTGTCGTGTGTTTGTGTGACAGGTTCGCTTGGGGAAGGTTTGAGCGCGTGTTTCGTGTGTTTGTGTGACAGGTTCGCTTGGGTAAGATTTGAGCGCGTCTGTCGTGTGTTTGTGTGACAGGTTCGCTTGGGGAAGATTTGAGCGCGTCTGTCGTGTGTTTGTTTGACAGGTTCGCTTCCCGTCCCACTTCAGTTCAGACCTTAAGGACTTGTTGCGTAACTTACTGCAAGTGGATCTCACGAAGCGGTACGGTAACCTGAAGAACGGCGTGAACGACATCAAAAACCACAAGTGGTTCTCCACCACCGACTGGATCGCCGTCTATCAGAAAAAGGTAATCAAGTCTCTCCCTCCCCCCCCCCCCCCCCCCGCACAAAAAAAGAATAAATCCTGTAAAAAAAGTAGCAAGGTTGCTTTCGAGGTGAACTGCCGAAAGAAATTGTTGTCAGTTTATATCTTTTAAACGCAAAAATTGAGCTGTTTTCAATTCGGTGTCGTTTTAAGTCTGAGTAAATTATTAAGTGCAGACTCCACAGCATCTTCGTCGCGTCGCATATGGTCACGTGATCAGAAGTAACTGGACTGTTGCGTAGATTCTAATTTACCAGTCAGTCTGTGATTGATCCGGTGTATTGCCAGCTTTTAACTGTAAAACGATTAAATGATTTACTTCAGTTTTGAACGTTGCCGACTCGAGGGCTTTGCGCTCCCGTGGCGTGCCCTGCTTTTGTGACGATGTATGCATTCCTTTGCTGCGCATGCGCACGTGTTTCAGGTCGACGCCCCGTTCATTCCCAAGTGCAAGGGCCCGGGCGACCCGAGCAACTTCGACGACTACGACGAGGAGCCGCTGCGTATCTCGTCCACCGAGAAGTGTGCCAAAGAGTTCGCCGACTTCTGATCGCCCCCTCCCTCCCCCCCCCCCCCCCACACTTCACCCATCCTCCCTCAACCACGTCTGGTCTACCAGTCTACTCACAGCTACACTGATATGTTAGAAGCACGCGCGTGACTCGTCGAAATTGTTTGTTCAGCGGCCAAAACTGAAAGAGATTTTTATTTCCCTCTCCCGACAGGAATGCGTAGCGGTTGGCATTTGTGTATTCCTTGTAAGCCATGTATATTTGAGCGCTGTTCTTATCAGGCTATGGGACAGGTTGTGGTGACGTCATCAGTCACGTCTGGATGCATGTATTTTGTGAATGGATTGCGACGGTGAGAACACGCGAGTGTGGGGACAACTTACTCTTCCCAGCGGCTTGTGTGGCCCGACTGACGTGGTGGAACTTTCTCTCTCTCTTTTTTTTTTATTTTATCTCCTTGTCTCATATGGCTTTTGAGTGCTGCTGTGGGATTTTGATGCATAAGGAATGGCCACACCCTGCTCATGTTGAGAACAAGTGCGAGTCGCTGCCACTTGTGTGTTTTAAACACGAAATTAAAAAAAATATATCTTGGCGTTTTATGTAGGGCTGTATTTTCACCAGTATATGTGTTGTAAACTTAAGTGTTTACTTGTCTCAGTATTGTAAGTGTTGAAAAAAAATACACGAAAGCGCAGGTTGGGACATTGATATTCTTTGGCAAAGAATGTTCGATTAGGCGTTTGGGTGTAATTAAAAATTTTAAACCACGAAAGGTGTCAGTTGCAATTCGAATACATTTTAAAATCAATTCTTGGGGTAAATCCGTGTGAAGCCCGTTAGTGATTTGAATTTGATGGCCACGTTTGTAAAATATGAGGGTATCGTCCACACGATCTGAACGCGTGCCTGGATCTGCGGACGCCTGCCAATAGACCCTGTTACACATGTTGTCGTGGTAACAGTGTTACACATGTTGTCGTGGTAACAGTGTTACACATGTTGTCATGGTAACAGCGTTATACTGTTGCCAAGGTGACGGCGTTGTCATTGTTGTCAAGGAGCAAGCGGCTTTTTGTCTGTTTTTGTCTAGTCGATTGTGAATAAAGGGCCTTTTAAAATATCCATACCCCCGAAACAGAAACACAACTATTATCTTTGATAGTATTTCAACGCCCCCCCCCCCCCCTCTCACCCCACATCCCTGTAAAAAGCTATTAACAGGTGACACTGCAATGTTCGGTCACCAAAAAGCTTTTAGGCCGTTTGCATTTGATTCCAAAGTAGAGGGAGAGAGAAAAAAAATGAAAGAAAAACAGAAGTTAGTTCACTGGCAACAAAGATGTAACGATGGAAGATTAAGCAACGTGGAGGAGTCGTGTAAATAGACTGTTACATAACCTGTAAATATAGGTATACCTTAGGTATTCAGCTATTTAAAAAAAAAAACTACTCAACGAATAAAAACAAAAAAAAAAAGTTCACATGCATTGTAAAGTTCAAACAATTTTTGTAAATCGAAGAATTCGCCAATTGTACAAACTGTGTCAGCCATTTGACGGTTTGGCTAGGTACAGCGATCCGTAACAGCACCCTCTCTTCATCCGCGCGCTTCGTAGCCCCCGCTCCCGCCCCCTGTTGCCGCATGCATGTTTATATATTTCAGACCATTTTATGGCAAGCCGCGCCATCTATTTTTTTTTCTGTGGGAGAGGAGGGGGGAGCGGGCTTCAGGAGTGCTCATAACACGCTGTTCGCGAGTGCGCACTGGCGTGTCATGACGTCACATTTGTCTCATCAACAGTAACTGGTTCTCTGTTTTCTTCTCTCCGTATTACGCTTTGTTCATATCTGTAGTCTTAGAAGATGTAGCAGTAGGGCTTAACTTGGCAACCTGGTGTTGCTTTATCGCATTTTCAACAAATATATGGAGAATACGATTTGTTTTTAAAGCTCCCAGCAGTTGATATATTTTTCGTCTAGAGTTGAATCATCGAGAACAGTTAGCTTCATTTCGTACTTCATCCGATGATGTTCAAAAAAAAGAGCAGTGGGTGTCCGCCAACTCAATAAAACGTTTCTTCTTACCATTATATGAGAACGTCATGTGGTAAGGTGCAATGACAAGTAACCGTCCTACCCTACCTCAATCACCCCTTTTGATCTGACACTATTTTAAACACCAGATGTAACATTACTAGCGAAACAGGACGACACAGCTCTAAAGTGTGACATTTTTTTTTCTCTTATGGTCACGTGTGCGAATATGACTTGATTGGTGCATGGGTTTTTTCACAATCAGTGTCACTTACATTCATTTTTCTCACGAGAATGTGTCAGTTACGATGCGTTAATGTGCGTAATGCTTTTATTTGTTGCTAGAAACGTTATACTATAATCGCACGATTATGCTGTCTTGTTCCGAGGTTTCCCTAAGGGCAATGGCTGGGTAATAGACTGTTCGGCTTTGCATTTGCAAGTGCAGTTTTATATATATTCCATTTTTAAAATTTGCATGTATAAAGGTGGCGAACGAGAAGGTGTTATGAATGCGCTAATGGGGTTTGTTTCAATACCTGCTTTCAAAAATGCGAGCTCTTTTCAAACGCTATTTATGTCGTTTTTGATTGCACTGGAACAACCCATTGACGTTATTTTTCAACCAATTTGTTTTGTTTTCTTACGAGGCAAATCTGTTTATTGTTGTTCTATGCCGTGACATTATAACTAGCGCGAGTTGTGTATGTTTTTCATTCCTTGAACAAGGAAACTTCACGTTTTCGATTTTTGATTCCTTATATAAGTACGATACAGAATCAATAAAACATGTTACGGATGTTTCACAGTTTTCTTTCAATCCAGTTTTCCAGGCTTAAGTTTTCTTGTCGTTATATGACATAATGCGTCGAGATTTGGGTGGGGGAGGGGGGCATTCCGAAATACATAGTATCTCACGGTTGTAAGATGAAAAATAGTGTGTTCTTTTGTCAGAAAATCATGAGTTGCATCACGAGGATTTAGTGAAAACAATAGTTTTGACTCTTACAACTGACTTAATACAGGATTCTGTGGGAAAATTAGCGTTTTCTGAGTAAAGGGTCCGACCCTTCACGGGGTACCAGTTTTACGGTTACCTCGCTGCCCCACCCCCTCCCCCCCCACCAACCTGTATTAACAACCAACTGAAAAACCTTAACAGTTTTACATCACCATATTTGCTATAAAACTTCCCAAAAATACACTTACAAAACTAATTAACGATACCTTTCAATAATGTTCACCCTCACCGATACAGTACGAGCATATATAGACTAACAGCATTAAAACAGAGTAGCTAGTACAATAACAGATTTATTTCAACAGCCATGCAAACCACTGTTTACTGTTCATAGCACTTTCAAAACAAAAATCTGGTCTGTAAAATGCTAATTAATCTGGGGTTTTCTTAGGTACGCTAGTATATTGTCCCTTCGCCCTAACTTGCAGATCCTTTTCCCTTACCAAAAAATTAGAGGTGTGTCCGATCGGAGCACGATTGCCCCGCGATTGTCAGTGACATAATTTATTCCCCACAGGGGGAATGTATGCGATCGACCACGTGTCGGTCGTTCTGTCATCAAGAGCTTGTTAACACGATAACTTAAGAACTCCTGCAAGGATTTTCATGAAACTTGGCATATAGCTTCTATGGCAACACACACAGATCGGTATTGCAAATGGTCCAGGTTCGTCCAAGGAAAATGGACCAGCTGGACTAAGAAAATTTCAGTTCTTCATTGACTATTGTTAACACGATATCTCAAGAACAACTGCAAGGGTTTTAAAGAAACTTGGTGTGTACATTCTGTGCGCACTACCAAGTATCGGTATTGTCAATGGGTTAGGTTGGCTGAAGGAAAATGAGCCAAATGCACTTTGAAATTTATCAAATTCTGGAAATTATTCAGCATCGGAATGAGTTTGTCAACAAGATATCTCAAGAACAACTGCAAGGATTTTAATGAAACTTGGTGTGTATTTTCTGTGGGCACTAACAAGGATCGGTATTGTCAATGGGTTAGGTTGACCCAAGGAAAAAGCCAAATGCACTTTGAAATTTACCAAAGCCTGGAAATTTTTCAGCATCGGAATGAGTTTGTTAATACGATATCTCAAGAACAACTGCAAGGATTTTAATGAAACCTGGTATGTAGCTTCTATGGGAACAGAGATCGGTATTGTAAATGGGCCAGGTTCGTCCAAGGAAAATTCACCAACTGGACTTAGAAAATTTCGTCTCTTAATTGACTATTGATGGCCGTGTTTAACTGATGGGAGCCTGTGGATAATATGTTAACTATGCGCACTGTTCTAGTCTTATTTTGGGGGATGTGATTCTTGTTGAAGAAAGAATAAATAAGCACGGGCTTAGTAACGAGCACCTAACAGCAGTAAAATTGCCCAAGTCCAAAGACCAATTTCGACCGGGTAAACGCCTCGTCGGACAAACGGACGACGTCCTGCACAACTTCAATATATAATAAACAGTAATCTATAAACAAATAAATCGCCAAACAATATGTAGAGTGAGGTGTGATCCACAAAACTTAGTACACAAAATCTAACTTAAGTAAAATTACCCAAGTTCAAACCCCAATTCCGACCGAATAAACGAGTCGTCGGACCAAAGGACGACGTCCTGCACAACTTCAATATATTAGGAACAATATCCCAAAAACAAAAAAGTTGCCGGCCAAATAGCTACGCTACACTGCGATACACAAAACTTGGTACCTACAGCGTAACTTACAGACAGACGGACGGACGAACGCACAAGCCAAACACTATATGCCCCGCTTACATTTGTCAGGAGAACATAAAAATGCTGCAAATCATGCCGTTAGCCAGCGTTCCCACATCAATCGTATAAAAGCATGGCAGTCTGTTGTGCATTCTCCAATATAGCAAACACTTGCTGGGTTCTCCTTCACAGTGAGTACTCCAGCCCATAATAGTGCACTTTGTCATGGACTCCATTCCCGAGACATAGCAGACAGGAGACCTGACCACTGAGGCACTTGTCCCCTACGTAGCTCTTCAAAATACAATATTATTACTGCTATGGGTTCGATCATGAATACAAGACCCGTCATGATCATTGACGACTGGGCGTTTATCAAAGTGCGGATCAATGGGGTTAGTTGTTAATCTATGTCGTAATAAATGCTCGCGAGTGTTCCAGGTGTCCTAGCCCTGAAAAAATAATACCGGCAAAGGGGACACCCGAACCAAGGCGTGGTGAGCTGTCTTCACCCAGGACATCACTCAGAAGAAAAAAGCAAACAAACAACCATATAGACGCGGGGCCAGTGTGCAAAAACCAAGGTCGAAAGTCGATCTGCCACGCCAAGCCCAACTTGGTATGCGCAGAACAATGTAACCAAGGCCGAAATTAGATAAAGAGCTTGGCTCGGGAAGAAGAGATTACAAAAACAACCCTTTGTTCCTACTAAATTTTGGATTCAATGGGAATAGAAATTCTTCACTCCAGGATACGGAAGAGAGGGCACGAATCCCCCAGGTCCCCCAAACCAACACATCGTAAAAACCTGATCTAAACCTGAGAGTAAATAAATATGGTTATAACTCAAAGGAATATTAGAGGTTGTTGGACCAATTATATAGACCTACTTACCTTACAGCCCAGCCGTTTTCGGTCTTTAAGAAACCTATGGAATAGAAAACCAAACACAATACCTTAGAAGCTACGTCAGCTACAATAACATATTTGCCAGTGACCGTTCTGAGGATGGAATTCCAATATTTCGCCCGAAACGACATCACCCAACTTAAAATATTAATAAATTAACCCCTCAAAATACAAGCAACTAGTGTTACAATAGGAAAAACGTTTACTATTTGCAGCATATACCTCCCGCCAATACTCAAATCCCATCCAAAGAAAGTAAGCGATTGATTAAACCAATTATCCAAACCAATATTATTTTTAGGCGATTTCAATGTCCAACAACCCGTTATTGGGCAACAATAGCATCGATTTCAAATGGAAACTTGTTGAAAATCTTTGAAAATACGCCCCACTGCTTTCTGTTCCGTGCATGACGTAAGAGGTGATCAATCGAAATTTCTTTCTTTGTCCTCCTTTACTATTTCTTTATTCTTCTTTTTTCCCACTTGTTCCTTTAGCAGGTGCCTCCCAATATATCCATCATGGTTGGAACGAGATGTTAAACACCAGACGAAGAAATTCCCAGACGCACTTCCTAAACAATTTCCCAGACGATACTCTTTCGGTAAAGCCGACTTGCCGTTTCCGTAAATTATGCCAAAATGGTATTAAAAATGAGAACTTTGTTGAAGTTGACGATGCAGTCATGCTATTCACCGTTTCATTCAAAACTTTGCTGAAAATTCCATACTGAACAAGCCAGATCCCGTCAAACCTTCACAAACGTTGGTTCAATAATGACTGTAAATGTAAATCGAAAACAAGCTCTTTAATGTTTTATAATCGACCCCACCAATGCTCACAAACTAGAACATAAAAGATTGAAAGCGATGTCAAGTAAAACGATAAAGCAAAAAAAAAAACAAATCTCAAAGCAAAAACAAAAATTAATCAAAAACACTCCCTGTTGACACGATTCATAAAATCACAAAGCTCTTGCAAATGATTTGGTCATTGAAGAAATAGCAATAGTATTATCACAGAGCCCAAAATATAACTAATATTCCAGGGAAAATATATTTGAACGCAATTCATCTTCTCAAAATTATACCCATGACTTTAGATACCATGAAGAAACTGAAGAAACACATACTTTTAACTTCAGTTGCAACGAAGCAATGTTTCGATTGAAGAACTCAAAAAGACTATAAACGATTCCCACAATTCAACCGACGGTTCTGATAATATACATTACCAATATACATTACCAATGCTGAAACATCTCTCAGACCAGAGTCTTGCTCGATCTCTTAAACAATATGTAAAAGACTGGTTACCTTTTCTGAATTATGAAAAGAGGCCATAATTATAACTATACCAGGGCCAAATGAAGATCCTACAAATCCACAAACTATCAACCAATTTCAGTCACTAGCTCTCTTTGTGAAACTTTTAAAGGATGACAGCTGAAAGGTTAATTTACTACAGTAAAACCTCGATAATTCGAACTGGTCGGGACCGAAGGAATTGGTTCAAATTAACCGGGGTTCGAATTAACCGGGGATCGGTTTTCAGTATAGGTGGTTTTGGTCATTTATACAGTCAAAAGGTAATATATTTTGTTTAGCAATATAAGGTGTCTTGTATGTCTATCTGCGTGTATTTTAATGGTTTGAGACGCGAAATGAAGCAAATTTTAATGAGCATAGCCCTTTTATTTTATTAACTCAAATCTACATAGGTTTAATATACATATATGTAAAGATCACAGTTCTGACAGATAACAAACTAACTTCAAATTAAATTACTCCCTTGTTCATAACCATTATTCTTTATCAAAGTTGCAAGGGTTGATTTTGAAATTCCATATTCATTAATTATTTGTGTTCTTGTTTTTGAGCCTTTCTGAATTTCAATCACTATTTTGCGCTTCATATCCAGTGAATAACCATTATGTTTTCTTTTCGTAGCCATAATTACTGTTGCTTTCAAAATTATCTCTGATTTACAGTGTAAAAGAACTGTCATTTTATACATTTTGCAGCGGCCGGATTATGAAGAATTATCTAACCTATTGTTCCTTTCACGTTTTTCATTACAAAATTGCTGATCGCCCTCCACCTTCAAGGTATTGTTTTTTTCAAATGTAATCAAAGCGTGAGCAGAGGAGAATTTGAACATTCGCGTTATTAAGATTGCAATTAGGATTAGCTTGATTTACATTCCATTTTTGAGGTTTTATGAGTGTGTCCTTGGCGAAGAATCCCTGAAATTTGGCTATTTTGGGGGGTCAAAATGGGTTCGAATTAACCGGGTCCCCGTTAATTCGAACTTTTTCATAAGAATGCATTGGTCCCAAAATCGGGATCAGGCAAAACGGTTCGAATTAACCGGAGGTCCGAATTATCCGGGGACGAATTAACGAGGGGTTGCTGTATATGGAAAGCATTCAGGCATTCACTTGTTGATATCCACAGTGGATTCAGAAAACAAAGAAGCCATCACGATTTTCTTTGATGGAATACGGCATGCGTATGCAAGAAGTAAAAACTTCTCATTTTACTTCTTGTGGGTACCGTGTGCAATGAATTTTTTGTTTTAATTCAGAAAAAACTATTCAGAACTTAACATGACCTCTACATGTCATGCATCTGTTCCTTTGCGAAATACCAGATGATCATATTACGTACGTTTGTTTCATACATTTGGTTCATTGCCCTTATATATAATCTGCATTGTGCTGAATAGGTCTGGGTCATAGACAGATTGACAGAGTGCGAGCTCACTTTCGCTCTTTCAGTATCAGTCACTGAAGCAATTCAGACCACCAGTAGACTTTATTTCAATATAAGTTTTATTATTTTTCACTTTTCACAAGTTTTAAAGTTTAGCCTTAAAGTAGAGAAATATGCATATGCTGAGAGTATGATTTCTGAAATGACATTTTATGTTTGGATAAATACAATGAATGCTTGCTGTATGTCTGCTTGTTGCTATTATGCCCATTATCTGATATTTTCTATAATTTTCCATTGGAATTGTTCCCTAAACCTACTCGTTCATTTTCAACGTTTTATATTTACATAGTAATAGAGCATTTCATCAAAATTATATACACCTACGATTTGCATCCGAAGAGATGAATATAAAATAAACCATTTGAACCTCATACATGTAGATCTAGCCGACCTAACCGTACGCTGATTCAAACGGATAATACCATTACCTAAAATACTGGATTATTGTACACACTGCCTGTAGAAGAGAACGATGATATTTCACTGCATTGTTTTGGTTGGTTTCTTCTTTTGTGCAAGTACGTAAAATGATATATGTCATTAAGAGTCATTATGATATGGGCATTAACGGTAACATATCTATTTCGATATCAGCACAGTGGAATGGACAGTAATTAGAATGAATCATTTTGTGTTACAAATTAAGCTAAATTAGGATATCTACTCTTTACGCATTGCCAACTAAGAAAGTATAAATAGGTTAGGCTACATGATTTGCTTAGTGATATGACCGACTCTTAGCGGGTTACTTTGCGACAATAATGATCAATGACTAGAAAGCTGCAGTATTACAACTTAAAATCCAAACCTTGTATATTCTAAAATGATAAAAAGCAGCACAATTTCCAGACATGTATCGTCATTTATTTTATATTTATGAATAATCATTGTTTTAATTTAATTCTGTCGCTATTTTATTTAACCGTAATGTAATTGCTATCGATAAATTTTACTTCAGCATTTGCTCTGTGCGACGAAGTAGAAAATGAGTGTCAGGCCAACTATTAAACTGCTTAAACGCAAACAGAAATGCTTTAGATAGTACACCATATTGAAATATTTTATTTTGTTTTAGCTCAAGCTCACACAAATGTATGCCAGACGCTCCTGGAGCATTTCAAAATACTAAGGTTTGTGATGGTAATTCAGAATTAACCTATGTTAATGTCGATTTTTTAAAAAAGTATCCGTCATTTTTTCATCACATCTCCTCTAAACAATAAAAGTCTGATGGCCACCAAATTTTTAATATACATCTGTATATATAGTATTTTATACAATGTTGTTCACCTGTATATTTTTTTCCTACGTTTTTGTTCTGTTGGCCAAAATAAGGCACAAAAATTGTGAATTTGAGACAAATACAACGCTTTGGCTCTTGCTTATGTATTATAGCGCTGCCAGAAATGAGATTAAGCTCAGAGTAGAATCACGGCTGAAGATAATGATTTAGTAATTTGTTAAACAGTAATAATTCTGACCAGTGCCTTTATAAAATAAGAAGAAATAAGAAATAATTAAATAGTTAACATAAAAATACAGCACTGTAAGCATTGACAAATAATAACAGTTCACAATACTAGAAAGTTGCACAATTTTTAACCACATTGTTGAACGAGGATTGCAATTCCGAAACAATTCCTTTTTTGTGGGATTACTGAATGAAAATCATGTAACTTTCGTAACAAAACAGGTTCTTCGCGTGTCCTAAAATCCCGTTCTCCGGGGTTTGGCTTTCCTGGCATCATATATATTAGCAAGCAGTCCTACAACATAACCACCTTGGCCTGTCGGGTCATGACCTTTATAAATATAAATATAAACAACTAACCTACTAGCGACAAGCATGTTGCTTTAGAATTATGCATCATATGGTTTGATTTTATAAAAAGATAACTTATTTTAAAAAATTACATTATTTTTTCTCTTGTTGCAGGGACAGATTTTATTATTTAAATGCTTTAATTCCCACACTTGAATTACAAAGTGACATAGAAGATTATCTTGGATTTTCTATTTGGTCTGATGGACACTGGTCTGAATTGTTTTGTGATATCGAAGAAGCAATTGGTAGGTCGTATATTCTTAAAACCTGTTATATATTGAACATTACAGAATATTAAAACATAAATGTTAGTGCTCGACATTTATAGTGCGGTCGCTTTCCATCTCGTATTCAAACTGAAAATGGTTATGGTTATAGTTTTGTTACTTTAAATTGTTTTTTTTTTATGCTAGTGGAGTTCCTTTAAATATTTAATAACCCAAAGTTTGTTTTTGTATTTTCTCTACACCTTTTATTCTTTTGATGCCAACATAAATGCCATATTTTATATACTCTAAAGTTATCGATCAGATCATATGTGGTCTTGTTTCAGGTACAAAGGACATGGATGTTTTAGAAAATGTCATAAATGAACACCTGGAGGCAACCATAAATGAATGGGACCTCCAATATATGTGTCAGGATATGTATTATGTTTATGGTAATATTTTAAAATAGGAATCCATATCGCATATAACTCATAGTTTGTTTTTCCTTGCCGCCATTAGTGTCTTTTTAAGCCTTTTTGCGAACGACACTTAAATTAAAAATCATACATACTATTTGAAAGCTTGTAGTCAAAGATTTATCGTGTAGACCAGTCGGAGTTTATGGGATGAACCAATTGTGCTTTTGAAATACAGTTATCACACAGTGACTTCAGGCATATATTGTAATTTTTATTTAGAATACTACAATCAAAACATTTTGAGTGACTTGAAACGTTATCAGCAGAAAATGAAACCATGGCTTATCAAGACTAAATTTCCACATGAGTGGCCAGTTCCAAATGCCGGAAAAAAGGAGACTGCGAGACTCATCTGCCTTGGCAATGAGCTGATCACGCCGAATTTGTTAACGTTTGACTTGGATAGGACCGACTGCACTAAATGGGCTACTCGTTTGCTAAGTAAGAGATTTCAGCACCATGCTTTACTTTCTTACCACGAGGTTAAATACCTAATATCAAATATCTAGAAACCTAATATAAATCAGAATATTCTTATAAATTTAGGAAAATTTATCCTGGTTTATTTTTTCTTGTGCAAGGACTTATTTCTGGCAGTTCTAGGGATTTTCTCATTCTATTTCATGCCGATTTTTGTTAAATAATTGAAAGATTTCCTGCTGTAAGTATATAGAGCACATATTTGCTCTTTCGAAAACCTTAGTTACAGATTGAAAGGAAAGACCTCAACTAAATAGTGAAGACTCCGTAAACTAAACTTTTGCCATTTTATTTATCTCATGACAGCAGCTGGTTTCAGACTTTGATACGGTAGTGATATTTTTTTCTAAATGAGCGTAAATTTTAGTACATCACTATGTACGATTGTTTCATCATAACCTTTTCCTGACAACGTACCACGCCACTCACTGTGCTGAGTAGAAACTTGGGCCAGAATTAATTAATAGCTTAAAGCTAACGGTAAAGATAGAAAACATAACTACAAATAACTTTTTGAAGTATTTTCATTTATGTTCCTGAGTAGATCGCTCTATATTTATGCTTCTGTATTATATCTAAATCAAAAGAAGGGATGGAGTCAGAAAACCAGGTCAAAATTGCTCAGTCTCTAACGGTTTCCGAGATAACACGTTATCTTTTGCCTAGTATATATAGATCAAAGTTCAGATCAAGAATCTGTCATAACATAATTCCGTAGAGAACGTGGAGTCACAAAATGAGGTCAAAATTGCTTTAACATCTCTAACAGATATCCCAGATATCACATTTCACGTGACAAGTGACCTCGAAAACGTAGCTCAAAGTTCAGATGACGAAGTTAGCCTTAATGAAACGTAAGAACTAGGTGGAGTCTAAAAACGAGGTCAAAATCCCTTATGGTTTTGGAGACAGCACAGGCAACGTGATCTGTGACCTTAAAATGTCAAAGTTCAGAGCACGAAGTCACATTCAATAGGAATCCTTACACGAGGTGAAGTCCGAAAATGAGGCCAAAATCGCTCTATTCTTAACGGTTTCTAAGAAAGCACAGGCCACCTAACCTTTGACCTTGAACATGGAGATCAAAGTTCACAATAAAAGTAACTCCTTATGTTACTCTGCACAGTAAGTGGAATATGAGAATTAGGTTATAATTTCTAACGGACACGTGACCGGTGATTTTGAAAATATAGGTTCAGACCATGAACTTACCCTTAATAACAATGTAACCTAGAACGGGGTAGAATCAGAAAATGAGGTCAAAATCATTCAGTCCCTAACTGTATCCTAGATAACACAGGTATAAAATGACACATATAGATTCCTGAATACATGAATATTATGAGGAGTGCTAATCTCAATGTTGGCTGTACGAATCATATCATAAAATTATTCCCTTCTATGATTTTTTTAAACTTACAACATCTATACAAATTTAACAGCATCGTCTTCATATACATGAAAATTAATTAAATCTGCAGGAGTCTGAACTAAATGATAGTCATATAAGAAAAATGTTTAACAATTAAATATAAATATGAAAAATGAAATCAGAAAAGAAATGCAGTTTAAACGTTCAGAAAATTATTGCGATCGTAGTACTAAAAATCTAAAGCTCATTTCTGTAATATGACAAGATTTAATGATAAAATGTTATCCACTAACATGTTATATTTTTATGGCTATATTTTTATGAACAATGGCTGATTTTTTAAAAAATATATTACAGCAAATGCAATCAGATGTATAACTTCCTGGGCTATCTTTTCCGTGTTTCAGATGCCAAGTCATTGAAAGAGTATGGGGATGATATAGGGGTATCCTTTTCTGACACGGATTTGCAAATATACTCTACGGCATTTGATGTCATGAAAAACACTACGATTTACACAACCTATGTGATTGAGGCCTGGCAAAGTGTTTGTGATATTGCAACGGATTTCAACGATATGGGACTGTACAACATACTGTCTATAAACCAATTTCAGTAGCGTTCGCACTGAAAATGCGACAATTAATAAGTGTCATAGCGCCCTTATATATAAAGGCCTTCAACTGGAATGAGATAATAAGGCTGTTGTAACTGTACTAATCTCCTTATATAAAATTAATTTCTGCATCATTAGTTAATAGCTAGCTATAGACACATGTTCTGCTTATTAAAATGCGGAGTCAAATGCAGCTGCTGCTGAACCAGCTTTTAAGAAGTGATGTTTGACTAGTGGTAAGACCGTTTTTCTGTGCAACCTGTCTTTTCTCCAAACAACAATATACTGAGTGAGTGGGCAATTTGACTTCGATGCACTTTTGTATACCGACAGTTTTGCAGCATTTTCTGTGCTGCTGACTGTTCAATGCAAGAATAAGTGGTGGTATTTTTATAACGTTTTTTTAAAGGATGGAGGTTGAGAGTGTTTTCTGGATCATTTTATGATTTCAAATGGACATCAGACAAATTGAAAATTACAAACGTTGGATGATAAACTTTAACAGACCAACGTTGTAGTGATGAGCCCTTGAGGGGGAGATATCGAGGAAGTCGCTTGTTAGACATTTGTATGAAGTTGTTTCACAATGGATAGATTTATGGTGCAATATCTAGAAGATATGCATTATCAATTTACAGTAACAACGGCATTAAATAAATATTTGCAAATTGCGACAGTGCTAATATGACAATATGGAAAAAGTACATATCGAAAATAAAAATAAAGCTATTGTATAATAAATTTTAAAAATGGATTTTGATGGGTTGATATACAGGAAGTCGCTTGGCAGATATTTATATAAAGTCGTTTTATAATATATGGGAAAATTAATGGTGCAATATCTACAGAAGAAATGTGTTCACTGGCACCTTACAGTAAAACGGAATTAAATAGATATTTGTGAATACTAATATGACTGTTAACAACAGTATATATCTTAACTTAAACTAAAGCTGTCGTAACTAGAAATTCTGATACAGGTTTATTTCTTTTAAAAATTGTATAATTTTACTAGGTTCTACTTCATCAAAGAGCTGCCTCAAAGAGTGTTTAGATAGCTAAAAAGAATTAAGTAAGATTTGCTATGGGTTCTGTATATTTCGACCCATTTAATGCCTCCAACCTTTATGCACAGAGCAGATAAGACAGCATACTAAATTTGAAATGTTAAATGATAAATGAAAAGGATTAATTCACCAAAGATTATGTTTTGTCAGTTTCTCAAATTTTCATCCACATTTCTCTTTTCAGAGCTTTTTGTCGTATCCAGGATGTCCCATTAGTCCTCGTTATGGACTCCTGAAGCATATTACGTCAGAATGAGTCTTCTGTAGCGCCATTCATGTAATGTTTTTCTTCTGTTGTTAACACAATAATGTTAGCCCAGATAACTAACTGAAAATATCCGCTCCTTTGCATTCTCACTGGCTCATTACTCTGACTGGGGAGCGCTTCTTTTCCAGGTTTCTTTTCTTTTTCTAGGTTTCATTGAAAAAAGTCATTTTAATACAAATATGACTGTTACTGCGTTCCATTGGTAACCAAACCCTCAAGCAGCTATAACGCCGAAAAATATTGTAAAAAAGAGTCTGTCCTTTTTCTGTTAGTTTACAGTTTCTATAAAGTTAAAATTGATATCGTAAACATATTTGTGAACAACTGTGCCTGTAACATAATGACACAATGACCATTGTCTACATAATGCCAGTTTAGACTAGGCTAATTTTATAAGCAACTAATTGACATCTACATGTGTCATATCGTGGGCAGTGTATAATTACACATTTTAATTTAATTACCAATTTCACTGCCTCTATGGAAAATTTTAAATGATTCTATATTTATATAATATGTAGTAGACACATTTTAATTTAATTACCAATTTCACTGCCTCTATGGAAAATTTTAAATGATTCTATATTTATATAATATGTAGTAGACACATTTTAATTTAATTACCAATTTCACTGCCTCTGTAGAAAATTTTAAATGATACTATATTTATATAATATGTAGTCGTCCAATAAAACAATTACACTTAAACCAATGTTTCTACTACACTGCATACGAAACAGTGTTTACGCCATAGTGTATATGCTATTGTGTTTTAATGGAGGTCAATATAAATTAAGACAGCAATACTGCTTGACCAAGTAAAAAGAAACCTGTTTATCACTATATCTTCCTATATTTCATATGTAAGATTAATGTGTCATCAGAATCAAGTAATTTTTTCCTCAACGGGTATTTCATAAAATTTTTCGTGTTAGACTTGTCAATTATAATAACATCCAGTAAATATTGTAGGATAAAATGCTGAGGTGCAACCGAATCCATTTACACTTTCATTTGTACAGAATGCTTATGAAAACGAAGAGCAGCAGACAGAAGAATTGATCACATCTACGGTTCTTTCCAAATTAAACTAAACTGGCCAGTGTTTTTTGTTAAAACAGAAAACGGATATGTCTCCCTCGCCCCCAATCACTCACGTGGAAAAAAATCCTTGCTTAAAAGTACAACATTGGCCGGCCAAAAAAAATTAAAAATCGCCAAAAATACATTTTTACAGAAAATGAAGGATAACTTCGCAGTAAACATTTGCACTATATGTGGGTTCTTCTTGCCAAATTTCAGTCTAATCCAACAAACTGTTTTGGAGATATCGCAGCAATATGGCCCAAAAACTTAAAAATCAGAAATTTAAAAAATCGCCAAAAGTACATTTTCAACGAAAATGAAGAAAAACTTTGCAGCACACATTTGCGCTATATTTGTGTTCTTGCGACGTTATCCAACGAACTGTTTTGGAGATTTAGCCTGCCAAAGTGAAAAAAATGCACGAACCCCCCCCCCCCCCACCCTCATGTTTAAAAATTAAAAAAAAAAAATTTTGAAGGATCGAAAAATAATAACATAGGCATCATCTAGACATGTACCCCAATATGTATGTATGTTTTGAGAACAATCGACTCATTAATTTCATAAGAATATATATATATATATATATATATATATATATATATATATATATATATATATATATATATATATATATATATATATATATATATATATATATATATGTGTACTTCGGCCAGTTTTGCTGGATCGTGAAGAAAAAATAAAAGCCAGGCAGGAGATAAAGTCTGTTACCGTTTACCAACATTTCGACAGTAAGACTCCCTTGCGTCAGTGGAGATTTTACAAAAATGCATTTTTTTTCCTATTCTTCCGTCAATATCTGGCGAATAAAAAAGTCATAGCCAGGTAGGTACCAATGTTCGCTACTTTTTAGCCAATATTTTGGATAATGTGGCGAACCAAAACCGAAAGAAGACTAGTGAGGTGACTGCTGGTGTACACTTCCATTATTCAAAAACAATACGACAGCAGAGGATAATGTCCTTGGCGTTAGTTAAGATTTCAGAAGTTGGATTTTCTCCACCTTTTTTGGCGAATTAACGAAAAACAACTAGTAGTAGTAGAGTAACTGGTAGGTACTAATGTCCACTTCCCTAATTCAAAATATTAAGACGGCAAGGTTATATCTCTGGCGTTAGATATAATTTTAGTAAGAAATTTGTTTTTCTTCACTAATATTTTCATTTTATTCTGAATTACAAAAATAGTAACAGCCAGATAAGTGCCAATGACCGCCAGCTTTAACCAAAACTTCAAGACAGTAAGCCCATTTCTCTGTGGCGAGTTACAATATTACTGAAAAATTGTTGCTTTTTCGCCAATATTCCGCCAATTTTTGGCGACTCACCATAAACAAACAATGACCAGATAGGCGGTGATAACATTTAACTCTACTCAAAATTTGAAGACAATGAGAGCTTTTTCCTGGCCTTAGTTGAGATTTTTCGTAAAAAAAAGGTTTTTCGCCAATATTTCCTCCAATTTTTTGCAATTTACCACAAAAAAATTAAATAAATAATAGCCCAGTAGAAACTTTCCTCATTCAAAATATTAAGTTGGTAGCTTATATCGAGCGTTAGTTAAGATTTTAGTGAGAAACTGGTTTTTCGCCAATTTTCCGCCAATTTTTGTCCAGTCCTGAAACACAAGTAATGGCCAGGTGAGCAGTAATGTCTGCTGCCGTTCCATAAAATTTCAAGGTTATTTTCCTGACGATAGTTAAGATTTTTCTGAAAAATTTATTTTTTCGTCAATATTTCCCAGTAACTGCACCAATTAACTTCACAAAATTGGTTAGCTGACTTTTAATTAACTGGTTTCAAGAATACGAATTAACCAACTCTGTTGGCCAACCAAAATCTTTACAGTTAACTGCAAAAGTGAACCTTCGTGAATACGGCTGCTGCCGGTCAAATTATAAAACAAACCTTCCGAAAAATTAGGAGGCGACTTCACAAAATGCACAAGAACCAGACAGTAATAATACTTCCATTTTTTATTGTACTTAATATAAACGGTACATTTATTTACGAATAAACTGGCATACATAAATAAACACAAGAACGAACACTGCAATATACAACAAATCTGAGACTTACAACAAATACTTCAACATATATAATAAGAATATTTTAAAAATATACATATAAAAACTCTAGATATTTTACTTCTAAAAATTACGGATAAGAATAAAAACTTACTAGCAAAGTAAAAATAAATTAGACGTAAATTTTAGGTATTAAAATAAAAAAAAAAAAAAAACGAGAAAAAAACATGCAAAATATGACAGCAAAGAGCTTCATATATAGATCTATCGTTATCACAGCTTATTCAGGACGCAATGGGCTTTAAATACACAAAAATTTAACTAAAATTTTTCAGCGCATTCAGATCTTGACAAAAGATAAGAAAATAGATGTAGTAAAAATAAAACAAATACACAATGCTTGAGGTTTTCATGTGTCTCATTAAGTGTAATTCCGGTACGTTAAATGAGCGTTTGCCAGCAGAATAAGTAAGCAGAGGTATATTATGACAAAATGACCCTGACAGGTGCGTATCACAACATTTTTCACAGTCCACATACATCCCACACGCTACATCTTACGAATTCATACAAATGCAATTGCATTTCAAGGCAAAATGCTTGAAAATACGCTCATCTTGAGGTTCCTCTTACATTTCTACACAAGCACATACATCTCAAGACAAAGTTCACCTACACTTTTATACATCACAAGCACTTACTTTACAGGCAAAGCCCACATACATATTATTATCACAAGAACTTACATCTGTAGACAAAGTCCATATACATTTTCTTACAACAAAGCACATACATGTCTCCAGACAAACGCGGCCTTAGATCAGCACGCACGTCTCAAGACAAAGTCCTGTGTGTCGTTAAATCAGGAGAACATTCTCTTTCAAACATTGCTACAGTATTAACAGCATTAGCAGAAATACAAACAAGTTTCAACAATATTATTTCGAAGCTTAACTGTATCTGCATTGCCTGTTCACGAAATTCTCAAGTAACTACAAAGTAAAAACAATTACTAAATCTTCTTGCAAAAACCCCTTTCGACATTTTTGCCTATTCATATATCTGTCGATATATATTCAAGAAAGAAACTAACTTAGCGAAGCGATGTTGCTGACGTCAGCTTGCTCACTGACTCTTCATTAGCACCGTAAAATGTTGCAGAGAGACTTATTAGTTTAAATCCACACGGGATTGAACGCCACATACAGGAGGGAGGGGGGGGGGGGGGGGGGCATCTGCTTTCAGACACCCTTCACGTCAAACTACTGTCGTTGTTTTTCAATGAAGTCACAATGCTCAAGGCTCTACTAAACACAAAAATGTAAACGACACATGGATAAGTTCAGGGGAAAAATCTTATAAAAATGTTAAAACCTCCATACATTGCAGAAAATATCAGATCGCTTCTTCCAAACAGGAGACAATGAAATATGAGCTAAAATACAGCACCTGCCGCAAATAGGTTCTCTACCGCACCCTGTAGATTATGACGTCATATTATTAGTTCAGATTCGTTGTTTTTGTATTAAAAAATAACTCCGTTAAGTCAGGAACGTTTCCGGTGTCACACGGCTCTTAACGGCAGTCCTGTTCATTCTATCCAGCCATACTGTGACGTAATAACAGACTCTGGAGCTGTTTCCATGACGCTGGTTATAGCAGGTGGCTTCTGTCACGTTTTCAGGGACCTGGTTTATTTTTTGTCTCTCGGCTGCTGAATCTACGCTTGTGATGTTTGGTTGTCAGACCCCTGAAATAGAATCTGGTCGCTTAAATACTTCTTTTAATGAGTATATGCTTAAATAGACTTAAGTATGAGGAGCTTGATGCATAAGAAAATAGGCATAAATCCTAGCTACGTGAATACCATGAATACTAGCACCGTGAATATATAGGTCAATACTTACTTTTACTTCCTTTATTTTAACTTAAATAAAATAAATTCACGCTATTAAGGAGGATTCAGGATGTGCGTGTAGTTGTTCCCCCAAGCGGCCCACGGCGCAGGTGCTGACTGCAGTCTGCCTGTGATCGTCCGTTATGCTGCAAGCACTTACAGCCGGGCTGCAGCACATGCACAGCCAGACTACAGCACAAGTACAGCCAGACTACAGCACATATACAGCCGGGCTGCAGCACATGTACAACCGGGCTGTAGGGCATATACAGCCAGGCTGCAGCACATGGCAATTCAGCTTCCAAATGTGTGACGCAAAGACAATCGTTAGGAGCTATGAGCAGGGCACAGCCGTAACACAGCCCGTGGGGGGGGGGGGGGGGGGGGGAAGCAATGCCTTACCAACACATTCGGCCTGATGATCACTCGAGCCTGTGACGCGTCCGCTCTTGGTCTTGTTTCACTAATTTCTACGGTCAAATGCGACCCGCTCAGGATATCTGAAATTTTAAAAATTCACAATTATTGCACACACGCTTGAATTACAAAAATAAAATGTGAGTACCGGTTTGCTGTTATATATTTTATTTTTTTATTTAAAAATTCTTCTTGCGTTTCTAGCGCTCGCAAAAATATTTCCATTCGTCAATTTACTTCGTCAGTCTGATTTTAAAAAAAAATCCACTTGTTACAAGCCACAGGGGATTTTTATAAAAACCACACTGGTACACACCTGGCCTAAACCATTGACAGAAACGCTAATATTTTTCTCTTATCCAGGTTTTTATTTATTTGTTTACGTATCTGTTGTATTCACTTCTACATTTCCTTTCACTTTCACATTTTTATTTATTTACTTATTTATTTTATTTATTTATCATATTATTTTTGATAAATTCGTCAATTTACTTCGTCAGTCTGATTTTAAAAAAAAATCCACTTGTTACAAGCCACAGGGGATTTTTATAAAAACCACACTGGTACACACCTGGCCTAAACCATTGACAGAAACGCTAATATTTTTCTCTTATCCAGGTTTTTATTTATTTGTTTACGTATCTGTTGTATTCACTTCTACATTTCCTTTCACTTTCACATTTTTATTTATTTACTTATTTATTTTATTTATTTATCATATTATTTTATTGATACATTAAATTTTTTTCTTTCTTTTTTTTTTTTTTTTTTTTAGAAAAGAGGGGTATCCATGACGCACCATCCCTGCTGCTGACGTCATGCTGCTGCTGCTGTAACTGATGACGTAGCTGATCCAGCTCTTGCTGCCGCTGCCGATCCATCTGCTCCCTGAAACATACGGCCACGGCCTTAGCATCACTTCGTCATCACACGGTCATGTTCAGTTTATAGCAGACGAGGGAGGGGTGGGGAGTTTGAAAAAATCGGTTTAAAAAGTCAGTTTAAAGAGACATTTTCATCTACTACTTACAGCTCCACCTATGCCTAGAGCGCGTCGTGCGCCTCAACTTTCCTCGTCCAGGGTGAGAGGGCGGGCTAGGACGGCAGGAGGGTCGGGGCGGCTGGTTGTCTAGGACGAGAACATCACACGCCTTAGCTCTCCTCGTCCCCGGTGAGAGGGCGGGCCAGGACGGAGGGAGGGTTGGAGGCGGGGGGGGGAGGGGGGTAGTGCAGGACGTCACACGCCTTACCTCTCCTCGTCCACGATGTTGTTGAGGTGACTCCGCACCTGCGGCACGTGACTCTCACTGCCCATGGTGAGGGAGCGGGCCAGATGGGAGGGCCTGGGCGGCAGCGAGGCAAGCGGGCTGTACCCCGGGGCCGGCTCGACCGCGGCGCGGTGCGTAGACGCGTACGTTCTCATTTCTGTTAAATAACAAGCATTATCCCCTGGTAGAAGCAGCGAGCTGGCACTGGGTACAAAAATAGCAGCACTCAAACTGCTTGGTAAATTCTCGGATTTTTCATGCTGTTTCTTTTTCTTTCTACTACTTTTATTAAATATATGAAATCAGCAGTGCAAAATGCAAACTGTGAACGTCTACGTATAACGACGACAATGACACTGCTTCAGGAATTACTGTGTTGGTGCATTTATTTTTCTTTTTTTCTCTTTTTTTTTAACCTTTTTTTCCTAAGAAAACAACTTTTTAGTACTACACTTAAAATCAATGAAACTTAAGTTCAATCTCCAAGCCAGCGTCGAAAACAATTAATCTGACAAAATTACCACATCACGGTCAGTCGCAAATGGCAAAATTACCACATCACGCTCAGTCGCAAATGGCAAAATTACCACATAACGATCAGTCGCAAATGGCAAAATTACCACATCACGATCAGTCGCAAATGGCAAAATTACCACATCACGTTCAGTCGCAAATGGCAAAATTACCACATAACGATCAGTCGCAAATGGCAAAATTACCACATCATGATCAGTCGCAAATAGCAAAATTACACCATCACGGTCAGTCGCAAATGGCAAAATTACCACATCACGGTCAGTCGCAAATGGCAAAATTACCACATCATGATCAGTCGCAAATGGCAAAATTACCACATCATGATCAGTCGCAAATGGCAAAATTACCACATCACGTTCAGTCGCAAATGGCAAAATTACCACATCACGATCAGTCGCAAATGGCAAAACTACCACATTATGATCAGTCGCAAATGACAAAATTACCACATCACGATCAGTCGCAAATGGCAAAATTACCACATCACGATCAGTCGCAAATGGCAAAATTACCACATCATGATCAGTCGCAAATGGCAAAATTACCACATCATGATCAGTCGCAAATGGCAAAATTACACCATCACGTTCAGTCGCAAATGGCAAAATTACCACATCATGATCAGTCGCAAATGGCAAAATCACCACATCACGATCAGTCGCAAATGGCAAAATTACCACATTATGATCAGTCGCAAATGACAAAATTACCACATCACGATCAGTCGCAAATGGCAAAATTACCACATCACGATCAGTCGCAAATGGCAAAATTACCACATCATGATCAGTCGCAAATGGCAAAATTACCACATCATGATCAGTCGCAAATGGCAAAATTACACCATCACGTTCAGTCGCAAATGGCACAATTACCACATCACGATCAGTCGCAAATGGCAAAATTACCACATCACGATCAGTCGCAAATGGCAAAATTACCACATCATGATCAGTCGCAAATGGCAAAATTACCACATCATGATCAGTCGCAAATGGCAAAATTACACCATCACGTTCAGTCGCAAATGGCAAAATTACCACATCACGTTCAGTCGCAAATGGCAAAATTACCACATCACGTTCAGTCGCAAATGGCAAAATTACCACATCACGATCAGTCGCAAATGGCAAAACTACCACATTATGATCAGTCGCAAGTGACAAAATTACCACATCACGATCAGTCGCAAATGGCAAAATTACCACATCATGATCAGTCGCAAATGGCAAAATTACACCATCACGTTCAGTCGCAAATGGCAAAATTACCATATCACATCACGATCAGTCGCAAATGGCAAAATTACCACATCACGTTCAGTCGCAAATGGCAAAATTACCACATCATGATCAGTCACAAGTGGCAAAATTACCTCATCACGATCAGTCGCAAATGGCAAAATACCACATCACGTTCAGTCGCAAATGGCAAAATACCACATCACGTTCAGTCGCAAATGGCAAAATTACCACATCACGGTCAGTCGCAAATGGCAAAATTACCACATCACATCACGATCGGTCGCAAATGACAAAATTGCCACATCACGGTCAGTCGCAAATGGAAAAATTACGACATCACGATCAGTCGCAAATGGCAAAATTACGACATCACGTTCAGTCGCAAATGGCAAAATACCACATCACGTTCAGTCGCAAATGGCAAAATTACCACATCATGATCAGTCACAAGTGGCAAAATTACCACATCATAATCGGTCGCAAGTGGCAAAATTACCACATCACGTTCAGTCGCAAATGGCAAAATACCACATCACGTTCAGTCGCAAATGGCAAAATTACCACATCACGGTCAGTCGCAAATGGCAAAATTACCACATCACATCACGATCGGTCGCAAATGACAAAATTGCCACATCACGTTCAGTCGCAAGTGGCAAAATACCACATAACGTTCAGTCGCAAATGGCAAAATTACCACATCACGGTCAGTCGCAAATGGCAAAATTACCACATCACATCACGGTCAGTCGCAAATGGCAAAATTACCACATTATGATCGGTCGCAAGTGGCAAAATCGGAAAAAAGAGATGCTTTGGAATATATTTTAAGTAGAACACTGAAACTATATATTAAACCAAGTGGCGACAAAGCGAAGCTGTTACTAAACTTCCTACCGTAACAAACTCCCCGCAATAATCTCCCCACTGTACTAAACTCAGCACTGTACTAAACTCCCTACCACACTAAACTCCCTACCGTACTAAACTCCTCACCATACTAAACACCCTACCACACTAAACTCCCTACCATACTAAACTCCCTACCGTACTAAACTCCTCACCATACTAAACTCCCTACCACACTAAACTCCCTACCATACTAAACTCCCTACCGTACTAAACTCCTCACCATACTAAACTCCCTACCATACTAAACTCCTCACCATACTAAACTCCCTACCGTACTAAACTCCTCACCATACTAAACTCCCTACCACACTAAACTCCCAACCGTACTAAACTCCTCACCATACTAAACTCCCTACCACACTAAACTCCCTACCGTACTAAACTCCTCACCATACTAAACTCCCTACCACACTAAACTCCCTACCATACTAAACTCCCTACCGTACTAAACTCCTCACCATACTAAACTCCCTACCACACTAAACTCCCTACCGTACTAAACTCCTCACCATACTAAACTCCCTACCACACTAAACTCCCTACCATACTAAACTCCCTACCGTACTAAACTCCTCACCATACTAAACTCCCTACCATACTAAACTCCCTACCATACTAAACTCCCTACCGTACTAAACTCCTCACCATACTAAACTCCCTACCACACTAAACTCCTCACCATACTAAACTCCCTACCACACTTAACTACCTACCATACTAAACTCCCTACCGTACTAAACTCCTCACCACACTGAACTCCCTACCGTACTAAACTCCTCACCATACTAAACTCCCTACCACACTAAACTCCCAACCGTACTAAACTCCTCACCATACTAAACTCCCTACCATACTAAACTCCTCACCATACTAAACTCCCTACCGTACTAAACTCCTCACCATACTAAACTCCCTACCACACTAAACTCCCAACCGTACTAAACTCCTCACCATACTAAACTCCCTACCACACTAAACTCCCTACCATACTAAACTCCCTACCGTACTAAACTCCTCACCATACTAAACTCCCTACCACACTAAACTCCTCACCATACTAAACTCCCTACCACACTTAACTACCTACCATACTAAACTCCCTACCGTACTAAACTCCTCACCACACTGAAATCCCTACCTTACTAAACTCCTCACCATACTAAACTCCCTACCACACTAAACTCCCTACCGTACTAAACTCCTCACCACACTAAACTCCCTACCGTACTAAACTCCTCACCACACTAAACTCCCTACCGTACTAAACTCCTCAGCACACTAAGCTCCCTACCGTACTAAACTCCTCACAACACTAAACTCCCTACCGTACTAAACTTCTCACCATACTAAACTCCCTACCACACTAAACTGCCAACCGTAGTTAATTACGATATTTCCGTGTTTACAGCTCCACAAACGATCCCTCCGGATTTCACTTTGACAACACAAATTATGCGAGGCCAGTGTTTATCCGGACTCCTAAGAGACATATGCAGGGAGAAGATATGACGTAAAATCTCGAATAAAATATACGAATCCTTGCGACACGATAAGGTGCACACCTGTTTTGTGTTTTGCAAACTGCAAATTGAAATGTTTAGTTCACCCCCCCCCCCCCCCCCCCCGCCGAGACCGCATGAACGTTACAGTCCCATCGACCACACTGTTGAATTTTGGACGGGATCTTTAGCAAAGCGACGTAGAGCTTTATTACCGTAATTAACGACATATAAGGTCTCAAACACCGTTCTGCGCCGTATATGCCGCTGCGCCTTATGTGCCGTTTTTTTCTTTCAGACAAGGGTATTTAGCCGTTTTACCATGATTTCAGTAAAAGCTCTTGATGTTAAAAACCATAAAAACAAGAATTAATCTTTTATATATAAATATATCCTGCCAGTGGTATATATTGTAAAATAAGGTGCGCCTTATACGCCGCTTTACTTCCAAAATTGGCGCATTTTTTTCTTTTTTTTATTTTTTTACCGCTTATGCTTTATACGCGGGGCGCCTAAAATGTCGTTAATTACGGTAATTCTGAAGCAAAAGAAGAGCACGCTGTTAATTGGCTCCTTAGTGGGCGCTAGATGGCAGCAGCCGTAAGCGAGGGGGTTAGGGGGGGGGGGCGGGCGGTAACTGTTAGTGCAGATTAACCTGTTAGTAAATTGTTGCGTTTGAAAGTTCTACCTGCTCCGTCCCCTTCCTCCACGCCTGTAAGGCAACAAAACAAACCAGCGGTCATCACTCAGTAGACTTCTATTTGCATACTTTAGGCTATCTATTGTAAGGTTATCTATAGATGGCCTAAGTCAATCAGGATAACAGTGGGTGGCTTACAAACACCCAGACTATCTACATAGCCAGGTTCTGGAGCTTGAAAATTACAGAATTAGTGTGAAATGCTTCGGGGAGGGTGGGGGGGAGGGGCAGGGGATTATTGTCCAACTGATATTGATGAGGCAAGATCGAGTCGAATCAGACTTGTATTCTATGGTATATCAATCTCCAAATTTTAATTTATTATCTCAATTCAAAATTGTTATAACAATAAACACTACATATTCTCAACACTCAGATCAGGCTACGTCACCTCATTCTATTTAGTATCATTTATTTTCTAGAAAAAATTCTATGTTTCTCATTTGGGGAAATTTTAAGTCTGCAATAATTTGACCTTGGGTCGTATTTTATCATTCAAAATTTTCTCACTTATTCTTAGAACTAATTACTCATTACAAATTTACACAGTGAAACCTAATTATCTCATTATTACGGAATTAGTTTTAAGCCTTCCGCCCCGGTTTTCACACCGCGTAAGAGAAATTGAATAATTTCGATCAATTATGAAAACCCTCTTTACAAGACTATGTTTCAGCATTAAAGTAAAATGTATTAATTAACTTTCAAAAGTTCTGTTAACTACAGAAGCAGTTGACGGAATTTGTTAACTATACAGTTAATTTTTTTAATACGGCCCCTGGCCTTTACAGAAATGAAACAAACAAAATAAGTGGATTAAATAAGTCATACCATTAAATACAGTCATTTACAATTGCCTGTCGTGCTTCAAAAATTTACTGTTCTTTTGAAATTAATGTATTTTATTTTGATCAAATTTTGAAATCCACTAATTCTGCTGTACAATGTCTTTCAGTATCGTTATCCATCGTGGCCACTGAATCCTAGATACACATCCCAGTGTAATCCTAGATACACATCCCAGTGTAATCCTAGATACACATCCCAGTGTAATCCTAGATACACATCCCAGTGTAATCCTAGATACACATCCCAGTGTAATCCTAGATACACATCCCAGTGTAATCCTAGATACACATCCCAGTGTGTTTAGGCTTGAATGCAGTTTCTCGAGCTCAGCTAATTGTGGTGGGGCGAGTAACGGAGATCGATTTGGCATTATTACAACCACCCCGGATGGGCAAAAGGATAAATAACATGACCTGTTGGTTTTCCGCTTAAAACGACGATTCTTATAACATTAACATTCGGCTAATAACATTTGAAGTTGTTATCTTCAGGCGAATCGCTAGGAATGACAACAGCGATTCTGGGCATTGCTTCAGAATCCCCACCCCCCCCCCCCCCCCCGAAAAAATCTCCTTCTGGGAATCCGAAGTGCAATTAATTAATCAGGGCAAATTATGGACAGATTCCACAAGTCTTCAAGTTTGAATTATTATTTGTTTTTAAAAGCTAATAATATTTGCACCATTGCAAGTCACTACCAAATAGCAACTGCGCTGTATTGAATTCGACTGTGAATTCAACGTGTGAAAAGGGGTGTTAAACGCGAATCAAAGATTTCAGGCTAACTCCATAATTTTCAAGCTCCAAACCAGGCTGTCTATGGATAGCCAGGCTATTTTCATGTAACCTATAGTTAGCCTGATTGACTTAGGACTTAGGTCTTTTCAGGCTAACAACAGCCTGGTCTTAGCCATGGCCTGTAACATATATATACAGTGTATATACATATATAATGAATGTACCACAGTTATTTTCCTCATATAATTACTATTAAATGTTCCGTTAAATAAAATAAGATAGAGAACAGAGCACATCAATACTCTCTTACACTGATAAATCGTTTTCAAGTGATCTAAAACTAGCACTGACCGTCATCACGTGACGCCGTGTGGTAGGCGGCGATCTGGTAGAGCAGGTTCTTGATGGTGCCCATGTCCTTCTTGAACCTCTCGCCCATGTCGTCCTGCTTGCTCTTGATGCGTTCCACCTGCTCTCGTAGGGACCGGACTTCTTTCTCCATGTGTGCCGTGTCTATGCCAAAAAAACACACACATACACACACACATATATATATATATGAGTGATTTGGCATTTTTGAATTACATGAAAGTTTTCAGGTTTCCGTTGTGCGCTTGGGACAATAAGCGCTAAATAAAAGCCACCAAATAAATAACAATTAAATGTTGGATAAATTTATGAAGAAATGATAGAAAAACAAGGCGGTAAAAATTAGTAAAACTTCACTTTACTAGAAACATGTTCACGAATAGGTTATGATGTATTCAGAACAACATGTAAAAGAGTTATTAACTTATATAAGGACGTCCTATATTTCGAAACGTATGCCTGCCAAAAAAATCCAATTTTTTATGTTTTTTTCCTGGCAATTTCTTTATACTTTAACCCAATGAAGTTGCAGTCGGAACACAGGTGACATCCGGAATTCCCGACACTGCACACTGGCGTAGTGGCGCGTGTGGATACAGAAGCTCATATTGATCATATCAGCATGAATTCCAGAAATAGCGATTTGTCGGTAACCGTTAAGCGTGCCACTCCGCCCCATGCAAATTACTGTATGCATCCAATTACTGGTCCTCGTACTGATGTTCGTGGTCTTTTCCCTGTAAATTAGTGGTCTTTCAAGTGAAAATCAGTGGCTCAGCAACCCCCTCCCCCTCCCCCCCTCGCCTCCCTTTTGGTAATACCAGGATGTGTTTCTTATATACCCACCTGAGCCAAAGCTGAAGCCGCCGTGCCGTGGCTCTGAGCTGACGCTGTCGATCGTGCCTTCGCCCCCCCCCCCCCGCTGCTTGTACGCTGACGAGAAAGTTCAGCCCCTCCCCTACCCCTCCCCTCCCCTCTATGTGATACCAGGATGTGTTTCTTATATAACCACCTGAGCCAAAGCTGAGCCGCCGTGCCGTGGCTCTGAGCTGACGCTGTCGTCCCTCCGTCTCCCCTGCCGCTTGTACGCTGACGTGAAGTAGTTCAGCCCCTCCCCTACCCCTCCCCTTCCCACCCCCTCCCCTCCCCTCTATGTAATACCAGGATGTGTTTCTTATATAACCACCTGAGCCAAAGCTGAAGCCGCCGTGCCGTGGCTCTGAGCTGACGCTGTCGTCCCTCCGCCTCACCTGCCGCTTGTACGCTGACGTGAGGTAGTTCAGCCCCTCCCCTTCCCACTCCCTCCCCTCCCCTCTATGTAAGACTAGGATGTGTTTCTTATATAACCACCTGTGCCAAAGCTGAAGCCGCCGTGCCGTGGCTCTGAGCTGACGCTGTCGTCCCTCCGTCTCCCCTGCCGCTTGTACGCTGACGTGAAGTAGTTCAGCCCTCCCCTCCCCTCCCCTCTATGTGATACCAGGATGTGTTTCTTATATAACCACCTGTGCCAAAGCTGAAGCCTCCGTGCCGTGGCTCTGAGCTGACGCTGTCGTCCCTCCGTCTCCCCTGCCGCTTGTACGCTGACGTGAAGTAGTTCAGCCCCTCCCCTCCCCTCCCCTCTATGTGATACCAGGATGTGTTTCTTATATAACCACCTGCGCCAAAGCTGAAGCCGCCGTGCCGTGGCTCTGAGCTGACGCTGTCGTCCCTCCGTCTCCCCTGCCGCTTGTACGCTGACGTGAGGTAGTTCAGCCCCTCCCCTTCCCATCCCCTCCCCTCCCCTCTATGTAAGACTAGGATGTGTTTCTTATATAACCACCTGCGCCAAAGCTGAAGCCGCCGTGCCGTGGCTCTGAGCTGACGCTGTCGTCCCTCCGTCTCCCCTGCCGCTTGTACGCTGACGTGAAGTAGTTCAGCCCCTCCCCTTCCCATCCCCTCCCCTCCCCTCTATGTGATACCAGGATGTGTTTCTGATATAACCACCTGTGCCAAAGCTGAAGCCGCCGTGCCGTGGCTCTGAGCTGACGCTGTCGTCCCTCCGTCTCCCCTGCCGCTTGTACGCTGACGTGAAGTGGTTCAGCCCCTCTCCTTCCCACCCCCCCCTCTATGTGATACCAGGATGTGTTTCTGATATAAACCACCTGTGCCAAAGCTGAAGCCGCCGTGCCGTGGCTCTGAGCTGACGCTGTCGTCCCTCCGTCTCCCCTGCCGCTTGTACGCTGACGTGAGGTAGTTCAGCCCCTTCCCCTCCCCTCCCCTCTATGTGATACCAGGATGTGTTTCTTATATAAACCACCTGAACCAAAGCTGAAGCCTCCGTGCCGTGGCTCTGGGCTGACGCTGTCGTCCCTCCGTCTCCCCTGCCGCTTGTACGCCGACGAAAAGGAGTTCAGCCCCTCCGCCTCCCCTCCCCTCTATGTGATACCAGGATGTGTTTCTTATATACCCCACCTGAGCCAAGAGCTGAAGCCTCCGTGCCGTGGCTCTGAGCTGACGCTGTCGTCCCTCCGCCTCCCCCTGCCGCTTGTACGCCGACGTGAAGTAGCTCCCATTCAACAGGTTGTTCTCCACCTCCTCTAGTTGCTCCTACAAGAAGTGGTGCGTTGAAAGCGAACTGATACAAACTCATAAATGTCATGTCTTTTTTGGCGCAATCATTCTTTTTTCTGTCATATAATCGAATGTTTTTTACTCAAAATATGGCCCACGACTACACAGATTTGTGCAATATCAACCTTAATTTACAGTTGCACAGCCGGCTGTACTGTGGTCCCATAACTTAGAACTCTGTGCACAAAAGCGTGTACAAACAGCACACATAAACCAAAATAGTTTACTTGCATACAAACTTGCAAACGGATTTTTAACTATTATTGATAAAGTGGGAGGGGGGGGGGGGGGGGGGAGGTTTGACCTTGATCTGTATGGTGACTTTCTGCAGGTCCTCTCCGCCAGGGGTCGCGTCATCGTCGTCGTAGAACGTGATGCGCGGGTTGTTCTTGCTGTGGATGAAGTCCCTGAAGGCCTCGCGCTTCTCAAACGACAGCCCCTCCTCGATGCCGATGATGGTGATCGCCTTCTGCATGACGGCGTTCGCCTGGGCGTTGTCGTACACCCTGACAACAAGACCATCTCATTTACAGCTACTCTTCTCACTTACCAACCTCCTATAGCCTAAGTGTCCTATATATTTTCATGCAAGTTTTCGAACATGCTCTTTTTACACAAACAGTTTTTCTTTTTCTTTCTTTCCTCTTTATTTCTTTTTTTCTTTTCTTTTCTTTCGGAGGGAGCGGACATGGAAGCTTACTCGGAAAGGTGTCAGAGAGAAACGATGAACCGGTGGAGAAGCGCGATGGGGGAGGAGGGGGTGAGAGGGTGAGAGGGGGCGGCCATGGAGGCTAACCTGTGGAAGGTGTCAGAGAGAAGCGATGAGCCGGTTGAGCACCACGATGGGGAAGCGGGGGGGGGGGGGGGGTGGGGGGCGGACACGGAGGATTACCTCTGGAAAGTGTCAGACAGCAGCGCAATGAGCAGATTCAGCATGAGGACGGCGGAGAGAGCGAGCCAGCACGTGACGAGCAGTACGGACATCACAGAGTCCACGGACTTCATGCCCTGAAATACGCAGCAACAAGCCCACAGTCAAGACACCATGTCAAACACACAACAAGCCCCTGTCATATCCACAGTCAACACACCATGTCAACATACAGCAACTAGCCCACAGTCAACACACCATGCCAGCACACAGCAACAAACTTCTCACCCTGAAACAGCACTTAGGTCACAGACAAATTTCGTGAACTAAAGCAGTATTTACGTCGAAGTGAGACTTGTCCACATAAAGCAGCAAATAATGCCAAGTATGAATTATCAAACTAAAACACCATTTACGTCAATCATACTTGTCCACGTCAATCCGCATTAAGCGCCAGCAGTCATACTTATCGACCTCGAGCGTCACGTACGTCGCAAACTTAAGTTACAAACTTCTCCACACAAAACAGCACCCTTCACGTCACAGTGACACTTCTCCACCCAAAGCAGCACCCTTCACGTCACAGTGACACTTCTCCACACAAAGCAGCACCCTTCACGTCACAGTGACACTTCTCCACACAAAACAGCACCCTTCACGTCACACTGACACTTCTCCACACAAAACAGCACCCTTCACGTCACAGTGACACTTCTCCACACAAAGCAGCACCCTTCACGCCACAGTTACACTTCTCCATACAATAAAGCACCCTTCACGTCACAGTGACACTTCTCCACACAAAACAGCGGCCTTCACGTCACAGTGACATTTCTAGACACACATTCGTCTTTTCAACCTCAAGTAGCATTTAAGTTCTAGTCGAACTTATCAACTTGAGCAGCAGTTACGTCATAGTCAAGATTATCAACCTCAAACAGCATTTACGACAAAGTCAAACTTATCGACCTAACGTAGCATTTACGTCATAGTCAAACTCTGCCAGAAAAAGGGGGGAAATATATTTAGGCGAAAATATTCTCCATTGATCACTTTAAGTCTTGTGTACTCGTTGATATAAAAGAATAGTGACGTCACAGTCATCCACGTTTAGGAGTACTTAAGTCAGATTCACACTTGTCGGTATAAAGGAGTACTTACGTCATATTCATGGTTATCGAGAAAGGATTACTTACGTCATAGTCATGCTCATCCACATAGAGGAGCACTTACGTCATAGTCATACTCATCCACATAGAGGAGCACTTACGTCATAGTCACACTCGTCCATATAAAGGAGTACATTCGTCATAGTCATACTCATCCACATACAGGAGCACTTACGCTATACTTGTCCAAATAAACCAGTACTTACGTCATAGTCATACTTGTCCATATAAGGATTACCTACGCCATAGTAATACTCGGCTACATAAAGGAGTACTTACGTCATAGTCATACTCATCCACATAGAGCAGCACTTATGCTATACTTGTCCAAATAAAGGAGTACTTACGTCATAGTCATACTCGTTCCCATAAAGGATTACTTACGTCATAGTCATACTCGTTCCCATAAAGGATTACTTACGCCATAGTCATACTCATCCACATAAAGGAGTACTTACGTCATAGTCACACTCATCCATATAGAGAAGCACTTACGCTATACTTGTCCAAATAAAGGAGTACTTACGTCATAGTCATACTTATCCACATAAAGGATTCTTACGCCATAGTCATACTCATCCACATAAAGGAGTACTTACGTCATAGTCACACTCATCCATATAGAGAAGCACTTACGCTATACTTGTCCAAATAAAGGAGTACTTACGCCATAGTCATACTCGTCCACATAAGGGAGTACTTACGTCATAGTCATACGTCCACATAAAGGATTACTTACGCCATAGTCATACCCGTCCACATAAAGGATTACTTAGGCCATAGTCATACTCGTTCACATAAGGGAGTACTTACGTCATAGTCATACTCGTCTACATAAAGGAGTACTTACGTCATAGTCATACTCATACACAAAGAGGACCACTTACGCCATACCTGTCCAAATAAAGGAGTACTTACGTCATAGTCGTAGTCGTCGACAAGCGTGAGGCGGAAGAGGGAGAAAAGCAGCGCGCCGGGATCCTCCATGCCCTGCACCTCCACGGTGTTCTTGTCGGGCTCGGGCAGGCCCTGGTACCTCTCTGGCGTCTTGTCGCCGCCAAACATCACCCAAAAGGCACACGCTACAAGCACAAATCGCACACGCTACAGGCACGAAAGGCGCACGCTGCAGGCACGAAAGGTGCACACTACAGGCACAGAAGCCGCACGCTATAGGCACGAAAGGTGCACACTACAGGCACAAAAGGCGCCACAAAATTACTCCTTTGTAGTCTTGTTTAAAAATTAGAAATACACTCTTGTCATACTTTTAAATCAACCGTGAAAGGATGAGTAATTCCCTCCCGCACCCCCTTCAGCACTCTACTTCCCTGGGTGCATGATACTGATGGAGCTAAACACTACTGAACTGGCACACTGTGAATTTCATGCCAAAGAAACGGGACTCACCAAAGGGAATATAAAACTCGAGGTAGAGCAAAGCAAACCGCACGACGTCGTTGATCATGTGTGTCAGCATTACTATGAAAGGACCTGTAAACATGACCTGACAGCAGTCAGCAACTCCCATAACCAACAGCTCTCAGCTTCCAGTCACCAACTCTCATAACCAACAGCTCTCAGCTTCCAGTCACCAACTTTCATAACCAACAGCTCTCAGTTTCCAGTCACCAACTCTCATAACCAACAGCTCTCAGCTTCCAGTCACCAACTCTCATAACCAACAGCTCTCAGTTTCCAGTCACCAACTCTCACAACCAACAGCTCTCAGCTTCCAGTCACCAACTCTCATAACTAACAGCTCTCAGTTTCTAGTCACCAACTCTCATAAGCAACAGCTCTCAGCTCTCAGTTTTCAATCAGCAACTCTCATAAGCAACAGCTCTCAGCTGTGCGTTATTTTTGTCACGTTTACGGCTAGGTTAGGTTAAAAAAAAACACGCACGCAGACTCTCATGGAAGTAACATAAATACACGCACACGTCCAGCCCCCCCTTCCCTCATCCCTCCTTATCTCCCCACCCATATTCCAACATAAACAAACAGCCATACCCTCCCCCCCCAACGTACCGAGGAAGGCGAAGGTCCTGAGCACCCCCTACCCCCACCCCTCACCACCACCCACACAGTGACGTACCGAGGCAGGCGAAGGCCCTAGCGTTCTTGAGCAACCCTCCCCCCTCCCACCCACCAACCCACCCCACCACGTCGACGTACCGAGGTAGGCGAAGGCCCTGGCATTCTTGACCAACCCTCCCCTCCCCCCACCAACCCACCCCACCACGTCGACGTACCGAGGTAGGCGAAGGCCCTGGCATTCTTGACCAACCCTCCCCTCCCCCCACCAACCCACCCCACCACGTCGACGTACCGAGGTAGGCGAAGGCCCTGGCATTCTTGACCAACCCTCCCCTCCCCCCACCAACCCACCCCACCACGTCGACGTACCGAGGTAGGCGAAGATGCTAGCGCTCTTGAGCATCCCCCCCCCCCACCCCCACACTATCCACACAGTGACGTACCAAGGTAGGCGAAGGCCCTGGAGTTCGCGAGCACTCCCTTCTCCCCACCACCTAACCCCCCTCCCCACCCCCACACTATCCACACAGTGACGTACCCAGGTAGGCGAAGGCCCTGGCGTTCTTGAGCAGGCGGATCCAGATGAGAATGACGGTGATGGCCATGATCCGGATGTGGAGCCGCGCCGCGAAGTTCGTGTGGTAGCCGACGTCGACGAGGTGCGTGATGATGCAGACCATGAGCAGCGTGTAGCAGATCCAGTCAAAGATGTTCCTGCCACACACACACACGTAACATGAAACTTCAATCATTGCGGTATATCTATGACGTCATACAGAGGTACGTCACGACACAGACCATGAGCAGCGTCTAGCAGATCAAGTCAAAGATATTCCTGCCACACACACACGAAACATGATACGTCAATCATTGCGGTACATCTATGACGTCATACAGAGGTACGTCATGACACAGACCAAGAGCAGCGTGTAGCAGATCCAGTCAAAGATGTTCCTGTCACACACACACGTAACATGATACGTCAATCACTGCGGTACATCTATGACGTCATACAGAGGTACGTCATGACACAGACCATGAGCAGTGTGTAGCAGATCCAGTCAAAGATGTTCCTGTCATACACACACACGTAACATGATACGTCAATCACTGCGGTACATCTATGACGTCATAAAGAGGTACGTCATGACACAGACCATGAGCAGCGTGTAGCAGATCCAGTCAAAGATGTTCCTGCCACACACACACGTAACATGATAGGTCAATCATTGCGGTACATCTATGACGTCATACAGAGGTACGTCACGACACAGACCATGAGCAGCATGTAGCAGATCCAGTCAAAGATGTTCCTGTCATACACACACACGTAACATGATACGTCAATCATTGCGGTACATCTATGACGTCATACAGAGGTACGTCATGACACAGACCAAGAGCAGCGTGTAGCAGATCCAGTCAAAGATGTTCCTGCCACACACACACGTAACATGATACGTCAATCATTGCGGTACATCTATGACGTCATACAGAGGTACGTCACGACACAGACCATGAACAAGTAAATTTTCGTTAAAAAAAATAAATAAATCCTTTCACAAAAATTGGAAACCTGCTATGCATAGTAACAATTCAAATTTTGAGAAAAAAAATGACTTTTTCTAACTGGTACGAAAGGGCTTCCGTAGTTGAGTATAACTCGTGCAGGAAAATACTTACAGAAACAGACCACTACCCTGGTTACACAGATTAACTGAAGGCTGGCTTGTTTTGGTAGCGAGGAAGTCGCCACTCACCAGAGGTCGCTGAAGTACTGCGGCTTCTGTTTATCGAGGTCGCCGAGCTCGGCCTGCAGGTACTTGTCCTCCTCCGGCCAGCGGGGGTGCGCATACTTCCGGTCCTTCTCAATTTCCTTCTCTCGCCAGTCCTGCCATTTCTGGAAAGGCAAACCCCACACATTATTCCACGGCTATTGATAAAGGCGGTGCAGGGAGCAGGGTTTTTTTGTTTTTTTTTTGGGGGGGGGGGTTCAACTCCAAGTTCAGGGTCAGTCCATGTGTTAGTTACTGTACGTGGCGCGGTTTTTATTTATTTATTTTTATTTTCTCGGAGAACATACTTACACAATGGACATTTGTTGGCCATATATATTTCTTACTTACAAGAGAAGAAATTTTCAAAACGAATTGTCCCATTGGGTCGCTACACATTTAAATTTTCTGATCAGCACTTGATTTACCGTTTTATAGTGTATCCCCTCAAAATGACCAAAATAAAAAAATATATAAAAAAATTAAGGAAGCACCAACAGGCGTTTTTACCTACCCCAAATATTCTTTTTGAGTGAATAAATTCCGTCAGTTCATCCTTGATCTGCCAGCCTGTGAAAGCTACGGCGGCTATCTGTGCGAACAAATACAATGTGTACTAGAACATAAATAATTCAAATGTAAATGTATCCAGTGCATTTATAAAACGCTCAAATATTTCACAATCCAAAGATACAAAGATACATACATTCATAAAATGTCTTAAACACAGTTTTCATTTTTTTTTAAGGTTATTGTTTGTTCATGTGGTTCAAATGCCAGCTTTTGCAAACCCTTTCGTTTTTACATTTTGAAAAATGAAGCTAGCCAATCACACATAAACAACCTTTTCTCACACTACTGAATACCGCTCTATGAACGAATAAAAATGCAACAACGCGACCACGTGACTTACAAATAATACAATCCTCCACCATTGGCCGGGCATGACGTATCGGTGTCTGACGTCATACTCCACTAGGACGCCTTGCAAAGTCCACAGCAGAATGAACATCATATTGATGACGGTACTTAACACAGCACCCCGCCTGTCAACAAGTAACAGTCAACCGTCCGGATAACATAAGTCAACCCTCTCCTGGCAAACACTCCACTTAACAATACTCTGAAGAATCTCATAGTAAAGCACACTTTTTTGAGAATGTTAAGACTTTCATTATCAAATTTTCAAAAGTTCTGCTGAAAGCATGCTGCCATGGTTTTAAGCATGCGCTACTACCAAGGAAAGCTCACTTAATGCAATTCATCAAACCTTGGAAAAGATCAATAAGTTATCAATTACAATTAAAAGTAGAACAGCAAGTTGACAACGTTAACGTATCCCCCGCCCTTCGCCCTTCAAGGTGCTCACAACTGGCCGCAAGCGTAAACAGTGAGCCCAGTAAACACACGTACATAAACAGGGCCCAGGCTCAGAAAAACCAATCCACAAAAACAGAGTAAAAACATAATATTGAAAAATATTTTTAAAATTAAATACATATTGTTGCGGCTGCTTTCAAAACAATACTGACACAACCGGCACATTAACTCTTCACCCCTTATATTATATGAGAGCTGTGCAGCAGATTTTACCTGGCGTATCTCCTCCACTTCGTGTTTATAAGTTCAAGCAAGACTGTGTGCTCTATTAAATCAAAGCGCCGGTACCGCACGGCCACTTGCATCTGAAGTTAAGAGGTTACTTCTACTCACACGTGCTTTCCAATGTTAAAATTATCCTCCACAAACTATAACCACATACCTTTTCTGGGTAAGGGAGTGGGTAGGGGAAAGGTAGGAATTCATAAAATCAAAAATGACAAAGGTTGTGTTCAGGTACGGGGGCGGGGAGGAGGGGGGGGAGGGGGGCTGCACCCAGCTAGTGATAACTAATGGAGAGGAGGAGAATTAGTTGCCACGGCGAGAGTGTGTTCCCCTCGTGATATGTACATATTTCACTGCCATTAATCGTGTGCATAAAACAAAGTCCGTGTGTATTGTTTTTTTTTTTCACAACCACACCACTGCATGCGACACGGTAAAACATGGCCGGCAGAGTGCAAGCGTACTTTCCAAATTCTTTCCATTTGACATTGATCATTTCGCTGACGACTGGACAGGACAACAGATCATACGCCCGCTCTAAGGTTATGATCTGCAGCTACGTTATAACAACACAAACACACATAAAAAGTCCTTTGTCGCACGTCTTAAGTACTTTTTCAATATTTTAAATACAATTTTCAATTTACAGTGAAATCAATATGTAAAGCACACAATAAATACATTACTTCATCCGTAAAATTCTTTTAAAAGAAAAGATTAAGTTTTTAACTGAATCAATTCGCCAGAAATCGTAACAATCTGGGAGCCTCCATGACATGACATGACAGTTGTGTTCTGCCGTGCTGTCGATTCACTTACAGCAGTCTGCGGATAGACGTCTCGGTTTTCGCCCGGTTTGCGGGGTTCTAGTTTGTGTAGATGGAACGATTGCTTCCGACTCGCCCGGTCTGTCGTGTGAAACTGATCCAGGGCTATCTTGGCCTGTAGATAAACAAGTCACACGTCCACGACTCCTTGCAAGACCGGCTTGGACTCAAAGCTCAGACTCAAAGGTCAGACTCAGAGCTCAAGCTCAAAGCTCAGACATAAAGCTCTGACTCAAAGCTCAAGCTCAAAGCTCAGACTCGGAGCTCAGACTCAAAGCTGAAGCTCAAAGCTCAGACTCAAGGCTCAGACTCAAAGCTTAGACTCAAAGCTCAAGCTCAAAGCTCAGACTAGGAGCTCAGACTCAAAGCTGAAGCTCAAAGCTCAGACTGAAGGCTCAGACTCAAAGCTCTGACTCAAAGCTAAGACTCAAAGCTCAAGCTCAAAGCTCAGACTCAAGGCTCAGACTCAAAGCTCAGACTCAAAGCTCAGACTCAAAGCTCAGACTCAAAGCTCAAGCTCAAAACTCAGACTCGGAGCTCAGACTCAAAGCTGAAGCTCAAAGCTCAGACTCAAGGCTCAGACTCAAAGCTCAGACTCAAAGCTCAAGCTCAAAGCTGAGACTCAAGGCTCAGACTCAAGGCTCAGACTCAAAGCTCAAGCTCAAAACTCAGACTCAAAGCTCAGACTCAAAGCTCAAGCTCAAAACTCAGACTCGGAGCTCAGATTCAAAGCTGAAGCTCAAAGCTCAGACTCAAGGCTCAGACTGAAAGCTCAGACTCAAAGCTCAAGCTCAAAGCTCAGACTCAAGGCTCAGACTCAAGGCTCAGACTCAAAGCTCAAGCTCAAAACTTAGACTCAAAGCTCAGACTCAAAGCTCAAGCTCAAAACTCAGACTCGGAGCTCAGATTCAAAGCTGAAGCTCAAAGCTCAGACTCAAGGCTCAGACTCAAAGCTCAGACTCAAAGCTCAAGCTCAAAGCTCAGACTCAAGGCTCAGACTCAAAGCTTAGACTCAAAGCTCAAGCTCAAAGCTCAGACTAGGAGCTCAGACTCAAAGCTGAAGCTCAAAGCTCAGACTCAAGGTTCAGACTCAAAGCTCAGACTCAAAGCTCTGACTCAAAGCTCAGACTCAAAGCTCAGACGCAAGGCTCAGACTCAAAGCTCAGACTCAAGGCTCAGACTCAAAGCTCAGACTCAAAGCTCAAGCTCAAAGCTGAGACTCGGAGCTCAGACTCAAAGCTGAAGCTCAAAGCTCAGACTCAAGTCTCAGACTCAAAGCTCAGACTCAAAGCTCAAAGCTCAGACTCAAAGCTCAGACTCAAAGCTCAAGCTCAAAGCTCAGACTCAAGGCTCAGACTCAAAGCTCAGACTCAAAGCCCAAGCTCAAGGCTCTGACTCAAAGCTCAAGCTCAGACTCGGAGCTCAGACTCAAAGCTGAAGCTCAAAGCTCAGACTGAAGGCTCAGACTCAAAGCTCAGACTCAAAGCTCTGACTCAAAGCTAAGACTCAAAGCTCAAGCTCAAAGCTCAGACTCAAGGCTCAGACTCAAAGCTCAGACTCAAAGCTCAGACTCAAAGCTCAAGCTCAAAACTCAGACTCGGAGCTCAGACTCAAAGCTGAAGCTCAAAGCTCAGACTCAAGGCTCAGACTCAAAGCTCAGACTCAAAGCTCAAGCTCAAAGCTCAGACTCAAGGCTCAGACTCAAAGCTCAAGCTCAAAACTCAGACTCAAAGCTCAGACTCAAAGCTCAAGCTCAAAACTCAGACTCGGAGCTCAGATTCAAAGCTGAAGCTCAAGGCTCAGACTCAAAGCTCAGACTCAAAGCTCAAGCTCAAAGCTCAGACTCAAGGCTCAGACTCAAAGCTTAGACTCAAAGCTCAAGCTCAAAGCTCAGACTAGGAGCTCAGACTCAAAGCTGAAGCTCAAAGCTCAGACTCAAGGTTCAGACTCAAAGCTCAGACTCAAAGCTCTGACTCAAAGCTCAGACTCAAAGCTCAGACGCAAGGCTCAGACTCAAAGCTCAGACTCAAGGCTCAGACTCAAAGCTCAGACTCAAAGCTTGATGACTCAAAGCTCAAAGCTAAGACTCAAAGCTCAGACTCAAAGCTCAAGCTCAAAGCTCAGACTCAAGGCTCAGACTCAAAGCTCAGACTCAAAGCCCAAGCTCAAAGCTCAGACTTAAAGCTCTGACTCAAAGCTCAAGCTCAAAGCTCAGAGTCAAGGCTCAGACTCAAAGCCTAGACTCAAAGCTCTGACTCAAAGCTCAGACTCAAAGCTCAGACTCAAAGCTCAAGCTCAAAGCTCTGACTCAAAGCTCAGACTCAAAGCTCAAGCTCAAAGCTCAGACTCAAAGCTCAGACTCAAAGCTCAGACTCAAAGCTCAGACTCAAAGCTCAGACTCAAAGCCCAAGCTCAAAGCTCAGACTTAAAGCTCTGACTCAAAGCTCAAGCTCAAAGCTCAGAGTCAAGGCTCAGACTCAAAGCTTAGACTCAAAGCTCTGACTCAAAGCTCAGACTCAAAGCTCAGACTCAAAGCTCAAGCTCAAAGCTCAGACTCAAGGCTCAGACTCAAGGCTCAGACTCAAGCTAAGTATTTTTTTCACAATTTCACTTTTTAATGTAGGACAAGTTGGATTTTTGCAGCAATGACTTCGGGTGAATGCTATTTTTAGCTACTCTCCGCCCTGAAATATGGTCACTAAGTATACCCTTTCAAAAAGTTGACTTATCTGTGAATTTATGTTACATATCAAAGAAAACGGACATTTAAAATACTTACGCATAAAAACAGTTTTTTTGTATCCACAAAAAAAGCAAAATAAGGATTAAATATCAAACAAGCAACGGAAAAAAAGATCAATAAAAGAAAAAATGAAAATATTAAAAGTTAAAAAGAAGAAGTACTGACGACGGGAGGCATTTTGACGATCATCCAGACGATGGCGGCCTGGCCCTGGTTGTCCTCCACGCCCGCCGGCGCCGGGTCGTCCAGCTCCAGCAGAAGCCGCGCCGTCTCACTGCGGTCTAAAAATAGCACACTCGTCCAGTGATTGGCGGGCAAATCATTACACGACTTCTAAACTACACCGTATTATTGAAGATTTAACTTTGAAGAACATAAGAAACTAGATATTATGGCGGGGTTGCGTGTCGGAGGCGGGAGGGGGTGCGGTTGTGTGTGTGTGGGGGGGGGGGGGGGGGGGGGGCGAAGGAGGGGAAACATCTAGCATTGCGGCTCGACGTTCCGGCTTGCTACCCTTGTAATCATGTACGGGCGATGGAATCTGTATGTGAGAGGAGCGTAAAGGACTCGCCTAGTTCTTCAGCGAGGTGCAGCGGCGTCCGGCCCTTGTAGTTGCGCACGGGGGACGGGGGGGGGGGGCACTTACCTAGCTCTGCGGCGGGTGTAGCGGCATCCGGCCCTTGGAGTCGGACACTGGGGACGGGACGTGGGGTGGGGGGCACTTACCTAGCTCTACAGCGAGGTGTAGCGGCGTCCGGCCCTTGTAGTCGCGCATGGGGGACGGGGCGTGGGGTGGGGAGGGGGGGGCACTTACCTAGCTCTGCGGCGGGTGTAGCGGCATCCGGCCCTTGGAGTCGGACACTGGGGACGGGACGGGGCGTGGGGGGTACTTACCCAGCTCTGCGGCGAGGTGTAGCGGCGTCCGCCCCTTGTAGTCGCGCACGGGGGACGGGGCGTGGGGGGGGGGGGCACTTACCTAGCTCTGCGGCGGGTGCAGCGGCATCCGGCCCTTGGAGTCGCGCACGGGGGACGGGGCGTGGGGTGGGGGGGGGGGGGGGGCACTTACCTAGCTCTGCGGCGAGGTGTAGCGGCGTCCGGCCCTTGTAGTAGCGCACGGGGGCGGGGGGGTGGGGTGGGGGGGGGGGCACTTACCGAGCTCTGCGGCGGGTGCAGCGGCATCCGGCCCTTGGAGTCGCGCACGGGGGACGGGGCGTGGGGTGGGGGGGGGGGGCACTTACCTAGCTCTGCGGCGAGGTGTAGCGGCGTCCGGCCCTTGTGGTAGCGCACGGGTCACCGGGGGTTGGGGGGGGGCACTTACCTAGCTCTGCGGCGAGGTGTAGCGGCGTCCGGCCCTTGGAGTCGCGCACGAGGGACGGGGCGTGGGGTGGAGGGGGGGGGCACTTACCTAGCTCTGCGGCGAGGTGTAGCGGCGTCTGGCCCTTGGAGTTGCGCACGAGGGACGGGGCGTGGGGTGGTGGGTGGGGGGCACTTACCGAGCTCTGCGGCAAGGTGTAGCGGCGTCCGGCCCTTGTAGTCGCGCACGTCCTTGTACTGACAGTCCTCCTTGATGAGCAGCTTGAGCGACAGGCAGGCGTCGTTCTTGGCCGCGTAGTGCACCGGCGTCTGCTTCTCGCCTTTCGTCACCGCTTCCTTATCAGCTACAGCGCATGCGCAAACGAGTCAAGAAAATGTTATAACTTATAACATGAGAAGCATACCACAGAAACATAAGCAACTGGTGTACAAAGAAGTCATTATATGTTCTCGAAAAAGCAACTTGTCAAATCATTCTTGTCAAATCATTCTTATAGTCTCAAGCTTCCAACGACTCCAATATTCCCTCACATGGAGCATTATGGAAAAACTACACGTCTCATGAAACATCGCCATTATAAAGTCACTTAAAGAGAAAGAGACTGAAGGCGGCGGTTACCTCCTTTCTTGATGAGCATGGCCACCATGTCGGGGTAATCGACGGCGGCGGCAACGTGCAGAGGCGTGCGCCCGTAGTTGTCAGGTACGTCCAGCTTGGCTCCTTTCTCCAGCAGGAACCGCGCCACGTCCACGTGCCACGCCCGAGCGGTCTGTAAACAGTCAACACAACGACGGTAACGCTACGTCCGCGTGCCACGCCCGAGCCGTCTGCAAACAGTCAACACAACGACGGTAACGCTACGTCCACGTGCCACGCCCGGGCTGTCTGTAAACAGTCAACACAACGACGGTAACGCTACGTCCACGTGCCACGCCCGAGCCGTCTGCAAACAGTCAACACAACGACGGTAACGCTACGTCCGCGTGCCACGCCCGAGCTGTCTGTAAACAGTCAACACAACGACGGTAACGCTACGTCCACGTGCCACGCCCGGGCTGTCTGTAAACAGTCAACACAACGACGGTAACGCTACGTCCGCGTGCCACGCCCGAGCCGTCTGCAAACAGTCAACACAACGACGGTAACGCTACGTCCGCGTGCCACGCCCGAGCCGTCTGTAAACAGTCAACACAACGACGGTAACGCTACGTCCACGTGCCACGCCCGGGCTGTCTGTAAACAGTCAACACAACGACGGTAACGCTACGTCCGCGTGCCACGCCCGAGCCGTCTGTAAACAGTCAACACAACGACGGTAACGCTACGTCCGCGTGCCACGCCCGAGCCGTGTGCAAACAGTCAACACAACGACGGTTACGCTACGTCCACGTGCCACGCCCGAGCTGTCTGCAAACAGTCCAACACAACGACGGTAACGCTACGTCCACGTGCCACGCCCGAGCTGTCTGCAATAGTCAACACAACGACGGTAACGCTACGTCCACGTGCCACGCCCGAGCCGTGTGCAAACAGTCAACACAACGACGGTAACGCTACGTCCACGTGCCACGCCCGAGCCGTCTGCAATAGTCAACACAACGACGGTAACGCTACGTCCACGTGCCACGCCCGAGCCGTCTGCAAACAGTCAACACAACGACGGTAACGCTACGTCCACGTGCCACGCCCGGGCTGTCTGTAAACAGTCAACACAACGACGGTAACGCTACGTCCACGTGCCACGCTCGAGCCGTCTGCAAAAGTCAACACAACGACGGTAACGCTACGTCCACGTGCCACGCCCGGGCTGTTTGTAAACAGTCAACACAACGACGGTAACGCTACGTCCGCGTGCCACGCTCGAGCCGTCTGCAAACAGTCAACACAACGACGGTAACGCCACGTCCACGTGCCACGCCCGGGCTGTCTGTAAACAGTCAACACAACGACGGTAACGCTACGTCCACGAGCCACGGCCGAGCAGTCTGTGAAAAGTCAACACAACGACGGAAAATAAGGCTGCTCGCTCGACTGGCATCGTTGTCAAAACTACGACGGTAGAACGTCAAATTCAACGCTATAAGATTGGTCCACGCTGCCATTGTCTGTAACATCAATGTTAGCTACATGACTAAGAAATACCACCGCTGTCTGTGATGTTAAAGACACTGTGCCCGCTATCTGTGACGTAAAAGGCAGCTACATGATTGAGCCACGCTCCCGCTATCTGTGACGTCAAAGGCAGCTACATGATTGAGCCACGCTCCCGCTATCTGTGACGTCAAAGGCAGCTACATGATTGAGCCACGCTCCCGCTATCTGTGACGTCAAAGGCAGCTACATGATTGAGTTATGCCCCCGCTATCTATGGCGTCAAAGGCAGCTAAATGATTGAGCTACTCCCCCACCAGCTGTGACGTCAAAGAAAGCTGGAGGAGTGAGCCACGTCCCACTATCTGTGACGTCAAAACAGCCACATGATTGAGTCACGCCCCCGCTATCTGTGATGTCAAAGATAGCTGCAGGATTGAGCCAAACCCTGGCTGTATATGACGTCAAAGGCAGCTACGCGACTGAGGCACTCCCCCTTCCCCGCCCATCTGTGACATCAAGAGGAGCTACGTGATTAAGTCAAAACCCCGTTGTCTGATGTCCAAGGTAGCTACATGACTGAGCCACGCCCCCCCCCCCCCCTCTCCCCACACCGACGCTATGTATGACGTCAAAGGCAGCTACATGATCGAGGCACACCCCTGCTATCTGTGATGTCAAAGGAAGTTACACGATTGAGTCATGTCCCGGTTAACTGTCAATGCGCCGTAATTTTCAGCTATAATGCGTCGTATTTCCCGGCTACAATGCGCCGTGATGTCCATCTGTAATGCGCTGTAAGTTCCGGCTATAATTTGTGGTAATTTTAGGGGACAGCCTATAAATGCCTTGGGGTACTTTAACATATGGGGAACGGTTCAAACAATTTGTTGACGGAATACTAACTGGTGAAACAGATGATCATAAATCAATGACCACAAACAACCGTGTAATAAACAAGGGCATTTTCATATTTTTTAAATTTTTATGGCTCATACTGAAAAATCTTGTCCGCCACCTGTAAAAGCTGTCCGCCATAACGGCTCATGACCAAAATATCTGAGCACAGTGTATAAAATAAATGCGCTCCGGCGTACCTGGCGCACGACAGAATTATCCCGGTATATGTCACACCCCCGCTGCCTGTGACGTCAAAACTAGCTACAGTAGAAGACCAATCACGCGCATGTGCCACACCGCACCATTATTACGTCAAACGCAGCTACAGCAAAACAAGACAAGCAAATAATGGACAGCACCGGATTATGCGAACGTAAACTGACACCGGCATACCGTGGCGGGGTGTCGGACAATCATCCGTCAGCAGAATACCGTGGCGTGGTGCTGAACAATCACCCGTCAGCAGAATACCGTGGCGGGATGCCGGACAATCACCCGTCAGCAGAATACCGTGGCGTGGTGCTGGACAATCACCCGTCAGCAGAATACCGTGGCGTGGTGCTGGACAATCACCCGTCAGCAGAATACCGTGGCGGGGTGCCGGACAATCACCCGTCAGCAGAATACCGTGGCGTGGTGCTGGACAATCACCCGTCAGCAGAATACCGTGGCGTGGTGCTGGACAATCACCCGTCAGCAGAATACCGTGGCGGGGTGCCGGACAATCACCCGTCAGCAGAATACCGTGGCGTGGTGCTGGACAATCACCCGTCAGCAGAATACCGTGGCGGGGTGCCGGACAATCACCCGTCAGCAGCATACCGTGGCGTGGTACTGGACAATCACCCGTCAGCAGAATAACGTGGCGTGGTGCTGGACAATCACCCGTCAGCAGAATACCGTGGCGGGGTGCCGGACAATCACCCGTCAGCAGAATTGCGTGGCGTGGTGCTGGACAATCACCCGTCAGCAGAATACCATGGCGGGATGCCGGACAATCACCCGTCAGCAGCATACCATGGCGGGGTGCCGGACAATCACCCGTCAGATGCATACCATGGCGTGGTGCTGGACAATCACCCGTCAGCAGAATACCATGGCGGGATGCCGGACAATCACCCGTCAGCAGCATACCATGGCGGGGTGCCGGATAATCACCCGTCAGCAGAATACCGTGGCGTGGTGCTGGACAATCACCCGTCATCAGCATACCATGGCGGGGTGCCGGACAATCACCCGTCGGCAGCATGCCGTGGCGGGGTGCCGGACAATCACTCGTCGGCACAATACTGTAACGGGGTGCCGGACAATCACCCGTCGGCAACATGCCGTGGCGGGGTGCCGGACAATCACTCGTCGGCACAATACTGTAACGGGGTACCGGACAATCACCAATCGGTAGCATATCGTGGCGGGGTACCGGACAATCACCAATCGGTAGCATATCGTGGCGGGGTACCGGACAATCACCAATCGGTAGCATATCGTGGCGGAGTACCGGACAATCACTTTAAGTGTTGTCTTAACGTTACGTCGAACAGACAAATGAGACCGAAAAAAACGGTTTCCGGAAAAGGCTCGAATACACAGAAGAATTGAATGAAGCAAAACCCAGATGAATTTATCGCTCAAATTCACAACGAAAGTGTCTCGGGAATCTACTTTAGGGTATTGTTGGACACCATTCATTGAACCCTTCCCCCCTTCCCCTCCCACACATACACAGACTACAGAGCCGTGAAGCGCACCTCGTGTAGAACGGTCTGCCCGTATTTGTCCGTGCAGTTAATGTTGGCACCGGCGTCTAGAAGCTTCTCGACGAATTCCAAGCTGATCTCGTCGTTGTCGTTCTTGGACTGGGCCATCTTGGCGAAGTACTCGATCAGATTGCGATTCTGTGCCCGGCGTAAATGTGTCACCATGGACTTCCCTGCACGTAAACAACAATACGAAGCTGATAGAACGCACGATCAGCGAATACACCATTCAAAATACCAGTGCCGCTCTCAGGTATGTGACAGTTAAACCTTCCTTAGGGCGCACTCCTAATTATAGAACAATCTCTGATAGCGGAACGTGACTTTTGCTCCAGAATCTATGATTTCTTCAGTTTACAATATGATGCCAAATAATGCCAAAAAATGCTTAAATAGATTTTACTGCATTACAAAACAAACGCAGTTCAAAACTGATGCACTCGGCTTATCTCTATTACAATGATTTATTCGTTGATCAAACGAATTATAACGCCTAACTCCCCCCCCCCCCCCCCTCCTCCAAGCCTCCACCTACCCAAACCTGGTGCAAAAAAAAAACAAAAAAAAACAAACAAACAAAAATTTAAAATCCCTCTGACATTGAAAGATCCAGCTCAGCAATTCCCATTCAAGCCATGACAAAAAAAACTAGAGCAGTGTGCATAGCCCACATATTCCCCACAGGCCCCTCATCAGTTAAACACGGCCATCAATAGTCAAGGGCTGAAATTTTCAGCTGGTCCATTTTCCTTGGAAGAATCTGGCTCATTTACAATACCGATCTGTGTTTGTTCCCATAGAAGCCACATACCAAGTTTCATTAAAATCCTTGCAGCAGTTTTTAAGTTATCGTGTTAACAAGCTCTTGATGACAGACCGACAGACCGACCGACAGGCCGACACGCGGTCGATCGCATATATTCCCCCTGTGGGGAATAAATTATAAAGAAAACATCAGGGGAGGGCCGAAGCCTTCGAAACGGACACACGTAACACTGAGAGAAATACTCACCGTCATTCAGGTCGGCCACGGACTGGGAGACGTCATAATCAAGCCCCATGCCGGCCGTGCGCCTCGCGTCACTGCCGTCTGCAGCAAACAACATTCACGTACAACCTTGGGATTTTATGCACATCTCATATTTAATTCGCGGACAAAGGCTTGAAATAAATTGTGGTGACCATCCGGCTGGTGATTTTGTGAATTGTATGGATTTTGCCCATAATAGAAACCAGTGATAATTTGAGAGCTAGGTTATTGTGGACAGTAAAGAACATAATTAAAAGGCCTTCATGAAGGTTCCCATAACTTGTTCTCAACTGTGAAAGAGGTAAGGGGTGTATTTCGAAAGAGGAAGATCTATTAATTTGAAACGTTTCTGAAATCTGAAAAAGGTAAATCTAACGCTACACTATTTTTTATCATTTTTATCGCAAGTGAGTTGATGAGTTGAGAAGGATGTTTTGACTTTCATTTAAATATTTTGAGGAGTGCAGTTTATGTTTTTTTTTCACTACAACATTTTTAAACATCAAAATACTGCCTTTTCCATAAGATACATTAAACATGGCACTAACTCTGTGGCTAACAGAAAAATTCCAAGTATGTATTACATATAATTTTCTAACATTCAAAGTTATTTAAAATACGTTACTTAAAAACATTTATGCCTAGCACCCTAGCAAATAAAATTAAGAACGTAAGAATTCTTCTTTGTTTGTTACATTCTTAGTTTAAATACTAGTGTTGTCTGTTATTAAATGACTGATTATAACCGGGGTGTTTTGGGCACATTTCTCATCCAGCCAATAGGATATGGGGTACAGGTGTGGCTTGTGTATCGTTATACGCATTCATTTTTGTTTGTGCGGAAGGGCCGGGGGGGGAGGGATGAAGGGGCTTGAGCGCCGAACATCTGTAAATGTTTTAAACTATTTTTTTTATTTTTTACGTGAAAACGACATTTTAGTGTGGGTTATTAAGCACATTGAGAAAAGGCCACACTCTCGTGAATAAGCTGGGACTGCGCAGCATCTGATTAACGGAGCCCGAATGTCTGCCAATAACTTAAATGTTCTATAGAACGCTGATTAAAATACACCTACATCAAGCTCTCCGGGACGCCCGTGCTACACCTACATAAAGCTCTCCGGGATGCCCATGCTACACCTACATAAAGCTCTCCGGAATGCCCATGCTACACCTACATAAAGCTCTCCGGGATGCCCATGCTACACCTACATAAAGCTCTCCGGAATGCCCATGCGACACCTACATAAAGCTCTCCAGGATGCCCATGCTACACCTACATAAAGCTCTCCGGAATGCCCATGCGACACCTACATAAAGCTCTCCGGAATGCCCATGCGACACCTACATAAAGCTCTCCGGGATGCCCATGCGACACCTACATAAAGCTCTCCGGAATGCCCATGCTACACCTACATAAAGCTCTCCGGGATGCCCATGCTACACCTACATAAAGCTCTCCGGGATGCCCATGCTACACCTACATAAAGCTCTCCGGAATGCCCATGCGACACCTACATAAAGCTCTCCGGAATGCCCATGCGACACCTACATAAAGCTCTCCGGGATGCCCATGCTACACCTACATAAAGCTCTCCGGAATGCCCATGCTACACCTACATAAAGCTCTCCGGAACGCCTAAGCTACGCCTACATAAAGCTCTTCGGAATGCCCATGCAACACCTACATAAAGCTCTCCGAAAAGCCCATGCGACACCTACATAAAGCTCTCCGGAATGCCCATGCTACACCTACATAAAGCTCTCCGGAATGCCCATGCTACACCTACATAAAGCTCTCCGAAATGCCCATGCGACACCTACATAAAGCTCTCCGGAATGCCCATGCTACACCTACATAAAGCTCTCCGGAACGCCTAAGCGACGCCTACATAAAGCTCTTCGGAATGCCCATGCAACACCTACATAAAGCTCTCCGGGATGCCCGTGCTACACCTACACAAAGCTCTCCGGAATGCCCATGCTACACCTACATAAAGCTCTCCGGAATGCCCATGCGACACCTACATAAAGCTCTTCGGAATGCCCATGCAACACCTACATAAAGCTCTCCGAAATGCCCATGCGACACCTACATAAAGCTCTCCGGAATGCCCATGCTACACCTACATAAAGCTCTTCGGAATGCCCATGCTACACCTACATAAAGCTCTCCGGAATGCCCATGCGACACCTACATAAAGCTCTCCGGAATGCCCATGCTACACCTACATAAAGCTCTCCGGAACGCCAATGCTACACCTACATCAAGCTCTTCGGAATGCCCATGCTACACCTACATAAAGCTCTCCGGAATGCCCATGCGACACCTACATAAAGCTCTCCGGAATGCCCATGCTACACCTACATAAAGCTCTCCGGGATGCCCATGCTACAACCTACATAAAGCTCTCCGGGATGCCCATGCGACACCTACATAAAGCTCTCCGGGATGCCCATGCTACACCTACATAAAGCTCTCCGGAATGCCCATGCGACACCTACATAAAGCTCTCCGGAATGCCCATGCTACACCTACATAAAGCTCTCCGGGATGCCCATGCTACAACCTACATAAAGCTCTCCGGGATGCCAATGCTACACCCACATAAAGCTCTCCGGAATTAAGCACGATGCGCACTGATACCAATCACACAGAGAATTCAACGCGACTTTTCTCTGGTTAAACAACACATAATACATTAATTAATTAGAAGTCATATCACTTGCTAACTATAGCGAGGTTTCACGTAAGTACCGCATGGTGACTAATTAAAAGCAGTTGTTTTTTTTTTTCCTCATTATAAAAGAACATCTACGCAGGAACAAAATATAAATATAAAAAAAAAAAAGAAGAAACTTGAGAAAAACACATCATCGGCAGTCTACGCAGAGTATATTCTATGCTAACATCAACCATACACTTACAAGTTCAAAATACAATTCTCCAGCTGACCGACCACATTTTGTTGAAACAATTCAAAGCTGAGCAGCCTTAATGGCTTACGCACTTTTACGTGGCTAACAGCTAACAGAAAAAAAAACAATACAACTACTTTACTCTGAATGGTATTTTTGGGGAATGTGAAGGTCAAACAAAACATGGAGTAAAAGTAACCATAGCCCCGATACGGATCAGCTGAAGAATCGTAAGAAAAAAATGGAACTTTCGACTCTAAAACTACCACCCTCTTTACCTAGTACATCTCTGCTCGCTGAAAAGGAATTACAGTAGCAGAAAAGAATAAAGTGACCATTAAAACCGCAACTGAAAACGCAAATTGGCAAGACTTGAAAAGGCAAGAAAAGACATGTACATTTTGTCTTTCTTATGTCTTGTATTATGTAGGTATGTATGTTTAGTCTTTCGTATGTCTTGTATTATGCAGACATACATGTTTAGTCTTTCTTATGTCTTGTATTATGTGCCTTCAGATTTGCTTTGTAAGAAATAGGGAAGGAAGATATGCTGTGGTAACAAAAAAAACTTTAATTGGGAAAGACCGTCTCTTCACAATCGTGCATACATTTCGTATACAGAATAACCCAGCATTACCCTCACACATGCCGGATCCCCCTCCCACCCTCACCCCCCCCCCCCCCCCCAATCCCCAGCCTCCACTTAAGATTTCCAAGCCTAAGTAGCGACAGTGAAAAGTCTGCAAAGATGGTTCATGCAGTGCCTGCGTGGCTTTGCGGCAGCCGTGCTTACCGTGAGTTTTCGCTGAAACATCAATATGAGAAAAATGTTTAACAGATCATCTGGAGGTCTCAACACAGTTTTTTACACTTATAAGTAACACTCGTAAAACTTTGCATTGCAAACTAAAACTCATAAGGAAATCGTGCCGCTGTTGCTGTAATTTGACATTGTTTCATCATCATTATAATAAGCCCTGCCGCTATGCCGTCAGTGACTTGCGGGAATTGTTCTGCGTATGGATACACGTGTTAAGCACGTGCCGGCATACCACTTGTGACTCTTGAGATACAAACAGATACAAAGATCTGCAACTGGCTTATGGGGGAAATACAAAACACGCGAAGTAAAAACATGCAAGTGACTCCAGACTAACAAGTGTTACCGCCCGACAAAAGGAAATGGTTTGTTTGCGAAGGCGGGTAGGTAGGGGCTGGGGGGGAGGGGAGGGGAAGGCGGGAACTTACCGATGGAGATTTGCATGCGGGTTCGTACATACTTCTTCCAGCGTGTGCCCACGTTCTTGGCGCTAGCGATGGCCGGGTGGTACAGGGGGCAGGGGGGAGGGGGAAGGGGGCGGGAACTTACCGATGGAGATTTGCCTGCGGGTTCGCACATACTTCTTCCAGCGTGTGCCCACGTTCTTGGCGCTAGCGATGGCCGGGGTTGTACAGGGGGGAGGGGGGAGGGGGGCGGGAACTTACCAATGGAGATTTGCCTGCGGGTTCGCACATACTTCTTCCAGCGTGTGCCCACGTTCTTGGCGCTAGCGATGGCCGGGTGGTACAGGGGGAGGGGGGAGGGGGGCGGGAACTTACCAATGGAGATTTGCCTGCGGGTTCGCACATACTTCTTCCAGCGTGTGCCCACGTTCTTGGCGCTAGCGATGGCCGCGTGGTACAGGGGGGAGGGGGGAAGGGGGCGGGAACTTACCGATGGAGATTTGCCTGCGGGTTCGCACATACTTCTTCCAGCGTGTGCCCACGTTCTTGGCGCTAGCGATGGCCGGGTGGTACAGGGGGGAATGGGGGGGAGGGGGGCGAAAACTTACCAATGGAGATTTGCCTGCGGGTTCGTACATACTTCTTCCAGCGCGTGCCCACGTTCTTGGCGCTAGCGATGGCCTGTACTGTGAGCTCCTTCATGGCAGCCTGCTTCATCTTCTCACGCGTTCTATAATCGAAGCACCACCATCACGCCCATCAATTTCACATAACATATCCTACAGAGCATTCATGAAATTTTCTACCAGCTCCCGAAGTCATATCTTATGGAAAGGTTCAACAAAGAACCGATCCTTAAAATCCAACCCATCATGACACATGAATCGTTCTCGGATTAACAACTGTTGAATAACTAAAATAAATAACTGCTTTTCTTCCACTACCTGTTGAGGAAGTTTTTGTCTTCGTCATATTCAAGGTTATCCTCGCCTTCATCCACGCTGTCTGGATACACCTTCGCGCGCCGTGAGCGCTTCCGTTCCTTGGAAGTCATCGCACCCTAAGACTTTTGCCCTGACAATCTGTAGGAACAAAACCAACTTATGATGTAATGCTGCAATGTATTGCTAGACTATCCAATAAGTCATCAAAATTGTGTACATTTTCAATTTGTGGACAATTACATTTTATGTACAATCACATCGACCTATCAAACCTGTTTAAAAAAAAAACAATATTCGTGCAGCATATATAAGTTGTGTAGTCGTTTGAAAATAAACTTCCATAAATGTGAATTCCTTGGGGTTCCATCTTGAGCCATTTTTTACACATATAATTTTCAATTGTTATATCCCAAGTTGTTTATAAGTTAAAAAGAATCACATTTAAGCACTTCGGTGGCTATGTTTATCAGCGTTTAGATTTACGAGAACCAAAAAAATACACAATACAATTTTACAACTAACATAATGCACTTACAATATATAAATTTCTTATTAGTGTCACTGGTTATTTGAAAACTAGTCAGAAATAAACAAATATCGAGAAGATTTATCGGCGGAAGTTGAGAAGATTTCCTTTGAAATTCTGGAGAGTTCAGAATAAACAGGTAATCACAAAACCAAAAACATTCAATGGAAAAAATGTCAGAATAATCAAAGGTGCCCAACTGGGGCTTTTAGGCCCTGGAGGGGGCCTACAGTTTTGGATGTTGCAAGTCTGCCTGTCCGTCCATCGCCGGATGCTACTCCCGCAGTGATAATCTACTATATTTTCTATATAGATGACTTATAGTAGTGTGTAAGTGCATGTTGTTTATGTTTTGATCTTGACCCAATTTCATGGTCACAACGGCCGCCATCTTGGATTTTCAATTCCGAGTTTGGAAATTTGTAACGGTATGACTTATATAACGGCAATACAAGGCGCAGCATTTTAAAAAATAACACCGAAGTGGCGCGCGGTAAGACTGGTAAATAAAAAACCTGTGGTAATTTTGTCATTTCGAATATGGTTATGGTACAGCTGACGTCACCGACTTAATTCTGCAGGCATATTCTCCTATATGTGTACTGGTCTTCACCTCAAGCCTGCTCCTTAAACCTAAACCCTAACATTTACTTCAATCGTTAATACTTAATATATACGCGTATTAACTTGCTACCGCTTAATCTCTGTTATTAACATAACTGTTAGTCCTCCTGTCAAGCGAAGAGAGTAAAAGTAAGCTATGATTGACTTGGCCTACATTTGTGGGTAGGTATGTGCAATCAACTAGTTGGATTGAAAGATTTTTTGTGTGTTTCTTTATAATAGGCCAAATCATCATCCGTTGCGGTTAACTGAAAAAAGTGAAATATTTTGCTTGTGTACGTCTGTTTGTACAATTGCTAGAACTTTAACAAAATACTCGCCGAAAGCATTTATCACCTTTTTTATTCATAGCATTCATTTGTCTGTCATTTACCAATGAACGTCGACCTGGTTGAATGTTGGTATCTTTTCCTATAAAAAGTGTGTGGCTTATCCCTGGCGGCCTAGATTGTTTTGGGAGTTCATGGCCTGACCGAGTTTAATCCCTCTTTGATTGTTTAACACCGATGCAGCCCTTTCTATCTTCATGAGAAAGAAAGGAAGACCGCAAGAATCACCTAGGAGTAACAAGAACGAGATAAACCAGTTCACGGTTTCGACTTCGCATGCCCAGTGCAAGGAAGTTCGCGGGATCTCAGTGGAAATAAAACATAAAAAAAAATAAATAAGAAAAATGTATCAAAAGTTGTTTTGACATATCTAACAGAGGTCAAACCTTTATCAGAGGGTAGGAAAATTTATCTGGCATATTATCAAAACTGTTTCCTCACCGAAAGCTCTACGCTTATTTCAACGTGATTTTGATGTTTTCTACATTGATTCCTTTCCATTTTTATCCCCCAAAACTGGAATCCTGCCCATTAACGTAAAACTCGTAGACGAAATTTTAAATCGACTTATTATCGAGAAGCAAGGAAGTCTGATCAGGCTTGTTTAGCCCGATGAATTTGCCTCCATCGAAAAGAGCGAAACTACATATTGCTTCGAACTGTAAATCAAACGTTTACAAAGACTTGAGATCGTTTAATCTCACACATGAATGTAAGATAAGATAAGATAAGATAAGATATCGTTTTATTTCGAAACTTGCAACCGTTAAGGTTGAATTGCGTTCGAAAATACAGGGTAAATATTCGACGGATATTGTGATCACTTATCAAATGTTTCAAAAGAATGTCGCAACAGTGGGCCTTCAAATAGTCCTAGATGACTCTTGCGGTCTTCCTATGACAGCAAGAGTCATAGTTCCTTTAATAGAACGTGTTATTGATGTCAATTATCCCAATCACGGCGCACGACTGTGGCAAACGGCGTTATTTTAGAATGGGTGCATCACATAAATGGTCCAGTTATAAATTATGGCGCATAATTTTTGTAGTCATGCAACAATTTTTTACCAAAAAAATATGTGTTTTGAGATCGTGATTTATAATCCCCAATTATCGCCCACAACAACAATGAATTTCTATTGCAAAATCACACTTTACTAAAGATCGGGGGTTTCGCCGAGGGCCAGGGTATATCTAAGTGTGCTTTTAAAGAAAAAGCCTTTCAGTCCGAACCTCTGTGTCCTGAAGCGTGCGCCAAAAGATCCATAGTTTCGACAGTTGAGATGAATGACCATTTCTATTACTGTGACCTATATATCTGTCCCAGGATGATAGAAACGGTCCGCTGGGACTACTCGTACTAGTGGCCTTCAAAGCGAGTGAAGCAGACTTGTATAGCCGTTTCAATGCGAGGAAGTTTTGTAAACGCGTGTACACAAATCATCCGAAGTACACATTTACCTATTGCTGAGTTTCTATCTATTCCGGAGCTGAAACGAATGGCTTTTCATTATAATAATTCGGTTGAAAACATAACATATACGGCAGTGACAAAAGATAAACAATCCGCCATGTTGTGTACACATGTGACCTTGACTGCTATAGAAACTCAAGAGTAAGGATGCCCATGATATTTCATTTGTGGCTTGTTCGAAATATGAGAGCAATGAAAAAAAAAAAAGGAATTAAATCAAATAAATATAACTAATCACAACTAGATTATAAGTTGCTTAGTTTAAAAGATGGAAGTTTGAGCTTAATCCTGAGCTCTCATTTACTGTAATAACATTCCATATTATACATAACAGTACACCGAATACACTACAAACAATGTTTAATAATGAAGCTTGTGCTATGAAAAGGACTCAAGTATCGGGACTTGTGTAAAGAGTGTCAAAGAAAATAGACAGAAAACGTGGTGCTAGCCCATAGATGTGGGATGTAGAGGCATCGCAGAACATTTAGTAATGAATACATTGAAAGATGTTCGGTTGTTTAGAGAGAGAGAGAGAGAGAGAGAGAGAAAGAGAGATAGAGAGAGGGAGGGAGAGAGAGAGAGAGAGAGAGAGGGTGCCAGAAAAGAAGATAGCAGATCAACAATTGATTAGTGTTTTGAGACATTTTATCAACTTAGTAAGCAAAGTGGAAGAATATTTGTGTCCCGTTTAAACTTTCCATCGCGATAAGTTTATAAAAGTAGTCATCAATTTGAGCCAATTAATTGTTTATCTTTATGCAACATTGATGTTGTGGTGTGCTGTTGCTTTCCTTGTAATATATTCCGAGTAATTCTATAGTAATTCCTTATAAATCAGATTGAGTTAGTGTAACAGGCACAAGAAGAACATCCAACGGCCAAAAATTTCATGTTTGTTATAAATATAAGTAGGGTGTGATTCAGTCTCCGTAAGACACTTTCGCGTCCGGTTTGACACTCCCGGTTTTACGCTCTTACTGGTTTTCGCTAACAACAGACATGCCACACGTCGATTCCCGTGACAGCTGTTCCTTCAGGCCGGTGTGTCGAACCTTATCACTTGTAATGACTAAAGTTAAGTCGTAGGCAATATTCACCATCAAATCAGTAACATTCAAATTGACCCCTCGAAGTTAGAAAACGAAGTGACCTCAAACTGGAACTGCCAATAACCAATAATGACGTCAATCTAGAAAACAGGATGAGGATGTGCTGTTATGACGGGTGTCGTCTTAAAAAAATCAGTTATGGTCTAGAACGAATATTTTCACCCTACTTAGATATATTACATTGTTCCATATTACATATATAATAATGTATATTTCATGTTATATGTTATAAATTAAATGTGAAACATTTTATTATTTATATATTACATTATTACGTGTATCATGTCATATTATATTATGTTATATATTATATGTATTATACTATGATAATATTAAAACACTATTGTACAGATATTTATTTATTAATTGTAAAACCAGTAATTTGCCAACAGTAGCATTTTCATAGTAACCACGTGACTTACGCCATATTTGTTTTGGTTTTTTGCGAAGTGTTTGACGTGAAAGTGAAAGTCGTTTTCCACCAAAGAATTATGTGTCAGTGCTTTTGCTTTGCATCAGTATTAGAAACCGAAAAAAATGTAGCAATTAGCACTGTTAATTATCAGTTATGTTTGGTATTTATAACCAACACGCGTATTTTGCGCGGCGTCAAAACCTTTCTCACCAGCAGTGTTTGAAATTCCTGTAATGTCATTTTAGATCTGTAACAAAGTTCAATTAGGCATGATAAAATACATTGGTGGTTAAATTATTCTGCTGTGATATAAACTTTGTTGGCTGTGATGGCGAATGCGGGAGATCCAGTTAATAGAAAATCATCTCAGTTAAACAGACTTCGGCAGCAGCTTCGAAAGAAAAGAGAAGCACTTGCCGATCAGTTTGACTACAAAATGTACATGCTTTTTCACTTCAAAGAAAAGGTAAGTTCCACAAGGGACAGGAGAGCCTTATTGTCTCCCCTTGTAACGGAGTGATACAGTTACGAGTTTATCCGTCCTCATGCGGTCCGGTCTGTTATTCTTCAGGAGTGGTATTCTGCTCTGTCCTTTATTTAAGGACGTCCTTATTCTTGAGATTAGACGGTTCATCCTTAATTTTTATCCTTATTTTAAAAAGACTTTTGATAAGTTTGAGGATAGAGCAGAATAACTTTTTTTATATTTTCTCACTGTTTTATACCGTATTTTTCTTGTTATGGGCCGATTGCATACATTTTAGCCTACTTGTCACATGCCAGGAAGTTAGTTCTTTAAATAGTTTTTACCTTTTAGAAAAATTTTATTACTTAACTTAAATATCGGAGAATTGGTATTGGTATAAAACTGCGATAAACTCCAAATATCGCTCATTATCAGGGTTGGCAAGTTTCTTCCCTCGAGGGAAATTTCTGGGTAGTTTCCCTGGGAAATTCCCGTAGGGAAGAAATACTCTCTTCCCTTCCCATAGGGAAGAAATACATAAACACTATTTTATCTACTATTTTCATTATAAACAAAGCAAAGACGCACATTTGGGCGTTTTTTTAAACACCTTTATCAATGACATAAAATACACATACAGTTCTACTCCGTACGGCGACTAGTCACTTGAACAAACAATCTAAACATACACAAGTAGCTTCCTACTACTATCGAGCTGCCCTGTTGCTAAGCACCGCCCCTTTGCCCTCAAAACTTACTGGCCCCCTTCTATTTCCACCAGCTGGGCGTACACGCTCTTAGCGACTTAAGTCAACAACTAATCCCCAATGTGAGCCATTTTCAGGCCCGAACCCTTCGGATTTGGGCCTATAGGTTTGGGGTGTCTGTCCGTCATCACTTTATACCCCTATGAATTCGGGGGCGGTTGGGGCCTGCTTGTGATCACAAATACTTATTTGTAATTCCCGTCTGGTCATTGTGTTAATTGCTCATCGGCGGCTACTGAGCGCGTGTTTTCAAACTTTGGGATTATTTACAGCCGAATCCGCAACCGCCTTGGAAACAAAAAGGCATCGAAAATTGTGTTCTGTACAGAATACTCCGGGGAGCTTCAGAAATCGAATATTAAAATGAAAATCGAACAATATATAAACACAATTACAAATTATTAAATATAGTTTTAATTTGTGTGCATACGTTAGATATATTTTGGATATTAAAACAATTTGAATATATATAGACATGAATAAGCGGTATGTTTTTCCAGATTTCTTCCATTTCTTCCCGGAAATTCCCATTTGTTCCCTATCTTCCCATGTTTCTTCCCTGGGAAGAGAAGAAATACCTTTCTTCCCGGAAGAATGCCGACCCTGCTCATTATGCCCTCAGTTACCCACAATGCATTGCATGAAGGAGTCCGCAAGAATAGTCGTAGATGATTCTTGCTTCCTAGAAAGACAGGAAGGGTCCACTGGGACTAGGTCTGTTAATGAGGTCTGATTGTTTAGATATTTCATGCGCCGATAGATCACATGTTGGTGGTGTGCAATGTTACTGTTATTGTTTTTTTCCGGGCTCATGAAAAATTGTCAGAATTACAGTATTTTTCGATTATTGGAACTTAACTTATTTGGGACGCCGTGACGGGACTAGAGCTCCAAAACTCTTAATCGAATAAGCGGATTCGTACTTAGACTTTTGCCAAAAAGTTTTTCCGTTTCGGCTGAATTCATATGGGACAAGCATATAAAGAAATGATAGAAAAAACTGGCTATTAAAGGGGCTGAATTATATTTGTTTTTCCAATAAAAAGTGGCCAACGACATTAAAATCAACGAGACACGAGTGTATTTAAGGTTTCGTCTCGATCTAGTATAAACCCTTTGTTTAAACTTCTGTCTGGTCAGGTGAAGCCTTGTGCAGTATTCGAGATAGCTGAGGTGGTACCAGTCATGACAAACAATTACGAAGAAAGCATTTTAAAAGGAGCCAAAGTAAGTTTTATATTTATTTCCTTAAAAATTGCACTGCCTGGCTTTCGAGATAGTCACAGTAAGAGCTCACATGATTAACAAATGCGTTACGTTTTAAAATTCTGCTTGTAACAGGGCGCAAATCATTCAAAGTGCTGCCTCGAATTTCCAAATGACTAAAGAATTTTCGAAAGCAAAAATTTATTTCCTAATGCCGCATCTCAAGCGTTTTAGATTCATTCCATTTTTGCTGTCGTTTTTAAAAATCCGCGAACTTCAGCAGCAAGCGCTGCCTAAAGGCAAACCGATTTCACCTTGAATAAAATAAATTGTAGTCTAATGTGGTGTAACATTGTAATCTTCCGTAAATATAGTAAATTTTCCTCTTGGCAGTTATTGGTTGCTAACTCAACATTATGTAGGTTGACTGAATGCTTAGAGCTGTGTCGGTTGTTTGTTAGGATGAAGCGTACTCGTACGCAAGTTCCCTGGAGCTTCTAGAGAAGGACGTGGTCCAGCTTCACGCTCCCAGATGGCAGTCAATGCGAAAGGTGAAGCAAATGTGTTCTATATTAGAAGATTTGATAGGGGTGGGGGTTATGTTCAAATAACAAATAATTACAAGACAGAGTTAAAATACGAGCACCGCGTGAGACAACCCTTGTTATCTTCACATACAGGAAAGGCTGTAGGATAGTTCAGTCCTGCTGTAAGTTTTGCTAATATTTACCTTTCGCGTGATCGTAGAATAGGTGTTTTTTTTCCCTGAGCTGATATTTGAACACGTTTTTTTTTTTAACACAGGACGTGATAGGGTGTACAACTGAAATGGACTTCTTTTTGTGGCCGCGTAGTGATATCATGCGGATTGAGTGCCGCCTGTTCTCTAGGTGGAAAGGCGAAGACGACATGCCCTTTAAACCGCTCCAGGTAAGCAGTCTTTCGGCCATGCGCATTTAAACAACAGAAATGTAATAAAACAAACCCAGGAGAGCCACCATTTTTGTTTTTTGCTGTGTTGATGCGCAGGCGGATTTCGAGTTTCTCAGCGATGACTATGAAAAACAACTGATGCGGCTATTGACCCGCAAAGAAAAGAATGGTCTGATCATCAATAACCCTGCTCAATCCATGTTCCTGTTCGTCGACAGGCAGCATTTAGAGGCAAGCTCATTTCGCATTTCTTCCGTTATAATCTTTTCATTGCTAACTTAGTAGCTGAGAAATAGCGTTTTACCGCTTGTCTGGGGTATCAGAGAAAAGATGTGTAGTTTATTGAATCCAACTTTTGTTTTACTGAACAAAACGATTCTCTGTTCAAGTTACTAATTTTTCAAGTGCAAGTGACTGTTTTGGACACTTCTCAAAGTGGTGGCAGGGACGAGGGCAGCTAAATGGACTTTGTGGGAGTAAGAAGATCACGTGTCTTTTGTTGTTTATACTTCAGACTGCAAAGCGGAAAGCCATAGTATTCAAATTATCCAGTGTCTGCTTATACTTGCCTCAGGTATTCATATGTTTGTCAAAGGAGTAAATTGTGAATACATGAACAGTACGAGATCAGCTCAATGTGAACTTGTGAGTACGCCGTAACGTAGTGCAGTTTGTTTCGTGTAATTTGAAATGATTGACGTGTTAAGCTGCACTTAAATTTGAAGTGAAGTAGTCCCCTTTCAAAAAGTTGTATTTAGCCGATGAGGTCCGTTCATTAGTTTGTAGCAAGGACTGATAGCGACGTTTTACCCTGCTTTGGCAGATTGAAGTATTGCCTTAAATTTTAATTTGTTCCATCAAGTAAGTGAACGGCCTCTCCCATTTCAGGACCAGCTAACTATGTGGGGACCGGGAAGCTGTGATCAAATCATGGAGCAATACTTGTCCTCGCCAGTCAACCACCACGACGGGCCTGGCAGCCAGTCAACTACGCTCACATCCACACTAACGACGACGCCGTCAAGTAGCTGATGACCACACGGGTGCTCTAGAACTTCCGCTTCCGGGACCAGGGCGCCATCTGTCTGCACGCTCTCCCATTCTGCTATCGTACCTTCCTCGTGTGTATAAAGACGTCACTCAAACATTATCCCCGCTATGCTGAGGTTTTACCCAAAGATCGCAGACAGTATGTAGACAGGAGATTCGCAGGTTGATTGTAGGACTATTCAGGAATGGTATTCTATGTGGATTTATGACTACGTTTTTAGTTGCAGCCGCTGTAATTAATACCCTTGTTGACTGTCCGCGTTTTGGTTTATGGATTTTGTTTACCGCCGGGCGGCGCCTCATTTTTCGTACACTGAAAAGACAGAGAAGTCCCGTGCCACGTATTGAACTTACGACGCGTGGTAAACACATACTGTGTGAAAAGTGAACCACATTTCTACCAGAAACAAAACCCGAACGCGTTCTATATGAATCAGTGGATTCCTGCCCATGCCCACACGTGTGAGGAATGTTTGGGAGGCCTGTTTGAGCACTTCCGTTGACCTTGGGTTTTTGCAAGTTCTGATTTTTTTTCTCTGAAATAAAGCATTTATACCAGTTTTATATTGAGCATAATATAGTATTGTTCGAATTACGCACATAAGTTTCAATTCTTCACAAAGGTTTTCATTGGAGAGGCGGGTGTAGAGCGGGGGGGGGGGGGGGGAGGGGGATTAGTGTCATCTACTGAACTACAACTATCCAAGTTGCTGGTCTTCTTTTCGTGCCCATGTAAACAGCACATAGAAATCGACCAGTCACACTCACTGTAATCTGCTTGTCGGCTGGACACTGTTTGTATTTATAGAAGAATCCCCACAATGCCATGAACTGGTACTTTATATTGGGGCTGCAACGAGTAGCACATTTATTACTCGAGTACTCGGCAAGCATTACTCTCCTCGGAAGCGAGTACTCGGTGGCGAGTAGTGACGACCGCTTACATGTACCAGTTGTCCGAGGATACTGTGTATATGAGGTAGAATAGCTACAAGCCCAGAAATAAAACAATAAATATAACTATTTTAAGCATTTTAACAAGGAAAGCATGAATACTTTATATGATCACGGGTCTCGTAACCTCAAGTCTGTTTCATATAAACGCTAAAATCCAGACAATGGTATGGAAATGTATCTTCTGCATTTTGGTCGTTCCGTTTTTTTTGTTTGTTTTTTTGTTTTTGTTTGTGTTTTTTTTTTTTTTTTTTTTTGGGGGGGGGGTCGGAAATGGGTGTAGATTGGTCGGGATCTGCATGTGCACACGCGTCCAGTGTGTAAGGGTCGTGCTTGATTTTGATGTTTGATCACATCGAAAAATTCCAAAAATAATTGGCAGCCAGATGGCGCATTATATGTTATAACTATCGGCGAATTAATACATTATGTCGCATTGTAATCAGCCAAAATTAAAAAGTCAAACAGGACGCGATCTTGAATTTTTTGACCGGAAACTATATTACCGGTTTTACTGCAACCGAGCGCGGTTTTGTCCACCACTTTGAAGGCGTCTATGGCTTAAATCGTTGACGCTGGCGTTTGTTGGAATGCGTTGGAGAGTGAATTTTCCAGCGTTCATGTGTAGCTCAGTGTTGGATGTATTTCTGCGTTATATATCATGTAACATGTTTGGCTTGTCTTTGAAATCCAGCGGAGGACGAAAACGTGTGATTTTAGAATGTAGCGGATTAGGGGAAAATGTCATGTTTAGTGTTGGATAAAAGAAACCAAGATTACTTGGGTACATGGCGTTGATAAAGGTCGAAACACCATTTGTTAGACGATAAGACAACTGTGTTAGTATTTCTAAATTTGGACATAAGTTTCGCGTCAGAAAATGTTTTAAAATCATGACATATCATTATTGCGTACACTTGCCATTTTACGGGCTCTTCGTGAAACCGGTAAGGGATGTTCCAGAAATGTTCTTTTTTCAGAAGGGGGGGGGGGGCGTGATCGATATTCCAGAATACATTTTTGTCACCGGGGACGGTGGGGGGGGGGGGGGGTCGATGTTTCAGAAATCGTTTTTGTCGGGGGGGGGGGGGGCTCGATATTCAATCAAAGTATTCTTGTTCCACTGCCGTTTACATCATGAGTACATTTCAGTAAATGCACGCATTTAGCAAAGAGGCGAGCGGCAGCAAATGAGCAGTGCACTTCTCGTGCAATGTGTGGTCTTAAGGGGCTGAAAGCTATACATTTACGGACACGCCATTTCTCAAGAAATAAGCGAACACTTTAAAAGGCCTTTACTGTGCCTTCTTTTCCAATGTAAAAAAAAAAAAAAAAAACTGGAGAGGGACGGGGGCAGAGGTATGTTTGACTAAACGTGCTTGGAGTTTGTGTGCAACTGGAATCTTAGTGTTAGGACCAGAAGGGCGGTGTGAGGGGGGGGGGGGTGCAAGTGAAACGACCCGTGTCCGTGTACTGTGTGTTAAGGTTAATGGTGTTTGTGTGAATTGTACGGTGCTGATTGCTTTCCTCAGAGCGGTTAAGTCGTTGTACTACTGCCAGACACGGTTCCCGGAAAGCTGAATTTTTCTTCTTCTTTTTTTTTTTCAAGCCTATTTTGTACATAATTTCACGCAATCCATGGTTCAGTTATTATATCAAGGAGATATATAGTGTTTGTAGGTTCTGTGTGTGTGTGTGTATGTGTGTGTGTCGGTCTGTTGTGAACAAAATGTTGTATGCAAGATATCTCAAGCAGGAAAATTCGCACCGACTTCAAACTTGATCTGTTTATTCCTTGGGTGAGTGGGACGGTTCTATCAAATTTCTTAGCCGCTGAACATCGGAGAAAGTTCGAACGTGTGGTGGGATTGTTGCTTCGTTGGTCCGAAAGATTCTGTCAAATTTTGTGAAACGAACGAGTGCGACGAATGACCTCCATTACTTAAAATGTGTATAGATTTTGAACAAGATCTGGTGTGCAAAATATCTCTCTAATGTAAAATCGTAACGACTTCAAAATTTTTAGCGATATAAAAATATGGATATTTAAATGTTCATATAGATATGGGGCAGTCGGACGGTCCTATCAACTTTTGACGGATGTAGCAAAATTATGACGTCATTACTTTAAAATCTTGTAAAATATGTATATATTTTGAATAAGATCTTGTGTGCAGAATATCTGGATAACGGAAAGTCATATAGACTTCAAATTTTATAAATACGTATTCCTTGGGTCAGTCTAACGTTCTGTCAACTTTTGATGCATGTTACATTTTTAGGGAAAGCGTATGACGTCAATACGTAAAACTTTGTGTGCGAAATTTCTCAGCCGCTGAACATCGGAGAGAGCTGAAAACTTGGTGGGTTTTTTGCTTGCTAGGTGCGAAAGATTCTGTCAAATTGTGTCGCGGGTACAACCAACGAGTGCGTCGTAGGACGTGATCATGTAAAATATGTATATAATTTGGATAAGATCTTAGTGTGCGAAATATCTCACTAAGGAAAAGTCATATCGACTTCAAATTTTATATGGGTATTCCTCTGGTCTGTCGGGCGGTTCTATCAGCTTTCGACGGATGTGGCGAAAATAAGAAAGGTGTATGCCTTCTGTACGTTGAAAGCTTTCATGTAAGATTTCTCAGCCGCTGAACATCGAAGGAAGTTGAAACTGTGGGATTGTTATCCCCCGCCGTCCTAGCGGAGGCGGAGGATATAGAATCGCCTCATGTCCGTCCGTCCGTCTTATCACTTTTGTCAAGGCCATATCTGCGTAACCGTTGATCGCAGGCATACCATACGTTGGGGAATGAAAGAATATATAATGTAGTTTTGTAACGTCAGGTTATTTTTCTTCAAAAATAGATAATTTTGGCGATTTTTTGAAAATTTGGACTTTGTTGCTTTTCAGATTCAGTTTGTCCAGGCCGTATCTTTGTGACTAGTCATCGTAGACCAATAAAACCCTACAGGTAGAAAGTATATAACGTGTAGTTGTGCAACGTTAGTTTATTTTTCGATTTCTTTAAAAAATGTAATTTTCACGATTTTTCACAATTTAAACTTTGTTGTTTTTCAGACAAGTTTATTCAGGCTGTATCTTTGTTACTGTTCACTGTACACCAAAACAACCCTACAGGTAACGTGTAGTTGCGCAATATCAGGTTATTTTTCGATTTTTTCAAAAATGTAATTTTGACGATTTTTCACAATTTGGGCGCGGCGGGGTATGTGCAATCTACGATTGTCTTGTTGATTGGTAAGTCAGAAAGATTATGTCAAATTTTGCCGCGGTGCATGACACCATCACGTAAAATATACATATCATTTGAACAAGATGGGTAGTTCTTTGGTCAGTCGGATGGCTCTTTCAATTTTTAATGCGTGTAGTGAACTTAAGAAAGGCGTCATTACTTAAAAAATGTATCTGATGTTAAGCAAAATCTCGATAGCTGACAGTCGGGCCGACTTCAAACTTGGGGTATGTATTGTTTGGATAAGTCAAACATTGTCAAATATTAAACTCGTATAGAACATTAAGGAAGGTATATGGCGCCACACAACCCCCTCCCCCCTCCTCGCCTTACCCGTTTTGTCGGCTCTTGATAACTGAGGCCAGTTTTTAGTTACGCTGGAGATTTTAGCATTTTCCAGGAGATCCTCGAGTGTTCCTGCATTCTATAATGTGCTTGAAAACAGTACGACGGAAGAATCACTCCTTCGGTATTTCTAGTTATTACGTAACATGTCACTCGGTCAAGGGTCAGTGTCAGTTATGGTGCATTATGAAGTCGTTACCATCCCCTCTCCTCCTCTCCCACCGAGGAGAGTCATCTGTTGCGGTTATGGACAATGCCTTTCTGGTGCTTTTCATGGCTATAACCACACCTAGGGTACAGACCGTTACCTTAACCTTGGGTAAAAAGATTAGGGTTGCGTTTAGAATCCTACCTACACTAGAATGGGGGGGGGGGGGGGGGGGGTTTAAAATGACGGTTAATTTCCAGACCAACCTCCAGACCCGGGCGTAAATTAAAATCCGTTTTAGCGACCACCTTCCAGATTCGGATGGAAAGACGTACAGAAAAATATGTCTTAGTGACCACTGTCTAGTTTTGCTTATTTTTGACAATCAGTTATGATTATGTTTGCAGACATGACTCTCTTATTTCAGTAAGAAAAAAAGAAAATGGTTATTGGGGATTAATGGGTTTAGTCGGAGAGACATTTGTTTTTGTTTACAAAAGCAAGAAACTAAATAGGGGTCGATTGAAAGTATGTAATACATGCCTGTACGCGTTTTATATGCACTGGCCGCTCTAGTTGTTACTGGTTTTACAAATTAAAACGCGCTTTGAAAGTTCCTTAAAAAAACATGTAGGCATTTACAATTAAAATGTGCGATGCTATTGATCTATGATGAAGATACAATAAAAAGCTGAAAACCTGCTAATGTGTTTGACATCTCGTTTTTATCCCGGGTGAACTAGGGCTTCAAAGACAATGAAGGATCAGTTCTGAAAGAATGGTTGAGAAACAGAACTATTTACTTGCCTAATCTGTCGTTGTATACGATGATTCTATTATGTTTTGAGTTCAGCGCGGCAATAACGGACTTACGAAGTTGCTGCTTTACAGTAAATTTGGCAAATTTCTCCTTTGGTTAGGATAACGCCTGAAGTCAACATTCACCTTGAAGAGTGAGGTATCTCTTTACCGCAAACTTGAAATCGAAGCTGGCCAAAATTTTGAAACGTTAAAAAAATGAAACGTTTGAAATATTTAGCTTCTGTCATTCTGACATATGAAAGTCCTTTTTTTTCAAGTCAAAGAAAATTGAACACAGGCGTAAAACCTCATGCAAGACAAAGGTCAGACTCACATGAAGGTCGTGGTAACAAACTGAAGGTTTTATCTTTACCACTACCACACAATCCACGTTCTATTTAATGTTGGATTTTGGTCTATTTTAAATTACCGACACTTACCAGAAGGCTGCATTCGAGAATAAGTACCGCTAGAGACCATATGGTAACACATTTATAATTGGTGAAATCCAGATTCTGGCGACAACATTCTCAAAAGTGATAGAGTGAGACACTAAACGTAGCATCAACACCAGGAATGACTGACTTTCTAATAAGGGTCGGGAAGGAGAATATCTTTTAATTGCGGCTTAAAACAATGGATGCTTTTAGTATATTTTTTGTTACTTTTTTGCATAGAGTTCCAACAGACATTCTTGACGCTGATGAACCGTATCTTCAAAGATGTTCATGAAAATGTACATAGAAAGTTCGCGTATTGTTACTCCTTATGTAACCCCGTATAGGGGTGGAGGGCAAAAATCAATTCAAAATCGACTTCTCTCTAAAAGTTTCTAAGATAGCAGAAGTCACGTGACTTTGAAAATCTAGATAAAATCTCAGATCACGAAGCTACCCCTTATGTACCCAGTCCCAACTTCCGTCAATTGAGATGCCTTCAGTTTCTGAGACAGAACATAGACTTTCGGGTTGTCTTTTTATTTGAACATTTCCATTTACCTCTTTGTATTGTTATGCCCCGCCTGACAAATGTCAGTGTGGCATATAGTGTTTGACTTGTGCGTCCGTTCGTCTGTCTGTGTGTACGTTACGCTTCGGGTACCAAGTTTTGTGGATCGCACTGTAGCGTAGCTATCTGGCCGGCAACTTTTTTGTTTTTGGGATATTGTTTTTATTATATGGAAGTTGTGCAGAATGTCATCCTTTTGTCCAACGAGGCGTTCATTCGGTCGGAACTGGGGTTTGAACTTGGGCAATTTGACTGTGTTTAGATGTTTTACGTACTAAGTTTTGTGGCTCGCATCTCACTCTACATATTAGTTTGGTGATTTATTTGTTTATAGATTATTGTTTCTAATATATTGAAGTTGTGCAGGACGTCGTCCGTTTGTCCGACGAGGCGTTTATTCGGTCGAAGTTGACCTTTGAACTTAGGCAATTTTACTGCAGTTAGGTGCTCGTTACTAAGTCCGTGCTTATTCATTCTTTAGTCAAGAAGAATCCCATCCCTCAAACTAAGATTATGTCACTGACTGTCTGCCAGGCGGGGCATTCGTGCACCGATCGGACACACCTCTAGTTACTACCTGCTTCCAATAGAGGTTCGTGATAAAACAAACCTTACCCGTCTAGCTCGATGTTCCTCAGTCTTTTCGCTGGCGATACATTGTTCACCGAGTCAAATGCTTTTTCATACTCAATAGAAGAAGTACAGGGTATCTTTTGGTGTTTCTAAACGGCGCTCAGCAATTGTGCTTCGATTGAAGATCGCTGCTCTAGTGCCTTTTATTTTTTTAAAGTCCACTTTGATTTTTTTTCTATTTTGCAATCGATTTTGCCTTATCTCTGAAGTATTTAATTTCTTAATACTCATTTTATGAGTAAAATATCTTGTAGACGTAGAAGCCATCACTATGGATTTTCCAATGTGTTAAACATTGGTTATCGCGATCCATAATAATAAAAAATTCTGTGGAACACATAGCACCACATGGGTAACCTTAACAGGTGCCCTGTTGCTATGTTTACCATGCTTGTCAACCAACCGACCAAACAGCGTCGGTGCACTTCCTGTCATGTGATCGAACCATACCCAACTTATGGTACCACACGATCCCAATTGATGGGGAAGTGAGTGTGTACAATTCAAGTGTTGGCTTCTACGTGTACAAGATATTTTACCCATAAAAATGAGTGTTAAAAAAATTAAATACTTCAGTTGTACTTTCCTCCTGTAGACTACGAAGTCATCACTATGGGAGACTAGAACTGGTGAAGGGAATTGACCATCCCATGCATACGAACTGGTTGACAAGACATTGTGTCGGAAAGGCAGAAATAAAAGAAGTAAATTCAATTCATCTTTTAATTTCGGCGGGGATGCCCATTTCATAACAAATAACAACATTAAGAGTGGGATTTCACCACGAAGTGCCCATTAATAACAATAAGCTCGAACATAAACACGTACAGACTGATACGAGCTAATGTCCCCCTTCTAGTTAACAAGAGAGGTACACACAGGAACAACCGTTCAACATAAAGTCACCGTATGGACAGACCCGTCACAGCAGCGTTTTACATCATGTGCAAAACCGCTCTGTCTAAAACCCGACCATGACATAAGACACCACTGTGGCAGGTCGCCACAACAACCGTCCTATGATCGACGAAGTCACGCCTTATCGGTGCCGCTGCAAGCAGTGCCTCCAGCCCAGAGCCTATTTAGCTGCCTTCTTTTTGTGCTGCTTTTTTCCCACCCAACTGCTGGGGGAGTTCTGCAAGAAGAAGGTCTGTTATGAAGCACTGATTCAGCAGCAACAAACGGGCCAAGACTATGCAAATTATTTAACGCATCAGTTATATATTTTTGCATATAGTGCTTAATAAACGTGTTAGACGAAGCCCAACATCCAACCCGTAACAAGTCGCACATCGACCACTAGCATTGCGTAAAGAGTGCACTACATGTCTAACCTGATGAGCTTTAATTTATAATCGCTTCTGAATCACTTCTTCAGGTCACTTAATTATATCACCATGTGCTAACAATATGGTTTTCTTCATATAATTTGATACAGACGCCTCGGAAGGATCTATTGTAATACAACGAATGAAAGATATAAACAAACGAGGCTGCAACGTGCTGCGATAGGAATTTGATCGCTTACTATACGCGCATAGTAGGAAGGCGGGGGATAACGACGTGTCGACATCGCCACGTGACTATACACCTGGCAAGGCTGGTACAGCAATCTGTTGAAATGTAACTAAGCTCTTGGTCGCAATGTGCGTCTTGTCCACAAAAGACGACAATGGTTTTAGGACCACTGCCTGCCACGAACCATTGATTTGACTAATAGAATTCTGCAAAGCGTGTATTTCACTGCGGCGCTTGCCAGACCCCAACGCCACGAGAAATACGCACTTCAAGGTGAGCAAATTGTCTGAAATGATAGAGGGATGGAAAAGTGAAGATGTAAGATATTTCAATACCAGTGACAAATTCCAGGGCACCACCTATCACGACCTGAGCAAGTTCGACAATATATCACATGTAGACAAATCATAACTCGATGCAGCTTCAACATAAATGTGAGAGCGGACCGACAGGTCATAATCGACCCAACTGTCACCTTCCTTACCTCGAACAAGTAAAGCAATAAATCGGCAACCGCCACCGCCGTCGCTGCCACAGGGTCGACACCACTACCAAGACACCATGACTCGAAAATTCGCCAGTGTGACAAGTAAACCTTATTCGTGGAATCTCTATGGATCTTTCCCATTCTGTGCATGACTCTCTAAGAAAACCCTTGGACCTTAAGAAGGAAAATTTATGCACCAAGGTATCAGTCGAAAACAACTGAGGATATGGATGCTGATGATCCCAGTGAGGTTAACGCAGACTGCCATACTCCAGGGGAATTGGAAGATTCATGATGCACGATAGCCGCATCAACCGAGACAGTTCTGGAAGATCGGGAGTTACCAACAATATACGGCCCGGTTTCTCTTGCCAAATCTTCACAAGAACTTTGAACATCAGAGACTAAGGTGGAAATGCAAACGACACCCCTATCGACCACTGACACAGTAACGCGTCGATAGCTAAAGCTGTCAGATACGGACACGGAGAAATGTATACCGAAAGACGATGGTTGAAACGATTGGCAAAAACATCTACCCGGGGAGGACCCCAAGGAGAGTGTGTTGCAAACCGTTGAAGTCCGCTAAAGCCCACTCGGTGTAAACCACCTCGTTCATCCGAGAAGCTAAATCGGCCAGCGCATTTAGGCTGCCTGCAATGTGTGACGGCTGAATGAGAAAACCAGAATTGCGAGCATGCAATAGAACCCGTTTGGTGAAACGAGACAACGTAGGTGAGCGAGTGCCGCCCTGCTTTGACAATGAAGACACCACCGTTTGATTGTCTATCAAAAACTGAAGCACGTGACCCGTGAGACATTTAGTTTGACCAGCAACGAAGACTGCCTTCATCCCCAATGCATTGATATGCAAGCCCCAGTCGTGAGCTGACCATTGGCCCCTGAACATGCGTCCCTGGAAAAAGAAGACCCAACCGCTGCAAGAAGTATCGGTCTTTACCTGCTTGGACAGGACTGGAAGAGAGAATGGAACACCGCGCGACAGACTGTGGTGGCGCGACCACTATCTAGATCCGTGAGAGCTAACAGAGAAAGCCTTACCCGATGATCCGGCAACTTGCCTCGAACCAATGCCTTCAACACACACCTTTGAAACTCCCGGAAATGACCTCTGACCAGCTTGGCTGTCTTTTCCGTTGCTACCAATAGCCCGAGGAGTTACTCTAATTGAGAAAGGCGGGGTTTGGGAGAAGACATAATTTGTTTTGTATGCGATCTTGAGTGTAGAAAGCCGGGCCCGACAAAATCCAACAATTCTCCCAAGAACTCAAATCTCTGAGCTGGAATCAACTCCAACTTGTCGCGCATGAGTAGTGTATCCTACTGAGTTAAGAGCGCCTGCATGTCCCCCCCCCTGACCAATAGCCAATCGTCGAGTTATTGGAAGATTCGCAACCCTACTTGACGAACCCAGCATTTGACTACCTTCATGACCTGCGTAAACACAACGGTGCTATCGACAAGTCGAACGGAAGCGTGCAAACCCAATAGTTCTAATCTATTTTCCTGAAAGCCAGAAAACGACGTGACTGTTCATGCATCGGGATATGTAGGTGCGTATCGGACAACTCCACTGAAATCGCCCATATGCCCTGGCATAGGGTAGATTTGATCATCTGTGGAGTGTCCATATAAAACGATGTCAGATGTATGAAACGATTGAGCAGAGACAAGTCGATGACGAGACACCAGTTACCTGATATTTGTGGCAAGAGAAAGACCCGACTTTTCTATGGCTTTCTTCTTGATCAGATCTCGAAGCATTGTTTGCAAAGCCAGTTGTTTGACTGATTGATGCTCGTACAACGTCGCCAAAGAAGGACTGGGCCACTAGGCTAGCAGAGGAAGTATTTGATGACTCGACTTGTCCCTTGAAAACGGTAAGGGGTGCCCCTTCCCCCCAACTGAGCCAGAGGATTATGTTTTTGGGAGCTCCTAACGATAGTCAAGCTTGTCAAAATCTCTTAAGCTTCCCTCTACGGGTACAACTACGTTCGACTTGGGGAATAGATCAACCAACTCTTCGCAGAAAACCTAATCTATCTGGCAGAGATCGACATGCGATCTGTGCTGGATACTTTGATTGGTTGCTACCTCTGCTTAGGGGTGGCAGTCTGCTTTTTGAGTCCAGCTTGTGTTTCTTGAGTTGTGGCGTCGACATCGGCACTTGGCTTGGTCTTTTCTTCGGCGTCGCCGGGCACAGAACCGTGGAAGGTCGCTGCTTCGACTTACTAGCCTGCGATGTAAGTGCTTCACGCACCAATGCATCCTGTGATTTGACACGCGCCGAATCAATGACATTCTTCAATATTTCCGGAGGAAACAAGCCTGATTGTCCATCAATGGGGCCAAACCGCAGCCTTCGCTCATCCTCAGTACTAAGGTTACAATGCGACAATACTCGATCACTCCCAGCACCACGAGTGACGTGAGCATGTATGTATTTAATTTCAGTAAGTCCGACGAAGCCGCAACAACGGAGTCGAAGACACGATCAAATAAAGCGTTGGCACATGGGTCAACAAACTTCCTCAACGCTTGAAACGCGGCACCTTGAAAATAAAGTGTGCGAAAGCTCTTCCTGACCACTTCCTCCAAGTGTCTGTAATCCCTTTCAGATAACGACACACTCGATTCCCGGCTGACATTGGGGAACCACGGCCCCATGTCACGAGGATACACCAGTGGCTGGATTGGCAGAACTCCGTCATTGGATTGATAAGCTGCAGTCTTAACTTGTAAAACTTTTGACGAAAGCAAGCGAGACCGAACATCTTGCAATATTTGTAACTCGTCCATCCAGGCTTTTAAGGCGTTAGAAACACAGGGAACCATCGATAAACCCATGAAGTCTTCACGCGGTTGCGGTTGTGACTGGGACGCAAAGAGAAATACGGCCGAATAACCTGTGGTTTTGACGTCGTTATCGATTCAAACTTGATAATATCCTTAAATGGAAAGTACTCTGCCAAAAAATATACTGTCGAAGCCTCCTCTCATTCATCTGGTAAAACCTCAACATCCAGAGGAGTGGAAAAGCATACAGGCCGTAAGGGTTTGTAGTCCTCCGGCGTCATGACCCGTGGCGAGGCACGGCATAGCCAAGAATGAGACATCGTCGAAGGTACAGCCTGAGTGATCACCAGTGGAGCAGGGTGGGAGGCCGTAGTTGCGACGGTTGAGGAGGGTAAACTAGTTGCAACAGAATCTGTGAAAACACTAAAATGGTTCTTTATCATTAAAAATCACTGGTTCTTCCTCGCAAGACGGTGAATTGTCTGCTGATGAAGATGGAGAGGATGCATAAATAGAATGTTTTCGTGTGCGGCGTGTATCGCCCGCCATTGACTGTGTATAGCGCGCAGTAGTCACAACACGAGTTCCCATGGAAGATGTCACATCGACTTGTCCCGGATCGATGACAGCAATACCCGGTAGAGACCTGACTATAAAATTCCTGGGTTGTTCCGATCCATCACTTTCAACGTTTGATCTGTCCACAGTCGACAATGCCGTAGGAGAAAGCGTAGGTATAGAGGCAGAAGACTTGTCACCCTTAGACCGCTTGCTACCCTTTCCCGAACTCCTGCAGTCTCCTGCTGTTGCAAGAGGAGCGAAAAAAATCGAGACATTGAAATGCGCATACTGGGCGCAGCTGGTATCTAACGTGCAAGGCTGTATGTCCCAGCGTCGTAGACACGAAGAGCTCCTTGAATGTGTGTCCCCTACCGCATGCTCTGGGCACAGGAATCGGGAATCGTCAGTGAATCTACAACCAAACAAACCCTATAGATATGATGTTATCACTGACGATAATGCATAAAACATAATAAAAGACGACAACAGTGCGTAAAATATCATTAAAACTGCTTTGGATATAAAGCATAAGATGCACTACACGACCTAATCCTTGATACCCATCAGCGCAGCAAGTATGGCGTGACCGCGTCGTCGCATTTGCGATCCGGCACCGCAGCAACCTGTCGCAAACACGGGTCGTAACCGTGACCGTCCCAGCGACGATCCGGCACAAGCACGGGTCGTACCAAACACGACCCGGCCTTGTGCCAACCCATGACGGTAACTATCGTGTCAGTCACGTATCGTACTAGTCACGTATCATGCCAGTCACTTATCATACCAGTCACGTATCATGCCAGTCGTGTATCGTGCCATTCACGTATCGTGACAGTCACGTATCATGACACACACGACCCGGCCTTGTGTCAACCCATGACAGTCACGTCTCATGACAAGCATTGTACGGCATTGCGCTATCCCGTGACAGTCATGTATCGCAACAGACACGAGCAGGCCTTGTGTCAAGTCGTGACAGTCACGTATTGTGACAAACACGACTAGAAACACATCCCAGTCGCTGCAACAGCAAGCTGTCACAAACACGACCCATGATACTATGTTGCAACAACAAGTCACTGCAATAGCGAATACGACTCGTGACAACAGCGAGTCGCAGCAAACACAGCTCGCGACAAAAGCGAGTCGCTGTAAACACGACTCGTGAAAACGACGACTCGCCGCAACCACGACCCGTAACAACAGCAGGTCGGTGCAAACGCGACGTGTGACACCAGCGAGTCGCCGCAACCACGTTTCGCGACAACAGCGGTTCGGTACAAAGACGACCCGTGACAACAGCAGGTCGCTGCAAACACCACCCGTGACAAGAGCGACTTATCAGCCGGCCTGATCGCCAGTGCTACGGCCGTGGCGAGGGTAACTGCTGCCTACACAAGTCATAGTACCTGTAAACCGTCCCTTGCTGTGCTCTTCATCGCGGCGGGTCGTAGCAATTACGGTCTAGCGGACTGTAAGAGGCAAATACCCCTTCTAACCTCGTACCCTGACACGTAATCGATGCTTACACCACGGTGGTGTAGCGACGACCCGTGACAGCGTCGAGTTGTCGTACCCGCTACAGGTACGACGCCGCTGCGACGACCACATTGATCGATTCTTCACCAATTCAAATGTGGATAACAGTAGCTACACTACTCAAAAACCGTGATAAATCGTCACAACACTAAGAGCTGGTGTGTCTATCAACAGTTAGAGATAGTGTATGCAACCCCCAAAAAGAGAGCAGCTGCAACCTCAAGCGCGTGGAAGAAAACCTCCTAAGCTGTGAAAACTGCGTATCCCACGCCCTTATATCGCTTCAAGAGCATAAGGGGAGAAGGACGACGGAAAGAAAAAACTTCCCTGTTTGCAGAAGCAATCCAATACATACTGTTTTGATGACAATGAGGAAAACTCTTGAAACAGCAACTGAAAAAATCGCCCAGAAACCACCCCACTGTCTATTATACATAACATACACTACATTCTCGATGACAGGGAAGCATTTAATGAACGAAAGCCGGTCTGACAAAACCTAGAACTACCACGTGTGGGAATCAACAAAGTCAGTAAACTTGGTCCAAACGTACACCGAACAAGATAACACTTAAATTACAAGTAAATCTAATATCCAAGATAAATAATTTCCAAAAAGTATGCATTTACCTTGATTTTGAACCATTATTTTTTACAAAATTTAACCGGAGAAAAATCTCCTGTTACTTGGATCGCGATGAGTTGGGAATAGTTCGATCACATGACAGGAAGTGCACCACGCTGATTGGTTGGTTGGTTGGCACGCATTGTAAACATAGCAACAGGGCAACAGGGCACCTCTTAAGGGGTACCCATGTGATGCTATATGTTGCACAGAATATTTTATTATTGTGGATCGCGATAACCAATGTTTGACACATTGGAAAACCAATAGTGATGGCTTCGTAGTCTACAAGACGCTATTTTCAAAATTAAAATCTTGTATTATTTTATAAATAATTTTGTACCTTGACTCATGAGGCTGTTGGTTTCTTATTCTGTACTTTTTATTCCTTTTGCCTTTTTGGTATTGGTAGAAAAATAAATTCCTTTATATCGCCAACTATGTATTCTGAATCGTATATCCTTTCAACCATGTATCTATGCTTTCAGCATTTCAGATGTTAACCCGTCTCCTCCAAGTGCTTCACCTGGTTTTAATTATTGTAGAGAATTTTCACTTTGCTCTGCGAGATTGAGAGTTCTTATGTATCTTTTATGTCTTTCTTTGGCAAATAGCTCTTGCATATATTCTTTGCACCTCTTGTTTATTTATTTATGGTAAGACAGTAGTTTGCAGTTTTTATCGATGGACAGCGCACTTCCTGCCATTTTTGTTTGGAAGTACTTAACACATTTTTTAGTTACTTTTGTTCTTTGGTTTTTATCTGAAATTCGTTCCCTTTGTATCTCCTGTTCAGACAATATCTCTGGCTTTTTCACAGTCTCTGTACATCTCTTTACCTTGGTAAATTTACTCTAAAATAAGCAGATATTAGTGCTATGACAGCAAAATCTCCAGACGAACTCCAACGATTAATGAATAAAGTCGACAAAGCTGAAAATCAGATGGGCCTGAAAATGAACACAATGAAAACAAAAGTAATTGTAACTAAGCCTTAAGTAAGAAGAACCCCAAATGAAGATAACATTAGATGATGAAGTACTAAAACAAGTGGCTAGATTTACTAATTTTGTACAACATATTACAAAGGATGGAAGATGCAAAAACGAAATAAGAAAGGAGATAGAACAAGCCAGGTTTACATCTATAAAAATTCAAGAAAATTCTTACAGCAAAGAAGATCATTTTGAGAACCAAATTTAGACTATTAAAATGCTACGTGTTGTCTATTATTCTATGTCGAGTGTAAACGCTGACAATAAGTCAGTCAAGCAGGCCAAGTATGGAGGCCTTTGAAATGTGTACTATAAAAAATATGATGCGAATGAGTTGGATTGGACGAAAGACCAGTGATCGAGAGACCGAGAGAATTCTGTTCCAATAGTGAATTGGCTTCTTTTGGGCACATTATGCGCCTTCAAAAACTCCTTCTCAAAGGGAGGGTTGAAAACAAAATGTTACGAAGACATTATAGGAGAGCAAAAGAGTCACCCAGGAGCGGAGGGGATGGAGGACTGCCATGGTTTACTGACCTGGTAACTCCTTGTCTGACTGAGAAGAGCCTACTTAATTGGACTTGTCTAGTCATCACATCAGGTTTCTTCACACACAGTTTTGATCGTATTTCTTCAAATTATATATGATTTTTCCCAGTCATTTTTCTGCTCGTAAAAATGACTTTTTGGGAATAAGATTGAGCTTTTATCCAATTTGGGGTAGTCAGTTTTTAAAAAGCTTTTTCATCACATTGCTTTCAATTTTTTATAAATATTGTACAGCTAGCCTTGCCATGAAAAAATATTTCATAAATCTTTGCAAAAATGCTTTTGTGGCGATCCACTATATGATACTGTTTTAACTTTTTGCAACAAATTTTTATATTGCTTTTTTCTCCCAGATTTGTAATCATATTATTTGGACAATTTGCCACAAGTTGGTCAAATGATCATTTTTTATATCGTTTTCGAAGACAAATTATAACATTGGTCTTCTCTTACAGTTTTGATTGAATTATTTTCAAACGTTGTGTGAATTTTTTCTATAAGAGTCTGTTATTTGTTTAAAACATCAGGTGAGCTGCAAAAATTTGACCAACTGGTGGTATTCCCTTTTTTAAAAAATTTGTTTGGAGCCATTATTTCAAAATGAGTTGCATCTTCGACATGCATTCTTCAAGATTTTTTTCATATTTACAGCTTCTAATTTTCTGCTATTCGACTCTTGGTAGTTGATTTCTGAAGATCTAGGCAGCCATTTAAGATTACTTTACTATGTGCGAATTGATTTAATCTTCTGCAATAATTGATTTTATAAAATAACTTGAATTGTCATGTAAGGTTTTTGTTTAAATCTGGTACTTATCTGTAGCTTCAGCCCAGTGGTGGAGCCTTTGTATTATCATTGTATAAGTAGAATTAGATAAGCAAATAGAACGTTACCAGTGGACTTTGTCACTTCTAATGGCCTAACAGTTTATTGTTTTTTGCATAAATAATAATATTAAACTTTTTTATATAAATTGTGCCATCAAATGCAATATTTTCAAAACTAGTTCTCTTTAGTTTCGGCGCCAAGTACAAGGATTGCAGGGATCACATTGGTCTCCCTTATTCCAAACGTCATCTTCTTGTGTATTCTGTAGGTCAAGGACAAGCAGTACACCTGCACATTTTACGGTGGTGTTTAAGGCTTAAACATGACTAAAATGCTGTCTTTTCTACTGATTTCATGGTGTATATTTACACCTTCATTTTCGCAAGATGTCATTGGCTGTGGTGGATTTATCAAATCAGAAGTCGAAATCAATTTTTCTTTGATAGAGGTAAGACCGGCTTTGCGTGGAAATATTCCTACCGACTCTTATGACAGCAAGAGTCATGTAATAGAACTTGTAATTTTTTTGCTAATCTCGGCGCACGATTCTGGCGAGTGGCGTTATTGTAGAAAGACCGCATCACATTTATGGCCCAGTTATAAATTACGGCGCACTTCGTGGTCAAATAACAATTTTGTACTGAGAAAAATAGATGTTTTCTTGAGATCAGGATGAACAATCCCTTACTATCACCCACAACAACAATAATTCTACGACTGCAAAACCCACTCTTTACTCAAGTTTGGTAGTTTCTCTGTGGTCGAAAATAATGCGGCAGGATATTTCTCAGTGTGCTTTTTAAGAAAAGGCCTCCCAGTCCGACCCTCGGTGTCCTGGAACGTGCCCTTAAAGATCCAGAACCTCGAAAATTGAGATAAGTGACCATTTTTATCAGGGAAACTGTGGTAAGTGGTGACAACAAAATGTTCAATTTTAACCAAAGCAAAGTCGTACTTAGACATTTGACCAAAAGTTTTTGCGTTTCGACCGAGTTCAGTTGGTATAAGGACACAAAGAAATGATGAAAAAAAGAACTGGCAGAAATCAACAAAAATCCATTTTGCCAGAAATACATTCAAATATTGGCTATTAAAGGCACTGAATTATATGTATTTGGCGAAGCTGAATTTTTTCTTAATCAAGCTTGATGAAAAGTTACAGTTTTAGTAAGAGGGTTAATTTGGCGAAGGTGAGCTGAACGTGAAGGTGAAAAAATCCTTATGTGCAGCCCTGTAAGCCAGATGTAAATCTGCCTAACCTTTCGACTTCAATATTCCTTATTTTACGATACTTGAAAAATAAAAATAGTTTTCAGCTGCGGAAGATGTTCTTTTCAATTTCACCAATTTGGATCCTCTGGAAGCATTCGTTCTCCCATCTTCCCTTCAGGCCCTGATGCGCTCATTAGTGATTTGGTGATATAAATCACTATTAATTTGCCTATCGCATGTGTATTTTATTCTTAAACATTTGTGCATTGCTTTGTAATACTTTTAAGTTTTAGTTTATCTGCGTTATATCTTGATGATCCCTTTCCAGTAATGCACTTTTTTCTCATGGGATTTTTATAACCAGCTCCGAATGAGCACATGAGGGTGGCTATTGTGGTCTAACTGGTAGGATAGAAAGGGTCCCAGGTCAGGTGACTGAAATGGCCATACATGTCAAATTATAGGATGTGAAATTTTTAGTCCTAGACAACTTGCGGGCTTCCTATGGCAGCAAGAGTCATAGTTACTGTAATAAAACTTACCATTGATGTTAATTATTCCAGTCTCGGCGCGGCTTGAGCCAATGGTGTTGTTTTAGAAAGGGTGCATCACATACATGACCCAACGATAAATTATGGTTCACAATATGCATGGTTAAGTAGCAATTTTTGTCCATCAAGGACAATTGAAAAACGGATCTTGCTTTCTTTTCTTTTTTTCTTATTACCTCGTTAATGCATACCTACATTGGTCAAACCATATGGACGTCCCAAAAAAAACCCACGACACTTCTGCACACTCCTTGTGTTTCATGTCTGCTTTTTCGCACAAATGTTTACTACATCATAGATGCCAGTGAATTTATAGACAATTGTTAAAATAACTGCAGTATTGTCTGGGTGCTGCGACACCTAGCGATGTGTAAACTGTGTGTCTGCAAAAGGTTTCTGAAAGGTTTTTGGTGTAAATGTGCGAGTAATTGATGTGACGTACAATGTCTTCCTTTTCAATAATAAAAAAAAGCAATTTTTACTGAAAAAGAGGTGTTTTCTCGAGATCAGGAGTAGAAACCCGTTATCGCCCAAATCAATAATGAATTAGTAATTGCAAAACCACTCTTTACTCAAGTTCGGGAGTTTATCGAGGTCGAAAATATTGAAAAAGAATGCTTCTTATGTGTTTTTAAGAAAAAGCCTTCCAGTTCGAACTTCGATACCCTGAAACTAATCCCAGCGGACCCTTTCTGTCTTCCAAGCACAGAAAAGGGTCACAGTTCCCGAAATAGAAATGGTCATTGGTCTTAACTTCAAAAGATAATGGATCTTTTGGCGGACGTTCCAGGACATAAAAAAAAATACAGAGGCTCGAACTAGCAAGCTTTTTCATAAAAATTACGAGAGTAGTCACATCTTGGTAGCTCTTGATACGGCCATAAAATATTGGAAAAGTGTCGTAGAGAGCAATGTTAAGTTTCAAAAAATAATTACTAGACATCCGAGAGGCGGAATGGTACAAATTAATTTTTAGAGCCCAGCCCAGTCGTAATAACAGCAAGAGTATTCTCATAACCTCGTGGTTATATGACATACAAACAAAATACAATCACAGACATTTTTTGTTTGTTTGTTTGGTTTTTTTTTGGTGGGGGGGGGGGATGATACATAACAAAGACATGAAGGAAAAAAACATAAAAATTCTAATTTTCTTTCAACATGCACAACTTAAAATTAAAAAAGAAACCATCGCATGATCTTTTAAAACTATTTTACATGTCATTCCGCCCCTTTTATGGCCCACTTGTGAATATGTTTCTAGCAGTATTTAGGATCAGAAGGCATGAGAGGCTGTACGAGGGAAGCGATATATAGTGCCCAGGGATATGTAAATTCGGTGCCTTTTAAAAAGTTAATTTTGCACGTAAAAGCAGATTTTTCACAAATGAATCTTGTGAAATAATTTTAATGGGCAGTTACTTTTGTTTTTATGCACAACGTTAAAAAAGTTGTGTTTTGTGAAAAGTTATTAAGGATTACAGGGGTAAGGATGTGGAACCAGAACACATCTAAACCTTAATAACTTACATTATATATCGCTGCCGTGGTAGAATTTTGTTCCCTTTGCCATTTCGCTGTGCCATTTCCATATTGCTTACCACATCGGCAGCGTATCTTTACGAATATCTGTGACTCGACATCAACATTTCTACTGAGAGCCGCTTCTTGAAGCATGGCGTAGATGTAGCCGGGCAAGACTAACACTGTGGAAGCGAAATTTATTGAAAAGTTGAAATTGATAGGGTTTTTCTTTACCCGCATGAACTGTTACGAGTTGGAGACCAGAGACGGGGAAGGGCCAAGGAATGAGAAGCTGAATGTAGATTGATCGAACAGCACTAATTATGTGTTTTGGTCCTTATACATAGGGATTGTAGGGTTAAGTTTCTTCCACTACAAAAAAAGGTGTTTCTTGCGGACAGTTGAATAAACCTGGACAAACAAAGATCATACCTGGATGTTTATTTAATTATCATATGGTGAAGTTGAATCCATGGTGCTATATACTTACCCTTATAAGCAGCAATTATCACACATATCAATACCATTTAGTCCTACTTTTTGCAAAAAAAAAAAAAAAAGAAAAAAAGTAACCCATAGTGGATAAGTAGCGAATCTCCTAACAGGCCATGACTTAAGGGGTAAAACAATTGGAGGGTGGAGGGCTAAGTGTTGTTTAAACATTGTGCGCCGTAAAAAAGGGTAAGCACAAACTTGGAGCTTAATTTTACAAGCTTTAGAACACAGTTTAAAGATAAAATTGAACTTGTCATGCCTATTATTAGGTGATTGTTAGTATACTTAGACGGACTAGCAAAACACTGAGCAATAACATTCATGGCTGGTGCTGAATAAGGCTTTGTACAATGCAAACAAGCAGGCAGATTGTGGATTCACTTCACTTAATATTAAACCCTTCGATGACTTAAGATGCACAAAAAGGCGTCCAATATGGGCTCAGAATTGCTTCCACTTTCGCCCATTTTTTGGACTGGAATAAACTAGTTCTTCAGGACAGTTTAAACCAGGTTCCTTCCAGTGGTTTTTTTCCTGCCTTGGTAGAAACCTGACAACCCTGATTATATATCCCAGTATTGCAGCATAAAATTGTGAGTATTATGTGTTGTTCAAGTCCAAAATGACAAAACTTGCCAGAATGTTCATTTCTTGTTAGCGGATTGGCCAAAACTCGCCAGGAGATTGACCAATCACTGGCAATAATGTTGATAAAATCTCACCAAGAATCAGTATAACGACGGAGCAGTGCTTATGTGCAGGCCAAACACGCTGAAAACCAACAACAATAGTAGATAGCATCTGATAGCCGTATAGCATCTAATAGCCGTATAGCATCTAATAGCCGAATAGCATCTAATAGGCGGACTTTTTCTCATCCTTCACTGTGAAATTGACTTCTAATTAATAAACAACCATATAATGAGCCTGTTGCTCGGGATCAGAATATCTTCATTATAAAGACGTTGAGCAGGCGTTGCCTTAAACCGAAGAGGTATTGCATCCTGGTACTTTGTTACTGCAGGTAAAGCTGCTGAGTAAACAGGGGGCGCTCAAGTACCAGACCGACTGCGCGCCAATCAACGGCTACTACATGATCCCCGTCTACGACAAGGGCGAGTACAGCCTCGTCGTCGAGGCGCCGCCGGGCTGGAGCTTCGAGCCGCAGCGCGCTGACGTCATCATCGATGGCAGCACGGACGCGTGCAGTAAGGGCGAGGACATCAACTTCCTGTTTACGGGCTTCGGGATCACAGGTACAAACATAAGCGCCATAGTGACGCGAACTGAGGTAGCAAGGCGGTGATTAGGAGGCGTGCGTGAAAATCAGTAATAAGGAGCAGTCTTCGCTTCATGCCAACAAAATATAAATAAATAAAAAATACATAAATACGTGAAAGATAATGGATAAATTAAAAATATAATATCTCGATTATTCTAGTGGATGTTGAAGTTGTAATTTTGTTTTTTGTTTTGTTTTTTCTTTCGTGTATTTTGAATGTAGGGCGTGTGGTGAGTTTGGGTCAGACGAAAGGACCGTCCGGAGTTAAGATAGACTTGAAGAAAAGAGGCAGTGCGGAGATTGTTCAGACAGCGGAGAGCGGTACTGACGGCAGCTACTTATTCAGCCAGGTTCTGCCTGGAGACTACAGCATCGACGCTAGCCACCCAACATGGCTGCTGGAGCCCGCGTCCGCCGCCGTCACTGTTGCCAAGGAGACGGGCAATGCCGGAAGTGTCATCACTGTCCTTGGCTATGACGTCACGGGTCGCGTCATGAGCGATGGCGAGCCGACGAAGGGCGTCAAGTTCATGCTGTACTCCAAGGACAAGCAGGTGCTGCATGAGAAAGCGTGTGACGGCAGTGACGTCACGAGGCTGCCTGCCCTCAACGGCGTGCACCCGCTGTGCCACACCACGTCATCACAATCCGGGCACTTCGTGTTCCGGGCGCTGCCTGGCGCCACCTATACTGTAGTGCCCATGTACCACGGGGAAAACATCAAGTTCGACGTGGTACCAGCCCAGCTGCAGTTCCAGGTGGAGCACCAGTCCGTTGTGTTACCGCAGGTGAGCATTACAGCAGTTCCAAATTCACTCAGTGTGTGATATCACATTGCCACAATCAATCAGAAATAAATTACAGGTCGATGAGAATATCATCGAAATCTGTACGAATACACTGATGATTACTAAAGAATTTGGAAATGAGTCATATGAGAAAACGAGCGAGCTGATTGTCGTGATAAAGGAAAAGCCTTGTTTTCTTTACAAAAAAAGCTGCGTTACGTTCACGAAAACGCCTTGTATAAAGAGCACAGCACAGCCTCGTTATAACGACATTATAACGACGTTATAACGATGTAACGATGGTAACGCCACAAATTGGTGGTCATGTGCTCATTGTTTACAATATTGCCTATAACGACATATAGCATATAACGACATCATAACGACATTATAACGACATTATAACGATGTAGCGATGGTAACGCCATGAATTGGTGGTCATGTGCTCATTGTTTGCAAGTATTGCCTATAACGACATAACGACATCATTTCTCTGTCCTAGCTGTGTCGTTATAACAAGGTTACACTCTCTACAGGTTAAAAAACAAAACAAAACTATTTTGCGCAGGAGTTTCAAGTGGCTGGGTTTTCCGTCAGCGGAAAGGTTGTGGCGAAGCGTCAGGGCGCGGGTGTGGGCGGGGCGACTGTCAGCGTGAATGGCCGACAGGCTGCCACCACGACATCTGACGGCGTGTTTATGCTGGAGACCATGAAGGCTGGCACTTACACCATTAAGGTAAGGGGGCAGATTATTGTAAACATGGTAATTGGTTTATAATTGCAACAATGATTAACCGATTATGTCCAGGTTGGTCTTGGAATGCGACCTGCAATGTGGGAAAACATGTTAATTATTAACGACAAAGATGTTGTTTCTATGAAAAATGTTATTCTTTACAAAGCACACAATGTTTTATGTACTCGCTCTAAAAGTCCGCAATACCTAAAGCAAAAATCAGAATTGGTATTACTGAGAGATTGAAATTGCCTTTACACAACGCTTTAAGCAGCGGGGCAGAAGACTTGACAGTCCATCAGTAAAGGATGGCAGTTTCTGTGCTTTTTTCAGGTTTCCGCCGCCGGCATGGCTTTCGACCCAGTCCAAGTGAAAATCACACCGAATACACCGGAGCTGGCCGAGGTCGTGGCGTCGCGCTTTTCTACCTGTGGATCCATCACGGTGCAGCGCTTCCCGGAGCGCATCGGCGCCGACCTGACGAAGCGCAAGGTGGCCGTGGCCGATAAGGCAGACAGGAGCAAGACACAGGCGCTGGCCGTGGGCGCCGACGGCAAGTTCTGCGCCGATCTGGCGCCGGGGATGTATATCTTCAAGGCTGATGTCACAGCGCATGAGATACGCGCGGGGCTGCTGCTGGCGCCGGCCGAAATCGAAGTGACCGTATCCCACAATGCAGCGGACGTGGTGCACTTCCGGCAGCTGCTCGTGCGCGTGGCGGGAAGCGTGCAGTGCTTGGAGAAGTGCAAACAGCTGCAGCTGTCGCTGAGTTCTGTAGACAGGCCGGAAGAGAAGCAACTGGCGCCAGCTGTTGGTTCGGATAAAAAGGCCAGCTTTGAGTTCCGAGATGTGATGCCTGGTAAATACAAGGTGTCCATACTCAATGAGGATTGGTGCTGGGCGGAGAAATCAGTGGAGGTCAGCGTCATGGACAAGGATGTCAGTGACGTCACGTTTCAGCATAATGGGTATGTCTTATCCTGCAGCTTATCCCATGATGTGACGTTGAATTTCGCGCACGACAGTAGCAAGAAGGATGCCGGTTCGTTTGACATGCGCAAAGGTGTGAGCAAGGTTTGCCTGGAGAAGCCCGGCGTGTACACGCTTTACCCGCAGTCCTGCCATCAATTTGAAAAGGAAGTCTATAAATTCGACACCTCCAGCCCGGGCATTCTCGCTCTGCACGCCGTGCGCCACCTGGTGGAGGGAAAGATCATCACCCAGACTGACAGCAAGGACATCCGAGTTGTTATGACGTCATCACTGGGCGAGCCGGATACCGTCCTAGGTCCACTCACGCCCGTTCAAGAGGCAAATGAGCAGGACGCGAAAAAGCAGGCCGTTCCGAAACCCCCGTTTGTGTTCCGATTTACGCACTGGGCAAAAGCTGGCGAGACTCTTGTCATCAAACCAACGTCTGACAAACTGCTTTTCTACCCCGAGTTTAAGAATGTGGCGGTAGGCGGCGATTCCTGTCCGGGTCTGGCGGCTGAATATGAAGGCAAACAGGGCGTGTTCATCGAAGGTGCAATCACTCCGCCCCTGGCTGACGTCAGCGTTACCATCACCACGGATAAAGACGCTACACAGATAGGCGTGATAACGGACAGCAAGGGAAAGTACAAGGTGGGTCCGCTGCACCCCGGGGTGGACTACAGCGTGAGTGCCGGGAAGGAAGGCTACGTACTGACAGCGGTGAAGGGCAAGCTTGGTGATTTCACGGCTCTCAAGCTTGGCCAGATCACGGTCAAAGTGATGGACGAGGCTGGTGCGGCTTTACAAGGCGTGCTGCTGTCGCTGAGCGGTGTGGACTACCGGAACAACGTGCTCACCCCTGGCGACGGAACCATGCACGTGACGGGCCTGAGCCCGGGCCAGTACTTCATCAAGCCCATGATGAAGGAGTACGTCTTTGACCCGGTGTCACAAACCGTGCACGTGGAAGAGGGTGCCACCGTCAGCGTGGCGGTGAAGGGCAAGCGCGTCGCCTACAGTTGCCACGGCGTCGTGACGTCACTGAATGGCGAGTACGAGCAGGGGGTGCTCGTTGAGGCACTGGGGCAGGGCTCGGAGGAGTGCAGGGTGCTGCAGGAAGAGGGCAAAACAGAACAAGACGGCTCGTTCCACATCCGTGGCTTACAGCCGTCGTGCGAGTATCGCGTCCAGCTCAAGACCGGCGATTACAACACCCACATAGAGCGCTCAGCTCCCGAGTACGTCACCGTACAGGTCAAGGACGAGGACGCGACGGGTGTGCGCATTATCGCCTTCCGGAGAATGAGCCGCCTTGACCTTAGCGGCAACATCAAGTGCTCACGTGAGCATCTGCAGCACCTCAAGGTCAGCCTATTCAAGGAGAGCTCTCCCGATTCCCCACTACACACGGTCACCATAGGACAGTCGACATTCTTCCATTTACCCTCCCTCACCATCGACAACGAGCGCTACTTCATCAAACTAGAATCGACACTCTCCAGGGCGATGTACGACTACACCTTGCCTGAAATCACCTTTACAGCAAACAAAACCTTTCAGCATTTCACTTTAACGTTCAATCCCATCAGGAAGAACTTAGATCAAGAGCTGAGTCAAAGCTCCTTCCTGATCGTACCATTAACGTTGTTGTTGTTGTTTGTGAGCTATAATTATGCCACGATAATACCGTACCTAAACCAAGCTATACAAGCCATGTACCAGTCTCTACCACTTACTAAGTCGTCCGCTGGCGGCGCCACTAGTCAAACACATTATGGCGTCAGCAAGGAGTTACTGACCGAGCTGACAGGTACAAAGAAAAAGAAGCCGAAGAAAGCGTAGTCCTTGCATATGCCCGTGTTCATTTCACGAGTGTGAGAGAAAAGTGTGGCGGGTAAATGTGATTGAGGTGATGAAGCTAGAGAGCATCGTCGTGGGTATGACTGTTATACCCGTTGCTAAACAAAAAAAAAAAAAAGTGTTATCTCGAATCAGAGCTATAAAACGTAGCAGTTTCTCCAATGTTTTTTGTCATGTTTCTCGTATTGCAGTTGTGAATATTGGTTTGACGATGTTGTTTTATTTTAGGTGGGTTGTGTAGGGAGGGCTGTGTCCCGTACCGTAGTGATAAACGCGTGAAGGTATGGGTGTGTTAGGGTGGGTGGCGTGTGTGTGTGGGGTGGGGGAGTAAGGTTAATGGTGTGTGCGCAGTGGGTGTGTCCTGTTGCGAGTTGGGAGGGGGTGGGGGGGGGGGAAGGGTAGGGTTAGTGATTGTTATGTTTGTTGCATCCGTGCTTCGTCTGCCGCTGGTACAGTTCTTGTGTACTCGAGGCAAGCACCGATACAGATATTTTTTTTCACGTATGTGATCCGATATACACAAGAAGGTGCGGATCATATGTACACGAGATGGTGCGGGCCACATTCACACGAGAGAGTGCGGATCAAATCAATTACTTTCGGTTGCGTTTAAGCAAAACCTTACTATCTAAATGTGTCGTATTCTTGAAGCGAGTAGTCAGTTGAATTTTGCAACAGATGATTGACAGGATGTGATTGCTGTTTATTCCTGAGTGTAATAGTGTGTTCTATATGTGAAAATGACCGTTTGTCTCCGCAAATTATGCTCAAAATCACTGTTAATGTTTTTGTAGATTCTTAAAATTTTTGTAAGAATAAAATGAATCAAACATGGTCGCTTTTATCGTGACTGTCTAGTAACAAATATTCGTGCGAATGTGACGGTGCCCAGGTACCGTCAGAGGAACATGAGAAGACCAAGTGACGGTGCCCAGGTACCATCAGAGGAACACATCAGGTGACGATGCCCAGGTGCCGTCAGAGGAACACGACAAGACCGTCAAACGACAGTGCTCAGGTACCGTCAGAGGAACACGGCAAGACCGTCAAGCGACAGTGCCCAGGTGCCGTCAGAGGAACACGACAAGACCGTCAAGCGACAGTGCCCAGGCACCGTCAGAGGAACACCCAAGTTTCAACTCTCCGATGGTCATCGGTTGAGAAATTTCGCACACAAGATTTTTACGTAATGATGTCATACACCTGCCCTAATCACGTGACATGCCTCAAAAGTTGAAAGAACCGTCCCACTGACTCAAGGAATGCCCGTATAAAATTTGAAGTCGATATGACTTTCTGTTGTCGAGATATTTTGCACACAAGATCATGTTCAAACTATTTACACATTTTACGTGATTACGCCATACGTCGAACTTGTTCGTTCTATTCGTGACAAAATGTGAAAGAAGCTTTCGGACCTACAAAGCAACAGTCCCAAGTTTGAACCTTCAACAATGTTCAGCGGCTCAGAAAGATGCCGCAATGACGTCATACGCCTTCCTCAATAACGTAACATGCGTCAAAAGTTGAGAAAGAACCGTCCTACCTCCCAAAGGAATATAGACCAATTTTGAAGTCTATTCGACGCCTCGTTCTCGAGATATATTGCACACACCCACTACACCTACACACACACAGAACATGCAAACACTTCCGGTCTGCCCTTGATCGGGGAGACATAATAAATCAAAGTTTGCAGGCTGATGGACATTTTTCATCGCGCCAGAACAAAACTTTCTCAGCGTACGTTGATTTTGAGCGGAACTACCAAAACTGTAAGAGAAATTGCGAAAATGTTTCAGATAAACATTCGACAAAAATAATGATCAGAAAAATCATGAAAACCACATGTCATTCTGTCGCAACTTTCGCCAAAATGGTTAGGACACTAAAAGAGCCAGATATTCACCAATTTTATCTCAGTGCATGGGAAATCATTGCGAGTGTGTCGATGGGTAAACACTTGAAGGAGACTAAGTGGGATCTGGAGGTGTTACTCAGAAATTAAGAAAACTGAGAAACTGGTGTTTGGTGCAGATTTTATATCTACATCCAAAAATTGTCACCCAGAGAACAAAAAGAATGATTTTACTGTGGGCTGTTTATTATTTTTAATCCTCTTGAGAACACAAAGTGAAAAAAAATCATTAAATGCAAATCAACAATAAACGAATATAACTGGAAAGCGTAACAAAATACCGAGTAAGGGATCAAGCTCTAACTGAAAATTACAACAAAAATTACAACATATACAGAGCCCATTCCGGAGTTCCAAAACCCATTTCTACATGACTCTTTGTTTCTCGGCCGTTCTCGTTACTTCTCGCCCCTTGTCGCCCCTTCTCGTTACTTCTCACCATCGTCACTGGTAAAACCTCGTGGCCTCTCGTACAAGTCATGTCACCCTTACATATTTGAAATTTGTCCCTTTTCAAATTTTGCTGCTGCCGATAACCTCACTAATTTCGAGTTTATTTAACCGTGTTTATCATTCACTCAGATACGGTTCTCTAGAGAGTCGAGAAAAAAATATATGGCATATCGAAAAAAAGATAGAATGTCTCGACGCCATTTTATCTATCCTAATTCAACTTCCGGGATACGGTCAGATACAGTTCTGTATGACGTCACAACATGGCGGCAACATGTGGTTCTCGTGTGTTTAACCTTTATTATTAAAAATAACATAACTAAGTTACTGTTTGAATGCGACTCGCATGATACTGCAAATAACAGCGAATCGATGTTTCTCGTGTAAAAATTATTTTTTCAGTGAGAGGTAATTGAGGATTTCGGATATAACCGTACCTGATTTCAGATACCTATCTCATTTGGAATGTATCTACGCCATGTTGTTTCGTCATTTTGACGTCATGTATCGTTTTTCAGAGACAGTGAATGTGAAACAGCCTAAGTCAATCTGTTGTAAAATCGACAAAAATGCGAACATGCATATGTAATCTTTTTGTGTTGTTTTTTAAACTTTTGTTTAATGAATTCCTCTAAGTTTCGGTCCCTTTTGTATAAGACTAGTATAAACCCAACACTAAGCTTTGTTACAGTGCAGCTCGAAAGTGAGATTTTACACCACAAATATTGGCGTATAAAAATCGATATTTTGAGCAAATCACGCGAACACAGAATGAGCTTTGAATCGTAGATGTATCACAGCGTTACTATAAATAAACCCACCTCCCGTTTATAGTGGGAACAAAAGGAATCGTCATTACGGCGTCTCGTTTTCACGTTCAAGTCTCTACATCTTATTAAAGGACTGAGTATTCATCCGCCTCTGTGCGCCCTTCCTCCCAATATTTACGCGAAAGCGATTGCTTTCTACAAGCAACATCTGTCATATTCCCACGTCTGATATAATCCTTGAAATCTCAGCCAATATGATATGACAATTCCATGTATTTAATGTTTATTCTAATACGCAACGAACCAATTACGGGCCCTACACAATAGCATCGACTACCCCCTCCCCTCAACGCATCCATCAACCCCCCTCCCCCCTACCAATCAATACTTTGGCTCCATCCGTATTTGTTTCGCTGTCGTCTATGAAATGCTACCCACAACAGAAATCTAAAACTTTTTTACAAGTATAAAACGCAATCATAAAACAAAACATTGTAAAAAAATAGAAGGTTTCAAATAATTAACACCAGATCTTACTAAAATAGATCCAAATCCCAGTTTTACGACTGTGACAGAACAGAATCACCGTGCAAATAGGACAAGTATATAATGTCGGTTGAGAATCAACATGGCCGTCATTTTTCTTTTTTTTTCATAGATGAGCCACGAAAATTTCCACTCTCTCCACTGTACATCAAAGTTTGTCTTGTTGGCGTGGTTACTGGGGTTGCCACTTGAACGAGAGGCGTGAAAATCAAGTTCTTGCTGAAGTGACCACTGCAGAGACCACGCGCCATCACCGGAAGCTGACGTCATGGACGCTTGGCTAACATTAGCTATTGGTTCCCCAGTCGTAGCTCATATGGGATACTTGGAATTTGCCGCCAGCCATAAGCTCGCCAAGCTGGTTCTTCTTGTCTCCCTCCGCCATCAGCCCGTGCAAAACTCGCACCACCTGCAACAGGAAAAGAACGGTAACTGACCCCATTATCGCCCTCTACCCCCCCCCCCCCCTCCCCGGTGAAAGGCTAGCAGAGTTTGCGGCTCAGAGAAAGCGGCCTACATTGTATGCCAAAGGATAAATTAAAAAAATAAATAGCCAAATTTCGACCAACGGTCGTTGATTTCTCTCAGATTTCCAACATGTCAATTAGTATCAACATCCATCGTTGCATTGCACGATGCGAGTCCTGAAATATCGTGATTTTTTTTTCCAAAGTTCAAAACGCTCTGAAAAATTAATTGATTTCAAATTTCCACATCTGGTAAAGATTGAACAGCTTTACGTATTCCTAAAACTTTCTCTTTGCAGAAAAAAATCTGGTGTATGATCCGTCAAAAAAACTGGTGGCTCGCCAAGAGGCTCATAGACGCTCTCTTAAGTTCACAAGAAACGTATCAGAGAAATGACAGTTTTTTTGTGGGTTGGGAGGGGGGGGGGGGCACTTGGACACTGAAGCAGCGAACCTCTTCGTTGCTGTTAGCGAAATCCTCTCTGTACCACTTGAATATCATGGAGAGTTTCACTTCCTTCTTCTGCATGATCACCTGTAGCGCATCGTCTGCTTCCAGGAAGGATTCTGCTGCTAGCTGCAGCTGCTCATCAATCCCCTTAAACGAGACCAAAAGTTCACTCAGATTTCCTAATATTTGTCCTGCTGTGAGCATTCCTGTCCTTGGAATACAGTACAGCAGGAAGGAATGATGTGAAAAACCATCCAGCAGCCCGTAGCACCAGTGGCACGAGCCTGAAAGGCGTTTGCGAAGCGCGTACAAGGATGAGGGGGAGTTTTCGGATGCGCCCACAAGCGAGTGTGGTTTTATTTTTATTTTATGATTTTGGTACAAATACATTGTTATTAACTACTCTGCGATGATTTCTGTCGCACGCAACGACATCCTTGCGGCCATGACACACACTTTCAGTAGTGCGTAGCGTGACGTTTTCGATACTGGAAGCACCGCAAATAAGGCTGCGCGTAAGCAGTTCGTCACACTGCAAATAGGTCACGGTTTCGTTTGACTAGCCACTAGCCAGCATGACATAAAGCAGACGAGACGCACCTGCGCGGAGAAGGTTTTGATTGGAGGACAGCTCTTGGCGCCACAGACCAGCGCGAAGTGCACGAGGGGCTCGGGCTTCTCCAGGGCCACGGACAGCCGTGGGTCGGACTTCCCGAACGGCCGGCTCAGCATACCTGTGAACGGGCAGTCAACAGGAATGTCTTAATCATGCAACTGTGAGCAGCAAATGAAAGCGTACGCAGAAAATTAAACAAGCAATTTGACAGCAAGTCTTAGGTGTGGCACAGGGAAAAATTACGAAACAAAGCTCTTAATAAAACTGAACTGTACACCAGCAACCAACAACTACACATGCCTGCCTTCACCTTTCCTGTTAGCCTGCAGCACATATCCCATGCTTACCTACGCCTTCCCTGTTAGCCTGCAGCACATATCCCATGCTTACCTATGCCTTTCCGGTTAACCTGCAGCACATATCCCATGCTTACCTATGCCTTTCCGGTTAACCTGCAGCACATATCCCATGCTTACCTATGCCTTTCCGGTTAACCTGCAGCACATATCCCATGCTTACCTATGCCTTTCCGGTTAGCCTGCAGCACCCTTTCCCATGCTTACCTACGCCTTTCCGGTTTGCCCTCAGCACACCGTTCTCTATGTCCTGCAGTGAGTACGTCTGTCCGCCAATGATGTACGTCACAGTGTTGAAAAACTGCAAAAATGAAAATTAAGTCACAAATGCATGAAACTGTGCCACTAAATTTTTCAATTTGGACGGTTTTTTAAAGCTTTCTTTCCTGTATTTCCTGCTGCATTTGATGTTCCACGCCAACGATTTTTATCCATTTGTTATTCAATTCTACATTAATTTGCCAGAATATTCAAACAAACTGTGTAGCGCCCCCCCCCCCCTCCTCCCACCCCTATGCATTCGCGCTAACCGTTCACACGTTTGCGAATTGAAATCCTAAAATACGAAAGAAAAAAATCGCTTTCGTACATACGTGCGAAAGCAATTCTGATCGCCATGCGAAAATTCTGGTGCATCTGAAGTATTCAAATAAACTAAAGTTTGTATTCTCGTTCAATTTCTCATTTCCTTTAAAAAAAAATACAGCAACAGCTGCAATTGAGTTATATTACAGATTTTGGTAAAAAGCTTGTTGCACAAATAGAGATATTACATACTTAATTGGTATATTAGGAGAAAAAAACTTGTAAAATATGCGAAAGGAAAAATTGAAGTTCCAAAGTACGCGCGAAACAAATTTCCCATATGCGAAAGAAAAAATTCTTTCGCACTACCATGCGAAAGAAATTATTGGCCCAGCGTGAACCCAGCCTCCCCCCTCCACCCCCCCTCCTCCCCCCTCCCTCCCATCGATACTTCACCCAGCTGGTTCTGTCGTAAACGTCAGCTCTAGGTCTGTTCATACGCTTGTTTCTACACTTGCATGTTTTACTGCAAGGACATCACGTGTCATGTACTCGCACACTACCTTGTATCTCTGCCACAGTTTGAGCGGCGGGCCGCGAGGACATCACGTGTCATGTACTCGCACATTACCTTATATCTCTGCCACAGGGTGGTGGGCGTGCCCCGAGGACATCACGTGTCATGTACTCGCACATTACCTTGTATCTCTGCCACAGCGTGGTGGGCGGGCCGCGTTCTATGTTGGCATGGATGACGAGGGCGTTGTAGATGTTCACAAAGAAGGCTATCTTCTCCTCGCGGCTAGCGTCCTCGATGCGCACACGGACCAACTCCCGGCTGAGGCGCTTGTACACGCCGAACTCACTGCTTGCCTTTATGCCGCTGTAGTTCACTTTCTGAACAGTCAGGAAATTATTTCTAACTCTATTATTATTGATATCAATGCAATCGTTGATATTGATATTGATATTATTGATATTACAATAATTTTTACATATATCATAATTTTTATTGCAACTATTGCTATAACTATTCTTGTTATTATTATTACTATTATTATTATGATATGCAAACAATACACCACTATAATCATAAGCATTTCAATTAATTACAAATAAGAACTGTCCAATCAAAATGTGTCTGCCGGGCAGCCACAGCACACTTCGAAAACAATTATACGGTACGGGGGGGGGGGTATGATAAAGGCGGGAAATGGCTAGTTATTTATCCGAATGCCAAGTGAGATGGGGATATAAGTCGTACCTTGCCGTCTTCGGACAAGAACACGGAGTAGATCTTCAGTATCAGCCTTCGGATCTCTTCTCCGATTTCATTCACTGAAACAATAGCCCGGATGTAGGAGCGGGCCACCCACACAACAGGGCGGCCTCATGGCACTTCAGGTGCGTTAAGATCCCAAGTCATGTAGGCAACATTGTGGTGGAAAGTTCACCTAAATTATTTAATCAAGTCCTCGATAAAATACATATAAAAATTTCGTCTCGGCCAGGCTGAGAACTTGATAAGAATTCCACACTCACTTGGGCTAGTCTGACATTTGGAAGTGGACTCAATACTCACCCGGCCTATTCTAGGAGCTGGAAATGGATTCCACTCACTGGGCCTTCCACACTGACCTGGCCTAGGCTGACAGTTGGATATAGCTTCCACATGACCTGGCCTAGGCTGACAGTTGGATGTAGCTTCCACACTGACCTGGCCTAGGCTGACAGTTGGATGTAGTTTCCACACTCACCTGGCCTAGGCAGACAGCTGTATGTAGTTTATGCACTCACCAGGCCTAGGCTGACAGTTGGATGTAGCTTCCACATGATCTGGCCTAGGCTGACAGTTGGATGTAGCTTCCACATGACCTGGCCTAGGCTGACAGTTGGATGTAGCTTCCACATGACCTGGCCTAGGCTGACAGTTGGATGTAGCTTCCACATGACCTGGCCTAGGCTGACAGTTGGATGTAGCTTCCACACTCACCTGGCCTAGGCTGACAGTTGGATGTAGCTTCCACTGACCTGGCCTAGGCTGACAGTTGGATGTAGCTTCCACTGACCTGGCCTAGGCTGACAGTTGGATGTAGTTTCCGCACTCACCTGGCCTAGGCTGACAGTTGGCTGTAGCTTCCACACTCACCTGGTCTACGCTGAAAGTTGGCTGTAGCTTCGACACTAACATGGTCTAGGCTGACAGTTGGATGTAGCTTCCACACTCACCTGGCCTAGGCTGGCAGTTGGATGTAGCTTCCACTGACCTGGCCTAGGCTGACAGTTGGATGTAGCTTCCACTGACCTGGCCTAGGCTGACAGTTGGATGTAGTTTCCGCACTCACCTGGCCTAGGCTGACAGTTGGCTGTAGCTTCCACACTCACCTGGTCTACGCTGACAGTTGGATGCAGCTTCCACATGACCTGGCCTAGGCTGTCAGCTGGATGTGGATTCCACACCCTCAAACCCTACTGTCAGCTTGATAAGAATAATAACCCGGCCTAGGCTGACGGCTTGTTGTGGCTTCCAAAATAACCAGACCTAGGTAGACAGCTGTATGTGGCTTCCACACTGACCTGGCCTAGCCTGACAACTGTATGTGGCTTCCACAATGACCTGGCCTAGGCTGACAGCTGCGTGTGGCTTCCACACTGACCTGGCCTAGGCTGACAGCTGGATGTAGCTCCTGCATTCAGCGCCGTTGACTCGTCATCTTCTATCAGCCTGTAGTACGAGTTGTCATCCCTGAAGCTTTGCTCTTCCTTGACGTGGTGACCAAAGTGCTGGTCAATGAGAGACTGTCCCATCTCAACTGCCCTTTCCCTGTCTGCATGGGTAGAAACAAACGGCTTCCTCGCCAGACTTGAAGCATTTTCCACACCTCAAGCGTTATTAACTTTTCTGATAAAATTTGTGTTGTCCGGTTGGCATCACCAATGCAATAGCTTTTTTTTAACGATGAGAAAATCTTAAGAAACCACATTTTATATTAATAATCACCGCAAGACCCAGTGAGGCACAGAATACTTTATGAAGACAATACTCATCTGTACCTAAGCCCTTGTTGCTGACCACCCAGTCAACAAACGCCTTGCCGGAGAACGAGTTTTTGAAGGAACGCAGGCCGGAGCGATGGTCGCGGATCAATCCGCTTTTCTTGAGCTCTTGCACTAGTAATGCATACTCGTCCGGCTCGCACACGAACTCGCCGCGGTCACCTGCAAATGTAAACACACACGTTATTCTAAGCGAACGTCACACACGACCGTACGCCACTCGGCCGGCTCGCATACGAACTCGCCGCGGTCACCTGCAAATGTAAACACACACGTTATTCTAAGCGAACGTCACACACGACCGTACGCCACTCGGCCGGCTCGCATACGAACTCGCCGCGGTCACCTGCAAATGTAAACACGCACGTTATTCTAAGCGAACGTCACACACGACCGTACGTCACTCGGCCGGCTCGCATACGAACTCGCCGCGGTCACCTGCAAATGTAAACACACACGTTATTCTAAGCGAACGTCACACACGACCGTACGCCACTCGGCCGGCTCGCATACGAACTCGCCGCGGTCACCTGCAAATGTAAACACACACGTTATTCTAAGCGAACGTCACACACGACCGTACGCCACTCGGCCGGCTCGCATACGAACTCGCCGCGGTCACCTGCAAATGTAAACACGCACGTTATTCTAAGCGAACGTCACACACGACCGTACGTCACTCGGCCGGCTCGCATACGAACTCGCCGCGGTCACCTGCAAATGTAAACACACACGTTATTCTAAGCGAACGTCACACACGACCGTACGTCACTCGGCCGGCTCGCACACGAACTCGCCGCGGTCACCTGCAAATGTAAACACACGCGTTGTTCTAAGCGAACGTCACACACGACCGTACGTCACTCGGCCGGCTCGCATACGAACTCGCCGCGGTCACCTGCAAATGTAAACACATTCATTCTAAGCGAATATCACATACGATCGTCACTCCCACGAAAAGATCACACAGGCGAGGTCACGCGTCACTCCCACACAAAGACCATACAGACAAGGTCACGCGACATCCCCACACAAAGACCATACAGACAAGGTCACGCGTCACTCCCACACAAAAACCATACAGACAAGGTCACGCGACATCCCCACACAAAGACCATACAGACAAGGTCACGCGTCACTCCCACACAAAGACCATACAGACAAGGTCACGCGACATCCTCACACAAAGACCATATAGACAAGGTCACGCGTCACTCCCACACAAAGACCATACAGACAAGGTCACGCGTCACTCCCACGCAAAGATCACACAGACAACGTCACACGTCACTCCCACGCAAAGATCATACAGACAAGGTCACGCGTCACTCCCACGCAAAGATCATACAGACAAGGTCACGCGTCACTCCCACGCAAAGATCATACAGACAAGGTCACGCGTCACTCCCACACAAAGATCATACAGACAAGGTCACGCGTCACTCCCACGTAAAGATCAAAGACAAGGCCATAAGTATCCTCACGCAAAGGTCAAACAGCCAAGGTCATACGTCACTCCCACGCAAAGATCAAAACGACAAAACCACACATCACTCCCACGTAAAGATCAAACACACAAGGTTACACGTCACTCCCACACCGTCATCACACAAAAAAGATCACACGCCATGCGCACGTCCCGACCACATAGACAAGGCCACACGTCACTTCCGCGCAAAGATCCCACAAGCAAGGTCACACGTCACTTTTACGCAAAGATCATATTGACAAGGTCACGCATCACTCCCACGTGAAGATGAAACACAGACGTCACATGTCACTCCTACGCCATCACTAAACACAAGATCACACGCCACTCGCACGCCTCGACCACACAGACAAGGTCACACGTCAGTCCCACCACAACACCACATAGACAAGGTCACAGGTCACTGTCTCGGAAAGATCACATTGACAAGGTTACCAATCACTCCCTCGTAAAGGTTATACAGACAAGATCACATCTCACTCCCAAGATCACACAGACAAGGTCACACGTCACTCCCATGCAAAGATCACAAATTATGGGACGTACAACTGGCGGCAGCACCTACATATACTGTAAGACACTGATATTTCATCGCAGGGCAATTTACCTGAATTTATAATTAGTGTGCACTTCACCTCACGAAATCGACACAATTCATGGATCTTTTTAAAATAACACTTCATTTCTTCCAACTTTAAAGATCAATATAATATAAATAATATCAATTTGCGTTTGGCGTGCATGTGTTTCACTTAAAGCATAAAATGCACGCAACGAACTCATTTACGGTTTACTGCATGATGTACAAACTTCGAAGATTCTGGTCAAATCAACAGTCAACAAGCCTGTCACATTCAAACGCATATCAAGAGAACGTACACCTCAAAAATAAAATTATTATGATTTTCCTCACCTTACGATTATACAAAACACCTCCAAAGCCAGGAGTTTGTCACTATAATTCAAACAAACGGCGACGATCTTATCACATTTTTGTTGTTGTTTGCGTTATCACTTTTACACATCAAATAAATAGACTGGATATGATTCTTTTCTACTGGGGCCTCGTCGGAGATATCCAGGGCGGAGCCGGAAGGGGGGGACGAAAAGCGGGAAACCATATATATATATTCTGTTCAAACCACATGTCTGTATACTGTGAAATAACTCACCCGTGTCTTTTGCCGTGCTTGGGTCGGGTATTTCCGGGGCGTCATCTCCGGGTTCACGAGTCTTCAACTCGTCTATCAATTTGTTGAGCTCCGATCTGTCAGCAACCTGAATCAGACACGTTTTTTTTTTTTTCCAATCGAAAACAAAAATGGTTTTAGTTTAGAGCGATGCGCATGGTGTGACACAGCAGGGGAACGATGCGCTTTGTGGGATACTCATGTTTATTACAACCGAAATGACTGTTACAGAAATAAAATCCCAAAGTTTAACAGCTGTCGCTGACTAGATTTTGAAAACCCAGTAATACGTCCCAATAAAGCCCTACCGATAGCGCAGGGGCCTAATAAAACGAGAACCGATTTCGCAAAATATTAACGAAATGAACACTTGGCAATTGAACAGTTCATTTTACGCAATGTTTACAGCAAGAGGCCTTAAGTGTTATGTAACTGCAACAGCGCACAGTAAGCATTTGCTTTGTGCTGAGCGTTCACTATGCAGGCAGTAAGGGCAGCGAAAATACCCTGTCTTTGCGTATTAATTTGGCCTTGATAACAAACATAACAAGTGGGTCAGTGAAACTGACTATGTCCCCCGCCGGCATACAATCCCAGTATTTGATTTTGTTAGGTAGGACTACAACCTTTCGTATCATATTCGTGAATTTTAAAATTCCAGCTGGGCCAATGTCCTTCGGCCAATATGGCTCATTTACAATACCAATTATTGTTACCACCCATACTACCTATGTGTATAACATTTTGCCAATTGTTTCAAAAAATGTAGGCTTGAGTGTGTTAACAAACTCATTCCAGTATGTAAGGGTTGTGAAAATTTCTGAAGTCCAGCTGGTCCAATGTCCTTGGGCCGACAGGGCTCATTTACAATACCGACCTTTGTTGGTTACAATACTTCCTATATGTAAACTATTTCAACAATCGATCCAGAAATGTAGGCTTGAGTGTGTTGACAAACTCATTCGACCGAGTGAAGATTGGGAAAATTTGTCAAGTTCAGCTGGGTCAATGTCCTTGGGCCGACATGGCTCATTTACAATACCGATTCTTGTTTGTTCCAGTACTACCCATAGATACAATATCTTAACAATCGGTGGAAAAATGTAGGCTTGAGTGTGTTAACAAACTCATCCGACTGAGTAAGGATTGGGAAAATTTGTGAAGTTCAGCTGGGTCAATGTCCTTGGGCCGCCATGGCTCATTTACAATACCGATCCTTGCTTGTTCCAGTACTACCCATATATGCAATATCTTAACAATCGGTGGAAAAATGTAGGCTTGAGTGTGTTAACAAACTCATTCGACTGAGTAAGGATTGGAAACTTTGTGAAGTTCAGCTGGGCCAATGTCCTTGGGCCGACATGGTTCACTTACAATACCGATCCTTGTTCGTTCCAGTACTACCCATATATACAATATCTTAACAATCGGTGGAAAAATGTAGGCTTGAGTGTGTTAACAAAAAAAGGTGTCGACAGACGGACAGACAAACCCGAAAACTATAGTCCCCCGGCGGGGGACTAATAATGAAAAAAAATATATTGATAGAACTCGTTTGGATCAAGTTCTATATAATTCCAAAGTTGGGTGTCAATCGGACCAGTAGTTTCTGACGAGTTGTGATGACAAAATGACGGGCAAAATCACGGGCGACTGTAAGGAAAAACGAGGAGCACGATTTGAGGAAAATCAAATCGGTAAAGACTTGGCCCAAATTAAAATTAAAAAAAACCCCTAAAATTTCATTTTTTTTAATTCGGATTTAGGGCGATCCCATTCCAAAAGAATAATTCACTTTTCATAACCATGTATCCTGCTAAAAACTGACCTGCATATAAGCGTGCATTTAACATGCCTGGTGCACAGGCCCCATCCCTCCATCCAACCACTCTCTAGCGTGTGATTTTTTTGGAGACCTTCGATGCTTCTGTTTTACATTTTGACCGTTATAACTTGAAATTCGATGAGTAGCATCCAACAACTACATCGAAAACTTTATAAAAATTAATGATTTATATATATAATATTTTATATATAATGATGCATTAAAATGATGCACACAGAAATACGCGCTATTGAGTCTATTCATTTTTTTTATCCTGCTCATTTGCACACAAGCTCAACTGATCTCGAGCTATATTGCATGCACACACATGTACTTATTTTTAGCAATGCGCCAATTAAAGCCTCCACTGTGTTTACAGCAGGCCTCAGCTGTGAGGTAATAGCAAACTATGCACAGCGAGTATCAGCCTTTTGCTCAGTGCAGAAGAAAGGAAAAATTGATGTCTTTGCGTACTGATTTGACCTTGAAAACAACCTTAACAAGTGGGTCAGTGAAACTGACTATGTCCCCCGCCGGCGTACAGTCCCAGTATTTGATTTTGTTAGGTTGGACTACAACCCTTCGTATTATATTCGTGAATTTTAAAATTCCAGCTGGGCCAATGTCCTTTGGCCAACATGGTTCATTTACAATACCAAATCTTGTTACCACCCATACTACCTATGTGTATAACATTTTGCCAATTGTTTCAAAAAATGTAGGCTTGAGTGTGTTAACAAACTCATTCCAGTATGTAAGGGTTGTGAAAATTTCTGAAGTTCAGCTGGGCCAATGTTCTTGGGCCGACAGGGCTCATTTACAATACCAACCTTTGTTGGTTACAATACTTCCTATATGTAAACTATTTCAACAATCGATCCAGAAATGTAGGCTTGAGTGTGTTGACAAACTCATTCGACCGAGTGAAGATTGGGAAAATTTGTCAAGTTCAGCTGGGTCAATGTCCTTGGGCCGACATGGCTCATTTACAATACCGATTCTTGTTTGTTCCAGTACTACCCATAGATACAATATCTTAACAATCGGTGGAAAAATGTAGGCTTGAGTGTGTTAACAAACTCATCCGACTGAGTAAGGATTGGGAAAATTTGTGAAGTTCAGCTGGGTCAATGTCCTTGGGCCGCCATGGCTCATTTACAATACCGATCCTTGCTTGTTCCAGTACTACCCATATATACAATATCTTAACAATCGGTGGAAAAATGTAGGCTTGAGTGTGTTAACAAAAAAAGGTGTCGACAGACGGACAGACAAACCCGAAAACTATAGTCCCCCGGCGGGGGACTAATAATGAAAAAAAATATATTGATAGAACTCGTTTGGATCAAGTTCTATATAATTCCAAAGTTGGGTGTCAATCGGACCAGTAGTTTCTGACGAGTTGTGATGACAAAATGACGGGCAAAATCACGGGCGACTGTAAGGAAAAACGAGGAGCACGATTTGAGGAAAATCAAATCGGTAAAGACTTGGCCCAAATTAAAATTAAAAAAACCCCCTAAAATTTCATTTTTTTTAATTCGGATTTAGGGCGATCCCATTCCAAAAGAATAATTCACTTTTCATAACCATGTATCCTGCTAAAAACTGACCTGCATATAAGCGTGCATTTAACATGCCTGGTGCACAGGCCCCATCCCTCCATCCAACCACTCTCTAGCGTGTGATTTTTTTGGAGACCTTCGATGCTTCTGTTTTACATTTTGACCGTTATAACTTGAAATTCGATGAGTAGCATCCAACAACTACATCGAAAACTTTATAAAAATTAATGATTTATATATATAATATTTTATATATAATGATGCATTAAAATGATGCACACAGAAATACGCGCTATTGAGTCTATTCATTTTTTTTATCCTGCTCATTTGCACACAAGCTCAACTGATCTCGAGCTATATTGCATGCACACACATGTACTTATTTTTAGCAATGCGCCAATTAAAGCCTCCACTGTGTTTACAGCAGGCCTCAGCTGTGAGGTAATAGCAAACTATGCACAGCGAGTATCAGCCTTTTGCTCAGTGCAGAAAAAAGGAAAAATTGATGTCTTTGCGTACTGATTTGACCTTGAAAACAACCTTAACAAGTGGGTCAGTGAAACTGACTATGTCCCCCGCCGGCGTACAGTCCCAGTATTTGATTTTGTTAGGTTGGACTACAACCTTTCGTATCATATTCGTGAATTTTAAAATTCCAGCTGGGCCAATGTCCTTTGGCCAACATGGTTCATTTACAATACCAAATCTTGTTACCACCCATACTACCTATGTGTATAACATTTTGCCAATTGTTTCAAAAAATGTAGGCTTGAGTGTGTTAACAAACTCATTCCAGTATGTAAGGGTTGTGAAAATTTCTGAAGTTCAGCTGGGCCAATGTTCTTGGGCCGACAGGGCTCATTTACAATACCAACCTTTGTTGGTTACAATACTTCCTATATGTAAACTATTTCAACAATCGATCCAGAAATGTAGGCTTGAGTGTGTTGACAAACTCATTCGACCGAGCGAAGATTGGGAAAATTTGTCAAGTTCAGCTGGGTCAATGTCCTTGGGCCGAGATGGCTCATTTACAATACCGATTCTTGTTTGTTCCAGTACTACCCATAGATACAATATCTTAACAATCGGTGGAAAAATGTAGGCTTGAGTGCGTTAACAAACTCATCCGACTGAGTAAGGATTGGGAAAATTTGTGAAGTTCAGCTGGGTCAATGTCCTTGGGCCGCCATGGCTCATTTACAATACCGATCCTTGCTTGTTCCAGTACTACCCATATATACAACATCTTAACAATCGGTGGAAAAATGTAGGCTTGAGTGTGTTAACAAACTCATTCGACTGAGTAAGGATTGGGAACATTTTTGAAGTTCAGCTGGGCCAATGTCCTTGGGCCGACATGGCTCATTTACAATACCGATCCTTGTTCGTTCCAGTACTACCCATATATACAATATCTTAACAATCGGTGGAAAAATGTAGGCTTGAGTGTGTTAACAAAAAAAGTGTCGACAGACGGACAGACGGACGGACGGACAGACCCGAAAACTATAGTCCCCCGGCGGGGGACTAATAATAAATAAAAAAATATTGATAGAACTAGTTTACGGCAAGTTCTATAAACTGCGAAAGCTTGGTGTCAATCGGACCAGTAGTTTCTGACGAGTTGTGGTGACAAAATGACGACCGACTGTAAAGAAGAAAAAAACGATGAAAATCTTACGGGTGTCCTAAAACCAAAACTTCGTCTTGCCAAGTGTTTATAAAATATAGACACACAGACAGTGTAAAAACAAACCCCGTGCCACGCCCCCATAACGCACTACCGATAGGGCAGGGGCCTAATAAAATAAAATAAAGATACACAGACAGTGTAAAAACAAATGCCACGTCCCATTACGCACTAGCGATAGGACAGGAGACTAATAAAACGAGAACCTGGTGTCTTACCTCACAGATAATCCGCAAGTTAAGGCAGATGCAACGATTATAAAGACAAAAGAAAAGAAAAGAAAAAATAATGTGTCTTCGCGTTTTGATTTGACCTCGAAAACAATCTTAATAACGAAAAAAATACTGATAATTTTAGTGATGCCCCAAAGCCTCCACAGTGTTTACAGCAAGAGGCCTTAAGTGTTGTGTAACTGCAACAGCGCACAGTAAGCTTTTGCTTTGTGCTGAGCGTTCACTATGCAAGCAGTAAAGGCAGCGAAAATACCCTGTCTTTGCGTAGTAATTAACACTTGACAAGCCTTTGGCTTGCAAGAGTTATATGAATTTGTGCGAGCAGCCGTTCGTCCTTTTTTAACACTTGACAAGCCTTTTGGCTTGCAAGGGTTATATGAATTCGTCCTTTTTTTTCTTCTTGACAGTTTTTCCGGAATAGACTACCAATCAATCGAATGTCACAGAAATCAATTTTTTTTTATTATTTCATCATTTTCTGTTGCAGGTATATAAAGAAATTATTTTTTTGCGTTATAAACAGAAACTATAAAAAAAATTAAAAATAAAGTTTAAAAAAGTTCAATTTCAATAGGTTATTCAGTACTGAACTACCGACATTTTAATAAAAAGCCAAATGTAAACTCAATTTTTCAATATTTTTATTTTGCTTTCGCCAAAAGATAATATTTATTTTGTTCAACTTATTTTCACCCTTTGGTATAAGAAAAATTAAGCATTATTGATTTCTGTGACATTTAAATTATCGGTAGTCTGTCCCTGAATAGCCTACCAAAAAATATCTGATTTCTTATTTGTTTGTGAATTCTTATATTAAATAATACAGTGTTATATACAGACAGTGTGAAAACAAACGGTAAGTATTTTCAGGATTTCAAGCATACAGTTTTGGTGACTGCTATTCCATAGATTCCAGAGTCCTGTAAATCAAACGTCCGGATAACAACAGAAGTTTCAATTCGTCAGGTGTCGCTATTACTGCCGACCAACATGCATACTGGCTACCAAGCATCTCCATGACTCATTAAAATGACCCCTTACACGGTGACCAACTATTTAAGAAACACCCTTCTACGCACCTTCAGAAATCCACCAACCAGTCTACGCTATGGTCAACACGAGAAAATCCATCACTTACAAGGTGCAGACGTCGTCCAATTTATCAACTCTACAATTTCTTCATATTATGCAGAGACAAATCAAATTTGTGTTTTGTTTTTTTTTTTTTTTTTAATTTGAGGAGCTTACTATTCATATCTTTAAAATCCTTCGAGATGACAGTGCAGTGTGATATAATTTTTTATGCACATCAATATTTTTAAGAGATGCTTGGCCTGAAAACCTTTGTACGTACATGGTTGAAATATCAAAATGTTTTCCGGGCAATTCCTCCCAGATTTTTCATCATAACAGCTTAAAGTTTGGTACACGTAGATAGTAATAAGGTGTGACTAGAACCGCACATTTTTTTCCTTTGAGGTAAAGGTCAAACTGAGGTCAAAATATTTCAAAACCACATTCATCACGAAAACTATCCTGGAATGGGGCTCAAATACCTGTTCGAATACATACATAATTTTAGTACAGGGTAACCTCGTGTTCTGGATCTTGACCTTGAGGATCAAGGACAAAGATGATGTGTCCTCTGTGTCTCAACCGCGAGCCATTTTGAGCTAAATCTTTTCTATCGTTTAGCATGCGCATTAAATATACGCATTTTCGATGGCAGTTCAGTTGATCATAACGTAAAAAAACTCTATAATTTATGTCGTTTGAAAACAACGCGAAGTTTAAAAGCAACTGGTATTAGGTTTCCGGTTTAGATGAGATAAAATGCATTGGCTTCTATGGCGAAAAGTATCAGAATCGCTTCGTATAAAGTACATAGTTAAACTTCACTTGAAAAATGCATTTAATAATTTCAAATCAATTTTGGCACAACACTAAAAGGTTTAAAAGTTCTTAAAATACGCAGTGTTCCAGTAAATTTTTCTCATTTGCTTCTTTTAATTATATCTCCCTCTGGTTTTTGAAGATGCACAGTTTAAACTGTAAAGTTGTTTATTCATTGTGAAAAAGTAAATATATTCATATATAAAAAAACTGAACAAAGTAAAACAGTAGAATTTTGTTCAGTTTTTTTTTTTCTTTTTTGTAAAATTATACAGATCATTTCTTCATATGATTTAACCCTCCCATATTCAGTCGAATCGTTGAATATCCTCCACAGTGAAAATCGCTTCGAGAAGCGGCACGCTACGGGGTTTCCACGTACCGCTTCTATTTCTCGCTGTATAACGATATGCAAGTCAACTGTGCTCGTTCTGAGGCATCTCTGACCTCTGTAGCGACTTTCTGCGAGATTCAACGACCACAAGTCTTTATTGGCATTTACTCAAGGCCCTCACAGTAAAGATATACAATTTCTCTGTTACGTTTTCTTTAAAAGAAAAGAATACGAAAATAACTACAAATCTCCCGCGATAATTGACATTTGTTTGCATACAGGGAGTATAGTTTACTGCGTGAAAAATGACACTAAATGTTGTAATTATCTGCCAAAAACTTTTGAACTAATACTTTAAAAAGAATAGAAAATCTAAAATTTAAATACTGCGGGTGTACAGAATAAATTCATGCCTAATTCTGCATTTTATTTATTGAATATATATTCTACAGATAGTCTACAAGCCCTTTATTTAAATTTTTGGTCACTGGACTTTGGTCATATGACATTTAAAGGCCGGAACATGAACAAACATTGACAGGTGAGTGCGGAAGCTAAGTTTTCTGCACTTCAATGAAGAAATAAATGATATACAGCCTATTAAAAATTGAGCCTGTTTCACAAAAAGGGTACCGTATACTGGGCATGAACATTCTGTAAAAATTCGAATAACAGGGACTGGTATGCAGCATGCTTGCTTCATATCAACTGAAGTTGACCACTATCAGCGGAACAATGGCAGGCCTCGCAGCACTGACAGAGATATACCGAGTAAGTGTGAGAGAGACTCGGAGCTACAGTGACAAATGCATGGGCCTACGAGCTCCAAGAAGCGATACGCTACGATGTTTCCACGCACCGAGAGAGATATACGAGCTGACTCGGAGCTACGCCACTAACCAGTTTTTGTAAATCCTCATTGCCGCCAATATGAGTGCTGTTAAAAAATATCTGTGGTACAGTGGTCTTTCCCGTTCTTTCTTTGACATAAGATCTACATTGCGGAAAGGATTCCAAATTGATATCCATGTATGGAAGATCAAGTTCCTTTAATGTGTTTTTAGCTCTCATACAGTGGGGACAACCAACAACTGAATAAACCAAAATTCTCCCTTTCAGCAACGTTGTCATTCCGTTTACTGTGTTATTCTTAGTTTAAAGTGGCCAAACGAAACTTAGTGTACACATATGAAGTCTACGTGTTTGGTAAATGAAGTGGAATCTGAAGATAACCTTTTTCTTTTTCGGTGTTACTCCGAAACTTGAGCGTGCCACTTTTCGCCAACCACCTGGGTGTCAGCGCTAAAATATAGTGGGACAAATAAAACGTATTTACTGTATAACCTCTACAACCCTTGTGTTCGTTTATTCTACTTTTTGATGGAAATGATGTAAATGATGGAGATTTCCTGTTCGTTTTGGACTTTACATCACAAAAAAAAAAACGTGCTTGGCACGTGTTTCCGGTGTTGTTTGTTATGATCGAAATGATGGGCCTTTTGAGCTTCATCATTTCAATCATGATGTGACCTTCACCTTTTATATCACAGTAAATGGCGGGTAGTATGATCAGTACAGTTTACATTCTTTTGGATCATCTCGGCAGATCAAGAGACTCTTGGAAGAATGAGAGTTGTTGTTTTGGATAATTTCTCGTTATCTAGAGATGGTTTTAGTCTCAGGAAATTTCTAAGGGGAAAGTCACATACAAGATGGCGGAAATGTAAACAAAGGCATTTCTATAACTTATTTGCCAAAATGCATATGAGATACAGATATTTATGTCCAATTGAAATACAAGTTGTGTTAAAACCATATTTATCAATAGAATTTTATATTTCTTTGAAATATGTAAAATCAGTGTGATAATCAAAATTTCGTAGGTCGTGCCATCATGAGCGATAACACCACTCATTTACTGTTTGTTTTGCTTGAAATTTTTCGTAAACAAAAAGCCGTCAAAACCACTGCGCAGCTTGTTTACGTTTCCGTTTGTTTACTTCTTCAATCTTCCAAAACGAACACAAACACCGCGATATGAAAACGTGAAATATGCTTTAAACGGCGTTTAACTAACATGAGGAACAGGTTTAAAGAACAGCTAGTTTGTAATTTATTTTGGGTACAGGAACTTTTTTACTTTTCCATTATTACTATTTGTAAAATAGACACATGCGGTAATTAAAAATTATATTATCGCTCATCTCACATGCTTTACGACGTGTTCGACGATACATGTCAACATTTATGACATCGGGACCAGTGGCCGTATTCACGAAAGTGTAAGTTTAAACTGAGAGGCAATCTAAGCGCAAAAATGTAAGAGTAAACTTAGATTCCCGTTGCTTAAACTTAGAGGTATTCACAAAATGTAAGTTTAAACTTACACTCAAGTATAAGTTCAAAATCTAAGTTTACTTCGGACCACACTCAGATTTCTCAGTTCAATCCAACGCCATATTTAAATAGCCGGGGTGTTTTGATTACCTTGGCAACAATAATTTTATTGAGATTAAAAGGAGAATATGAAAGGGTTTTTAGGAGGGAAAAAGTGTTTCGAGATAGGAGTAATCCGTTTGAGGTTTACAGTGACGATGAACTCTAAACTCGATATAAATTTTCCAGAGATAGTATTCATTTTTTGGTGGAAAATCTCGAAAATTTGGAGTCGGACACAACAAGAAGCTTTGCTGTCCCGAAACATCTAACAGTTTTCATCGGACACCGATAGTTACATTGACAAACCGTTTATGCGATTACAATTGGTCGTACTATATTTATGAAAATTTTGCAATATTGAACTTCGAATGTAAGTTGCTAAACTTACGTAAGTTTACGTAAGTTTAATCTTGAGATCTAAGTTTAATATCTAAGTAAATAAACTTAGATGTTCGTGAATACGTCCACAGGACCCTCCTAGATGTAGCGCTACAAAATAAGAAAACCGCTACATACAAACCATCATTACGAATAAGAAATCTCCATTGAATAAACTTACTGGTTTTAAAAATAAAACAAATAAAAATCTTCATTGAATAAACTTACTGGTTTTAAAAAGTCAAAATAGTAATGGAGCTCTTCATCTCTCTTCTCATGCCCTACAGGAAATCCACTACATTTAAGCAAAACTGCTACAGATGTAAATAACTTACTGGCACTTAAAATAAAACCGCTACATTCAACGAAATCCACTATAAAATGAAAATCCAACTCTTCTCCGTTCTCAAACCCTACAAGAAATCCACTACATTTGATCAAAACCGCCTCAAATTTCCAAAAGTTACAGGTTCTTAAAATAAAGTCGCAACATTCAACAAAATCCACTACAAAATAGAAATCGAACTCTTCTCCCTTCTCATGCCCTACAAGAAATCCACTACATTTGATCAAAACCGCTACAAATTTCAAAAAGTTATAGGTGCTAAAAATGAAGTCGCTACATTTAACAAAATCCACTACAAAATAGAAATCGAGCACTTCATCTCTCTTCTCATGCCCTACAGGAAATCCACTACATTTAAGCAAAACTGCTACATATGTAAATAACTTACTGGCACTTAAAATAAAACCGCTACATCCAACGAAATCCACTACAAAATGAAAATCCAACTCTTCTCCCTTCTCAAACCCTACAAGAAATCCACTACATTTGATCAAAACCGCTACAAATTTCAAAAAGTTACAGGTTCTTAGAATAAAGTTGCTACATTTAACAAAATCCACTACAAAATAGAAATCGAGCTCTTCATCTCTCTTCTCATGCCCTACAGGAAATCCACTACATTTAAGCAAAACTGCTACAGATGTAAATAACTTACTCTCACTTAAAATAAAACCGCTACATTCAACGAAATCCACTATAAAATGAAAATCCAACTCTCCTCCCTTCTCAAACCCTACAAGAAATCCACTACATTTGATCAAAACCGCTACAAATTTCAAAAAGTTACAGGGGCTTAAAATAAAGTCGCTACATTCAACAAAATCCACTACAAAATAGAAATCGAACTCTTCTCCCTTCTCATGCCCTACAAGAAATCCACTACATTTGATCGAAACCGCTACAAATTTCAAAAAGTTATAGGTGCTTAAAATAAAGTGGCTACATTTAACAAAATCCACTACAAAATAGAAATAGAGCTCTTCATCTCTCTTCTCATGCCCTACAGGAAATGCACTACATTTAAGCAAAACTGCTACAGATGTAAATAATTTACTTGCACTTAAAATAAGACCGCTACATTCAACGAAATCCACTATAAAATGAAAATCCAACTCTCCTCCCTTCTGTGAAACAAAAAGGTTTCTCCGTGTAGGGCAACGTATATAGTAAGGATCGATTGAACGTCTGATCCCGCGGCACTGACTTAGCCAATGCCGAAGACCGATGTAGACGCTACAGTGTTCAGATCCAAACTGATTTATTATTCTCGATTTCCGACTTATATACTGTTACGCATAGCAACGTACGTCACTTGCGTAATCGCGTATCTGCGTACGCAAATGACGTTGTTGCGACCAGCGCACACCGCGTCAGTCCGGGAGTCATGACTTAGTCACATGACTCCGTACTAACGCAATGGCCAGCTGAAACAGAGCAGGTTAAATAAATGCAAATGATGTTTCTTCACATTATCCCCAACCTTCACAAGAATTTGTCCTCAAATTAAATTAATTTTTAATTTTCCAGGTTAATAAGGAAGAAACACCAAATGTTATGAAAAAAATGTACATCAAAAGACATAATGATGAACTAGTGCATATGCGTAACTTTCTACAACGTAATAAGATAAGAATAAATCAATAATAATTTTAACAATTTTCAATAATGACTTTTTCAACAAATGACTAGATGAATGGCTAATTGACTAAGTTTACGTTCACGGCATGGTAGCATATCACTAGTCTCTTCGAAAGCCATACCACATGGCATTTACTTATTATTTTTATACTGTCTCTTTTCCAGATTCACTACTCCAGATGATTCCACGACTCAATACGCTGATGACCTGAACTGATGAACACTTGTTGAACAACTGATGAACACCAAACTGTATGTTATAACTAAAAACGACATACTGTGTTTTACTATGAAACCTGTTGTTTTACTGCGTTAGCTGATAAGAAGAAAGAAGACTACTGACAGAAGAATTTGCCCAGACAAGAAAATCTTGCCCAGAAGAACTACCCGTTGCCCATGTCCCTTGCCAACATAGCGAAGAGTCACGTGACGCTTCCCGAGCAACGACGTTAACGTTTTAACGTTTCGAATGTACACATATATATATATTTAAGTCTGCAATTAAATTAATTACCAATGTTGCTAATTCAAATTCCACATACTTGCCATAGTTGACTCATATTTACACCGTGTACCTGTCGTAACTAAGTACACCTACTGGTGTTAGCCCTGTAGTAACTATGACCACTTAGTCGGACTACTCTGTCATGGCAACATAGCAGACCTATACTAGCACATCATGATTAAATTGAAGTAGTACATTCGAGCATAATGGATCGCTATAGTATAACAACGTTATATAAAAGTTCGTTGCTATGGCGACGACCCAAACCTGTAAGAGCACATTATGATTAAATTGCAGTAATATATTAGAGCATAATGAATGAATAGTCAGTCTAGTTTCTGTCATCAGCAACGCAATTTTAGATAAATATAAGTTAATTTCAGTTAATTTTCTAAAGGTCAAACGTTCATAGTCCCTACCTAAAACAATTTAACACCAGGTCCATGACACCCTGCCGTCCCACAGACCTCGTTTAGTTCTTTCATACAAGAATCACACTCGCTGTCAATGGTAAATGACAATAGCGAACGACAAGATACAGAAATTAAATGTTTTCCTATTTCCCAAATGTAATTAATTCAATTTCTGAAGTAAATTTAATGTACCAAATTTGTACCAGACTTCCAAAATATAAAATGTAAGTTAATAAAATTTTGTTTGTCAAATGTTTCCTGTATCTCGAATGACCGATTAACTTTAAACTGAAAGCTAAAAAAAATGATAATAGTAATAATTTAACGTTATATATATTTACTTTCAAACCTTCTTTAAAAGAATTTTAATTAATTTTAATAGACTAGCATCGATGTAAGTGATTAATGAATGCACTGTTATTTTTCATTAAATTAAAGTTCAAGTTTTTAAATTAAAGTTAAAAGTTACTTGGAACGATAGCTCCTACCATAATGAGTTACACGATATGACGTCATGCATACAACATTATATAACGTTATCCTAGTCCATATCTACCTAAGTTACTATCGTACTGGTTCAACCCACACATGTACAACATCCACACTTGTAGGTTGTATCAACGTCAGATATAAATCACATCAGTCCATGATATGCAGATGACAGATGAAGACACAAGTCCTCCCTGGTATGCAGATGACAGATGAAGACACAAGTCCTCCAATGCGACATTGAAACCAGCTATCGATCAACTCCGTCGGTTTATTCGAGCATTGAAAAGGAAAAGCATATTACCATTAGCAAGGATGACTTTGTTCCATATTTAATCCTATTTTCTATCAAATATTAACAAACACTAGTACGGTTTCGTCAGCCAAACCTACCGAAAAGCTAAAATGTTTTGATCAGCCAAAACCATTCAAAAGCTAAAATGTTTTATCAGCTAAAACCATTCAAAAGCTAAAATGTTTTATAAGCTAAAACCATTCAAAAGCTAAATCACTAATCAGGTTTCGTCAGTCAAACCCTTCGAAAAACTAACATCAGGTTTAACTAGCCAAACTCGTCAAAAAGCTAACATGTTTACTGATAAAAATTTACGCATGCAAGTTAACTTAACTTAAGCATGTCACTGCCTAAGTAATACAGTGTAGACTGATCACGACCTGTCTTAAAGTAAAAGTACATATAATATTAATACTGAAACAAAAATATTAAACTGAAAAGACGTAATATTATTGACATTTAAGTAAACATTTTACTGAAAAATTTTAACGACGCAAATTTTTTTTTTTCAGTGAAATTTTAAGATTGTAGTTTACCAAAGTTAAATTTGACGCAAATTTTTTTTTTTTTTTTTCAGTGAAATTTTAAGATTGCAGTTTACCAAAGTTAAATTTTTTTTTTTTTTTTTTTTTTTTGGAAATTGTAAAATTTAGCTTGCCAAAGTTTTTTTTTTTTTTTTTTAATTTAGTTTACCAAAGTTAAATCAAACTTTTTTTTTCAATTTAGTTTACCAAAGTTAAATCAAACTTCCCATGAAGCTCCCGTCGAATACTTTATCCCCCTTTCAATGAAATTTTACTTTTTTTTCTTTTTCTTTTTCTCGATAGGAAATTTTACTATTAAAGGAGGCACAGCCTCCAGATCCTCGACCTGATCTCCCCAGCTTTCTAAAGCCAGAGGATCCTTGACTGATGCCGTAGCCAATTCACTGCAACCTTCGGGGACCTGAAACGCTGTTGTTTCAGGCCGGGTGGTGACTGTTTTGTCACCACCACCCTCCACCTCAGAAGTTGACTTACCAGATGGAGCTGTAGTTACTGCTGAAGTGGAGTCCCCTGTAGGCTCTAATGACCTGGATGACTCGGTAGTCACCTCCATTGGTTCCTCAGGCATCCTGGTGAACTCCTGGCCAGGACCCTGGTACTCCATATCGTCAGGGATCCTGGCTGTCGGCTTATAATGGTCCGACTTCCTGAGTGGAGGACTGAATTTAATACTAGGACTTACGTCCTCTACCTTACCAGCCGTAGGCCGGCCACTGGCGCACCAACAACCCAAGGACTTGTTAAACAAGTCGAAGTTGGCGTAGTGACACCTGCGACAAAAAGGGATGAGTCTATACTCAACCAAAAGGGCCCGGACAAATTTTGGGTCCACTGGCAAGTCCGGGCCAGTGATTTTCTTGTCGACCACGTCTTGGACATGACGACGAGCAATGTGGGTCTGAAAGCTAGACCCTGTGGCGAAAGTGCCAAGGCACAAAGTGCACTGTAAAGCGACATGCTTCACTTTGTGTGCTTCGAAGACATGTCGCATCCTAGTCTGTCCGTCAGTGGGTTTGAATTTTCTACCACATCCGTCGGGACATTTCAGATATGTGTCCTTAGACACCTTGACTGGCTTTGCTTTGGCCGGCGACTTGTTAGGTCGCTTTAGGGGTGACGGTGCGTCACCAGCTGACTTTTCTTCAGTCCTAGACTCTGAAATAGAAGTTCGAGCCTTAGAAGTTGCGTCAGTAACTGAAAGAGAAGTTTTAGCATTAGCGGTTACGGATTCCGAGGGAACCTTACCCCGTACTATACTACTGTACGAGGCGGATGGCTTAGCCACCATATTTGGGTTAGGGACAATTGTCCAAGCTACTTGATTATTTGGTCCCTGAACTGGCAGGAACATATAGGGTGGGAAGCCAGAGGCTTAAAAAACCCGGCGGTGGGGATACCGCTGTCGCTAGTGGGGATGGCATAGCCATAAGTCCCGGCGATCTAGGGGCTGTAATGACAGCCGGTTGATCAGCCGAGGGCTGAACAACGGATTCAGCCACCTTAGGTGACTGAACCTTAGGCTTAGTCACCCGAGGTGACTTGATCTTGGGCCTACAGGCCGGTGGTGGTGATGCCACATCACTGTTTGCCAAAATGGTTTTGGCAAACCGGAGCTCCCAAAGATTTTCGGTGAGCCCAGCAATGGGTCCAATAGACCCCTGATACTTTTGTACTTTGTACAAACACCGCTTTCCTTTACGAAGGCGACCTTCCACTTGATCGCGGTGTTTCGATAGAATATGTTCTTCTATCGATAACTGGGGGTCCAAAATAGTACCCCCCGCATTATATGCGGTCTTACAAAACCCACATTTGAATAATTTCCGGTAGTTAACCTGACTTTGTGCCATCTTGGGCGGTTACCTACGAACGAATGATCGTCTGCATCCAGTCGCTGCGCGTCATGCGCGTACCTTGCGCAAAACGATACAATAACGTTTCTACGCAAAGTACGCATAATTACTGAGGAAGCCATTGTTATTGTATACAGTTCCCTTGACAACAGTCTCCATTTCTTGTTTACATAACAATGGTTCATCACAATGGCTGTGTGCATGAACATGAGAAGACTGAAAATTCATCCCGTAAACCAATATTCTCAAAATTAGTTTACATTGATAAAATTGGGTTTATAAATATTTATTGCAATAAGAAATATTTGATTTTAATAAAAATTATTAATTTTATACGAAATATGAGGTTAAAATTTTCAAAACTGGACATTTAACTTTAAGCTCATTAAAATTCTCAAAAATGCAATTTTAACGGATATAATCGAAATATTATTAAATTTTTGTAACATTGGATCTAAAATATAGGCCAAAAACAAAATTAAGTTTTTGGACCAAAAATAGACCCCTGGAGTGCTCCACAACAAAATCCTACCACCATGGTTAATAAATATTTATTGTTAATAACATTGTAAATATCTGTTAGAAACAGACAACATTTACAATTTAATCACAGTATTTGTGTGATTTTTCACCAAATTTTCCACACCAAAGTTTTTTTTTTTTAAGCAGAGCATATGAAGTATTGAATTAAATATTTTATACTAGAATAAAGTTATGAAGATACAATAATTTTAATAACCCAATATTAATTTCAGTCTTCATAAATTTTGATAGTTAATAAACTAAGTTTTTAATTCAGGATCAGCGATCCTGTCCCCATAGAAATCTGGGACCTTACGATGACGCTTTGGCCGTTCTACAGGGTTTTCGCTAGGAAGTTCCAAAGATTCTTGCACTTTTGGTGTTCCTTCTATGGATTTCTTTGCGAATTTGGTTATACTATTGTCTAACCAATGCATATCAACCCGTTCCTTAAGGAAACACGGTTTCAAATGATTATGATGTACAACCAGAGTACCGGATCTAGCTGATTGCTGGAGTCTGTACACCACATCAGAAAGGATTTCCACAACAAAGTATGGACCCTTCCAAAAGCTGAGAAGCTTGGGACACTGTCCTTTCTTAACAACAGGTCGCCAATACCAAACAGCATCCTTTAGCTGATACTTATGAGGTTTCAGCCGATTCAGATAGCTTCGCTCCTGATATTCTACAGCCTTCTGTAGATGTTGCATAGCTAATCTATGTGACTTTTTCAACATATCTCGAACATGCTGCACATATTCAGGTATGTTGAAATCCTGTTTGTCAGGAGTATCTGGTGAAAATGATTCCACCGGCAAAGATATTTCTTTCCCAAAAATAAGGAAATTTGGTGTAAAAGCAGTGGAACTGTTTTTACAGCTCCTAAATGCCAGTGTAAGAAAGGGGAGTACTTCATCCCATTCCCATACATTCTCGTCAATGGCTGTAGCTAACATCTGCTGCAGAGTGTGATTAAAACGCTCTGTAATAGCATTCGCTTCCGGATGTCTAGCTACTGTGAATGATTTCTCAATACCGAGTAAATCACACAATGAGCGAAATATTTTCGACTCAAATTGCGTACCCCTGTCAGTATGCAATTCTGATGGGCAGCCAAATCTTGACACCCATTCTTTAGCTAGAATATTAGCTATAGTCTCAGTGGTCTGATCAGGCATTCCATATGCCTCTACCCATCTAGAGAACATATCTGATACCACTAGTATATAGACATTGCCTTTGCTAGTCTCAACTAATGGGCCCATCACATCACAGGACACCCGCTCGAAAGGCACACCCATTACGTATTTACGTAACGGTGCACAGTAGGACTTCGGCGGACTCTTTTTCTTTTGACAAGAAGAACAAGTCCTAATGTAAAGCTCTACTGCCTTTCGCATTTCAGGCCAAAAATACTTAGCCTGTATCTTAGAGTAAGTTTTATCTACTCCAAGATGTCCACCAGTAACCGTATCATGATACTGATAGAGCAATCTCGCCTGATATTCTTCAGGAATAACCAATTGGTAGGTTTTTCCCCGAAGTTGGTCAATGTTTCTTCTAAATAGAAGACCATCTTCCACGGCCAAATTTTTCCAGGAAGCTATGTAAGATTTTACTTCCTTTCCGAAATGACATATTTCTTGCCAAGTGGGTTTCCTTCCAGTTTCAAGCCATTTGAGTACCTCGGCTATCACTGGATCAGACTGTTGAGCCTTTTTCATTGACTCTTCGGTCCAAGGAAACGGAAGGTCATTATTGCTATCCACCGGATCGGGCTGACTTTCATCTTCCTCACTTTCGTCCATGCCCCAAGCGAAGACACTGTCAGGAGATATCTCTTCACAAGATAACTCCAAACAACAGTCCCCACCCTGAGTTAGACGTAAAGGACAAGGATTGTCTTGAAACTCTTCAAGCGTTGGATCCGAGCAAGAATACCCACATAAGCAGCGCTTGCCACCACATGGAATTCTGCTCATAGAATCCGCATTGCCATTCTTCCTTCCTGGCCTGGCTTGAATGTCAAAATCGTATTCCGACAAAGCGTCAAGCCATCTTGCAAGTTGACCAGTAGGATCTTTGAATGACATCAAATACCGTAAAGACGCATGATCTGTCCTTACAGTAAAATGACTACCCCAAAGGTAGCAACGCCAGTGTAACACGTGGTAAACAATAGACAGTAATTCCTGCCTGCTGACACAGTAGTTACGTTCTACTGTTCTACTTGCTCAATGCCTTTGAAGAGTAGGCAATAACGGCAAGTTCACCATCTTGCATTTGGTGAAGAACTCCACCAATGCCTTCTGCACTGCTGTCTGTATCCAGTACATAAGCACCTTCATCTCGTGGCAGTGCTAAAATGGGTGCTGAAACCAACTTGGACTTTAAGAGTTCAAATGCATTTTCGCACTCTTGAGTCCAGTTGAATTCTGGCTTCTTTCACTTTTTATCGAGTTGTCGATTCAAAGGAAACGCAATTTTCGCATAGTCCTTAATGAACTTGCGATAGTAATTGGTTAATCCCAAAAACCTTCGGATTCCTTGCACCTCAGTCGGTCGTGGAAAATCCTTAACCGACTGTATTTTCACAGGATCCGTGTGTACACCATTTTTACTAATGGTGTATCCAAGATAAAGCACTTCTGTCTTAAACAGATTGCATTTCTTGGGCTTGAGTTTTAACCCTGCACTGCGAAGACGCAGGAATACCAACTCTAGTCTTTCTAAGACTTCTTGTACAGCGGATCCGAAGACAAGAATGTCATCCAGATAAACCATACATATCTGCCAATGCAGACCTTTTAATATCTTCTCCATCATTCGTTGGAATGTGGCTGGAGCATTAGTTAAACCAAAGCTCATCACATTCCAATGATACAGACCACTGCGAGTGCAAAATGCAGTCTTTAACTTAGATTCTTTCTCCATTCTAACTTGATAGTAACCACTAATCAAGTCGAGAGAACAGAAATACTTTGCACCCGATAATGCATCGATTGATTGATCAATCGGTGGTATGGGATGTGCATCCTTTACCGTAACTTCGTTAAGTTTACGATAATCGCAGCACATCCTTAAACTTCCATCCTTCTTTCGAACGCAGACTATCGGACTAGACCAAGCACTATCCGAAACGGAAATCATGCCGGTCTTCAAAAGAAGTTGGATTTGCCTTTCCACTTCCTCATTTTGTTTAGGAGGAAGAGGTCTTGGTCTCTGCTTGATAGGCACTTCAGTTTTTGTAACTATTTTATGCTCTACCAAATCAGTTTGACCCATATCATTTTCTCCTGACGAGAAAATATCCTGATATTGGATCAGTTTCTCCTTTACCAGAATTTGTTCTTCTGGAGAAAGATTTACACAAGCTTCTTCAAACAACTTGTGTAAATGCTCAGGTAATTTGCCTCTGCTCATATTACCTAAGTCAATGCCAACTTGTGCAACCAAATCGGCGCGAGTGAATACCTCATTTTCTACAACGGTAGAACTAAGATATCCACATCGAATCCCATCGGACCCTGATTTTAAAATCACCCGATCATTAGTTGGATTAAAAACGCGAATAGGTACCATTCGCTTGTGATTCATAGTTGTTGAAGCGCATGCTATTAAACCATGTTCACGAAAGAATGAAGGTTTTGGCTCAAACAACATGGGTAGAGTTGAATTACAGCCAACTTCCCCACTCTTCAACTTAACTTTACCTGGTAAAATCATTTCTCTACCAGGTGGAATTATATACTCTCCATTGAGATATACTCTTCTGGGAGTAGGTTTTCCGTTCAATATTAGACACGGAATTGACTGATTTGACACAGTCACTGTACCATTCTTGGTATCAATAGTTATGCCATTCTCAGATAAAAATGACATCCCAAGAATTATCTTATCTCCGACATCTGCTACATGAAACTGTACAGGTAAAACAAGTTCACCAAATTTCACGCGATATCGAATGATCCCATCACATTGAATGAGATCGCCCGACACTGATCTTATACCACATTTGCGGTTTACCAGTTGAGGGCGGTGTTTATTTGGTATCGAGTTATAAACACTTCTAGCCATTACACAGCAGCTAGCACCAGTATCGATTAACAGAGGCACAGCTTTGTCACCTATGGCACCAACAAGGAAAATTCCTCTGTCAGACTTATTCAATGTGTCTGGATCTATTTTACAATACTGTAAAACAGAATGGTTTTCACAAATGTAAAAACTGTCAGAATTCTCAATTTCTGAGCCCAATAAATACTGAACGCTATCAGTAAATGTAACGTCAATATTACCCTGACTAAGAGAGAAAACTGCCGACTGGCTATCTGAATAACGTTCAGTTTTGTCAGTCCCTTCAGACACATCAGTTAGAATTGTTAGAATGCAATTCAGACTCCACGATCCTAACTTCAGTTTGTGTGTTCACACACTGAGGCTTCTGGAAGAAATTTACTTCACTTCTTCCTTCTTTTCCTCCTTCGTCTCCGTCCCGCCTGTCGGAGGAGACTGCCCCAAGTTTAAAGCAGGACTAGGACATTTTTTTCTTAAGTGTCCGCGTCCCCCACAGTTAAAACATTTAACGGACTTGGGATCCCACTTTTTAGTGTATTTTGAGAAAGACTTCTTATCTTTTGATTTAAAAGACGCCTTCCCTTTTAGATAGTTGACGTCATCAGTATCACAATCTGATTCCTCATCCTCATCAGAGGACTCATCGTCAGATGGACGTACCATTCTGACTTTATCCTTAGGATAAAGAGGTCTAGCTTTAGACATGACCGTTTTAGCAGCAACATAACGCTCTGCATATTGCATAGCATTTTCGACAGTAGCTGGTGGATTTATCATCAGATACTGTTTAAGTTGATAGTCGTGAAGACCATTAATAAAATGGCGCTTCACGAGAACCTCCTGTTGTGCCAAGCTTGGTACTTCTGGATAAGCCAGAGATACCAATCTTCGAACTTCATCTAAATATGTTCGAAGGTTGTCCCCTATTTTCCATATCTGTCCCTCCAACAGAGACTGAAAATGGTGACTGCTGTCGGCTGAACCGAAGCGTTGTTCCATAGCTTGGAACAGTTGCTGAAATGTCAGCATATTAAGTTGACGCTCCAACGAAATGATAAAGCTTTTAGCTTCATCTTGTAAATTGGAGAGGAGGTAATATTTCCTCTCCTGTTCTGTCCAATTATTCAGAACAGATGCTTCTTCAAAGAGGCGTTTAAAATAAGGTCATTCACTATAACGACCGTTAAAAGAGGGGGCCTTAATTCTAATTTTATGATCGTGAGAATGATCATTGTAATGAAATCGCGATTTGCGAGTTTCATTTGTAGCCCTTTCAATAGGATTAGGCTGATAACGAATGTCCCTAGCAGGGAAATTACCGTTATTTGTATAGGCAGTATTTTGATCAACCAAATGATGATCATTATTTACAAAAGTATTCTGAAAATAAGAATACTGTTGCGACCTGTGTATAGGTTGATTCGCCATATTACCGTAAGGTAATTGTGAAAAATCATGATTGTGAACCCCATTGGATTCATTACAATCAATGATTATATCATTAGAACCTACAGTTCTATTGGTAATGGCAGCTGTATGGTGCATACCATTATGAAAATAATTATTATTAAAATAATTATTTTGTGCTTGACTTCTACTTGAAGTCGTTTGCGTATGAAATGGCAAATACATTCCATATTTATCATGATTAAAATCATGAATTTCATCATTTGATGAAGGTACCCTAGGTGTTTCATACACCGTAGGTGTAGTACGAATATTTGAAATACCATACTTATCAGCAAATTGAGACTGCTGATTTGGTGGAATAAAAGTATCACCGAATTGTATCGAATTTGACACTGGCAAATTATTTTGCATTTGAGATCCACGTAATAGATGTGAATTATTACTCGAATAATCGGGTATCGCAGTACTTTGCAAAACCGTGGACTGTTACGAAACCGTGTGATAATAATTATTACATAAATAATTACCACTTATTTCTCTCTTGATTTTATTTCTAAATTATTTTAAAAAAAATATATAATTAAATCACCAATTCATAACCGGCTTTACAATCACCGATATTGTACCTCTACACTACGATATCCATTACGAACGACACCGATACACTTTCTGATGACGTTACGAATACGAAGTCACAGCACATACGATCACATAGTCACGACACATTATAATCACGGCTAATCATGGTTAGTAATGAAGATACCAGCACGGAAAACACTTGATCATGAGTTGGAGAAACTTTTAATGCAGGTACGGCATTGATACCTGGCGAGTAAGACTTAATGATCCCGGTAACACTAGCACGGAATACAGTACGCTCACACTCACGCTGGCGCAGAACTCAGCACGGCGACATTGCCACTGGCGAAACACACAGCACGATAACAGTAGAACTAGCGCGGAAAGCAGCACGATCACATAACACTAGCGCGGAAAGCAGCATGATCACAGCAACGAGCGCAGAACACAGCACGATCGCATGACACAAACGCGGAACACAGCACGATCACGGTAACGAGCGCAGAACACGGCACGATCGAATGACACAAGCGCGGAACACAGCACGATCGAGTAGCGCGTACATCTCATCAACAGGAAATCCACGAAGAAACTGTCAAAAGAATACGCCCTCATAAGTCTCTAGCCTTCTAAATTTTACTCAATTTCTTTATTTATTTATTTATTTTATTTACACGTCTTACTACCGTTTAATTGCGTATATCACCATACTAAATAAATTCTATTTCGTGGACGTCACTTCTTCCATCTAGCTTACATAATAATAAATCATGCTAAATACAATAATTTGATAAGAACATTAACTCACCCAGAGAGTAAATTCCATTTCGTTTAATTCAACGCCACGAGAATTCCATTTCCTTTTTCACACACCAACAGAATTCCTTTTTCTTTATCTCACACACCAAAAGAATTCCATCTCTTGTCTCAACACCAAGAGAAATTCTATACTTAAAATCAACTTGAACGCTTTTTTTTTTTACTGTCACTTTTGGGGCCTCTGTCACCCCCGACCACTTGGTCAAGACTGATTAAAAATCAGACCCAAGATGGCTTATAAAACGGTAGCCAGAAATATACCGCGAAATCCTTATTCACCCAATATGGTGACTGAAATTTGTTTGGCATGATCACCAATGTTCAATGTTGTCAAATTTTGCCCTACAACAAAGAACACGCGCTTGTCAAACACTACGTCAACAATCACCAGTGCACAAGCACTACACGTGTACTACACCCACGACACATTTATCGGACATGGCAACCATGGCGGCGAAATAGAATTCATGAAAATAATGATCTTATTGCCAACACAACATATATCCCCCCTCTAAGGCTAATAAGATATTTGCTTGCTTACATGCAGCTTTGGCAAATTCTACAATTATATACAAAAAAAAACCAGACTCCTAATTCTCATACCTGCCGGCTTAAGAAATCGGCACCCAGATTGTCCTCACCCTTTATATACTGAACTCTGTATCTGTAGGGTTGGAGGGCCAGGGCCCAACGCATTACTCGCTGGTTGTTAAACTTTGCCTTATTCAGGTAAGCTAGGGACTGGTGATCAGTTTGAAGGACAAATTCCCTACCATAGAGGTAAACTTTGAATTTGTTAATTGCCCACACGATAGCTAAACACTCTTTCTCCATAATAGAGTAATTGCATTCGCGTGCCAGCAATTTCTTACTGATGTATGCTACTGGAAAAAGTGTGTCATTGTGTTGTTGTAGGAGCACAGCTCCGAGTCCATTGTCAGATGCATCTGTTCTAAGAACAAACGGCTCCTGCACGTCAGGCAGCTTTAGCACTGGGTCTGTGCTTAACTCCGTTTTGAGACCTTCAAATGCTTGCTGATGCTCATCGGTCCACTTCAAGCGATCTGGCTGACTTTTTCGCGTCAAATCGGTGAGTGATTTGACTTTTGTTGCGTAATGAGGGATAAATTTACGATAGTACCCCGTTAATCCAAGAAGTGATCTGAGCTGCTTTTTGGTCTGAGGAGGTGTTGCTTCCTTGATCTTCAGAACTTTATTTTGTTGTGTTAGTAGCATACCTTCTTTAATGCGATGACCGGTGAATTCGATGTCCGTGAATCCAAAGAAACATTTTGATGGTTTCACCGTAAGTTGTGCTTCTCGAATTCTTTCAAACAAAGCACGCAGACAAGAGAGTTGTTCCTTCCAAGTGATCGTGTGGCCTAGAACGTCGTCAACAAAGTTGTCAATGCCCTTTAATTGACGAAGAAGTTTACGCATCACTCTTGCGTAAGTTGATCCAGAATTTATGAGACCAAACGTCATCATGCAGTATTGGTAGTGTCCAAATGGAGTTGAAAATGCAGTAATTTTCTTGGAGCTTTCTTTTCTTCTAGAGGAATTTGCCAATAACCTTTGCAAAAGTCGACTTTGGAGAAGTATTTATCGTTGGCACATTTTGCATAGATTGCATCTATATCCGGAATTGGTTCACAATCAAACTCGGTAACCTTGTTTACCTGTCGCATGTCTTGACAGTAGCGCACTGTTCCATCCTTCTTTTTGACGATCACAATAGGGGAATTGTATGGAGACTCTGAGGGTTCAATTATGCCCATGTCTAACATCCCTCTAATTTCCTTCTCCATGTCGTCATACATCGCATATGGTACTGGGTACGGTTTGCATCTGATAGGTTCTTTATCTGTTAAGACAATTTTATGTTCGCCCAAATTAGTGACTCCGGGTTTCGATGAAAATATGTCGCTGAATTCTTTTATCAAAGCGGATATTTCTTTCTTTTGCTTAGCGGTGAGATCAGGATTAATGTTTACATCTTTGTACGTCTCTTCTTTGTTACTACTGCTGATTCCTAAAATATCTGGATGCTCAGTATCCCCATCGTCGTCTTCGAAAGTGATTGCCGCAACGGACACGCAGTTTGGTTCTGGTTGATGACGATAATACTGTTTCAACATATTGATGTGGAATATCTTGATTCTGTCGGATAACTGTATCGCATAGTTGTTGACCCCGACTCGGTCCTTGACAGTGTAAGGTCCTTTCCACTTCATGAGAAGTTTGTTGTTGTCGGTAGGGATAAGCAGTAGTACTTCGTCTCCCGGCTTGAGTACTCTGGGCGTTGCTTTCCTGTCAAAATAATTTTTCTGCTTGACCTGCGATTTGCGTAGCTCTTCTGATGCAAGTTTGCAGGTTTCTTGCAATCGCTCTCGAAGATCGAGTACGTATTCGTAGGTGTCTTTAACCTCGTCTTCTATTTCTTCCTTTGACCAGATTTCTTTGAGAATGGACATTGGGCCACGAACTGTTCTGCCGTACAATAACTCGAAAGGTGAGAACCCAGCTAAATTGTCCAAAGGTGCTTCACGATAAGCAAATAATAATGGTTCGATGAAGCGGTCCCATTCCTTTGGTTGATCGTGCACCATTCGTTTTAGCATCTGTTTCAAGGTACCATTGTATTTCTCACAGAGCCCATTGCATTGAGCATGATACGGTGTTGTAGTGATGGCTTTGATTGAGAGTAGACGATGAACTTCTTTCATGACATCTGATGTGAACTGAGTTCCGCGATCACTAAGAATTTCTTGTGGAATCCCGGTATCGCTAAACATTTTGAGTAATGCTTCAGCCACTGTCACTGTGTCGATTTTTGTAAGGGGTATAGCTTTAGGATATCTTGTTGCCATGTCGACCATTGTTAAGATATACTGATGTTTTCTCGCGGAAAGAGGAAACAAGGGTCCAACCAAATCGACCGCTACTCGTTGGAAAGGAGTGGTGATGATTGGTAGATTAACAAGCGGAGCCTTTGGAATCATACCACGAGGTACTGTGCGCTGGCAAATATCGCATGATTTGCAAAATCTGGATATATGGTCGTACATGTTTGGCCAGTAAAAGTTGGACTGTACTCGGTCAGTGGTTTTCTGTATACCCATGTGACCTGCCATAATGGATTCGTGCCCAAGCTTCATTACAATGGATCTGTATTTCTTTGGTACGACCAGTTGTTTTCCTCTGACATCGTTGCCAGTCTCGATGGAGTATGTAACGCGGTACAGTAAACCTTGAAACATTTTGAATGTAATGGCTTCTTTTGACTCTTCATTGGTTTTCGACTTCTTTATTTCGCACCACTTTCGTGCTTGGTGCAATGTAGGATCTTGGTCTTGACTCACTTTAAATTCTGCTCTATCTCCTAATTCAGGGAGAATAGGAATTCGTAACGATCTTGGTGGTTTGTTTTCTTCAACTGCTTGTCTTCTTGTAGTGACAGCTAACGCACCTTGCTTGCTCTCTTTAGTTGTTTCAGCGGAAGACGTTTCTTTCTTTGAAGCTGATTTGCTAATTGCACGTGAATTAGTGCTACTTGTGGGTGAAGTTTCCTTGACTTGATTTCCACTTGGTGCATTATACATAAAATCTGTAGACTGCTGCGTAATTTGCGGAAGATTACCTAGTATCACATCGCAGAGCGGTTCCTCGATGCACAGAAATTCAAGAACTCCTGTGTAAAAGGCGGACTCTACATGTAGTTCGGCAAAAGTAGCTATTCTTGCAGTTTGGTCTACGGAAATATACCTGCCCTTCTTGTTGATGAATTGTTGTGGCTTCACCAAGTCCTTGCGAATAATAGCTGTAGTGCAACCCGTGTCACGTAGAACCTTAACTTGTTGCCCGTTGACGATGCCTGGTACTATGGGTAAAAGTTGCATAAATGGTTTGTCTTCAGGTAAGACATTAACACATCCCATGTTTGGTAATCGCTCTAACGGTTTCTTCCTCCAGCTTTTGCATTGATGTGCATTTGATGCAGATATGCAAGTAGAAAGTGTGTGTTCTTCGATTTCGGAAACTAAATTATCAGTGTCCTGAACATCAGCCGATGCCGAAGCAGACAAAGCTTTTTGCTTCTCGCGACATTCGTTTGCTTTATGACCCTTTCTCTGGCAATAAAAGCAAGTGATGTTTTGTTGGTTGTTAATATTTGAACCCACTTGTTGCTTTGTATTGTAATTGCCTTTTGAAGGATTTTCCTTGGGTTTGCTTTGCATCTTTTTATCAGGTGGCTTTGGCTGAATGCGGTGAGCATCCATATAAACTTCTGCGGCGTGAGATATTTCTCCTAAGTCATGCATTTCTTTTTCTCGAATGTACATCGAGACTTCAGCAGGACAAACATGCAAAAATTTCTCCGCAACCATAAAGTCCCTCAACCCATCATATGTTTTGGGTATTCCGGCTAACTCGATCCAATTGTCAAAACAATCAGACAGTTTGGCAATGAATTGTCTTGCGGTTTCTCCACGCTCCATTTTTGTAGAATGAAAGCGTTTTCGGTAGCCTTCTTCTGTCATTTGATACCTTTTCAACAACTCCGATTTCAATTTCTGGTAGTTATTGACATCGCAGGCAGGCATCTGTGCGTAAGCTTCTAAAGCTTTGCCACGTAATAGTGCGCTGAGATAAGTTGCGAGATGTTCTTCTTGCCATCCATTACTTGCGGCGTACCGTTCAAATCGGCGAATGTAGGCATCCATATTGTCTTTGTTCTCATCAAAGTAAGGTAACTTTGGGCCTTTAGGCACTGCATGGCCTGTACTGGATGTTGATACTGTTGACTGATTATGTTCATCGGCTGCTTTGACTTTCTGTAACTCTAGTTGCAGTTTAAGGATATGGCATTGATGCTCTTGCTCCTCTCTTTTCATGGCCAGTTCACGCTCAAATTTCTCTTGCTCAAGTTGTCGCTGTCTATCAAAATTGTCGCGATCAAGTTGGGCTTGAAGTTGAAGTTTCTCCTTTTCGATCTGTTCTTTCTTTTCCTCCCGTGCTTGAGCTCTTTCATCTCTTTCGAGGTCTTTCTGTTCTCGGTTGTATGCGAAATCCCACAGTTCTTTGTCCTTTAGGCCTAACTTCTCTCCCATCTCAAGATATTTGGCGAAATCCATTTTGCTGCAGTATCCTAATATCCAAACGGTAAGTGTTTACAAATGTGATTTTTTTAGGTGTAGATAAGCTTGTATTTAGGTTATTGTTAAGTTGATTTCCAAGTTTGGTAACTTTACTATTTGGTTTATTTGTTTCAATTGATCATATTATTGTTTAATTAGTGTTTAGTTTTTTAAATTTCTATTGTGGTGGAACAGGCAAACGTCCAGCAAAACAGACAAGTGAACGGACAGCCAACAATGTATTGAACCCTAACTCAAATTGTGTAGTTTTATTGGGTATAACTATTGAGCTACCACCATAAAAAGTCTTTTCTATCCTATATAACTAACCATAGGACACTTCACATTGAAAAGAACTTATTCTGGTGGGCTATATATTGAATAAAATATTATTGTTAACCAGCTAAGCTCAGGAAATGGTCTGTTAATATAAATGAACGGTCGCACCCTAGGACAGACAGACGGACAAACTAACGACACAGTAGACTTGTGTACTTATCTCTTGTCTTAATAACTAACCTAAGACACTTCACGGGTGAGATAAGTGCACTATCTGCTAAGCAGATAACACTAAGGTACCCTACACACACTGATTCCTTCTATCAGAAGTACGCTTTAACTGACAGGTACTTGTTTAGTGCATTTAGGTATTTTGCTTAGGGATTTTTTTTTTACACCACCAGCAAAATACTACACAGGTGCAATACAACACCACTATATGTGTAAATTACTCTCTGGTTCAACACAAGACTCTGCAAGTTAGACCTCATCAACCCCTATTTCTCGTCGCTCGAATCACCCAACGAGCTTGTTTCATGTTTTAGTAAACACCTAGACGAGCAAATACAGAATTGAGTACGTAAGGGTGAAGGCAACCAACCGGTACCGTCGGTGAAGTTTACTCGCATCACTTACGTAGAGGACTTGCTATCTTTCATGCAACGCTTAATGTAATGGAGATACACTAATGCTACACTCCGATTGTCTTGTTCAATTTCTGTGACAAGTACTGCTGACGCACCACACTAGACTCAGTTACTGAGTTAATACTGAAATAAACAAGGTTAACAACCAAATTTTAAGCTAAGTTTTCTTTTAAATGAAAGGAAAAATATAAACTGCGTAACACTAATTTCAATATTTTTTTTGGTTATCCCCTTATTTTAATCACTTTCTTATCGCAGTCTATAGCAGAACTAATCTTACTTTAATTTAACAACAATCGAATAATTCGGCATTCGATACACCGAGTACTCAGCAAACCCCTAATTGTATACTTTATATTACCAATTCGGTATTCGAATTATCGATTATACAATTGACCCCTAATAAATACCACCCATTTCGTAGTTTAACAGTTCCCTAACCGATTACTCCCGTGACCCCTTATAACTCTGTTCCACGATTAGCAGAATCACTGCAACGAATAACCCATCCCGGACGAGCCCCCATAATTGTTACGAAACCGTGTGATAATAATTATCACATAAATAATTACCACTTATTTCTCTCTTGATTTTATTTCTAAATTATTTAAAAAAAAATATATAATTAAATCACCAATTCATAACCGGCTTTACAATCACCGATATTGTACCTCTACACTACGATATCCATTACGAACGACACCGATACACTTTCTGATGACGTTACGAATACGAAGTCACAGCACATACGATCACATAGTCACGACACATTATAATCACGGCTAATCATGGTTAGTAATGAAGATACCAGCACGGAAAACACTTGATCATGAGTTGGAGAATCTTTTAATGCAGGTACGGCATTGATACCTGGCGAGTAAGACTTAATGATCCCGGTAACACTAGCACGGAATACAGTACGCTCACACTCACGCTGGCGCAGAACTCAGCACGGCGACATTGCCACTGGCGAAACACACAGCACGATAACAGTAGAACTAGCGCGGAAAGCAGCACGATCACATAACACTAGCGCGGAAAGCAGCATGATCACAGCAACGAGCGCAGAACACAGCACGATCGCATGACACAAACGCGGAACACAGCACGATCACGGTAACGAGCGCAGAACACGGCACGATCGAATGACACAAGCGCGGAACACAGCACGATCGAGTAGCGCGTACATCTCATCAACAGGAAATCCACGAAGAAACTGTCAAAAGAATACGCCCTCATAAGTCTCTAGCCTTCTAAATTTTACTCAATTTCTTTCTTTATTTATTTATTTATTTTATTTACACGTCTTACTACCGTTTAATTGCGTATATCACCATACTAAATAAATTCTATTTCGTGGACGTCACTTCTTCCATCTAGCTTACATAATAATAAATCATGCTAAATACAATAATTTGATAAGAACATTAACTCACCCAGAGAGTAAATTCCATTTCGTTTAATTCAACGCCACGAGAATTCCATTTCCTTTTTCACACACCAACAGAATTCCTTTTTCTTTATCTCACACACCAAAAGAATTCCATCTCTTGTCTCAACACCAAGAGAAATTCTATACTTAAAATCAACTTGAACGCTTTTTTTTTTACTGTCACTTTTGGGGCCTCTGTCACCCCCGACCACTTGGTCAAGACTGATTAAAAATCAGACCCAAGATGGCTTATAAAACGGTAGCCAGAAATATACCGCGAAATCCTTATTCACCCAATATGGTGACTGAAATTTGTTTGGCATGATCACCAATGTTCAATGTTGTCAAATTTTGCCCTACAACAAAGAACACGCGCTTGTCAAACACTACGTCAACAATCACCAGTGCACAAGCACTACACGTGTACTACAACCACGACACATTTATCGGACATGGCAACCATGGCGGCGAAATAGAATTCATGAAAATAATGATCTTATTGCCAACACAACATGGACCTTGGAACAGGTCCAGCCGATGTCATCGGCATATTGTAACTACATGGAGTTACATGATTTTCTAAGGAAGAAAGGCCATTTCCACTTTCTTCTCTATTTACTTTGAAATTCTCATTTATCTTGTGAGAATTGTCAGTAAATCCCAGGGGTGTAAAAAATGTACACCGTGGGCGTGCGGATTGCAACTGATCACCATAACGAGGCTCGCACCTGAAGTCATGTGATCGAAAGAATGTTTGTCAACATTAGAATTGACATTACTACTTTCGGAAACAAAAGTAGTCATAGTACAAGGAGGTACTGAGGTTTTAGATTGTGTACCTAAAAGGGATACACCTCGGCTTTGGTTAGGCTGACGCCTATCCAAATCCGGTGGGTAAGGCAATTGATCTACGAAAGGGTTGTGTACCGAAGATTTGTTAACACGGGAAGTAACAACCGAATGAGGTAAAATAACAGTATCAAATCTGTCAAATTTACTAAATTGAGGAGGGGTAGTCAAACCTCTCATTATCGCCAAAGATCTTGAAGGATCTTTAGGATATGCACCTTGTTTTTCAAGAAAATTAGGTGCTGAAAAATCGGGAATTTTGGACGAAATTTCGCCAGAATTATTATACATATTTTGGCTTTCACCAATATGATCTAAAGAGGGTATATTGTCCAGAGAGCGAGCTCTCGGACGAGAGCGTGGTGGTAACTTCGTACCACTACGAAGTTCCATGATAAATGATGAATATTATTGGAATATATTTCTCAGAAATAAAGAAATAAATGCCAGTTTCCGCTGCCACCACTGTGAAACAAAAAGGTTTCTCCGTGTAGGGCAACGTATATAGTAAGGATCGATTGAACGTCTGATCCCGCGGCACTGACTTAGCCAATGCCGAAGACCGATGTAGACGCTACAGTGTTCAGATCCAAACTGATTTATTATTCTCGATTTCCGACTTATATACTGTTACGCATAGCAACGTACGTCACTTGCGTAATCGCGTATCTGCGTACGCAAATGACGTTGTTGCGACCAGCGCACACCGCGTCAGTCCGGGAGTCATGACTTAGTCACATGACTCCGTACTAACGCAATGGCCAGCTGAAACAGAGCAGGTTAAATAAATGCAAATGATGTTTCTTCACACTTCTCAAACCCTACAAGAAATCCACAACATTTGATCAAAACCGCTACAAATTTCAAAAAGTTACAGGTGATTTCTGTGACATTTATCGGTAGTCTGTTCCTGAATAGCCTACCAAAAAATATCTGGTTCTTATTGTTTCAGAATTCTTATATTAAATAACACAGTGTTATATACAGACAGTGTCAAAACAAATGGTAAGTATTTTCAGGATTTCAAGCATACAGTTTTTGTAACTGCTATTCCATAGAATCCAGAGTGCTGTAAATCAAACGTCCGGAAAACAACAGAAGTTTCTATTCGTCAGGTGTCGCCAGCATGCATACTGGCTACCAAGCATGTCCATAACTCTTTAAAATGACCCCTTAGATGATGACCGACTACTTAAAAAACACCCTTCTAACGCACCTTCAGAAATCCACCAACCAGTCTACGCTATGGTGAGCACGAGGTGCAGACGTCGTCCAATTTATCGACTCTACAATTTATTCATATTATGCAGAGACAAATCAAATTTGTGTGTTTTTTTTTAATTTGAGGAGCTTACTGTTCATATCTTTAAAATCCTTCGAGATGACAGTGCAGTGCGATATAATTTTTTATGCACATCAATATTTTTAAGAGATGCTTGGCCTGAAAACCTTTGTACGTACATGGTTGAAATATCAAAATGTTTTCCGGGCAATTCCTCCCAGATTTTTCATCATAACAGCTTAAAGTTTGGTACACGTAGATAGTAATAAGGTGTGACTAGAACCGCACATTTTTTCCTTTGAGGCAGGGCTGGTAAAAATTTCGAAATTTTTAAAAATTTCATGAAATTTGAAATTTTTGAAATATTTCAGAAATATTGAAATTTTTGAAATCTTTCAAAGCACATTTGAGAAAAAAACACATTTCCAGGCTATGCGTAATATCTGTTGGTTTAATTTAACAAATACCACCGTCAAAAACGCATAGACAGATAAAATGGCTGCATCGCATACCAGTTAAACGTATAAATAGGTTGATTGCATAAAATTATGTATTTTTAACGGGATAATTGCATACTGCTTTATCGTAAAACCGGATAAAGGCAAAGATTGTTCTCGTTTAAATGGGAAACACTGCTTAATTGCAGAATTGGGGGTGACTATTCAAACAGTGCTAAACTAGAAGCAAACTCGCTCACCAGCGTGAGTTGCCCCCTGTTTGTTTAGCTAACATATTGTTTGCTATATTTTTGACCTATTGTGTACATTTCCGACCTCTTTTCCCTGTGCCGTTAACATTGAGTCCCCTTTCAGCAGTTACTATAAACCCTCCTGTCTCTCTCCCCACCTCTTAGAAACACCCGCTCAGATACCCGGAGTAGATGTGTCAACGGTGCCATAGGCCAGCAACTGCTAGCTTTGTTACTCAAAAGTCACAGGCTACGTGGGATTTCTGTGGATGCATTGTTTGCTGGTAGAGTTATGCCAGCGCAGTGTGTTAACTGACAACTTAAGATGAATGTCCATGGATAGGTATCCGTCAGTATTTGGTATTCTTGATGTCCAACTTATTTCTTATTTGAAAATTTCAAAACATGTGAAATTTTTGAAAATTTTACAGTGAAATATTTCATTCGAAATATTTCATACTAGCCCTGCTTTGAGGTAAAGGTCAAACTGAGGTCAAAATATTTCAAAACCACATTCATCACGAAAACTATATTGGAATGGGGTTCAAATGCCTGTTCGAATACATACATAATTTTAGTACAGGGTAACGTCGTGTTCTGGATCTTAACCTTGAGGATCAAGGACAAAGATGACGTGTCCTCTGTATCCCAACCGCGAGACATTTTGAGCTAAATCTTTTCTATCGTTTAGCATGCGCATTAAATATAGGCATTTTCGAGGGCAGTTCAGTTGATCATAACGTGGCTTCAATCTCGAAAAGTATCAGAATCGCTTCGTTTCAAGTACATAGTTAAACTTCACTTGAAAAAGGCATTTATTCAAATCAATTTTGGCACAACACTAAAAGGTTTAAAAGTTCTAAAAATACGCAGTGTTCCAGTAAATTTATCTCATTTGCTTCTTTTACTTACATCTCCCTCTGGTTTTTGAAGATGCAAAGTTTAAACTGTAAAGTTGTTTATTCATTGTGAAAAAGTAAATATATTCATATATAAAAAAACTGAACAAAGTAAAACAGTGGAAGTTTGTTCAGTTTTTTTTTCTTTTTTGCAAAATTATGCATATCATTTCTTCATATGATTTAACCCTCCTATATTCAGTGGAATCGTTGAATATCCTCCACAGTGAAAATCGCTTCAAGAAGCGGCACGCTACGGGGTTTCCACGTACCGCTTCAATTTCTCGCTGTATAAAGATATGCAAGTCAACTGTGCTCGCTCTGAGGCATCTCTGACCTCTGTAGCGACTTTCTGCGAGATTCAACGGCCACAAGTCTTTATTGGCATTTACTCAAGGCCCTCACAGTAAAGATATACAATTTCTCTGTTACGTTTTCTTTAAAAGAAAAGAATACGAAAATAACTACAAATCTCCCGCGATAATTGACATTTGTTTGCATACAGGGAGTATAGTTTACTGCGTGAAAAATGACACTAAATGTTGTAATTATCTGCCAAAAACTTTTGAACTAATACTTTAAAAAGAATAGAAAATCTAAAATTTAAATACTGCGGGTGTACAGACTTTGGTCATATGACATTTAAAGGCCGGAACATGAACAAACATTGACAGGTGAGTGCGGAAGCTAAGTTTTCTGCACTTCAATGAAGAAATAAATGATATACAATCCATTAAAAATTGTGCCTGTTTCACAAAAAGGGTACCGTATACTGGGCATGAACATTCTGTAAAAATTCGAATAATAGGGACTGGTATGCAGGATGCTTGCTTCATATCAACTGAAGTTGACCACTATCAGCGGAACAATGGCAGGCCTCGCAGCACTGACAGAGATATACCGAGTAAGTGTGAGAAAGAGAGACTCGGAGCTACAGTGACAAATGCATGTACCTACGAGCTCCAAGAAGCGACACGCTACGATGTTTCCACGCACCGAGAGAGATATACGATGTTCTTTAAGTCAGAGCTGACTTGGAGCTACGCCACTTACCAGTTTTTGTAAATCATCATTGCCGCCAATATGAGTGCTGTTAAAAAATATCTGTGGTACAGTGGTCTTTCCCGTTCTTCCTTTGACATACGATCTACATTGCGGAAAGGATTCCAAATTGATATCCGTGTATGGAAGATCAAGTTCCTTTAATGTGTTTTTAGCTCTCATACAGTGGGGACAACCAACAACTGAATAAACCAAAATTCTCCCTTTCAGCAACGTTGTCATTCCGTTTACTGTGTTATTCTTAGTTTAAAGTGGCCAAACGAAACTTAGTGTACACCTATGAAGTCTACGTGTTTGGTAAATGAAGTGGAATCTGAAGATAACCCTATAATTTCTTTTTCGGTGTTACTCCGAAACTTGAGCGTGCCACTTTTCGCCAACCACCTGGGTGTCAGCGCTAAGATATACTTGGACAAATAAAACGTATTTACTGTATAACCTCTACAAACACCGCGATATGAAAAAGTGAAATATGCTTTAAACGGCGTTTAACTAACATGAGGAACAGGTTTAAAGAAGAGCTAGTTTGTAATTTATTTTGGGTACAGGAACTTTTTTACTTTTCCATTATTACTATTTGTAAAATAGACACATGCGGTAATTAAAAATTATATTATCGCTCATCTCACATGCTTTACGACGTGTTCGACGATACATGTCAACATTTATGACATCGGGACCAGTGGCCGTATTCACGAAAGTGTAAGTTTAAACTGAGAGGCAATCTAAGCGCAAAAATGTAAGAGTAAACTTAGATTCCCGTTGCTTAAACTTAGAGGTATTCATAAAATGTAAGTTTAAACTTACACTCAAGTATAAGTTCAAAATCTAAGTTTACTTCGGACCACACTCAGATTTCTAAGTTCAATCCAACGCCATATTTAAATAGCCGGGGTGTTTTGATTACCTTGGCAACAATAATTTTATTGAGATTAAAAGGAAAATATGAAAGGGTTTTTAGGAGGGAAAAAGTGTTTCGAGATAGGAGTAATCCGTTTGAGGTTTACAGTGACGATGAACTCTAAACTCGATATAGATTTTCCAGAGATAGTATTCATTTTTTGGTGGAAAATCTCGAAAATTTGGAGTCGGACACAACAAGAAGCTTTGCTGTCCCGAAACATCTAACAGTTTTCATCGGACTCCGATAGTTACATTGACAAACCGTTTATGCGATTACAATTAGTCGTACTATATTTATGAAAATTTTGCAATATTGAACTTCGAATGTAAGTTGCTAAACTTACGTAAGTTTACGTAAGTTTAATCTTGAGATCTAAGTTTAATATCTAAGTAAATAAACTTAGATGTTCGTGAATACGGCCACAGAACCCTCCTAGATGTAGCGCTACAAAATAAGAAAACCGCTACATACAAACCATCATTTCGAATAAGAAATCTCCATTGAATAAACTTACTGGTTTTAAAAATAAAACAAATAAAAATCTTCATTGAATAAACTTACTGGTTTTAAAAAGTCAAAATAGTAATCGAGCTCTTCATCTCTCTTCTCATGCCCTAGAGGAAATCCACTACATTTAAGCAAAACTGCTACAGATGTAAATAACTTACTGGCACTTAAAATAAAACCGCTACATTCAACGAAATCCACTATAAAATGAAAATCCAACTCTTCTCCCTTCTCAAACCCTACAAGAAATCCACTACATTTGATCAAAACCGCTACAAATTTCAAAAAGTTACAGGTGCTTAAAATAAAGTCGCTACATTCAACAAAATCCACTACAAAATAGAAAACGAACTCTTCTGCCTTCTCATGCCCTACAAGAAATCCACTACATTTGATCAAAAGCGCTTCAAATTTCAAAAAGTTATAGGTGCTTAAAATAAAGTCGCTACATTTAACAAAATCCACTACAAAATAGAAATCGAACTCTTCTCCCTTCTCATCCCCTACAAGAAATCCACTACATTTGATCAAAACCGCTACAAATTTCAAAAAGTTATAGGTGCTTAAAATAAAGTCGCTACATTTAACAAAATCCACTACAAAATAGAAATCGAGCTCTTCATCTTTCTTCTCATGCCCTACAGGAAATGCACTAGATTTAAGCAAAACTGCTACAGATGTAAATAACTTACTGGCACTTAAAATAAAACCGCTACATTCAACGAAATCCACTATAAAATGAAAATCCAACTCTCCTCTCTTCTCAAACCCTACAAGAAATCCACTACATTTGATCAAAACCGCTACAAATTTCAAAAAGTTACAGGTGCTTAAAATGAAACCGCTACATTCAACGAAATCCACTACAAAATGAAAATCCAACTCTTCTCCCTTCTCATGCCCTACAAGAAATCCACTACATTTGATCAAAACCGCTACAAATTTCAAAAAGTTATAGGTGCTTAAAATAAAGTCGCTACATTTAACAAAATCCACTACAAAATAGAAATCGAGCTCTTCATCTCTCTTCTCATGCCCTACAGGAAATCCACTACATTTAAGCAAAACTGCTACAGATGTAAATAACTTACTCTCACTTAAAATAAAACCGCTACATTCAACGAAATCCACTACAAAATGAAAATCCAACTCTTCTCCCTTCTCAAACCCTACAAGAAATCCACTACATTTGATCAAAACCGCTACAAATTTCAAAAAGTTACAGGTGCTTAAAATAAAGTCGCTACATTCAACAAAATCCACCACAAAATGGAAATCGAACTCTTCTGCCTTCTCATGCCCTACAAGAAATCCACTACATTTGATCAAAACCGCTACAAATTTCAAAAAGTTATAGGTGCTTAAAATGAAGTCGCTACATTTAACAAAATCCACTACAAAATAGAAATCGATCTCTTCATCTCTCTTCTCATGCCCTACAGGAAATCCACTACATTTAAGCAAAACTCTACAGATGTAAATAACTTACTGGTACTTAAAATAAATCCGCTACATTCAACGAAATCCACTATAAAATGAAAATCCAACTCTCCTCCCTTCTCATGCCCTACAAGAAATCCACTACATTTGATCAAACCGCTACAAATTTCAAAAAGTTATAGGTGCTTAAAATAAAGTCGCCACATTTGACAAAATCCGCCAGAAAATAGAAATCGAGCTCTTCATCTCTCTTCTCATGCCCTACAGGAAAATTCACTACATTTAAGCAAAACTGCTTCAGATGTAAATAACTTACTGGCACTTAAAATAAAACCGCTACATTCAACAAAATCCACTATAAAATGAAAATCCAACTCTGCTTCCTTCTCATACCCTACAAGAAATCCACTACATTTGATCAAAACCGCTACAAATTTCAAAAAGTTACAGGTGCTTAAAATAAAGTCGCTACATTCAACAAAATCAACTACAAAATAGAAATCGAACTCTTCTCCCTTCTCATGCCCTACAAGAAATCCACTACATTTGATCAAAACCGCTACAAATTTCAAAAAATTATAGGTGCTTAAAATAAAGTCGCTACATTTAACAAAATCCACTACAAAATAGAAATCGAACTCTTCTCCCTTCTCATACCCTACAAGAAATTCACTACATTTGATCAAAACCGCTACAAATTTCAAAAAGTTACAGGTGCTTAAAATAAAGTCGCTACATTTAACAAAATCCACTACAAAATAGAAATCGAACTCTTCTCCCTTCTCATCCCCTACAAGAAATCCACTACATTTGATCAAAACCGCTACAAATTTCAAAAAGTTATAGGTGCTTAAAATAAAGTCGCTACATTTAACAAAATCCACTACAAAATAGAAATCGAACTCTTCTCCCTTCTCATGCCCTACAAGAAATCCACTACATTTGATCAAAACCGCTACAAATTTCAAAAAGTTATAGGTGCTTAAAATAAAGTCGCTACATTTAACAAAATCCACTACAAAACAGAAATCGAGCTCTTCATCTCTCTTCTCATGCCCTACAGGAAATCCACTACATTTAAGCAAAACTGCTACAGATGTAAATAACTTACTGGCACTTAAAATAAAACCGCTACATTCAACGAAATCCACTACAAAATGAAAATCCAACTCTCCTCCCTTCTCATACCCTACAAGAAATCCACTACATTTGATCAAAACCGCTACAAATTTCAAAAAGTTACAGGTGCTTAAAATAAAGTCGCTACATTTAACAAAATCCACTACAAAATAGAAATCGAACTCTTCTCCCTTCTCATGCCCTACAAGAAATCCACTACATTTGATCAAAACCGCTACAAATTTCAAAAAGTTACAGGTGCTTAAAATAAAGTCGCTACATTCAACAAAATCAACTACAAAATAGAAATCGAACTCTTCTCCCTTCTCATGCCCTACAAGAAATCCACTACATTTGATCAAAACCGCTACAAATTTCAAAAAGTTATAGGTGCTTAAAATAAAGTCGCTACATTTAACAAAATCCACTACAAAATAGAAATCGAACTCTTCTCCCTTCTCATGCCCTACAAGAAATCCACTACATTTGATCAAAACCGCTACAAATTTCAAAAAGTTATAGGTGCTTAAAATAAGGTCGCTACATTTAACAAAATCCACTACAAAATAGAAATCGAGCACTTCATCTCTCTTCTCATGCCCTACAGGAAATCCACTACATTTAAGCAAAACTGCTACAAATTTCAAAAAGTTGTAGGTGCTTAAAATAAAGTCGCTACATTTAACAAAATCCACTACAAAATAGAAATCGAGCACTTCATCTCTCTTCTCATGCCCTACAGGAAATCCACTACATTTAAGCAAAACTGCTACAGATGTAAATAACTTACTGGCACTTAAAATAAAACCGCTACATTCAACGAAATCCACTACAAAATGAAAATCCAACTCTCCTCCCTTCTCATACCCTACAAAAATCGACCACATTCACCACAAATTTCGAAAAGTTACAGAAGGTTAAAATTAAACAGGAACATTAAACGGAATCGACCAGACATCATAATCAAGATTTTCAGCTAACTTCTGTTCCTTTTTACGGTTACTAATTTTTTTGCGGAAATTAAAGCCGCTAACTCCATTCGATGTCTTGCATGAAAATTTTTTATGCATTGAATGAATTCGCTACAGACAAACTATCATTTCAAACTAAAAATTTAACTCTTTAGCTCCTCCTCCTCTGCCCTTTGCATGTAATCACTTCCCTTTTAATAAGCATGCTCAATCCACATAATTATGTTTGAGAACTTTAGCATACTAAAGTTTGTTTACCATCTACATTGCAAATCAGATGATGTCTCTATAACGAGGATGGTTACACAGCATTGTAACTCTAGGGAATTTATATCTAATAACTTTGTAGGAAATATTTACAAAAGAGCGTACCGATCAACCGATTGTTTCTATTGCCGTGCTGCTACCGGAGAGTGCCAGTTCCCTGCAGAAGAAATCGTTATGCAAGCACCCTGTGGGAGTCGAACCCACAACAGCAAACAGCGATCTCACAATACGATATCACGTCACGCTCAAACGCAGACTTAGGAAAAGTATTTCAGATAGACTGAGTCTCTCTGTAGTGAAAAGGGTTTATTTTGCATATATCTAAACTGTGCAGAACTGCTGACTTCTGTTAAATCGGCACAAAAGCACAACAACGTGGCAGTAATTCGCTGCCTTACACGCAGAAAGGACAGCTAAGCAGTGTCACACAAAAAGCAGACTTTTAAACCGTCCTCTTTAGGTCTTTGGACAACTCGCGCCATTACAAACTCAGCCGACGGCCAAAGACGACTCGGCCCAACTTTTGGAAATTTCGGCCATTCCTGAAACGCGACTCGTTCCAAACTACCAACTTGACGCAAAACATTTTTACGAAATTGTTGTCCCAACAGGAGTTTTTGGGGTGCCTTTTATGGAAGAAGCGTTAGTACATTTTCCATTGTCCATTATGCATGTGTTAGGAGAGCAAACAACTTCTAACTGTGAATGACATGAGATTATTACACATAAATAAAAAAAACTTTTTATCGGGGGTCTGGACAAGTCGGCACTTAACTGAGTCGGCAACACACCTTGTCGAGACTTTTTGGGTAAGTCGGCACTACGCTTTTAAATTCAGCACCAAACATTAAATATTTTTACACACCATTTTAATTGTGGCAAATATTTCGTATGGTTCCCATCACCATTTTATAATCTCGGCACCAAAAATCTCAGGTTTTAATGCAATTAAGCAACATTTTCTCATGATAATAACAGGATTGTTTAGACAACTTTTTTTATAAAAAAATATAATGAAATTATAATGTACTCTATGATTTAAGGATGAAGGATGCTTTGTTCACAACTACGACAGAATTCTTTTGACACATTTATAAACCTTGTCATTATGAGATCACAGGTTTGATAGCACATCAAGGAAGCTCAAATGCCAACTTTGATTTAAATGGATAGTAATAATTGACGTGAACGTGAACGAACTGGGAATGAATTGCAATCTGTGCCAGGTTAGGGAAACACCTGCACAACATTATTTGAAGAGCCAAGTGTTAAGAGTAGAAAAATTTTAAAGACCCACGTGTAAATATTATTTAAATGCCATTTTTGGCGTGTAAAATGACCCGTTATCACCATAACACATTAATTGTATGGCGTTTGTATTTGTATCCGCACCATAAAAAGTAGAATGGTGTGAGATGTAGACTGCTTTCGATGATAAAAAGCAAATCATTTCTTTTCCTTCGCTTATCTGTGCACATGAGCTTCGGATTGGTGGGGGAGGATTAATAGCAGTGGGCAGCAGGTTTCGACAGGGCCTGCGGCAGTGTTAGTAGCTGCAACTACTCCAGTGTTGGCCAAGAATGTTTCTAACTCGTGTGCTTGCAAAACGAAGAGGTTGTATAAAAAACACCATGTGACCGGCTGCGGGAATTGAAGTCAATTTTTCTTGGGAGGGGGAGGGTGGAGGTGAATAGACATGTTGAAGCCAAATAATAAAAAAATTCTACACATCTGAACAAACACAGGTCGACAGCAGGCAGTAGAAAGGATGGATTTGGAGAAAGTGTGGCAGCGTAGCAGGCGGCGTATCTACAGCACGGAGAAGGTGGATTTCGGGGTTAGTATAAAGCAAAAACTATAGGGCGGAACCGCTACCCCAAAAACGAAACAAGACAAGTACCGTGTTCCAGCTTTCCTAATTCAATAAACCCTACCGATATACACAGATAATTGTTTTCTGTCCTGATCAAATAACCTAGCAAGACTCAGAAAAAATGTGCGCGATCAAGGCGTTAACAAAGTGGCCCGGACAAAAGGGAATACATCAGGGTTGCGGACGGACACGAGGCGTATCTATACATCCCTATCCCGGCCCACGGTAGTGCGACGGGTTATAAAAAGAGAAGAAACCGGATTAATTAGTATTTGTTCGAGTGCCAATATGTGATGTCGCCACAAATGGCCTTCTCAATATTCTCTAATACCTGCCGTTCATATGACTTACGGCTATAAAGTTCAGTGGTCACTGTTCTGCTGAGCACTAGTTCATTTCACTACTTTTGAAAGTGCAAGTAACAGTGCATTTAATTCATGTTTTTCCTTCACACTCAGTCATCACAAACAGATGTTGGTTTATTGGTTATTCGGTAAAATGGGGTGGCCTTTGCAGGCCAGGACGCTGCTGGTTTTTATTCTGACCGTGTGATGCCGCAAGGAATAAGCGGAGTGAATTCAATGAATCTGTACCAGCCAAAACCTTCCGATATCACAAGCAATGCTCTTGTCTGCCAGTCCTCCTTCCATCCTAAAATATCTTCAAGTTGCAATGCGAGACCAGAATACGGCCCATAACGGTACAGCAGGTCGCATACACTCATCACGCGCACAACTCCTTGCTCTGCATAGTCGTTTCTCAAGTAGAAGCTCATGTCTGAGGCTACTATTTTAATGTTATATTGCTCTTAAGTGCTTATATACTTAGTCAAATGAATCTGAGTATACAGGGCTTGCATGTTTTAACCAGTTACATTGCTTGATTTTAAATGCAGCTAAACCTCCAACCAATCCGCATGCTGCTCACATCGTAGCAGTGAATGGGGCGGGCTGATGAACTACAGCTTGTGCAGGAGCAGATGCGCAAAGCAACTAAAGTTGCAAAAGGAGTCACTGAAAACACAGTTGATGCTAGTTTCTGACGGAGGTATCATCAGGATACTAGGTTTTTATTTGAGGCTATTGGTACTTAATCTGTCTGCAGCATAATTGTGGCGAACGCACCGCTATTTCGTGAAGTGAACGGGATAACCGAGGTCAAAAGAAAGGGAAGTTATGTGGAGGGATTAAATTTCACTCTAGAAATTGTGCGAAATGTTGTGGGATCAACAGAAGCTTCCGGACCAGTGATAAATTTGAGGAAACCAAATAAAAACGCAAAGTAAGTTTAATATTTGTCATTTACATTCGAGGTCGAGTTACTTGGTCGCGGAAAATTTTGACATTTCTCTCTTGTTATTTTTTAGCCCAGCTTACGTTAAACGTAAGCTGGGGTATTCCTATCGGTTTGCGGGCGGTGTCCGTTAGTTAGTTAGTTAGTTAGTTGTTTATTTAGTAAACTTTGGTTCAAAATGCATCTCCTCCTACAATTTTGATTCGATGTCATTTATTTTTGGTGTGAGGCATCCGGCTTGTGCTTTTCTAGTCGATCGGGTGATTTTTGAATTTTTGGCGAATTTTTAAAGAAAAAATTTTAAAATGTATCTCCTCCTACATTTTTGACCGGATGTGATTTATTTTTGGCATGAGGCACCCCTAAAGTGTCGTGCATACGGCTTGTGCTTTTTTAGTTGATCGGGCAATTTTTGTATTTTTTGGGAATTTTTTAAGCAAAATTTTAGAAAATAATTCAAAATGCATCTACTCCTACAATTTTGATTCGATGTCATTTATTTTTGGTGTGAGGCATCCCCAAGGAGTCGTGCATACGGCTTGTGCTTTTTTAGTTGATCAGGTGATTTTTGAATTTTTGGGGAATTTTTAAAGAAAAAATTTTGAAATGTGTCTCCTCCTACATTTTTGACCGATTGTGATTTATTATTGATATGAGGCACCCCTAAAGGGTCTTGCATACGGCTTGTGCTTTTCTAGTCGATCGGGTGATTTTTGAATTTTTTGGGAATTTTTGAAGAAAAAAAATTTAAAATGTATCTCGTCCTACATTTTTGATCCGAAACCTCTCAAAGATCCGATGACCCTAAAAGGTCGTGCATACGGCTTGTGCTTTTTAGTCGATCGAACAATTTTTTGTATTTTCAGGGAGCTTTTGAAGAAAAAAACTTCAAAATGCATTTTCCCCTACAGTTTTGATCTTTCTCTCTCTCTCTCTTTTTTTTTTTTTGGTTTGAGGCATCCCTAAGGGGTTGAGCATACGGCTTGCGCTTTTTAGTCGATCCGACAATTTCTGTATTTTTAGAGAATTTTTGAAGAAAAACTTCAAATGCATTTCCTCCTACAGTTTTAATCCGATTTCATTTACTTTTGGTATGAGGCATCCTTAGGTTGGTCGGGCATACAGCTTGTGCTATTTGACTCGACTTGGGAATTTTTGATTTCGATAGGGAATTTTTGATGAAAATACCTCAAAATGCATCTTCTCCTGCAGTTTTGATCAGACATCATTTATTTTGGGGCTGAGGCATGCTTAGGGTGTCGTGAATACGGCCTGTGCTTTTCGAGTCGATCAGAATTTTTGGTGAATTTTTGAATAAAAAAATTTCAAAATGCATTTCCTCCTACTGTTTTTATCAGATTTCATTTATTTTTGTTACAAGCCGACATTAGGGGGTCATGCATACGGCTTGTGCTTTTTGAGTGAATCGGAAAACTTTTGAATTTTTTCGGAATTTAAAAAAAAAATAAATGAATCTTCTCCTGCAGCGCATAAACGCAAGTTAAATGAACTTGCGCAGTAGTCAAATTTAACAACCGCACATCGACGCAAGTTAAATAAACATTCGCATTGGTCCGAAATGTGAACCATTGACGGAAGATAAAAATGCAAACTGGTCCAAAATAAGCACCGCGCATCAACGCAAGTTAAATAAACATGCGCAATGGTCCGAAAAAAGAACTACGCGTCGACACAAATTGAATAGACATGCGCAGTGGTCCGAAATGCGGATCGAGCATCAACACAACCTAAAGAAACATGCGCACTGGTCCGAAATGCGAACCTCGCATCAACGCAAGTTAAATAAATATGCACACTGGTCCGAAAAAAAGAACCGCGCATCAGCGCAACCCAAAGAAACACGCGCACTGGTCTGAAATGAGAACCACGCATCAACGCAAGTTAAATAAACATGGGCAATGGTCGGAAATGCGAACCGCGCATCGACGGATGTTAAATAAACATGCGATCCGGTCCAAAATAAGCACCGCACACCAACGCAAGTTAAACAAACATGCGCACTTGTCCGAAAAAAGAACCACACATTGGCGAAAGTTGAATAGACATGCGCAGTGGTCTGAAATGAGAACCTCGCATCAACGCAAGTTAAATAAACATTCGCAGTGGTCCGAAGAAAGAACCACGAATCGACGCAAGTTGAATAGACATAAGAGTCGGGCATCGACGGGACTGAAATAAACATGCGTTCTGGTCCGAAATGCAATTCGCGTTTCAACGCAAGTTAAGTGAACCGACGCACTGGTCCGAAATGCGAACCTCGCATGAACGCAACCTAAAGAAACAGGTACACTGGTCCGAATTCCCAACCGCTCCTCAGCGCAAGTTAAATACACATTTGCACTGATCTAAAATAAGTACCGAGCACCAACACAAGTTAAATAAATATGCGCACTGGTCCAAAATGCGAACCACGCATCAACACAAGTTAAATAAACGTGCGCACTGGTGGAAAATGCGAAACGTTCATTAACGCAAGCTAAATAAACAAACACACTGGTCAGAAATGGGAACCGAGCATTAACGCAAGTTAAATAAACATGCGCACTGGTTAGAAATGCGAACCGAACTGCGCATTAACGCAAGTTAAATAACGTGCGCACTTTTCAAAATAAGAACTGCGTATCAACACAACTTAAATAAACATGCGCACTGGTCCAGAATAAGAACCGCGCATCAACTCAAATTAAAGAAATATGCGCATTGGCCTGAAATAAGAACCGCACATCGACACACGTTAAATAAACATGCGCAGTGGTTCGAAATGCGAACCACGCGCCAACGGAAGTTAAATAAATATTTGCACTGGTCCAAAATAAGCACCGCGCATCAACCCAAGTTAAATAAACATGCGCACTGGTCCGAAATTCGAACTGCTCATCAGCGCAAGTTGAATAAACATGCGCACTGGTCCAAAATGCAAACCGCGCACCAACGCAAGTTAGATTAACATATGCACACGTCCAAAATAAGCACCGTGCATCAACGCAAGATAGATAAACATGCAAACTCTTCCGAAATGCGAACCGCGCATCAAGGCAACATAAGGAAACTTGTACACTTGTCCAAAATAAGTACCGCTCATCAACGCAAGTAAAATAAACATGCGCACTGATCCGAAATAAGAACCGCACATCAACACAAGTAAATAAACATGCGCATTGATCCGAAAGAAGAACCGCACATCAACACAAGGTAAATAAACATGCGCACTGATCCGAAATAAGAACCGCACATCAACACAAGGTAAAAAAACATGGGCGCTGGTCCGAAATGCTAACCGCACATCAACACAAGTTAAATAAACATGTGCACTGGTCCAAAATAAGCACCGCGCATCAACGCAAGTTAAATAAACATGCGCACTGGTCCGAAATTCGAACCGCGCATCAACGCCACTTAAATAAACGTGTGGAGTGGTTCGAAATGTGAACCACGCTCCAACGCAAGTTAAATAAACATTTGTACTGGTCCAGAATAAGCACCGCGCATCAATGCAAGTTAAATAAACATGCGCACTGGTCCGATATTCGAACCGCGCGTCAACGCAAGTTAAATAAAACATGCGCACCGTGCAAGTTAGATAAACATGGAAACTCTTCCGATATGCGAACCGCGTATCAAGACAACCTAAGGAAACTTGTGCACATGTCCAAAATAAGTACCGCTCATCAACGAAAGTAAAATAAACATGCGCATTGGTCTGGAATAGGAACCGCGCATTAATCTTTATTAAGTTAAATGAACATGTGCACGGTTCCAAAATGAGAGCCGCGCATCAACGCAAATTAAATAAACATGCGTACTTGTCTGAATAAGAACCGCGCATCGAGGCAAGTTACATAAATATGCGCACTGGTCCGAAATGCGAACCGAACTGCGCATTAACGCAAGTTAAATAACGTGCGCACTTTTCAAAATAAGAACTGCGTATCAACGCAACTTAAATAAACATGCGCACTGGTCCAGAATAAGAACCGCGCATCAACTCAAATTAAAGAAATATGCGCATTGGCCTGAAATAAGAACCGCACATCGACACACGTTAAATAAACATGCGCAGTGGTTCGAAATGCGAACCACGCGCCAACGGAAGTTAAATAAATATTTGCACTGGTCCAAAATAAGCACCGCGCATCAACGCAAGTTAAATAAACATGCGCACTGGTCCGAAATTCGAACCGCGCATCAACGCCACTTAAATAAACGTGTGGAGTGGTTCGAAATGTGAACCACGCTCCAACGCAAGTTAAATAAACATTTGCACTGGTCCAGAATAAGCACCGCGCATCAACGCAAGTTAAATAAACATGCGCACTGGTCCGATATTCGAACCGCGCGTCAACGCAAGTTAAATAAACATGCGCACCGTGCAAGTTAGATAAACATGGAAACTCTTCCGATATGCGAACCGCGTATCAAGACAACCTAAGGAAACTTGTGCACATGTCCAAAATAAGTACCGCTCATCAACGAAAGTAAAATAAACATGCGCATTGGTCTGGAATAGGAACCGCGCATTAATCTTTATTAAGTTAAATGAACATGTGCACGGTTCCAAAATGAGAGCCGCGCATCAACGCAAATTAAATAAACATGCGTACTTGTCTGAATAAGAACCGCGCATCGAGGCAAGTTACATAAATATGCGCACTGGTCCGAAATGCGAGTGTTGTTTGAAGGTATCTATGGCAGACTATCCAGTCTACCAGAGATACAAAAATTCTGTTCCCCATTTTTCACGTAGAGAAATCTTTGTATGCATTTATCGGTCTATGGTCTGGTCCGGTGCTAAATTAATTATTGAGCTAGCTCTTTGCCGTCTCATCTTTTGAAGCCCGATATTTCAGGGAAATTCCTTCGCTCATGCACGCTGGAATGGGTCTTATTGCTTTTCGTAAGCTGGGACTTTGTCCTTGGACAAACTTGTTTTTCATTTATTTCTAATTTTCACATTAAATTATTTTTCATCTTTTTTCATCTATAAAAATTGTATGATGTCATCGAACTTGCTCACATAACCTCGAGCAAAGGCTGCGAGAGGGAATATTTCTTTTTCTTTAAAGTAAAGGTTGTGTAAAGGTTGACTAATGCAAGTCTTTTTACTTGTTCGGGTGGGTGTAGGTCATCTGCTCACCGGCATGAAGAAAAAAAACGGTCGTTTGCTCACCACCTAAATGTTATTGCTCTTGAGTTTTGTCATTTACTAAAATTAATTTCGCTTAATTTCACTAAATTTATTTTTAAAACTTATAATATCCAATTATCGTAAGAAACACTATCGTTGCAGAGAAAGATCCTATTACAGTTATTTCAATTGTAACTGCATCAGTGGGGTGTATTTGTTATGCAAGAGAGCAATCATTTGCATGTTTTGTCTTAAAACTGAACAGCCGATGTTCTTCTAAGATATAAAATCGGAGTTGAGTTATTGATATCGTTGGGAAAAATTTGAAGATAATGTCAAAAAAAAAAAAAAAAAAAAAAAAAAAAACGAAATGAAATTTTTGTGGTGAGCAAACAGACGTTTCTTCGCTGAGGTGGTGAACAAACGACCGGTGAGCAAATGACCCGCTCCCTGTTCAGGTACACTGCTGTTGGGGAGGACTGTCCACTCTAGTTTTGTTTATTTTTGAAACTTTTACAATGCATTATGATCGGAATGAAGCTTTGATGTCAGTGTTAAGAAAACAGCAAATGGTTATTGGAGAATTGTTGGCTTAGTCAGAGACATTTGTTTTTGTTTATTCAAACACAAAACTAACAAGTGGGTCAGTGAAACTGACTAAGTCCCCCGCCGGCGTAGAATCCCAGTATTTGATTTTGTTAGGCTGGACTACAACCCTTCGTATCATATTCGTGAATTTTAAAATTCCAGCTGGGCCAATGTCCTCGGGCCAACATGGCTCATTTACAATACCAATTCTTGTTACCACCCATACTACCTATGTGTATAACATTTTGCCAATTGTTCAAACAACTGTAGGCTTGAGTGTGTTAAGAAACTCATTCCAGTATGTAAGGGTTGTGAAAAGTTCTGAAGTTTAGCTGGGCCAATGTCCTTGGGCCGACAGGGCTCATTTACAATACCAACCTCTGTTGGTTACAATACTTCCTATATGTAAAATATTTCAACACTCGATCCAGAAATGTAGGCTTGAGTGTGTTAACAAACTCATTGAACTGAGTAAGGATTGGGAAAATTTCTGAAGTTCAGCTGGGTCAATGTCCTTGGGCCGACATTTACAACACCAAACCTTGTTGATTCCAATACTACTCATAGTTAAGATATCTTTTAAATCGATGCAGAAATGTAGGCTTGAGTGTGTTAAGAAACTTATTCCAGTATGTAAGGGTTGTGAAAATTTCTGAAGTTCTGCTGGGCCAATGTCCTTGGGCCGACAGGATTCATTTACAATACCGACCTTTGTTGGTTCCAATACTTCCTATATCTAAAAGATTTCAACAATCGATTCAGAATTGTAGGCTTGAGTGTATTAACAAACTCATTCAACTGAGTAAGGATTGGGAAAATTTGTGAGGTTCAGCTGGGCCAATGTCCTTGGGCCGATAGGGCTCATTTACAATACCGACCTTTGTTGGTTCCAATACTTCCTATTTTTTAAAAGATTTCAACAATCGAACCAGAAATGTAGACTTGAGTGTGTTAACAAACTCATTCCACTGAGTAAGGATTGGGAAAATTTGTGAAGTTCCGCTGGGCCAATGTCCTTGGGCCGACATGGCTCATTTACAATACCGATCCTTGTTCGTTCCAGTACTACCCATATATACAATATCTTAACAATCGGTGGAAAAATGTAGGCTTGAGTGTGCTAACAAAAAGTGTCGACAGACGGATGGACAGACAAACCCGAAAACTATAGTCCCCCGCGGGGGACTAAAGAGGTGCCGAATAGAACTGTATGATGTAAACATGAAGTCATGGTGTGTTTGCGCTGGTCTTCACTGTGAAATACTATTCATCAGCACTCCCGTTAAAGTGGTTCCTAGTGTTTATGAAACGTTAAAATTAAACGATATGGTTTCTTTTTTTTTCTTTTTTTTTGATATTCGTAGGACTGGGCGATTTCTTGCAAAAACACACATCAAAAAGACAGATTGCAAGGCAATCTCATAAACACGTTCAAAGTAGGTGGTCTAATTGTGTCACTCAGCAACAGCGAGCTCGAGAAATTTTGGAGTGATAAGTTTGCCACATATTATTCCGAGTACAACACACGATTTGGGTAAGGACAATTTCTCAAGAAATATATGTTACAGGCAAATTGTCAAACCAGGCATTCAAAAAGTAAATCAGCCCTTTCTGGTAAACTACCTAGTAAATACAATTTCAGGCAAATGTCAAGCTTTGGAGCCTTGAAACCAGGCACTTTAACTGTAAGCAAACGCTTAATTCGTAGCATTGCTTAATTCAGCAGACTTTAAACCTGTGAAAACTTAAATGTAAGCACCTGGTATACATTATAAATTAATGAGTGCAAGATGAAGCACAGTGAACTTGTTAGGTAGATAATCAACCCTTTTAATTATCTCTTGGAAGAGGAGAACGCTCCCCCAAAGAAAGCGTATAACAGGTTTGCACATGATGATCTGGAGAGCACAGGTCGCGTTGGCTGGCATGGCAAAACCTACATCCTTAACACCAACTTACAACTGACGAGAAAGGGTAAAGCAATTCCACCAGAAGAGCAATAGTAAGTTAATGTTGGCATATCGAGGAGTAGCTATTAAACAGTGCTAAATTTTATGAGGTGACTGATACTTTTCTTCCTAAACTACAAGCCAGGTATCTGCCAATACCTGTTGTAACAGCAACCTATAAATGAGACGAATAAAACTACACATTTTTATTACAAATGCATAATTGAATTTTATTACAGCTGGTACCTATCAACAGAACTTGTTCGGAACATTCCTGTTTCGATACACCAAGAAGTTCAGGGAGCACAGCCCATTATCGATTTATATGTAGCATTGCGACGATGCCTGCCACCACCTGCATTCCTTAGTGCTATACTGTTGGGTGGTGAGTTAACAAACAAGTATTTATGAGGCAGGAAAGGTCTAGAGTAAACCTTGATCGTTAACATTTAAACAAGAAAAAGTAAATAATAAATAAAATAAAACAGCGGAAAGGGCTGAAGTAACTTTGAAGTTTGTACTGTGTTATGCATTACTGGCCTTTGATAACATTAAAAATGCCCTTTTTGGAGAAAACTAGAACAAATCCATAATATTGACAAAAGCCGAGTTACCCTAATGTTATAAAGTAACAAATAATTCTTCTTTTTCTCTTTTTTAACTTGGGATGAGAAGGAAGTCTTAAAGTAAATTTGTCTGCTTGATGCTTAATGTTCCGTTCAGGATAAGCAAGACTACGTGGAAACTGGCATTTCTGTAAAATTGTAATTAATGTAATTCCACAGGACACGCTCTAGCAGCACTCCACTACAATGCTCTTAAGAAGCTTTACCATCAAACTGCTGTCCTGGTGTTATGCGGGCAGCCGAATACGTACAAGACGCTTCTGAACAAAGTAAGTATCTTGACGCCATAGTAGTGATCGCTCAAGTTGTTACAGTCACTTTTATACATGTTTTAAACTTTTATTTGGATATTTCCAACAGGTCTGCTTATCTCTGATTGGGAATCGTGACAGCGGTATTTACACGGAATTAACCGTAGCGAGGACTACAGAGCTTCTTTGTGCTAGTCCGTTTTTTGTCTTCAAAGACCCGATGAACACAGAAGTATTAGCTATGCTTATTTCTAAGGTAACTTCTGCCGGTAATCCATTTAATTGTTATAATATTTTCAAACAAAGAAAAAAAGTTATTAGGTGCTTTAATTAAAAGACTGTCAACAAATCAATGTACACTGATAAAAAAAACTGCTCTATGTTGTGCCCTTTTCATGTCCAACGATCCCGTGAATTGATTTCAAGTTCACTATGTTTCGTATAAATATTTAAAACAAGTTTTAGGTACGTCATCTTTGCTGAAGACCAAAGCAATGAGAATTGGCATGGAGTTGCATGTGCCGCTTTCTCTCGTAATAAAAAAATTATTTTTGCAGGCTTTCGAGGACGGGAAGACTTCGAACTGCACCAAGGAAACAGTCACCAACACCGCGCCGCTAGTCACCTGTAACGGTTTTTTGCTAAAGCCATTAGAAGCTCACGGCATGAGAGAGCTGAGCAGAATTTGTGTGTTGCCACTGACAGTTGAAGCAGAGAGAAACCTACCGCCAAATTTAGATGCGCTCATGAGTAACGCGGGAAAAGGGATAGGAATCCTGTTACGTCTGGGGCGGAAACTCCACTCTCTCCCTGTGGAAGACGCTTATCAAGAAATTCGACGACAGTTACCAGAAGGGGAATCGGGCCAGAGGCTCGCTATGTCATACAGCATCCTATTTTCGCTGGGAAATTTGGTAATTGGAGCTCTGTCGCAATATAGGGCTTTTCTATCACACTCATGCATAATGCAATGTGTTGCTTTTCTTCTTTTATTTCAGTTTGCTGCTAACCTGAAGTCAGGCTTCACCATGGCAGATTTACTCTCTTTTTTTCAACAAACGATCTTGCCTTGTGGTGTAATGGCCCATCAGATTCCAAGTCGGGAATCGGGCCAAAAGCTCGCTGTGTCGTATAACATCCTAGGTTCGCTGGGAAATTTGGTAAATAGAGCTCTGTCGATATACAACCGCATTATAGGGGTTTTCCATCACACTCATACATAATGCAATGTGTTGATTTTCTTCTTTTATTTCAGTTTGCTGGAAAGCTGAAGCTAGGGGTCACCATGGCAGAATTGCTCTCTTTTTTTTTTGAAGAAAACATATTGCTTTGTGGTGTAATGGCTCACCAGATTCCGCGAGAGAATGTGCACGAGAGCAACACTTTCAACATGATTGAGCAAGCAATCACAGTCCTTTGAGCTGAGGTAACAACATGGTTTCAACATATTCGAACTTAAACCTAGCCATTTGTGATGCGACGAAAAATCTGAGAAAACCAAAAGGAGTTTAGTTAAAGTTACTGACCAGTTGACGTATCAGTGGATGATAGGAAAGGAATTTTGACACCTGACTTGTTTTCCAGATAAGCAACTATATGAAGTGATGAGTATATTATCGTTCCATGTTGTAGTGCCTACACAAATATGCTTCATAAAATGAATGCTTACAAAACCGATCCACTGTTATCTCAAGTACGACGTTTGCCTGACAAATAACCGCGTGGGTTGCCGCATATTTTATTATGTCTTGCATGTCATTACCTTCTATTTCACGGGTCGCCTTCTTTCCCCTTGATTCTTTTCTGTGGGTTGTTTGAATTGCCGTGACGTCTGCTTCGGTGTCACAGCTTATAGCACCATTATTGTCATCCTGCTTTGCGAGAACTGCAACCAATAAAAATAACTCAGTGAGTGTTTAATCGTCACAAACTTGATTTCTGTGCCTAAGGCTTATGCAGTTATTACACACCTTCTCGAATCTTTGTTACTAGTTCCTCAGGCATGGATGCTGTTGGGATGCAGCTTGCATTGACGACTTGTTTTCTGAAGCGAATGCTGCTGCTCACATCTCCTCCTAGCAGCCGCAACTCCTTCCTGTTTCCAAAATAGGTGCGAGCAGTTAAGTCGTGTTATACCGGACATAGTTACATTTCCAGTCACCGTGGAGATAAAATTTTAACAGAAATGCAATTCTTGGCGTAATGGTCAATATGTTCTAACCGGTCATACTTCGTTTTGACTGCTAATAGGTCTATTTCTGCTAAATATTGGCATTTCAATAACCATTTATCGGATGTCACAGCTTGACTGACACATACTTTATAACCTTGCCGTCAAATACATTTTGCGTTTGTCTGCTGGACATCTGCTGGAAAACAAGTCAGGTGTCAAAATTCCTTTCCTATCATCCACTGATACGTCAACTGGTCAGTAACTTTAACTAAACTCCTTTTGGTTTTCTCAGATTTTTCGTCGCATCACAAATGGCTAGGTTTAAGTTCGAATATGTTGAAACCATGTTGTTACCTCAGCTCAAAGGACTGTGATTGCTTGCTCAATCATGTTGAAAGTGTTGCTCTCGTGCACATTCTCTCGCGGAATCTGGTGAGCCATTACACCACAAAGCAATATGTTTTCTTCAAAAAAAAAGAGCAATTCTGCCATGGTGACCCCTAGCTTCAGCTTTCCAGCAAACTGAAATAAAAGAAGAAAATCAACACATTGCATTATGTATGAGTGTGATGGAAAACCCCTATATTGCGGTTGTATATCGACAGAGCTCTATTTACCAAATTTCCCAGCGAACCTAGGATGTTATACGACACAGCGAGCTTTTGGCCCTATTCCCGACTTGGAATCTGATGGGCCATTACACCACAAGGCAAGATCGTTTGTTGAAAAAAAGAGAGTAAATCTGCCATGGTGAAGCCTGACTTCAGGTTAGCAGCAAACTGAAATAAAAGAAGAAAAGCAACACATTGCATTATGCATGAGTGTGATAGAAAAGCCCTATATTGCGACAGAGCTCCAATTACCAAATTTCCCAGCGAAAGTAGGATGCTGTATGACATAGCGAGCCTCTGGCCCGATTCCCCTTCTGGTAACTGTCGTCGAATTTCTTGATAAGCGTCTTCCACAGGGAGAGAGTGGAGTTTCCGCCCCAGACGTAACAGGATTCCTATCCCTTTTCCCGCGTTACTCATGAGCGCATCTAAATTTGGCGGTAGGTTTCTCTCTGCTTCAACTGTCAGTGGCAACACACAAATTCTGCTCAGCTCTCTCATGCCGTGAGCTTCTAATGGCTTTAGCAAAAAACCGTTACAGGTGACTAGCGGCGCGGTGTTGGTGACTGTTTCCTTGGTGCAGTTCGAAGTCTTCCCGTCCTCGAAAGCCTGCAAAAATATTTTTTTTATTACGAGAGAAAGCGGCACATGCAACTCCATGCCAATTCTCATTGCTTTGGTCTTCAGCAAAGATGACGTACCTAAAACTTGTTTTAAATATTTATACGAAACAAAGTGAACTTGAAATCAATTCACGGGATCGTTGGACATGAAAAGGGCACAACATAGAGTAGTTTTTTTACCAGTGTACATTGATTTGTTGACAGTCACTTTAATTAAAGCACCTAATAACTTTTTTTCTTTGTTTGAAAATATTGTAACAATTAAATGGATTACCGGCAGAAGTTACCTTAGAAATAAGCATAGCTAATACTTCTGTGTTCATCGGGTCATTGAAGACAAAAAACGGACTAGCACCAAGAAGCTCTGTAGTCCTCGCTACGGTTAATTCCGTGTAAATACCGCTGTCGCGATTCCCAATCAGAGATAAGCAGACCTGTTGGAAATATCCAAATAAAAGTTTAAAACATGTATAAAAGTGACTATAACAACTTGAGCGATCACTACTATGGCGTCAAGATACTTACTTTGTTCAGAAGCGTCTTGTACGTATTCGGCTGCCCGCATAACACCAGGACAGCAGTTTGATGGCAAAGCTTCTTAAGAGCATTGTAGTGGAGTGCTGCTAGAGCGTGTCCTGTGGAATTACATTAATTACAATTTTACAGAAATGCCAGTTTCCACGTAGTCTTGCTTACCCTGAACGGAACATTAAGCATCAAGCAGACAAATTTACTTTAAGACTTCCTTCTCATCCCAAGTTAAAAAAGAGAAAAAGAAGAATTATTTGTTACTTTATAACATTAGGGTAACTCGGCTTTTGTCAATATTATGGATTTGTTCTAGTTTTCTCCAAAAAGGGCATTTTTAATGTTATCAAAGGCCAGTAATGCATAACACAGTACAAACTTCAAAGTTACTTCAGCCCTTTCCGCTGTTTTATTTTATTTATTATTTACTTTTTCTTGTTTAAATGTTAACGATCAAGGTTTACTCTAGACCTTTCCTGCCTCATAAATACTTGTTTGTTAACTCACCACCCAACAGTATAGCACTAAGGAATGCAGGTGGTGGCAGGCATCGTCGCAATGCTTCATATAAATCGATAATGGGCTGTGCTCCCTGAACTTCTTGGTGTATCGAAACAGGAATGTTCCGAACAAGTTCTGTTGATAGGTACCAGCTGTAATAAAATTCAATTATGCATTTGTAATAAAAATGTGTAGTTTTATTCGTCTCATTTATAGGTTGCTGTTACAACAGGTATTGGCAGATACCTGGCTTGTAGTTTAGGAAGAAAAGTATCAGTCACCTCATAAAATTTAGCACTGTTTAATAGCTACTCTTCGATATGCCAACATTAACTTACTATTGCTCTTCTGGTGGAATTGCTTTACCCTTTCTCGTCAGTTGTAAGTTGGTGTTAAGGATGTAGGTTTTGCCATGCCAGCCAACGCGACCTGTGCTCTCCAGATCATCATGTGCATACCTGTTATACGCGAGAAATTAACACCTTTCCAGATCATCATGCGCATACCTGTTAAACCGTGCAAGGTTTCATACATGTACAACGGTACGATAATTGCAATTCTCTGAAATACAGAACTCGAAATTACTTAAAATTACATTAAAGATTCTATAGATTTCAATTAAAAGGAATTCGCATAAATTGCAATTAACGAGAGTAATCGGGTGCCGGAGTGCCGTCTGTGATGTTTTCAAACGTTTTCAGTGACGTCCAATTCATTAGTTTGGTATTGCGATCAATAATTGTATACATGATGGCAAATGGTAAGTACTAAAACGTTTCAAGTAATGTATTTTTTTGTCGCCCAGTTGACTTCTACTGTCGCCCAGTTGACTTTTTTTTGTCGCCCAGTTGGACATTTTTTGTCGCCCAGTTGACCCCAGAGTTGTCGCCCAGTTGACTTTTTTGTCGCCCAGTTGACTGTCGCCCAGTTGACTTGGCGCCCAGTTGACCAGTTACCGTCAATCAAGAGCTGAAATTTTCAAAGTACATCTGGTCCATTTTCCTTGGACGAACCTGGCCCATTTACAATACCGATCTGTGTTTGTTCCCAGGGCTGGTATGATTTAAATCAGTTGATTCAAATCATGATTTAAATCGTGATTTAAATCAACGTAAAAAAATCACGATTTTGGATTTTTTTTTTAATTTGTTGACTTTTTTTCTACTTAAAATGTGTGTCACCAAGACTGTTTCACTGAAGGCACTTGGAGACGCCTTTGTTTAAACAAGGCATTTCATAGGGTACGCTTATTAGTGCACATGAGCCTCCGAGGTGGGGAAAAGGCGTTTAGTTTGGGGCAGCACGCTTTAAGCAGGTAACTGCCTGTGGTGTTTGAAAAGAATCGGTCTCTGGTCGATTCGGCCCTATACCGATTCGGCCCTTTGTGAAAGTCGATTCGGCACCAACTTGGACGTCCTCGGCGTTTCGGCACCAAATTATCAACCACATGTAAACGTTTTCTTCTTAAGGTTAGAATTCACCTGGCTTGTTTTAGCGTGTAGAATGTCATAAAAAGTCATTGATATACAGTAAATCCTTTTATTCTTTCTTTTTATTTATATCTTAAAACAAACTAAATTTTGCACACCATAATTCTGCCCACTGCAAAATGCATATGAAAAGCTGATTTCGGTTAATATCAAGTTACTTAAAATGTCCTAAAATCCAATACAACTGTTTGAATGACAGGCTGAGTAGGGATTTAGTTTGCTGTCGGGGTAGGAGATTAGCATTACGGGTTGATTCCAAATCGCAATTGTGATTAAGGCATGTTCTCTGGTATTTTAAATAGCAAAACGTAAGATTTCAGTGGAGTGAGTTAATTGCAATTTACTCCGTAATATACTCTGTTGTAAAGTTTAACAGACGTTTCTTATTGGTTAGTCATGATTAGTTTTGCAATGTTTTAACTATGAAAAGCTCCCAAAAGGCGCTCAAAAACCAGGGCTAGAAAAAAATCCGATTTTTCCAAAAAAAATCACGATTTTTGATTTTTTTTATTTAAATCTGATTTTTTTGATGTTTTTGATTTAAATCAAACTGAAATAAAAACCCGACAAAATATCCAAAGGCACCAATTTTAACAGTTAATTGAAGACTTGTAACACTCTCTTGTACTACAAAAACATTTATATTTCACAAAATCTGTGACAAATGTCCTCAATTTTCAAATGTTCAGATAACTGTCTTCAAGTTCAATTCTTCATTTATTGAGCGATCGGTAGCAAAACGCCAGTTTCCAGCCTTTTCCACTCCGAGGTTTGTTCAATTAACAATCGAAAAAGCAGTGATATGGGGGGGGGGGGGATTTAAATAACCTCGCTCGACGCGTACCACTAATACTTTGCTTACAAGCACACGCGGTTGAGAGAAAGGAGTACATTGGAGATATCGATGCTATCGGGAGTTTCTGAAGATTAGTTTGCGATTACATATTCACTACAGAGTACTTGCTCAAACAGTCATAAAACATACTATGAGACTCAAGGGTTTCTTTTCAAACACCACAGGCAGTTACCTGCTTAAAGCGTGTTGCCCCTAACTAAACGCCTTCTCCCCACCTCGGAGGCTTATGTGCACTAATAAGCTTACCATATGAAATAATTTGTTTAAACAAAGGTGTCTCCAAATGCCTTCAGTGAACACAGTCTGAATGACACACATTTTAAATAGAAAAAAAAATAAAAAAAATTAAATAAATCAAATAAATCAAAAATCGTGATTTTGTTACGTTGACTTAAATCACGATTTAAATCATGATTTAAATCAACTGATCTGAATCATACCAGCCCTGTGTATGACCATCTTGCTAATTCTGAACCTCAACATAGTGAGTATTCCTCGTACATGAGCAGGGAAACATGAAATTGAACAGTGTACTTAAATTGGAAAAACTGAAATAAGCCAATTCGCACTTTCGGGTCTTTCCGGTAGAGGTGTTTTTTCGACTGCAAATTGTTTGGGATAAATTACAAAGATATGATTTTCTTTCAACATGCACACTTTCAAGTTTATATGATTTTTTTTAAAAACTATTTTACACATTATTCAGTCCCTTTAATAACTAACATGTGAATATGTTTCTGGCAAAATGGAATGTTGTTGATTCTGCCGTTTTTTCCTATCATTTCTTTATATCCTTATCCCAACTGAATTCAGCCGAAACGCAAAAACTTTATGGCAAAAGTCAAAGTGCGAATTGGCTTATTGTGTTCGCTGAGTGTGAAAACAAAGTTTGCGATTGTTATTACGAGTACGTCCGCAATTCCACTAGTCTTAGATGACCTACACTCCTCTTGTGACACTAACAGTGGTAATCTTCTGCAGCATATAGGTGAATCTGCAACTTAACCAATTATGATGTACGAGGGAGGAGGAGAACGAATGGCTACAGTAGATCCAAATTGGTGAAATTGAAAAGACCATCTTCCATAGCTGAAAACAATTTTTATTTGTCAAGTATCGCAAAGCAAGGAATATTCGAGTCGAAAGGGCTGGCAAATTTGCATTCGACTTATTAAGTTTAGTTAGAAGCGAACATTTTGTTGTCACCAATAACGATCTACACTAACCAATTCTATCTCCTCTCCCTCGTACTGTTCAATTTCAATGTGTTAATGTATCGTTGCATATAACATACCTATTATACGACTGACGAAGTCGTTTTCTACATATAATGTAAGGCTTTCATTCTCTCTGTCATCGCCATTCTGGGTGACGTAACCCGAGTGAAAAGCATCTGCGTTACGCATCACACCTCTGCTTCTACCCCGCGGGGGTCTACTCGAGGTTCCCTTGTCCCATCCAGTAGAACCACGACCGAACCCACGTGTCATATTCTGCTGTGGTGCAGCGTTTTCCCAATCACTAGCCATTGAGTTCAGTACATGTGTCACTTCAAATATAATCAAACATGCGCTGATATTTAAACATCAAGAAGGGCAAATGTTACAGTTTTAAACTTTCTGCACAACGATCTTTTTTCCTGGAAAAACACAACAAAGGGATCATTAGTTATTCAAGGAATGCGAAACAGTTTATCACAACAATCATTTGAGTGTAGACCAATCCATGGCTTCCATTTTGCTTATTTGGAACTGAAAGTTCATATAAGTAACTAACTAATAAATTCACTGATAAAGTCTGTACTTCGGGTGTGTTTAAACACTTGCAATAAATACATGCTCCCTTCCGGTCCGGGACATATCTATTGGTACAGCAAATGTACGCATTAATTTATTATTAACTTGCATTTTGCAACTGCAAAGCCTGAAAACGTAGATTATCCCCATAACTATTAGTATGAAACATTATAACACGCAATCCAGTGATAATGCGCTTGAAAGAAATGATCAATAAATTTTGAGGTATCTAAGTACGTATGAAACTTCGTCCACCACATTCACTCGTGACGCTAACAAATGCTTTGTGACGAAACCGTTTTTTGTGCTGATTTACGAATAGCACTGTTATGTTATCCATTGGGGTGTGACACCGACAGCAAGCGCAGTTGGCTATAAAGGAACATGGTGGCAACGTGACACACTACGTGGGTGTGCTTCAAAAGTTGACTAAACAGTCTGAGTTCACTGACAATCTGGCAGAGCATTTAAGGGACCAGCTTGTGTGTGAAATAAAAGAGCGGACACACACTGAAGAGACTGCTGACAGAGAAGAATCTAACGTACAAGAAGGCCATAGAGTAACCATCTTTCTGGAAATTGCCATGAAAGATGTCTTCAAAATTCAAGGAACGACAACTAGCGTCAACAAAGTGAGAAAAGTTGGTGGAAATCGATGCTTCAGGTGTTGAACAGACACCGACGATTGCCGTTTAGGACTTGCCATAACTGAAAGATCACATAAAACTTAGATGCAAGGCTAAGAAAAAGTTGAAGCAATGAAAAGATACCAAATCAGATCATTTTAAGACTCGGCGCAAGACAAATAGAAACAGTGTTGATGAACAGTGTTGATGAACAGAAAAGGTCCTCAAATTACGAAGAAACGGGTTATGGCAGTTCTTCCGACTCACGCCTAAATTACACAAAAGTTTTATGTGATGTAAACAACACCAAATAGCAGTAAAGTAATGCTATTACTATCAGTCCTGAGATAAACAGTAAACAATCAGGATTGATCATGATACTGGATGTGCGCTATCGATAATATCGAAACAAGATTATCAAGCCATGTAGGAAAACTACGACTGAGGAAAACGCCGGTCTTTTTTAAGATCACCAGTTCATAATCGTCGTTCATGCACATTCAAGGTAGACCGAAATACGCCTCAGGGATAAAACCACCGAATCCGAAACGATAAAAGAACTGCACAGTGCTTATAGAATATACTACCTTGCATTCTGATGTGTTCAAGAAATTTCTCAAGTAGCATGGAATTTTTCACAAAATAACCAGCATGAATAAACCATCAACCAACGGATAGTAACCTCTTTAAAATCAAGTCTGAAACCAATGAAAAACGAACCATGCTTAATACACGAGAAATAGGCAAAATTTTTACAAATCTGATACCATCGATAACACCTGCATTATTATTTTTTGACGTGAAATCAAAATTCATCTACCGAAATGCGAACACCAAAGATGAAAGCACTCGAAAATCTTTCATTGTTGGAAAGGACGTGCTTGTACGTGATTAACGACAGAAACATGAAAAATGGACATTTGCTGTTGCCACCAGAAAAATCTTTACCTTCATGTATGAAGTCTATGTGGACAATATTAATTCGAGACGCCAGGTTGATCAAATCCGCCATTCACCACTAAAATTGTCGAGCTGATAAATAATGTCATTACGCTTTGATAAAGGAAATCAGAAAAAGACAAATTTAAAGCTGGTAGCAGAACAGACGTAAACATAGCGATCTCTAAGTTAATAGTTTAACCTATTATTCTTAGATAAGAGGGTGAGTAGGCGTTTTTTCCTTTGGAGTGTAACAGGGAGAGCATGTGCATGGGGCTGGTATGTTTTATATAATATTTAGACACTTGTGGAAGGCCAAGGACCTCGTTTACATGCTTCCCACGCATGTCTGCATCCAATTCAAAGAACCAGTCCCGTGGTCTATCATAAGTAGACTAAATAAAGACGATTGAGCTGTGTAATAATATAGTGGTAAGAAGTGGAGGATCAAGAATGTCCTTACCTTCTCCTTGCAGATTATTAAAATGAATTGCTGTTTAAAAAAGTAACCTTAAAACAACGTTAGGACAGTGACGGCATGGTTTCCTGATGACTCCTGTATACCTGGATTTGTATGTTGCGTTTGTCCGTTGGATACATTATAAGGTATGGTGAATTACTATATGCATGATGACCACAGATTTTGTTTGTGTCTGTCGGATTGGGGTGGAGTGGATCCATTTGACATGATATAGACCACCAGATGAACTATACAATGTACATCATTTTGAAATATTCCTCGTTACATAACAGCATCATTGTCACAAATTGCTTTGACATTTGTGGTTAAGGGAGGTATAAACAAACCAAAAATTATTTTTAAAGAAAAAAATACATAGCAGTACATAGCAAAGACTACGCTACGTACATGTTCACTCCACGTGCGTTACCACGCACACGAGAATGTCAATTCTCGGTCGAGTAAACAGGTCTCTCACGGTTTCCGGCCCCAAGACTACGCTACAAAATCGTACATAGCAACTCCACGTGCGTTATCACACACACGAGAATTGTCCCTTCTCGGCTGAGTGAACAAGTTCCTCACGATACCCGTTGATACGTCTCTCGTTGATACGTCGCCCAGCCCTTACGGTCCTCATGCGTATCACCCTCAGCAGAACACTACACACATCGGGGCTCCCATCCTTCTTATCCCAGTCCCCGACCACTTGCTTAAGTCCTATTATTCATAAATTCAGTCATGTGAAGCCTTCAGGCTAACAACTAACTTAACATTACGTCTTACTCCGGCATGGTTTACTTCCAAACTCACCCGAAAACGTGGCAAAAGTCACCTTAAGTATTCAACACGAGTGTACTAAAGAATTATAAATACTGACTTTACACCTTATGATCAATATTGATTTTACTTGGTCATTTAAATAGATGACCTGTACAAAACGGCCTCATGTAAAGCGAACTATAAAAACTACACGAGCGCATAACCTTATGAAAATATAGAAGAGAATCTATCACTTTGTGACAATCATTCTGAAGAATATTAACATCATGTCACTTAACAACCAGGATTACAATCAGTTGATTACGTTACAGATCAATAGCAGCAGGGGTCAGCACTTGAACCAACTAATATACAGTTGAATAAAAGTGTTAATCTTCCTATTGTTGATGAAATTTACGATCAGATATATACATAATAACTAGACTGTTTTCGCTACGAGTAACGAAAATTACACTTGGGGGTCACAAAAATGCGAATTTGAACTCTTAACCTCTTACCTGTTGTCTTTTAGGCCATAAGGGTCGAAAATGAGCTCAAAATCGTTCTATATCTAACCGTTTTCAAGATAATGGTCAACTTTCGGTTTTTGACTTTGACCATGGCCGAGGAGGTCAAGGCCACCAAGGTATCTCTTACATATTATCTTTTAGGCCCAAAGGGTCGAAAATAAGCCTCAGATCGGTCTATCTATAATTATTTTCGAGATTACGGCCCACTTCCGGTTTTTGACTTTCAGCATGGCCGAGGAGGTCAAGGCTACCAGGGACTCCTTACATATCGTCTTTTATTCCCAAATCGCTCTATCTCTAACCGTTTTTTAGATAATGGCCAATTTCTGGTTTTTTACTTTGCCCATGGAGGAGGAGGTCAAAGTCCTCAAGGTGCCTCTTACATATGGTCTTTTAGGCCCAAATGGTCGAAAATAAGCCCCAAATCGTTCTATCTCTAACCGTTTTTGAGATAATGGTACACTTCCGGTTTTCGTCATTGACCATGGCCCAGGATGTCAATCGTTCTCTAAGGTGATGGTTTAAAAATGAGGATTTTACGGCGTCTAATCACCCTCTGTCAGCGAGCCAAATTTCATCACTCTTTAGCAATTTCGAAAAACTCAAACGCTGCAGCAAACTTAAAATTGCACACGCAAGAAGCTGAGACAAGAAAATGAATTTTCACTGTCAAGAAAGGAAAAGCACCAACGACTGCCCGTACAAAAATTCATACGAGCCTTGACCAAGTCAAAGACTTGTCAAGTGTGAAAAAACCCAAACGCTGCAGCCAACTTAAACTTGCGCATAATTGCTGTGATGGCTTTCATTGAGAGGTGGGCGATCAATACAGCGAGGCTGATATCACGCCAGTTTAAACTACTGCTCTCAGCTTCTTGCCGCCTGTTTTGCAAATTTGTTTGGTCGTTTTTTAATTGAAAAATTAAGCGAATTAAAAAAATTATAGGAGGATCAACAAGATATACTGAAGTTTATCATATTCAAATTTAATCTTTCTAGCCCTAACAGCCTCTGACTAGTTCCACGGAAAAACTCGAAAAAAAAACATGCTACAACTGCTGCTAAAATTTTCGTCCAAGTTAATTCACTACGAGATTTCGGCAAATCCCAAAGACTAATTAAAACTAATATGGTTGAAGTTTTCCTGGAATGTTCCCAATTCATATAAATATTAAATCTGTTAAAAAGTTTACCACAGATTCAACTGTTCAAAACACATCCATAAAAATAGAAGGAAGAACAAAAAATATGCTACATGCATAGTAAGGCTTAAGAGAAACGTTGGCAATAGTCAAGGGTGTAACTTTAAAAGCAGCATAGATTGTGTCGCTCTCATATCTGCTAAATGCATTTTAGCTTTAAGTTTAACTTTTAGTTTAATTTGAATCTGCACGTAGAGGTTATGTATATGAAAACAGTGTTTTTTGGGAGGAATGTGGAAAAGAATTTTGAAACAGCGCCGGTTCGCGCATCAGTGGGTGGCTATCCCTGGGCATGTAGACACACAACAAAAAATATTGAAAGGAGTCAGAAACCAACTGAAAGACGATTTGCACGAAGAAATATTTTTACATAGACCCAAAATGAAAACAGTTTCTTGGGTTTCAAAGAATTTGAACCTTCTGTCGGGCACACTTAAAAAGGTATTGAATTGTATGCAAATTAAAGACAATCAGCAGGCATATTTGAACGGAATTGCCAAAAAAGTAAAATTATACGCTCATACCATTCTTAAGACAGAGATGGTGCGCCACCAAAACTATTTCAAACCCACGAACGAAATTTCTGGAATATGAACGGAAACGATCTTGTTCAAACACGGAAGAAGTTGTGAGCTTGAACGACACACAGCTTTGTATGATCCGATTTTTGCAAACGGCTACATTCCGCTACTCAACTCAAAGTTTAAGTTAGAAAAACGCCATCAAAATACAGCATAAAGCAGGTACAGACAGGTAGCTACAACAGACTGAACAACTACGGAGCATTTGGACAAGAACTAAATATAAACACGTTTAGTTTTCCAACACCCAAACCCCAAATAAAGACATTTGAAAATGATAAGTTGTGCATCATTAGTCTCTGCTATACGCAACATACGGCACCCTTGTATCTCAGCAAAACCAGCCATAAAACATAAGTTAATCTCTACTGATCACCAACAAAGACAAATATTTCGTCCGTTTAACATAAAGTTCCAGTTATTATGTGAACGATCGGACTAAATGTAAAAACTTATTCTTTCAACTAGATTCATGGATTTGTACGACAAGATTCAGGCCAATATATATCTACCCTTCAGAACTATGGGCCGCATATTTTTAAATTTCCAGGGAAATTTGAAGACGAAATGAGCGAAGGTTAAAGTTATTGTCAAGCAACAAAGTGCCATTTTGTTATCTATGGGAAAGTGTTAGGATGACGTAACGTACAAGCACCATCAATCCACCAGCTTTTGCTACATTGTCATCACCCCGTGGAGAAATAGTGTCCTGCTCCTCTCGTGTATCAAGGCGGCGTTGCTGTTTCCATCTTTGTCAAACAGACATCGAATGACGACCATCATATTGTGAATAACTTAAATAGGCCAATGGCAATGATCATGACTACAGAAAACAAATAAAGTTTCAGCAACCACATATGTATATTAAGTATACCAAAGCCGCTACCATAACCATGTAACCTGAAAACTCTGAGGAAATACGCACAGTGAATGCATTGTAGCATTCTTCAAGTTCCTAAAAGTAAACCTTTAAAAATTTATGCAAGTGCAATGAGCACCTTATTATAGACACACTGGACACATACAAGCACAGATCACTCAAAATCATTCCAATAGGTTGGAAAAACACACTTGCTTTCTGTGAGAAACTTACCACTATAGCAAATCCAAGAGAGTACCGAAAACACTTGCTGCTACACAAGGGAATGTATTGAAACGCGGAACCGCTCTTCTGACCAAAGCAGCGTTCTACAGTCGACTCACTGAAGAGAACATGTCTAATGACGACTTCAATAAACTACAAGTTAAAGACAGATGTTTGAAGACAACTCGGACATGTAACTGAAATCTGATGTGTAGAATTCAGCAGGTGCCTTGGAAAAATTTGAAATTTGAAATTTGAAATGTGCTTTCATTGATATAAAAAGAGAAACTCATGGTTAAAAGAAGATTGTAAAATCGCAATGATAACAACGAACTATTTTGAAAAGTTTCTGAAATTTTTGAGCGACATGGTTGCCCTTACGTATACTGTCTTTGACAGACATGTTAGCAATAGACAATACAGTTAAATATCGTTAATATGGGCATGCGTACTCGAGTTACAAGCTGATTTAAAGGCACTTAAAAGTGCCATCTCTCACACGAGTCTTATAATTTTCCAGCAACTAGAAACTAGAAATCTCAGTTTATTCATTTTTAACCACACGTCATTCTCAATGTATTAAATATAATAGCGGATTTGGGCAACAGGACATGGAAGCCTGGTCTGTAAAAAAGATGAAGCCAGAAAATTGTGAAACATATTGCTATTGTAAAGAATGAACAGGGAACCAGATCTTTCTTTCCCTCCTCACTACTCCATCAGATCCGCCACTGAAACATCGAAAACCATAAACCAATATAAAGCCGAGATATTGTCCAGTTGAAAAATTTGAGATTGGTAATTGTTGCCTGACAATACGACATGGATCATGGAGGCAATCGGTTTTTTAGGTGCCGCCAGCCAAAACAGGGAGACGGAGAGTTCGTATGGAGCACCCATCAGAGTCGCCACCTGAGGTTCTTAGTAGCTGCGGCGAAAATTTAGCCATTTGACTTACACATTATCACAGTCTGTCAGATCTTTCGGGTATTGTTCGAGTTGACAAGCATTTTTTCACAATTTCGGTAATTATAGGAACCACTGGACTGATTAAGAACTGGATATAGTTTTTAGCTGGTGATGTTGTTACGTATTTCAGACCTTCTCCTGGCGACAGCAACAGGAATTTATCAAACCTACTGCTATACTGTTGATAGGAAATTCCTTTGTTGCAGACAGTCTGTTGAAAACTGATCAATATGTTTTTTGTTCGAGAAAAGGAGAAACCCCGTTATTATTGTTTAATCACTTGAATCATAATTAATTTGATGGCTTGTTTGGCAGCACTTTGTGCAATGGCTTGTGGTTGCCGGTGATAAAGTGATCACAGCACAATTTATGAAACTCTTTTGTCAGTTTAATTATTCCATTTTTCATAAGATATTTTATTTAATGAGGCCACAATGATCATAATAGGCCCAGTGATTGCGACACAGTATATCTACGTTATAAGATATGAATTAGCATTATCAACTTTTTTGGCATACGGTGATTACCATACGGTAAATCAACTGGTTTGAATGTAGATCTTTGTGGTTAAAGTAAGCACATGTCCATTGTACAGCGGCCATATGGATTAACCTGGGGCAGCGTTGATAAAGCGTTGAAGGTTATCATGCTGACTTTGTATTTGATACTTTGAGACGCCAGCAGCCAAGATAAATTTCTAATAAACATTATATATTTAAATCGAGAAAGAATATTTGAGCAGATAAACATGCTGTATCAACTCCAGGTAGAAGTAGCAGGTCTACTTTATATTGTATGCATTCTGTACCATTGACAATACTTGATTAAAGCGAGTGCCGAGATATTTATCGCACCGAGATTTCTTGAACCCTTTTAACCTAGATAATAAACATAACTATGTTTTTAAAAATGCTTGATCACGAACAGTCAGTTTCAATTTGTTCAGATTGTACTTATTCAAGTTTATGAATTGAGACTACTTGGATCAAAACTCTAATCAAGACCAAAAACTTCACAGAAATGAGTCTGTCTTATTTCCGCAATTCTGCGTGACCCCTTATGCTTATTTTTCGTAAAGTCGCGGGCAGTATATAGATACCTGTGGTACCGAACAACTTAAAGGTATCTCTTAAGTTTCATCTTCAATCTTTTTTTCAAATTTAAAACAAATGAGTGACGCCATGCAGTATGCAGAATGACCGTTTCAGGCGCTTAACAGAATCCATCAAGTGCACGATCACATATGCTAAAATCTCGGTGTATTATTTGCAACCTGCTATCTATGTCGTTTGAATCCATACTTGTTCGGTTTATATAACCGCGGCATTTTCACTCGAGTTTCGAAAAATATGATAAATTCATCTTTGGGCGGTAAATTTCATCTGATAGTTTGAGCTTTTTTAACAGTTAGAGCGAATAATTGCCTTCTTTTACAGATTGGTTTTATTACCTTTCTACAGTGCTAAGTTTATCCTGGTTACTATGGAATTAGAACACGTTGGAATTGGATCAAATTCACATGACGTAATGGTGAACTGTTTAGTAACTTTCATAAAGCCACTGGTACTACGGATTTATTCGTGGCTACTATCAAAAGACTAAAACAAAACTGCAGGTGGTATGAGGCTTTACTGGAAAAGCACAACAAACATCCGTACATACAACCACAAGAGAAAAAGTGATGAGACAAACCCAGGTCGATCCAGCCCAATCGAGCTAATACAACAGAAAAGGGCCAATTGTTAGTAGCACTAAACTTTACTCATTGGAAGAATTTTAACTTTTTAGTATCAGACTTTCCATTGATGTATCATATTACACTGCAATGTAGAGCTGTTTTCACCAACCTCGATTAGGATCTATGTTTATTAGACTTCTAGCCAAACAAACTTTGGTATGAAAATCTTGAATATTCTTGTTTCAAACTGCGGTTGTTTTGCTAAATAATTTCTTCGAAGACTACTTCAGTATTTTATTTTCCCATGTACAAGTTTGTTGAAAGTTTATAAAAATGAGATAACTTTAAAATAAATTAACAGCTTTTACCTGTATAAACATAATAAACGAAATAAACGAAGTACAATTATATATGCATGAGCATAATATTGTAAATCGTGAGTTAATTATTTAGTTTAGTATCCTGTGATATTCATACTCAAAACCAACCAAATAATGCTACTCTTTTTGCATATTCAGAAAGTTTTCGATGTGCTAGATTCAATTTAACCACTATATTTACTCCGTAGCCTTGTCTGTGTCACACGCAACCTCCAAACCAACCACAGTCTCCGCATTACCCATTACCCACCAACATCAACGCGTAAACATTAAGCTTTTATTTTTTTATTATTTTTATTATAACGTGGAGTCGTGATTATATCAGAAAACTGTCAGTCATTGTAATTTTAATAGCATAGATTTAAAGTTGCAGTTATTCTCGGGTATTTGCTTGTTTGTATTTGTCTTAATTGCTCTTCTAGAATAGTGTGAGTTGGGCTTGCATCGATATTTAAATATCGAAATATCTAAGGTCACATTTTTACATTTGTTATATGTAAAAGTATTGAAAATGATTTCAAATACAGAATGGTTGAGTAACATTTTCACCCTTAAGTTACGTGTTTTTTATGTTTCGATGCTTGTAGCATCAAGGATAGACGTGCTAAATTAACATTAACAGGGAACATTTCAAAGAATACCTGGATACCAGTTAAAATTTCTCACAGGAATGACTTATTGCATAAAATAGGATACGAAATGCTATGTCAAGAGCCTGCCGACCTACTGTGCCTACTCTGCGAGCCATTGAATTAATGTTTCAGGAATGCTGTATAAGTATTAACTCGACTTGCGCTTCATTGCCCCAGCGACATTGTCGCTCATGGAAACATACATAAAATACATTTTCAAGGGTCATTTCGGCTCCTGTCTACCATGAAGATAATGTACTTCGAAGAATCTAGAGACTGGAAAATTCAGTGCGAACTGTCGTGAGGAAAAAAAACAAGTCTTTCTTATCTTAGATCACAGTGTGCCTTGTACCTGTATACCTACCAACGCGGATTTGTCACAAAAATCACAAAATCTGAATCTAAATCACAAAACTGTGTAAGCGTATTTATAACCATTTAATGAGTGAAAGTGATAAAAAACTTCAAATCCTTACATTTATACCTTCATCCATCATTTATACATTCATCTTTCATGTAATATGTACACATATCGCTATGCTTGCTACACAGTTATATTGCCAAGATATGTTAATGGTTTTAATTGTTTTCTCACTGGCAATTCCCTGTTGCACAATTGAAACAATTGAATTTAAACCGGTGCTAGCAAAACTATGTGCAAATCATAATTTAACTTTACCTAATACATCCAATTTTCATCAGTACTACACCGCACAAATGTTAATTCATCGAGAGGGTACTTTTTCTGCGGTTCATTTAAATCAAGTTGTCCGTAAACTCTACAGAAGCCTTTTTGGGGTCTAGTTGGTATTTGGTCGTGCTAACGATATCTTTTCGACGTCGCAAATGGACATTGTTTAAGCTTTCAGGTTTCTACTAAACACATAATTTTGCCTCGTCACAGTTTGTCAGTGGTTTGTCAAGAACTTGCCAATTGATTGTGAGTTTGACAATTTTGACCTCGCAAGAATCTTGACGAGATTCTGACTAATGCCTTGTCTTACCATGACAAAACCTTGTCGCTAATTTGTCAGAAACTGTCACAACTTTGTTAAGTATTACGCAATCACGACTCCACATCCTTTTCAAAACAACTGAAAACACGTGGAAATCTTTATGAAATTTCTTAACTTATCAATATGTTATTCGTGACTTCATCAAAATTGTCAACTGGCAGCATTTAAATTTTTTACTCTTGTTTTCAAAACAATTTTACTATTTTCATTCTACTGCTTTCAAATTTTCAAGACTGTTGCCAAGGTAGCCCTTTCTTGAAAATAAATTTTCAAATCTTCAATTATTCTTAGCCATTTTTCAAAATGTTTGTCTTCCAATAATTTTAATAAGTTTAGTACAAATGGTTCTTAGGTGAGTCTTTGTTAAAACAATATTTGTTGGGTACTTGGGTTCGTGTCCCGAAAAAATTGGCGCAATTGAACCTCCTCTAGGAAGGATGCCTTTCTATGCTTTTTCGGCCGATGAGAATGTTCGAAGACAAGGTACATTCCACTGATTTAAGTACACTTTGGGTACGGGCCCATACAGAGAAAAAAAGCAAAGGGATTTGTGCCGTGTTGATATCCTTGAAGAGTGTATATGGCCGTGGGGAGTTTGCGATTATAAGAAAACCACCAAATAGGGAATTGGCGATGTAGCGACCACAGGATAAAAACTACGGTAAAACCCATTACTAGCCACAGCCTTCAAGTCCCGGATAAAAATCGTTCAGTAAAACCTGTTTCCAACGACATCTTTCCAGAATCAGAAAAAGCAAACAGTTAAACCTGCTTGTCGTGACCCGGATGAAAAAGACTGACAGTCAAAACCTTTTAAAATCACTTTTCAGACCCGGATAAAAACGTCAAGTCAGGGTACTTAGCTCCCTTTCTGCTCTCCCAACGCCCTTCAGAAACGAAATAAAGGTTTGTGTAGACTGATTTCTGGCCATAAAAGTCTTAATTCTGAAATAGTACAAAATTGTCAAAATACAACTTTGTAAACTGGAGAGGAAAGAGTTGGTAAAGGAGTGTGGGGGAGGGGGGGGGGCAAACATTTGTTTCTAATAAAAGTGCTTGACGTTTTCGGGTATTCTGATGTTGGCGTGCACTGACCATTCTAGCATGATTAGATATTAATGCTATAGGCTGGTAGCAATGTCCCTAAACATTCTTGATTAACTAGAAATTGGCTGACCACAATGTCCTCAAACAATGGTGTAAATTTAAATGTTCCCAAATCATAATGATTTTGTCTTATATTCTTTATTCGAATAGTTCTGCAGTCACTTGTCAAAGATATTTTGAGGAATTTCTGACAAGATATTGACAAGCTGCAAATTAACAATTGACAATATATGATAAGAAAATGACAAACCAGTGACAAAGACAAATTTTTGACAAATTTACATTATTGAGTTAGACATCGCCAGGTTGACGAGTTTAGGGTCATCAAACAATTTGACAAAGTTTTGATGAACTTATGGCAAATTGACAAGTTCGAAATAACGAGTTTCTGAAAAAATTATTGACGGGTTATTAGCATGAGGAATTAATGAAAAGCTGTAAACTGACGATTAAGGACACATTTATGACGAAGAGTTGATCAGTTTTTATTGGAATTCGTTGAATTGGGCATCGTCAAATAAACAGGGCAGATAGTCAGTCTTTTGCCAATTCAACAACTTTTTGACAAATTCTTGACAAAGGCATATTACGCGTGCATCCGGTCGCAACGTCTGCAGAATAAAGTCTACCTATTTTTGGTGGGGCTTCGGGAAAGAGACATCCTTTATGTCTAAAAACGTGAAATCTAATAAGACGTCTTCTATTTTTAAATTTGTCTTAGTCACTGGCTTTATATCAACACACATAATTTTGCCTCGTCACAGTTTGTCAAGAACTTGTCAGTTGATTGCCCGTTTGACAAGTTTGACCTCGTCATGGTCTTGACGAGTTTCTGACCAGTATCTCGTCACACCATGACAAACACTTGTCGCTACCTTGTCGGAAACTTGTCACAAATTTGTCAAATATTGCGTCACCATGACGTAACATCGTTTTCTAAACAACTGAAAACACGCGAACATTCATTTTGAGATTTCTTGGGTTTTAATGAATATTACTAGAAGTTTCAAATTACCACGACTTAAAAATATGTTTAATAGATAAACCATAATGAAAGTGCACACATCATATTTTCTACATGTTTTGAAATAAGTTGTGATGTTTGCAAAATATTTGTCAAATTTGTAAAACATTCATTATCGCCCACTATTCCGATGAATAATTTCTATTGTGTCCTTATTGACATGTGATCAAACAGGATGAATGGATTAGATTATTTTCATGCTTAATATAACAAAACCTGATAGAATTCTTATTAAAATCTGCAGCATATGCCTGCATAAGTAAATTACCTTGTGCAAAAATGAACCACCATGTGCAGTAGATTATATATTACAATACTGCTAAACCTGTCTGAAACTTGTCATAAAATTGTCGGAAATTTGTCACTAGTTCGTCAACCTGACCAATATGACGTGAAAGGACTGACCTGAGAATTTCAGGCCTTGTGATGCTTCCACCTCCAAAAATTAATCTTTTATAAAGAATACTTAAGAAATCAGTAAATAAATAAATGACATCAGTTATTAAATAAAAGAATATAAAAATTTTAATAGAAAATCAGCTATCGAAAGGAGTAAAAAATCCTCTTACTCACAATATCATTATATTTTTCGTGACTTCATCAAAACTGTCAAATGGCACATTTAAATTTTTGGCGCTAGTTTTCAAAACACTTCGTCGAATCGTTTTCAATTTTGCATGAATGTTCGCAAGGTATTGTTCTCTTGAAAATGTGCCTTTAATTTACTTTTAAATTTTTTTCACGCCAATTTAGAAAATATTCCTCCTCCCACTTCTATTTTAGTCGGAATGGCTCTCAGGTGAAACTTTGCTTAAAAATACTTGGTGAGTACTTGCATACCTGTCGAAAAGAATTTGCGCAATGGAACCTCAGTTAAGAAGGATAACTTTCTATGCCTTTTCGGCGGATGAGGATGTTCAAAGACAAGGTATATGCCGCTGATGTAAGAACACTTTGGGCATGGTCTCATACAGTGAAAGGGGTGAAGGGGTTAGCGTTGTGCTGAGATCCGTACCGCCATTAGATGGAAGTTGGGGGGGGGGGGAGGTGGCGGTTATGAAAAAAAAATGAAATAGGGAATTGGCGATGAGGCGACCACCTTTCAGACCATTCGGATAACATATTACGGCAAAACTCACTACTAGCGACAACCATCAAGATTCGGATGAAAAGACGTACAGGAAAACCTGTTTTTAGCGACTCCTTCTCGAATCACATGAAAAGACAAAGAGTAAGACCTCGACTGAAAAGACTTGCAGTAAAACCTTTGCAGTGATCCCCTTTGAGATCATCCAGGTAATAAAAAAGACGCAGAGTATAAGCTCAGTTTATAGCAGACATTCGACATGGTTAAATTTGTTCCCATACGATGTAGAAATTAAGATAACCACAAGTCAGGTAACGCAGCTCCCACCAACCCCGCCCTTCAGAAATGGGATAAATATTCTGTGTAGCCCGACTTCTAGTCATATATAGATATATATATATATATGTGTATCCAGAATAGTCTACCAAAACTATCTGGTTTCTTATTTGCTTCAAAATTTTGATTTTAAATAATACGGTGTATTATAAAATGGTGTTAGTTTAAATGTTTTCAAATTATAATAAACAAAACACTTTTAATTGCACTTGTATTTGTAATTGCAATTTATCAGCGAGTGATCAGTGCCTTTGATATCTTACACAATCTCATTTCAGCGGATCTGTCAATTTTTTAGGCATAAAATCAGCGACTTTACAAAGCTCCTAGAAAATTTAGCGTCTTTACAAAGTCGCTGTGTGTACCAGCAACTTTACAAAATCGCTGAAATTTTCAGCAGCTTTGTAAAGTTGCTGATTTGACAGATCCGCTGTAACACACACACACACACACACACACACACACACATATATATATATATATATATATATATATATATATATATATATATATATATATATATATATATATATATATATATATATATATATATATATATATATATATATATATATATATATATATATATATATATATAGATCTAAAACCGGTCATAGGGAGACCATGCCTTTAATATAGCACTTAGGGAGACCATTTGTATATTTTTTACCTTTGAGTTTAGAAAGACAAAAATTACCAAAAAATGTTCCTATACTTTGTAGATAATGGGTGTGATTTTTTCTTCTTGTCAAATTAAGTAGCAAAAAATAAACAAAAAAGTTGGTCTACGTATTTTTCTAGATTTTCCTTGGCATTTTAGGCGACTTGGCTAAAACCACGGAATTTCCCGGGTCTCCGTAAGTGTGTGGTTTAATGCTCTGTATATTTGGTCTCCCAATGTAGCATATTTTGCTACTAGTTGGGTGTTTTTGAAGATTTATTGTAAACCTATGTTTATTATTATTGTTATTTGTTATGTATTTGTATTGAGTATAAGTTATACGCATGTACGACAGCCTTGAGAGATGACACTATGCACATATTACCAATGACTGTGCCATTTAGTTCTACTTAGCATGCAAATATGTGCAAGATGCTTCATGTTTCTGGTTAAAATATTGTTACGTGACATTTAAACTCTGTAACATTACTTAGGAAAGAAAAGAATTGAAGTAGTAATTAATGATAAACAAACTGTCTCTTCAAGTTGTATATATGATCGCCTTAAGTCGGTTTATACACCCAGAAATATACAACCAGCAATAAGGAGACCATATATTTTTCATGAATATGTGCAAGATTTTTATATTATTAAGACATAAAAGTGCTAAATGTTATCTTAAATTCCTTAGAAATCATTTTGGTAGGCAAAAAAAGAGTAATGAATATAAAAAAATGGCCTTTGAAGTGTTTTGTATAAGTATGAAGCATAATCCCCTTAAGTCGGTTTACACACTTTATATATATATATATATATATATATATATATATATATATATATATATATATATATATATATATATATATATATATATATATATATATATATATATATATATATATATATATATAAAGTAGGGATACGTTTCATTACGTCATAATGTTTATTACGTCACAATGCATCTTGCTTTCAAGTGTTCGTTTCTTTGAAAAAATGCCTGTTTACAGTGCTAAATTATCCTTTTCTTCAATTTCGTGCTGAACCATGTATAAGCATGTTGAGCAGTTAAGGAAAAAAATACTGGTTGCTATAATATTTTTAAATACATATTATATAGCGGATCTTAAATAAAAATGGCAGTTTTCCCCGGTCTCCTTAAAGCTGATTTTTTGGCACTAATGTTTATACAAGGTATAAAGTTTAGGATTAAATTGAAAGCTTGTTATCAAGTTTCAACAAACAAATTTAATTTTAAACCAAAGTATGTTATATTCGCTATGCCATAAAATCATTCGTTTTTTGTTTGCTGAGTAGTTTCGTAACGTTTAAACACGCTAAGAATTAAGGAGACCTACTTTTGGTCTCCCTAAATTTTTGGTCTCCCTAATACTGGGTTTTTAGCAAAAATGGTCCCCGTATTGCTGGGGGTACACTTCTATATATATATATATATATATATATATATATATATATATATATATATATATATATATATATATATATATATATATATATATATATATATATATATATATATATATATATATATATATATATATATATATATATATAGGTAAAAGTCTTCATTCTGAGAAAGTACCAAACTGTCAAAGTTAACCTTTGTCAACGGAGAAACAAGCGGTGGAAAAGGATGGCGGGGTGGAGCAAACTTCCCTTTTGTTGACAAAAACACACAAACGACTTTGACATATTCTGGTATTGTGATGTTGGTGTGCACTTTTCACTCATATGATTAGATGTTAATGCTTGGGGCTGGTAACAATGTCCTTGATCATACCTATAATACTTGATTAACTAAAACTTGGACAATGGTGTTAATTTAGATGTTATCAAATTGTAATTATATATTTTGTTTAATATTCTTCACTGGGATAGTTCGTCAATCACTTGCCGAAGAAGATTTGACGAATTTATGGCAAGATATTGACAAACTGCGAATTAGGTTTTGACAAATATATGACAAGAGAATGACAAGATAGTGACAAAGAAATTTTTTGAGAAATTTGCATTGCTGAGTTAGGCGTCGTCAATTTGGGTCGTCAATTAATTTGACAAAGTTTTGGCAAACTTGTGACAACTTGACAAGCTCAAAATAACGAGTTTCTGAAAAATTATTGACGAATTATTGGCATGACGAATTAATGACAAGCTGTAAACTGACTAATTAATGACAAAGTTATGACAAAGTATTGACAAGTTTTTGATTGGAATTCGTTGAATTTGGCATCGTCAAGTGGACAAGGCAATTAGTCAGTCTCTTGTCAAGTCCAACAACTTTTCGACAAATTCTTGACATAGGCATATTATGTGTGAAATTCCATGCTGGGCTAATGACAATATCAGTTACACTGTTACTTCCGAGGCCAGGCTTCGTCATTAACGGTTGAAAAAAAAACAAACAAACAAATAACTGGGTGAGTTGTTTCTATATGATGATATCATTTCAAGCAGTCCCCAGTCCAAGGTCCACATGTTTATGTAGACTAAAGTATTTATGTCTCACCACAATCTCACCTCGTACGAAAAAATAAACACTAGATACAAAGCATAGAAAATGTTATGTATTCAATAATATTTGATTAATGCAAAAAATATTAATAATAATAATGATACAAATACAAGACGAGATTGTCCGTGGACAATGCCCTAGCTCAGGAATGATATCGAAGCATTCTGAGACTTCTGGGATCCCAAACAAGCCAGATAAAATCCGGTAATATCGATAACCACTAAAAGTGCAATAACTACCACTCCAAGTTTTCTAAGGCCAGTAATAGACATAAAGGCAATTGATAAACTCTTGTGATATTGCTCACCCTGCAAAATGTTTCAGCACATTCAGGAAAGTCTTTTGCTATCACTCCGATTCTAAGAGCAAACATATTCAGTAAAAAGGAATATGCAATAAATTCATGTACTACAAACTAAAACCGCCCTTTGAAGTCCAGCTACTGCCACTCTGATTACTCTTAGCGCAATGAGATTCGAGACGGAGTCATATCGAATAAACTCTTGGAATATTCGTCACTGTCAAATTTTTCAAAAAAGCTACTCTGAAGTCTAAAACTGTCACTATTCTTCAGTATTCTACGGACAATAATAATCAAGAATAGGGAATACTTGATAAACTCTTGTAATATCGCTCACCCGTACGGTTCCTCGGAAGCCTTCTCGTACCAATGCGTCAAAAATTAATTTATCGCCACTAATTCTACCGATTTCTGGCGAATTGCCAGGTAGGCATTTAGGTGTTCTACCTCAGACCAAAATTTTAAAACGTTGCGACTGAAGACCTAAAGGTTTTTAGAAAAATTGGCTTTTAGCTAGTATTTCAACCAATATTTGACAAATCCCCAAAAGAAAGTAATAGTCAAGTAAATACTTATGCCTGCTAACTAAATTTCAAGACAGGAGGAGAAGCAAAGTTTTAAAAAGTTGACAGCGTACACAGCATATAGGCTTATACACCTTTACTTATTGCTTAAGCCACCACTTCTTTACAAGCTAGGGCTAAAATAAGAAGCGGATTTACTGCTCCATACCTTGTGCTTTAAAATATTTTTTATTCATCATGAAATTGCATATTTATACAGACTGCAGAGATAATGACAGAGCTGCTCTAGCACAAAATGATAAGTAATTACTTCTTTAGAGTTTATTTTTAGAAATCATTGTCTTCCTTATTTAAACGAAGTTATATGTACTCATAACACTCCGCAATTTAAGTGGGAGGTGTAAATCATCAGTGCAATTTTGTACCACTGTAAGTTAAAAAATATAGCCACTTATATGTGTACGACCGTAAATTAATAAAAATAGCCACTTATATCTGTCCGTACCTGAATCTGGTCAAAAAGATATACAGTACTGCAAATATGCTGTAAACATACCGTTACTGTACCGGAAAGGGCTATGACAGGAAAGGAGCTACGACAATACCGCAGCTTTCTAAAACACAGTAAAACCTCATTCTGGACAAACCCTGAAATACCGGACAACTGCCAATACCGGACAAGAATTCTCAGTCCGTTTTTCCCCATTGGTTTACATTACCCGTGAAATACCGTACACCTCTCTAAACCGGACAAAATCCGCCAGTCCCCCCGTTGTCCGGTGTAGGCAGGTTTTACTGTACTTTAGCAGTTTTTTTTCAAAACCGATTGGAGAAGACTGCAAAAGACTGCATCCCCAATACATTTTCTACAATAACTGCAAAAGTACGGTATTTCATCGCAGTGGTACCGAATATATACCGCGAACAGGGAGGGGGGATGTTTGAGAATGTACAAAGAAAAACTGCATTTGTATCGAAAGTTGGGTACTCTCTGAAAAAATATGTAAACAAATACTTTCTTTCCTTTCCAGAATGAGGGGACGCCAGGAATATGGGAAATGATCAAATGCAAAATGCGCCATGATATATTTGGTATTCGATGTCTAATATCAACGTCGGTGTGAAAAAAAACAAGATGTCTATTCCACTTTCATAAGCAACATCCATGCACCATGTATCTGATGTCACGAGCAGAAACGTTTACTGGCCTGGCCTTCTTTTGATATTCTGTAAAGTGACAGGTTTTATTTATTAAAACACATTTTATGCGTTAAAGACATTCTTCCATGACCAGATCGCCTCGATGTGTTTCAAATCTGACGCTTTATATTTCTCACAGCTAGATCATGCTATACTCCATCACCCTGCGTGTCCTTGACTTTTTGAAAAGGCCGATAAAAGAGGAGTGCTTGCTTTGAAATGATATCCCCTTTTTTAAACAAATGCGGAGTGAAATTCGATGTTTCTTTCTTTCTTTTTTTTTGTGGCTAACGCGGAGGACTGAATGAAAATTACCCCTTTTTAAAAAAGAAATTGACACTCCGCACGGACCATGCCTGAGCTCCAATCGCTCCATTTCTCCGCGGTTTTTTTTAACACGTATGGTAATACATTTAATATCAAGTCCCTCCCCTCTCCGGGACACCTCCTACTTCATGTGCAGAATTCTTTTTTTGTCTTAAGTCGTAGGACCGTACACATCGACCCCGTAGGCTGATGGCCAAAAAATATCATTCCACTCATAGAGAATGGCGTATTTCTTTTATTATATACATCACATCAGGGGTGCTTTTGGTTTAATGTGTTTAGTTAATAGCGAACAATTTCTCCTTCCGTATGCTCAGTTGGTGTCGGTTTCTCTACTGGTGGTAGGTGTTTCATTTAACCCTGTTATTGTTAGTACCTTTTAGAAATTACTGTATTTAAGAAACAGTTAATAAATGTAGAAACTTTTAAAATTGTTTTTTCAGTGACTGGCCCGTTTTTCGCTTGCTTCATCAGGCGAAAACAGAAGAAAACAACGTAGAGCTGGAAGTTATGCTTAAAAGGGGGCGGGGTGCAATACGTGCTCGAAAATGCCGCACCCTTCGTTGATTCTATCATTTCCTTATTTATGGCCAGCTAGGCATAATATAGAATAATGTATTTGGTAACAGAGTTCAGGCTTCTGAATGTACCTCGCCATTACGTCATTCTAACCAACCAATGAACGTGACGCATCAGTTTATGTTGTGTGTTCTAAAAAATTAAAACCTATCTGCTGTTGCGCAACGTGTATATTCCACACATTTTGTTGTAATTCAATGGTGCTCCTTTACTTCCCCATGGTTTCTTTCGAGCAATATAATTACACATAAAATTTGTCTTTAAAGAACGTCCGTGAACATGCACTTTATCACGAGCTTGATTGTTGGATGTCACACCTTTCCGAATAGATCTCTTAATTCTGAAACTCGAAAAAAAATACGGTGACAAGACAGTAGGGCCACTTTCACTTCCATGACTGTGATATTTTTAGAACATTTCACATGGCGTTGTCAAATCCATTAAAACTTCCTTGTATGCACAGTATATAAAAAGAATTCGAGTGTTTTTCGGTCAGTTTTAATATAAGTATCCAGATCATCCAACAGCTACAAACACAGATAGAAGGTAAAAAGGTGATTTACATTTAAACAAAAAACACTAACATCTTAGAATTCAGCAAAGAGTTTCTCTGTGTTTCATTTTGTTTTGTTTATAATTTTTTTGTTTCACAATATTGAACATTTAAATACCAAGTAATAGAAAAATGATGAGCCACAAATTAAAAAATTACTATAATTTGAAACGCATGAAAAGTAGGCATGGTATATATGAAAAATGAACAGATGAAAAATATAAATAAATACAGATTTATTCCGAAGAGAGTAAAGTGGAACTCAGCAAACAGCATCACTGACAAATCTACTATACATTGACAAGTTTTTTTTTTCAAGTTGACCCGCCCGGGGGTCCTTTTGCTTTATTTTTTAAAATTTCGGTGACAAGGTCTTGGTCAACAGTCTTCTGGAAGGCCTTCTTCAGCACTTTTTCTGCCTTCCGGTAAATTTTTCTTACGTCAAAATTTATAGCTCTGGCTGATTATCAAATTATTTTCTTTCTTTCTTTTTTATTTGTTTGTTTTCGTTTTTTATAGTTTTTTAGACGTGGTCGGGTTACATTTTTTATTTGTAATTTGGGTGGCCCTTACAGGGGGATAAGACACAAAGTAATTTTTTCCCTCGTTTTAACGCAAGTTCTAAAATGGCAATATCTAACTTTTCGTCTTTTTTACAGAGAAAATGCAAACGAATTTCAAAACAAAGGAAATGACATAAGTGGTGGTTGTTTCGGCTGTATTTGCTCCTCCCATCCCAGACCATTTTATACGGGTTACCCCCTTCCCCCTCCCCCCCCCCCCTGATTAAGGTGGCGTGGAGAAAGAAAGAAGAAAACGCATCGTTCGAATTCACCGAACTTTTGGTATTCTCAGTTGTAATTGATCATTATGAAACTACTCATTTCAAACATCAGTCTATAGACAATTGATGGGCTTACAGAAGGTGGGTGGGGGGAACTTAGTAATGTAGTCCCAAATGGAGTGTGAACAGTTTTTGTGGAACTTAGGCATTTGCTTTTCCTTTTTTCATTTGATTTGTTTTTATTTTACCAAACTTAAACATCATGAAGCACTGAAAAATTTACAAATATACTTATTCTTCTTTAAAAAATATGAAGCGCTTCACAATCTTTGACAAAAACAATTTTTTGTTTTGTTCATCTAACGAGGAGGTGAAGTGACGACGATGGCGTTGACTGGCGACTCTCTCTTATATATACTACTACTGGTTTTCATTTCAATCCTACTGATTTTACTGGGACTGGTCTTCACCCTCTACTTCAAACTGGTAAGTCACAAAGCACCTTTTCTTCATTCCTTAATAGCAAAGATTTGCAATTACTAGAAGAAGCGCGAACGGATTTACCGCCCTCAAACCAAATAGGTTTTTTTTCTGCCGTTTCCTCCGTATTTTCTTTCACCCCCTGGTTATCAGCTCTTTTGATATTTTGCGCATTATTAGGTGCGGGTTTGGAGAAAGAAATCGTGGGTAAAATAGTCTTCAATTCTGCAAGGAAATAATTCTTGTTGCCAAAGACAGCCAAATGCGCAGAATGTCGTTTTTTACCACCCCTGCAGGATAACTCCATCTGGCAAAATACAAGTGTACAAAATCGTACCAATCAGATACACAGAGGCCCTTGTGAACTTATTCGGGGCTCGGTGATAAAAAAAACTAAAAAATAAAAGATAAAAGATAAAAATCGTCCAGACTTTTACCAGTGCTGTAGCCATCTCAACCCGTTCCTACTTTTCTCTGCTTCAAAATCCTACAAATAGCGAGCCATTATACCCCTAGCTATCGCTGACCCCAGAGTTATATTAATATGAGCTTTCACAACAATCTATACGTATCTATACGACTTGGTATAAATCCTGCTACGCCTCCCACTCTACTCTTCGACTACTACCCCTGACCCCTGTAATGCCTTCCTGTCTTAAGAAAACCTCAGTTCGCAAACATCAAAATATGAATTTTATTGTGATATTTGCTGTAGTGAGCAATTACTTAACTTTTTCGGTGTATATTGCCTAAATAAACAACGGTCTTGGCCAGATGAATGCAGGGCGTGGATTCTGCAAGACGCCAATCAACTGTACTGTTGTTGGCTGTCTGGCGTTGCTAGGCAACAGTTCACGCTATACAGTACCTCGTAGATTTTTGACACACCTGCGTTCGCTTGCGTAATAATCTATTTTGAGAGACAAACTGCGTCGAGCTGTACAGATGAAAGGCAATATTTTCATGGAACTATAGCTTTCAGCATTAATGCCAGTAGCCACAGGGCCGGATTTTTGATATCAGATATCACAAAAAAATAAATAAATAAAAGAACAAACAAACAAATAACAGTAAAACAGTAAGAAAAGTTTTATACAGAACCATAAAACAAGTACTTATGTTATAGGTTTCATTTATTGTTTATATTATCGTCTTTCTGTCAAAATTTGATTTTTAAAGGGAGTGGTAAATTGAAACAACAAATGTACAAAAGGACAATATTTAACGTTACACAAATCACTGTGTAAATCGATTAACAAACTTTTTTCTAATCCATTATATCTCCGCTCCACCGCCCCCCCCACCCACCCACCCACACCTAAATGTGCAAGATGTCAAAAGAATCAATATCCAGGAATTTACAGAAAATATGGAGGAAACTCAAAGAACTGCATTTTATGGGGGGTGGGGGTGGGGGAGGGTGGTCAACTGGTTCGCTCGTCTATGCTTTTTACTGTCTCACTTACTTTTTGAACATTTAATAAAACAAAATACGAAATGTGTACCTGGTTTTCCGACAGAAAGTACCATGCCTAGGGTTTGGTGTTTTTACGTCAAAATACAATCACCATATGTCTGATTCGGATTAATGTTTGCCTTAAAATGTACAAGATATATTGATATTATACTATTCCATACAAGTCCGCCCTGTCACTAAAAACAACTGGATAGAAATATTTATAGTTGTTTCAATGAATAAAAGTTGCACTTTTGGTTAATCAGTGATCTTGAAATATAGAGCTCAGTTATGGCAGACTTATAAATGGTTGTTTCAGGTCCACAAACAAAAACTCAAGTTGAAATCAAATCAAGTCAATCCAGGTAAGTTGCTTGTGCATGCGCGGTTTGTTGCACTGGTGAAATATGGTCCAGAAAGAATGTTAAGAGTTCTCAAGATGTCGCTTATGCATATTGAAAATGAACGCCATCAGAAGGCTTTCTTGGTGGCGAGTCCTCATTCAAAGACAAGGGTTGACGTCACAACTATGGTTTAAAGTCTGTGTGTAGGTGGGTGGGTGGTGGGGTGGGGGGAGGGGGGGTGAGGAATGTTCCACAGAACCACCCCCATTAACTTTTCTGACGTTGACACGTCAACGTCTTACCGAACAAAATGCGACCTCAAGAGATGTTGCCACTGATTGTGTTTTCAGTGGCGACGATTACCCAAGATTTCTCTGTGTGAACGTTGCACAGACGTCTACAGTTAAATGCCATATATGGACGCTCTTGGAAAGTGTTGTATAGACGCAGTTGTTTCAACTCATAACAACTTAATGGGGCTCGTGTGTGTGTGTGTGTTTTCTTTTTTCATCTAATTTAGTCACGACTAAATATCATGGCATTCGGTGTCCGCTAAACATTTCAAATAACCAAGGTGATATATGGAAACACATGACTATAACGTTATTCAAAAGGTCCCGCACAAACGAAAGGCCAAACACGAATAAATGGTTCCACAAACAAAAGGCACACAGACAAAAAAAACACACAAACCATTTACTAATTTCGCATCCAGAATTCGGCAATAGAGGGGATCAGAAGGGTCGGGCACAGAAAAGGGGGTGGGGGCGGACAATTCCCCAAATATTCCTTATTCCTTGGGCTCTCTCTGCTTATGGCATTTATACCATTAGGCGCCCTCTAAAACTTGTTTATGTGAAATTATCGTCAACTTCGTTAAAGAATGAAAAATACGTGTGAAAATCCCAGGACCCGGTGATATAACCACTTGTCGCCAGAACCGAATTTCATTTATTTATTTCTATTGCAACGGAACCCCGCAAATACAACCAAGACCACTTTTCTCAGTCTCAAACGCACTTTCAACCCATCAACATTCAAGAGTTCATTATGATTCAATAATGCCCCAAAACAGGCTACCTTGCTTGGAACCCCACAAATAAGACCAACCTACAGATACGACCACTTTGGCCCAGTCCCGCAGGTGGTCGTATTTTCGGGGCTACGGTGTATATACTACAGTAAATATTACAGTACTGTTGTTGCTGCATGTACAGTAGAACGTCCGCTGAATGAAAGAAATAACTAAATAAAAAAAACGGTTACACTGGAGAAACAGTTGCCTAATTGGGATCTTCATATGATGCGAACAAAGGGTCTGGACTGAGAAAGAAGTGGTCGCTTGTTGATGGTCGGCTAAAACAGAGCTGGTGTTTCTTAACAGCGCTACTATGCTTATGATTCTGGAGGCGATTTATTGCTTTCAAAATAAACCAAAACTAAACTAAAAGCATTTATAAAAAGTGTTTTGTTGATAAAAAAAGGGCAGTTATTTTAAAAAGGCTCAAATTACGAAAGAATAATTCTTTTAAAGTACTACTTAACTTATCAGAAGAATATTGAGACATACCTTATATTTTTAATGTGTACATATTTTTATTGGTAAATTACCAATTGGTTTTAGTTGCCGTGGCGGATGTTCAGCGAGGCAAAGATTTATTACCGATGAAGTACTTGGTAGACCTGTATGAACAACAGTTCACGGTAAATTGTAGTAAAATTGAATTCCATGCACATATTCCGAAACAACCTAAGTAATCTGTCTTAAAGTTACAAGGCCAAAAAGAGAAATAGTCTTGTTTCCCATCTCTCTCTCTCTCTTTCTCTCTCTCTCTCTCTCTCTCTCTCTCTCTCTCTCTCTCTCTCTCTCTCTCTTTTCTGTGTTAAATTTGACCTGGTATTTTTCTCTAAAAATAAGTCCCGGTTTCATGAAACTTTTGTATGCCATAACAATCACATATTTTATACGTCGCTACTTTATAGCATTTAAGGACTGAGTCACTTTTTTAATTTGCGATTTTAGTGACCCGGCCAGGGGATGGGAAACACGGTTATTATTTTCCTGGCCTAGTGTTACCATATTTACAAAATAATTTTTAAATGCACAAAGAAGTTTTCACACTCTCATTAGAAAACGAATGAACAGAAATAGAAAGAAAACCGAACAATGTTTGTTCATTGCTCCTAAGAATAAAAATAAAAAAAAGAAGAAAAAACATTAAAAAGGCCATTGCGCATGTAAGACAGGAGTTCTACTCAGGCTGCTGCGCTTTCTTGGAGATGTCGAGTATTTTCCACCAACCAGTATGACTGGCTTTCGTTTAAAAAATGTTGGAACCCTGCAGGGTCTTTTCAATCTCGTTAAATTAAATTTCATCCTTTCAGGTGCAAGAGACCCAGAGTTACAGAGCGGGTTTTGGCACTTACCGTCACGTGGCCATACAGTTGCTAGAGCACCTGCTGCACAACCTCTACAACATCCGGGTCAAGGTCGAATGTCGCGACACGCCATTCCGTAGCAGCAGAGAACTACCACTGGTATCTGGGACGGTAGCGGACGAGATAAAGTCTGATCTTATGATACGATTGGATGCAGGCGTCACAAAAGACAACCAATTACATTCCAAACTGACCAAATCGATGAGCAGGTACTGTTGTAACAACATTTCTCGATCGCACAGTAGACCCGACACTTTCATATCCGCATTCAGTTCATTTTTAACAGTTTTTTTTATTTTGTTGTCTAGGTTGGAAAAAAATTAAAAAAAAGAAGCGCCCAGAGAACAAATCTTACTGGGACTTAAGGATCTCGTGTTCATGTGGCGGGGATGGCATAGGTGGGGAGGGAGGGGGGCATGTGGCGGGGATGGCATGGGTGGGGGGAAGCATGTGGCGGGGATGGCATGGGTGGGGGGGAGGGGGCATGTGGCGGGGATGGCATGGGTGGGGAGGGAGGGGGGCATGTGGCGGGGATGGCATGGGTGGGGGGAAGCATGTGGCGGGGATGGCATGGGTGGAGGGGAGGGGGCATGTGGCGGGGATGGCATGGGTGGGGAGGGAGGGGGGCATGTGGCGGGGATGGCATGGGTGGGGAGAGAGGGGGCATGTGGCGGGGATGGCATGAGTGGGGAGGCAGGGGGCATGTGGCGGGGATGGCATGGGTGGGGAGGGAGGGGGGCATGTGGCGGGGATGGCATGGGTGGGGAGGGAGGGGGCATGTGGAGAGGATGGCATGGGTGGGGGGAGGGGGCATGTGGCGGGGATAACATGGGTGGGGAGGGACGGGGGCATGTGGCGGGGATGGCATGGGTGGGGAGGGAGGGGGCATGTGGCGGGGATGGCATGGGTGGGGAGGCAGGGGGCATGTGGCCGGGATGGCATGGGTGGGGAGGGAGGGGGGCATGTGGCGGGGATGGCATGGGTTGGGAGGAAGGGGGGCACGTGGCGGGGATGGCATGGGTGGGGAGGGAGGGGGCATGTGGCGGGGATGGCATGGGTGGGGAGGCAGGGGGCATGTGGCGGGGATGGCATGGGTGGGGAGGGAGGGGGGCATGTGGCGGGGATGGCATGGGTGGGGAGGGAGGGGGCATGTGGCGGGGATGGCATGGGTGGGGAGGCAGGGGGCATGTGGCGGGGATGGCATGGGTGGGGAGGGAGGGGGCATGTGGCGGGGATGGCATGGGTGGGGAGGGAGGGGGCATGTGGCGGGGATGGCATGAGTGGGGAGGGAGGGGGGCATGTGGCGGGGATGGCATGGGTGGAAAGGGAGGAGGCATGTGGCGGGGATGGCATGGGTGGGGAGGGAGGGGGCATGTGGCAGGGATGGCATGGGTGGGGAGGGAGGGGGGCATGTGGCGGGGATGGCATGGGTGGGGAGGGAGGGGGCATGTGGCGGGGATGGCATGAGTGGGGAGGGAGGGGGGCATGTGGCGGGGATGGCATGGGTGGAAAGGGAGGAGGCATGTGGCGGGGATGGCATGGGTGGGGAGGGAGGGGGGCATGTGGCAGGGATGGCATGGGTGGGGAGGGAGGGGGGCATGTGGCGGGGATGGCATGGGTGGGAGAGAGGGGGGCATGTGGTGGGGATGGCATGGGTGGGGAGGGAGGGGGGCATGTGGTGGGGGTGGCATGGGTGGGGAGGGAGGGGGCATGTGGCGGGGATGGCATGGGTGGGGAGGGAGGGGGGCATGTGGCGGGGATGGCATGGGTGGGTGGGGAGGGGGCATGTGGAGAGGATGGCATGGGTGGGGGGAGGGGGCATGTGGCGGGGATAACATGGGTGGGGAGGGACGGGGGCATGTGGAGGGGATGGCATGGGTGGGGAGGGAGGGGGCATGTGGCGGGGATGGCATTGGTGGGGGGAGGGGGCATGTGGCGGGGATAACATGGGTGGGGAGGGACGGGGGCATGTGGCGGGGATGGCATGGGTGGGGAGGGAGGGGGCATGTGGCGGGGATGGCATGGGTGGGGAGGCAGGGGGCATGTGGCGGGGATGGCATGGGTGGGGAGGGAGGGGGGCATGTGGCGGGGATGGCATGGGTTGGGAGGAAGGGGGGCATGTGGCGGGGATCGCATGGGTGGGGATGGAGGGGGCATGTGGCGGGGATGGCATGGGTGGGGAGGCAGGGGGCATGTGGCGGGGATGGCATGGGTGGGGAGGGAGGGGGGCATGTGGCGGGGATGGCATGGGTGGGGAGGGAGGAGGCATGTGGCGGGGATGGCATGGGTGGGGAGGCAGGGGGCATGTGGCGGGGATGGCATGGGTGGGGAGGCAGGGGGCATGTGGCGGGGATGGCATGGGTGGGGAGGGAGGGGGCATGTGGCGGGGATGGCATGAGTGGGGAGGGAGGGGGGCATGTGGCGGGGATGGCATGGGTGGGGATGGAGGGGGCATGTGGCGGGGATGGCATGGTTGGGGAGGCAGGGGGCATGTGGCGGGGATGGCATGGGTGGGGAGGGAGGGGGGCATGTGGCGGGGATGGCATGGGTGGGGAGGGAGGAGGCATGTGGCGGGGATGGCATGGGTGGGGAGGCAGGGGGCATGTGGCGGGGATGGCATGGGTGGGGAGGCAGGGGGCATGTGGCGGGGATGGCATGGGTGGGGAGGGAGGGGGCATGTGGCGGGGATGGCATGAGTGGGGAGGGAGGGGGGCATGTGGCGGGCATGGCATGGGTGGGGAGGGAGGAGGCATGTGGCGGGGATGGCATGGGTGGGGAGGGAGGGGGGCATGTGGCAGGGATGGCATGGGTGGGGAGGGAGGGGGGCATGTGGCGGGGATGTCATGGGTGGGAGAGAGGGGGGCATGTGGTGGGGATGGCATGGGTGGGGAGGGAGGGGGCATGTGGTGGGGGTGGCATGGGTGGGGAGGGAGGGGGCATGTGGCGGGGATGGCATGGGTGGGGAGGGAGGGGGCATGTGGCGGGGATGGCATGGGTGGGGAGGGAGGGGGCATGTGGCCGGGATGGCATGGGTGGGGGGAGTGGGCATGTGGCGGGGATGGCATGGGTGGGGGGGGAGGGGGGCATGTGGCGGAGATGGCATAGGTGGGGAGGGAGGGGGCATGTGGCGGGGATGGCATAGGTAGGGAGGGGGCATGTGGCGGGATGGCATGGGTGGGGAGGGAGGGGGCATGTGGCGGGGATGGCATAGGTGGGGAGGGAGGGGGGCATGTGGCGGGATGGCATGGGTGGGGAGGGAGGGGGCATGTGGCGGGGATGGCATGGGTGGGGAGGGAGGGGGGCATGTGGCGGGGATGGCATGGGTGGGGAGGGAGGGGGGCATGTGGCGGGATGGCATGGGTGGGGAGGGAGGGGGCATGTGGCGGGGATGGCATGGGTGGGGAGGGAGGGGGGCATGTGGCGGGGATGGCATGGGTGGGGAGGGAGCGGGGCATGTGGAGGGGATGGCATGGGTGGGGAGGGAGGGGGGCATGTGGCGGGGATGGCATGGGTGGGGAGGGAGGGGGGCATGTGGCGGGAATGGCATAGGTGGGGAGGGAGGGGGCATGTGGCGGGGATGGCATGGATGGGTAGGGAGGGGGAAGGAGGGGCAGCAGGACTGTCATTCAATTGCTATTCTAAATTTCCTTCAGAGCAAGATAAATATATTTTAGTAGCAAACTTAAAAGCGTGTGGTGGGTGGGGGTGGCATTTCACTGGGACTTTTGGGACCGAATCATTTCACTGTAAAATTTAAGGAGAAATCCACTATTGTGTGGGCTGTAAACTCCAAACCGAAAGGCTCATTTCGCGCCTGAAGCTTGCATTTTATGTCCCCTCTTAAGCTTGTTTCAATGAAACCTTTCACAAAGCCAACATTGTTTGTATTTTTCTGTTGTAGCATACTTGAGGCCGAAAACGTGACGTCACTGCACACCGCAGTAACAGCGGCAATGGATCAAGCCGAGACGGTTGCTAAGCAATCAGGGCTTGCTGGAGATAGCTGCGGTACCGTGCCGTATGGTCCGTACCCAGTTATACATTATACATTTATACAACTAGGCTATGGGGGAGGGGGAGCCGACATCTTTGCACAGCAGTCTTTGTAAAAAAAGTACTGTAGCACCCGGAACAAAGTCACCACGAAATTAAGACCACTCCGCAAGATTAATTCCTAACAAATAACACCGCTTGTCTCTTCATCACAATACAATAAGCATCCATCATAAAGATCAATGGAAATCAGACAGTCCCCGAAAAAAGGACAACTCCGGAAATAAGAAAACACCGGAAATAAGAAAACACCGGAACATCGATTGCCTTTGACAGGTTCCCAGATGGCCTTAATCCCATGATTTCCACCCTATGAACGTTTGAAATTTGGGCCATTTTTGCGAGCGATATTATAACATCTAACTTAGGAGTTTTCTTTGGGGTAAAAAATAAAGTGGTTAGATTGTATAATTGTTACATTGTGAGAATCAAACAAAACAATAACAACAGACAAACAACGCAGAAAAACACTACAAAACCTCACCGCTTGGTTCTATTTTTTTCTTCTTTTTTTCTTCCTTTTTTTGTACTGAGCAAGTGCCTTTGGCATCAGTTAAGGTGATTCAGTAAAAATGGCATTGCTCTATTTTTTCCTTATTATTTTATTTCCTTTCCTTTAGGACAAAAGGGTTATTTCACAGTAACCGCATTGAACTGTTCCGAGTTAGTTATCGAATGGGAACAAAACAACATCAACGCGACGGGCATTGTCGCAGCTGCGCAGAAACTGTTACACACCCTTCGCACCGAGAAACGACAACCGACACAGTCCGAATTCCTGGCACTGCAATTCGCTTACCAGGAAATGCTGACGAGTAATTCCGCAGCAGGGCTTGCAGTGGGTGCCAGGTGGCTCGGTACGCCAGGATTCAGGCGCGATACACAAACCTACATGTCACTGACAGACCCTGGCGACGGTCACGTGATGGGGACAACCAAGCGATCTGATTGGATGCGTGGAGCCATAATACACGTGGAACATCTAGAAAGGCCCAAACACGACCCGAGAAATAAAATAGAATCCTACCGCATACCTTCCATCTTGGATTTCTGTAAAGTACGCCTGCACGTCGGAGACATTGCACCAACGACCAGTTTCATGGGCAGAAGGGTGAAGGATTCCGATGATGGCGATTTTGAGAGAGACTTCGTCAAGATTGTTCACCTCACAGCTGCTGCATGTTCCGCAATGTTTCAAAATGGCGCCGCTGAATGTAAGATAGCTATGGAAGGCTTAACAACGTCTCAAGCCGTACGATACATGCGTGCCCTGGCTGGACAAGTCATTCGCTCTCACAAACAACTGCTCTCCGCTGCCTGGAACCTCAACCAGACGATCGTTGATGACGTCACTTCGAGACAAAATGGGTACGCCACTTCCGAACAGCATGATGACGTCACTTCCGCGAAGACGATGACGCTTGACACACGCATGGCTATAGCCCGCAGAGCGATTGAGGTCACGTGCCTGGGCGGGTTTGACAAGGTCACGTGGGACGGCGCGAGTGACACGTACCCGTCACAATGCATCATGTACCAGCTTTCAGAAGAAGATGCCCTCAGCCTTGTGCATGGCGCACACGAGAGGGGTAAGGCTTCCTTCGTAATTTCAAGGATCGGGGTAAATAATTCGATTTATCACCTTTTCGGAGGGAATGGATGAATTCAATCATTTGCTTTCTTTTACCGGTGACTAATGGTGTTTCAGAAGTTATTGCCCCATTGCTGATAGGGTGTTCAATGGTGGACAGATAAATTAAATAATAGCAAGCACAAATTTAACATTTTAAAATTTTACGCTTTTTATGAAAAAAATATTAAAACGTCTTCATAGAGCTATATTTGGGATTCGCGACTTTAATTTAAGCAATACATTTTTTCGTATAAAGATATTTAAAATAATTTGCCGTACATTTCTGTTGGCTACAGGATTGCTGACCTACTTTTCAAGCGGTTTCAAATTCGCTGAAATTCAATTGGCTATCTTCTCGGGTGTTGATGGAGTGGGCATAGGTGGCGCTCAGGTGCTACGCTACATGGATAAACAAAGCGGCATGCATGGCCCTTATATGGAAGAAAACATCACTCGAATCCTGACCGCTAGAGACACCGCAGCGGCGTCCACCAGAGGGCGAGGCGTTCATCTGCTCTGTCGTCTGGACACCATGTTCTTTGAAGGATCCATAACACGTGAAGAAAACGAGAAAAGACTTGCTCTTTTCCAAGCTCTTAAGGTCAAAAATGAAGAACAAATATCGGCGTTGTTAAATGACTTGAATTACGTCATGGAGATGTCTCACGATGGGGAAAATCCAATGCTTGGAACAGCGCGGCGGCTGTTACAAGCAACAGACACGCCGCTGTTGAAATCATCGTGCAACGGCGAAGTACAGTGGCAGTCATTGCTGGGGAGACTGCGCGTCCATTTGCTACAAGGGAACGAAGGCGGTGTCTTTGAAGAGTACATTTCTAGCGTGTGGACATGTTTTCGTGAAAAGTACCACCGTGAGGTTTGCAAGATCATCCCTCGTCATTCTACGTCGCTGCTGAGAAACAAACATTTCAAATAAATTGGGTTGACAATATTCACTGACTATTCCTGTTCCAAAAATACACTTACTTTGTAACACATTTTCGTATAAGATTAATCGTTATTTACCAGACCACGCTTTGCTAAGAGGCGTTGAACAGCCTTTCCTTCACTACATCCCGCACTCCTTTTGTTGCGCGAAATCGGTTGTCTTTCTGTGCAAATATGGAGTGACTCGATGGTAAAAATTTGTATACAAATAGAGCCCGGAAAGAGCTTACAATTTGCGCTTTTTTAGCTTTTCCGGAGGGTAGGGCCGGGGGGGGGGGGTTGGAACTTGCCAGTATTTAATATGCTTGAGCAAAATAATGGTGTAAATTCGTTCAACAGATCTGTGGAGGATAAAGTTTAGTCAGTGTTTTTTCGTTAGCCGGTATTTTCGACATTCGCTGGCCATGGAACACAGATAGCCAGTTAGCTGGTGACCTCGTTATTGGTTGCAATATTGGTCAGGAGCTATCCATGAATTCCGCATGCAGAAATATCCAGATTTTCAGTCCTCCCCCCTCCCCCTTCCAGAGGCGCAAAATTTTTCGCGTCACCCTTGGTTATAACACTACCGAACGCATAGCCCCATCACAACCTGCGTACATATTTATTCCACTGTTGCCGTTTATGTGTCGGTTGTCCGATGTCAGCTTCATTTATTTGGAACTATAAATGACGAAAGTCAAACATGATTTGACGGATTTCGTTTTTGTATTGGATTTTAAACAGATTAACTAAACCATTATTTGTTTGCTGTTTATTCGCCTTTATCCAAAAAAAAAAAAACGTCGTGCGATGTACAAATTTTGCTAAATATTATACATTTATTCAAATGTTATTGTTATTTTAATCCGGACATTTAAAATAATACAGATATTTTGTTTTGAAAATTTGATTTACTATTTATTGAAGGTGTTCTATTTATAATCAGCTTGAGTGTTTTTCTTTTAGCATCGATTTAACAGACGATAATAATAAAACATTAACTTGTTTTGCTTTTAGTGTTTCGTATCTTTCATTAAAAATAAATAGACATTCCGTTTACCCCGTATCAAAAGTTTTCAGCATTGTCGACACTTTGTGCGCACCCAGTCATATTAAGTACAAATGAGTCACTGTCATCCCTCTTCAACCAACCTAACCAGGCATCAGTTAAGCGAATCCTAAGCATATCCGTTATATGGAAAAAAAAACATAAATGTCGAACAAACTCTGTTCAACGTTTATATGACAAAAACACCTACCGACATTCATTTGCAACCAAAAACGAACCAAATATGTAATGCGCTCCCTCCCCGATGAGCCACTTTATATTTCCTCACTGTGTCAACAACAAAAAACATAGGCATCGGAGATGCAGAGCCCTCAGCCAATAGCGGTTACATCACTGTGGTCCAGTTAATCTTTTGAAATACCGCCCGGACAAAAACTAGGTGCAACGGATGGAGCAACGAACGGGTGCTTGCACATCTACACTATATATACTTTCTTCCAGTACGGTTTGGTTAAGATCCGAAGAAAAGTTTTTGAGATATCGCCCGGCCAAGAAAAGTTTAACATGCGACAGGCGGACAGACGAACAGACATGAGACAAATTGAACCCCCTGTTGCACATTTGCACTATATATACTTCATTCCTGTAAGGTTTGGTGAAGATCCGATGAATAGTTTTTGTGATATAACCGGACAAGAAAAAAATTAAAGTGCGATGAACGAACAGACGGATAGATATGAGACAAATTAAACCCCCAATTGCATATCTATATTATATATACTTTCTTCCTTTAAGGTTTGGTTAAGATCCGATGAATAGTTTTTGTGATATCGCCCGGACAAGAAAAAAGTTTAAAGTGTGACGGACGGACACGGAAAAACTGAACCCTCACTGCACATCTACATTACATATACTTTTTCCTGTAAGGTTTTGTGAAGCTCCGATAAATAGTTTTTGAGATATCGCCCGGACAAAAAAGTTTACGGACAGACAGACGGACGGACGGACCCGCGACTATGACTTCGGGCGATAGCCCCTAAACTGGCGTTCGACATAGGTTTTTGACTCGAACGAATATGGCTTCGGGGGAATGAGACGGACAGACGGACGGACAGACAGACGGACGGACAGACCGATAGCAATAGCCTTCAGCCAAAAAAAGTTACAGCGACTTAAAATTGACATCAGCAAGCCTTTCCTGTTACAAGTCCACATACAGTCACGTACCATAAGTTTTCGTAACTTTCAAAATGGCCACGCGTATGGCGTTTAAATGGCTTGCAATTCAAACTTCGTTTAATTGCTTAACAACACAGTCTTTACCTCCATATTTGATGAGATGGCCTTTCATTTTCATCACCTCCGCTAAACGAGCTGGAATAGTACTGTAAAGCGCTTGAACTGTCGTTACATCAATATTTTCCCACACCTGTCGTTGAACAGTTTTGGACCTCTCGATTGAAGATTAACCACACATTCCCTATAATATTCAAATCAGGCAACTGTGCCGGCCAGTCTGATGTGTGAATCTTGTTCTCTTACAGATAATTTTTCACAATTCTTGCTCGATGAACTGGAGTATTGTCATACTGAAAAATAAAATTTTGATCCTGGAAGTGCTGGGCAAGCACAGGTCAAAGGTTCTAGTCTTAAGAAAGCGATATATTTCTGCATGTTTATATTACCTTTGACGTCAGAAATTGTTCCAACACCACTGTATGCTATGCACCCCCAGACCATTAAAGTCTGCCTCGATTTTCTACACTTTTAAATTATTCGAATTTTTTTCAAAAGACTAAATATCGTAGTTCTTGGTATGTTGTATATTTTTGCAAGTTCTGAATTGTTTTTGCTCATTCGATAACCTTTCATAATTTTTTCTTTTATTTCTTTTGCTAATTCTTTTCGGCAGGAAGCCATTTTATAACTGAAAATTTTGCATGAAAATAAAAGTAAAACGTCATTATAAACACAGTGCGAGAAACTACTATCGATTTTCTATAGTAACTGTTAAAATTACCTCACAATACCCGTTCAATGTTTTTTTTTCAAAGGGACCTAAACTAAGACAGCGCTTAACACCTAACGAGCTCTTCAATGTAACGAAGACTTCTGCAAAGCGACTGTAGATGTCGAACTGGTTGTTGTGAAACTCTAGTTTGTTTACTTTTTTGGCCGCCATTTTGGTGTACTACAAGTGCTTTTTCTCTCTTTGCAAGACCAAATATAAATTCAGTTTACTCCATTGATATCTGGAATTTGTTTTTATTTGAACAATCTGGAGTATGTTTAAGGCCATCACTTTGATGGAAAAGTTCTTGGACAGGGTGACAAGCTTTCAATCTTGAGTTACAGCAGTTTAAATTTGGTCTTGCAAAGAGAGGCGGCCAAAAAAGTAAACAAACTCACGATTTCGTCACAGATTTTTCAACCAACTGACAGTCTACAAGCCAACATTTTCTGGTATTTCCTTTTTTCCCAGTGGTAAACCTTGCAGAGTATCGTCTTTTCATGTGTCTGTTTAAGGCCTATTCATTTTGCTCTAGCCAAAAGTCAAAAACCGTCAGGCAATGTCTTTTTCTGTCTTACCAATAGATATTTTTCTCCTTTTGACTTACGTCTTAAGCCCTTCAGGTTTAAGGAAAACGTCTTAAGGCTTGAGGAAAAGTTTTTAACTAGCGCAAAAAGTTACTTATCAGATGACAGTCACTTATTTTTATTTTACAATATATCAATATATGTATAATGAAATAGGAACACTGCCTCTTAATGCATTACACCAACAAGAACATTTTGAAACGCAGTAGTTAAAAAAATTACGTGCTCGTAGTGGTGAATGTGATGACGTAAGCTATACCATTAAGTGGCAGAAAATGCGCGTCTTAGGATATTTGCCTTATGTCCTTTAGCGAAACGCCTTAAGTCCTCAAGGGCAATTCCTTAAGCAAAATTTGTCCTTGAGAGTTTGCCTTATGACTCCTGACTTTTGGCTTAAGCAATGAGAACAGACCTTCACTGACAGAGACGGTATAAGGAAAACAAGGTTATGCTCTTGTTATCTTCTTTGGTAGACTTTCCCAGTGTGTTTAATGACATAGAATATACTTTAGAATATTGCTGTCACTTTACTTTTAAAACAACTGGTATAAAATTATTCGGACGGATGTGCTTATTTAACAGCGGTAGCTATAACACAGGGAGTTAACAAGCGGCAACTGTCTTGATTAAACCATTGGTTTTAAATATATAGCGTGCCCATGCACCCCTTGTAGCGTCGCTAGCTTTGAGAACCTTACAAATACAAATCAGGGGTTGGGATAAATTGATTTTATTTCATATAAAATCGTATTCAGTTAGAACGATTTACATTACAAAAATTTGATATGTCTGCACACTAGATGTACACAGGTATATATCTATAAATATTTAGAAACAGCGAGCATATAGTTTATTTAGATACGCGAACAGCAATGGGGTGGGGTGGGGGAGGGGGAGGGGTACAAATTTTGAAATTTGAGAGCAATATTTTTTTGTGTTAACGCAAGCGCAGCTAGGAAAGTTCTGAATTAATTGCTCTGAGCAGAAAGTGGGGGAGGCCGGTGCTGTTCTGTAATCGGCCAATAAGGTTTGAGGTATGTGTGTGTAGAGGAGGGGTAAGGGAGACTCCCGTCGCCGTGGAGTCTAGAATACCGGAGTATCTCAAGAGCAAATATTAAAGTGACACAACTGCCGCCCCTAAGTCTGAGACAGAGCACGCTGATCTCAATTCGCCACACCCGCTATTCTAGAGTGAGATCCTAATTTCTTGCTGACTTGTTCGGGAAGTTTGCCATTTACTTTAGATTCTTAGAAACCTTTAAAAATGATAAAATTTCCTTTTAATATTTATTATTATTTCTGGTATGAAAAATATTTAAATAAACTCATGAATGCACTTAGAAAAAACTGTTTTGATTATACATTGCTCAGCTATGCAATGTTTATTCATAAAAATTAACGCAAATTTTATGATTATTAGATAGAAATTTTACAATGTAAAATTTTAAAATATATGCAGGTCAGATTTGATGATTTGCAACTTTATTTGTTCTTTTCATGTGATTTTTTTTCAAGCTCAGATATTAAATTAAAATATAGGAATGATTTTTTTCTCGGGTTTATTATCCAAACCAGTGCTAAAATTTTGTATGTCTCACCCGTTTTCTAGCTAGCTCGATTCGATAAAGGGACAGTCATGTCAAGTAGCATTGTGTTCGTTCGTATTAATTGTTTCAAGCTTAAGCCAGTGTATTGCTGAATTTCACAATGCAATATTTTTAGCAGTTCTACATGTCAATACAGTCGTGAATTTCTAGTATTGATAAAGAACGGTACCTCATGGTAATATATGCCTGGTGTAACTAATATACACCACGACAGCATTTGGATCGGGTTTTTGTAAATATGAATGCTCTCTGTGATTTAAGGGAAATTGTTGTGTATATGGGTAGCCAGTGAAGTGAAGTTATGAAGATCTTGTGGAGAAGTACGATGCAGAGGATAGTGAAAAGAAGATACGGAAAAGTGAGATTTTGCTAAAGTTGACTGCTAAATCATGGCATTACTGATCGAACGACTGGAGCCCTTTGACGAGACTGCTGGTAGACTGGAAGCTGTACAAAGTGAGGCTAGAGCAGTATTTCACTGCCAACGACGTGGCCGACGAGAAACAATTGCTGCGACTCTTAGTATGATTGGCGGGAAAACCTATTTCGTGTCCTCAAGAAGTTGAGTGAGCACTGCGAATTCGGCGAGCGTCTGGCAGAACATCTCAGATATCAACTGGTATGTGGTATAAAGAGCAAAAAGGTCCTGAAAAGATTGTTATCGGAGAAGAATTTGACCTACTAGAAGATCCATGAGAGAGCCATCGCCATGGAAATGGCTATGAAGGATGTATCAGAGATCAATTAGCATCGGCAAGTGTTAACAAGTTGCTGAGGGCAGCTGGAAATCGTTGCTTCAGGAATGGCCATGATCAAGAGGATTGTCGTTTTAAGGACGAGAAATGCCACAACTTCGGTAAGAAAGACCACATTAAGAGAAGATGCAAGGTGAAGAAATCCAGTAAGTCATTTTCTGAAGGCAAAAAGACCGGGGCAGACCAGAAGAAACAACATAAGAAGAAACTTTTCTGTGCTGACGACGATGAAGTGACCACTGAAGGTGAGGAATCTAATTGCGACAGCACTTCCTGTTCAGATCTCGGCTGTAAACAACACTATCGAGAAGAAACGTGCATCCATTACGATCAGTCCTAAAATAAACGTAAAGTTATCAAAATGGAGCTTGATACGGGATCTGCGCTTTCGATAATATTGGAAAGGCATTATCAGCGCCATCTTGGTAAATCACGGCTGCGGAGAACAAACGTTGTTTTAAAGACCTATACTGGAGAATGTTTAAGGCCAGAGGGATACGTTGATGTTCTGGTGGAATCGACGGTAAGGAACATCGTTTGCGGCTGTATATTCTTCACGGGGGAGGTCCACCTTTGTTCGGTAGAGATTGGCTCCGACACATCAAGTTAAACTGGCGCGAAATCAAGTTCATACTGATGACTCAAAGTAAGAAGAAACTAGACCATCTTCTGAAAAAGTACAGTGAGTGTTTCGGCAAAGACTTAAGTGAGCTGAAAGGAATAACTGCGGAGTTGCACCCCAAGGAAGGAACAACCCCTAAAACCCAGACAGGTCCCATTTGCAATTAAGGACAAGGTCGACAAGGAATTGGACAACATGGTGAATAAAGGAATCCTTTCATCGGTAGAATGGAGTGATTGGGCTGCACCCATTGTCCCAATTCTGAAGAAAGACGGTTCTGTCAGCATATGGCGATTTTAAGGTTACTGTCATTCCATAGCTCAACGTTGAGGCGTACCCATTGCCTACGAGAGCATATCAGCAACATTGGCAGGCGGAGAGAAAATTTTAAAGACAGACCTCAGACGTATCTTTAAATGGTAGTGGACAAGGAATCGAGAAACTACCTGACTATCAACACCCAGAAAGGACTTTTTGTTTTCAACCGACTGGCGTATGGTATTTCCCAAGCTGCATCAATTTTGCAACGCGCAATTAAACAAGTTTTGAAAGGTATCAAAAAACGTGCAGTGTATTTTGGACGATATGATAATCAACGGTTTAGATGATGACGATCACCTACGTATCCTCGAGAATGTGTTTAAACGATTAATCGAATACGGCCTCACAGTTTTTAGCCTCAACACATGTGACTTTTTCAAAGATTCCAAGACCGAATCCACAAGACCGATTCAAAAACCAAGGCAGTAACAGATGCGTCAGCTCCAAGAAATGTTTCTGAATTACGAAGCTGGGCCGCCCTGGTGAACTACTACCACCGCTACCTACTCAGATTGTCTACAATGTTACTTCCATTGCATCAGTTGCTCCAAAAAAATCAGAAAAGGCTATGGACAGGCTCATGCAAAACAGCCTTCAAGAAAACGAAGATCTCATCACATCTGATCTCGTTTTAGCACATTATGATCCGAAATTACCGCTTCGACTGCACTGTGACACGTCATCAAAAGGTATTATTTCACATATCTAGCCAGATGGAAGCGAGCGCACCATTAGCTTTGCATCCCGGGTAGTGTCAAAAGACGAACAAAATTATTCTCACATCGATCGAGAGGTCTTCAGCATTGTTTGGAGCATCAAGAAATTCAACATGTACCTGTTTACTCTGATTACGGACTGTAAAGTTTTCGTTTCTATCTTCAATCCCAAGAAAGACTTTTCAACAACTACAGCTTCGCGAATGCAAAGGTACGCCATTTTCCTTACTGGCTATAAGTATGAAATTGAATACCGAAAGACAAGTGAACACGCCAACACTGACGGTTTAAGTAGACTACCCCTACCGGTAAGCCAGAAAAATTCATCAGAAGAAAGAGCAATATTTTACGCTGCCCTACTCAACAACTTATCGATTTTATTCAAGCAAATTGCACAGACAACATAAAAAGACCAGGTACTGTCACGCGTTAACGAATTTACAAGAAATGATTGGCCCACAAGAGTTGAAAAAATCCTTCCCTTTATCATTCACACGAATCAGCATTATCCATTTCACAAGAATGTCTGCTCATTGGAAACAGAGTTGTTATACCGGAAAAGTTTCAGAGAACCTGCAAGAACTCCATAGTGCCCATTCTGGTATGGTGAAAATTGAAAAAATTGGCTAGATCGTACATTTGGTGCCCAGTATCGACAAAGATATCGAAACGCAAGAGATATAGCGCCCAAGTTGCTTAGAGGTAAGAAAAATTCTAACAGGAGCTACCGTTCACCCCTGGTTCATCCATGATAAGGATCCACATTGGTTTCGCAGGAAACCTTTTCAAGGTCATATGTTCATGATAATGGTCGACGCACACTCCAGATGGCCACAAGTACGGATCATGGAAAAAATCACTGCCCCGGAAGCTGTCAAAGTACTTCAAGAACTGCTTAGCTTCTATGGAATTTGTGATGTTATCTGTACTGACAATGGTACCGTATTCCATTCAGAAGCCTTCCAGAAATTTCTGAAACTCCATGGAATTATTATCAAAACTACGAGCCCTTTTAAACCCTCGCGAAACGGTTTAGCAGAAGGTTTGGTTCAGAGTCTCAAACCTTGTTTCAATCGAAGAAACACGAGCCTCGGTCCATGCAAGAGAAAGTAGCCATATTTCTACTGGTGTATCACTCAACTAAAAAGACAACTACCAACAAGACCCCGGCATCGTTATTCCTAGGACGTAAAGTCAAAACAAGGCTGAATCTCCAAAGACGAATTTCAGCGCCGTTCTTTTAGTGTGGGTGATGAAGTGCTTATGAGGGACAAAAGCACGAAAAATGGACATTTGCAGTTATTTCGCGAAAAATCGGAACGTTAATGTATTAAGTTTTGGTTGACAATTCAATCTGGCAAAGACACGTTGACCAAATCCGTAGTTCACAACACCCGGTTGAAGAAAAACCTATCTAGAGCGATAATACCCCTCAACCATCAACCGTTTTACCCAGGCCCACTGAACCTAGCCTGACAGTAGATCATACAGCTATTCCGTGTAGCATAGTACCGCCTACATCTGGTGAAACCGTGACTTCAAAAGAGAAACCCGTTGTTTCTAGCAAAAAAAACTCCAGAGCCTTCTGTCAATGGAGGCAGTTAAAATTCCAGAGCCTTCTGTCAATGTTTCACAACCGGTTTCACCTGTTAAAGCAAAACTTGAAGCTTCTAGTATTGGGAGGAGTACAGAAACGGATCCCGCTCAGCCTCAAGGCTTTTGAAAACAGTCGGTAGAATTTACGCGCTAAGTACCGACTGACAAGAAACAAAACTAAAAAAACTGAAAAAGGTTGTGGTGTGCAAAAACTAGTGTGTGACATATTGTGGTTGTCATTCTAAAAAGGACTGTGGTGTGTAAAAAGTGATGAGTAAAATGTCATGCGCATAGGGACTGAGTTTATTTAATAAAGTTTTGTTCCAAATAGAAATATTTCTTATTATTTCTTATCATTTCCAAAGATAGAAACTTTAAAAAATTAATGCGGGCTGAGTTGGTTGGTGGGATGACTCGACTTTCAGGGTGGGCTGAGTTGGCGTGTAAAGTGGGGTGAGTTGACTTTCATGGTGGGAT